>JAEQBH010000469.1:0-637432 GCA_016808115.1 Tetrastigma voinierianum
GACCAAAGGACTTGGCCACCCCGAAAATAACTAATAGAAATGTTTCTCCTCTGGTGAGTGAATTTGGCACCCACCGAGATAATACTTGGGTTCCATAAATGTACTAATTGTCATAATTATGGTCGACAATTTCATATAATTGCTTTAATAGTAATAAACTTGATTAATTATAGATAAACACCTTTAGTTTTGTGATTGTATATTTCGTACTTTTATTAAAATAAGAGAAATAAAGTTTTAATGATGGTAGCTATTTCTATGCTTATAATGTATTAACAAGAAAGTAATTTTCTCACGGGTTCTTTGTGAAGAATGCTCATAGAAAGTCACCAAGATTTTAAGGGCGACTTCACAAGGACGAGCTATACTTGGAAGAATAATTCTTTGCGGACACTAAGAATTTGTAGTTTGATTAGTAGTTGAGTATATTGTATTTAGTACATTTGACATTAATATTACTATTTTGTTATCTCGTGTACTATTGATTTTTATAATTAATGAAGAAAAATAAAGTGCTTCAACTTATTTAATGACATCTACTAATTTAATTCTTAAATCTAAGAACTTTAGAATTACATATAATTGAAATTTAGTCATAATAGGTTCAATTAATAAAAGCAACTAAAATGCGGCGAAAATTAGCTCCGTATGTCTCTAATCCCTAGTCTCTCTAATTAGAGGCGAGAGATTGAAACGGACACAATTGAATACTAGCGTTTAAAGCCGAAAATTCCGTCTCTAATCCGTCCCACAGGAATTTACTACGACAGTTAGAACCGGAATATCCCGAGCGAATTTAGTTTCATTTATAGGTTTTTATTTATTCCAATATTATAGGGTTCTTTTGTTGGGTATTTTTAATTATGTTTGATAACAAAATAAACTCTCATCCGAAAATCTCTACAGTTATAGCAACTTGACCATATAAGTGAATTGTAAACCACATAACCTAACTAGTATAAACTCACTTATATACAGTTCTTGATTAATAATGAGATAGTTTTTCTCCCTCTTATCGTGTTCTCATCAAAGTTTTTTCTTGGTGCATATACAGACGCTTTTCCTTGATTGTGTCTGGCTAAATTTATATCTCCAAATATATATCTTCTATTTCATGTGCATTCCTTTTCCTTTTTCATTCAGCTCCCTTAATTCATCCTCATACATCAATTCAATTAAATCAAACCATCACACCCGCTCTCTTACCTTTGTCAATTTCCTTCTTCACTTGTAAATTCCTCCCACCACCCTTCGTTTCCAAAGCATAAGAGATATAGAACATAATTTTAGTTGCAACCCCAAAAATTCTACAACTAAAAGCATGATTTAGTCTCATGCTTATTTGAGCACAATATGAGAGATTGAGAAATAAATGGGACGCAACTATTGATCATTTACTAAGCTGGGAGTAATAGGATACTACCTATGTGGCCCAATTGTCATAAATAAATGGGCCACAACGAGGGCTTGAGGATACTACCCTGAGGACTACTACAGCACAAAGGAAGGCTTGGTCCAAGTTGATCAGATTAGGTTTCTACCAGTTCGGAGACCCTAATCCCTTTCTTTCTTTACATGGATATGAATAATTCCTTTTTATATCTGATTGGATTTTCTTAAGGTTTATAGTATCATTCTGATGATTTCGTTTCTCTGTGATACCATGTTCGGTTTCTGAGAGAAGTGGAGGAAAACAAAAAGAAAATGACGAAGTTGAGTGCTGTCTTGTTTTATTTGGCCTTTGGTTTGCTTTTGAATCGAGGAAAATAGTTGTTTAAGGTTTGATTGATTGAAAATTTCAGTCATTCTTAGCTTTTGCTGCTATTTCACAGAAACCAATCAGAAAGACTGTTTTATGGGGGTATTAAAACCAATGGACTCACAATTCTGAGACTTGGAGCAATAGAAACTGAAGAAATTGTATATTCTGAAAATCAAGAGTTTTTGACTATGATCTAGATTTGGCTACATAGGTGCATATTTGGAAGTGGTCAGTTAGGGATTTTCTGTACCTTAACTTTTTTTATAGGATCACAAGAAGGTCTCTAGCCTGACTTCAGCACTGGGGGATAAAGTGTGCAACTGAACCTGGAAAATGGATTAATATATCAAGGAAAACATATTAATACTGTTTTTTGGGAGGTCCATTGCAATTTGAATAATGTAAGATGTTAAGTTGAAAAAGCCTACTCATATCTCGATGCTTCATTCTCAAGTTCTCACATAAAATATTCATTAATTTATGGTTGAAATACCCAATTCTTGGTTTTGGCTTCTCTATTAATCATAGGAGGTGATTTATTGTTTCTTAGGTTGGAATCTATTTGCTGCTATTCACAACTTGGTTTTATTTATTTATTTTGTTATCAAATATAGTAAAAATATACATTAAAAGCACTGAAATATATATGGGCACAAGGTACATGAAATGTATGAAACAGGTACGCCAAGCAAGTCAAGAACACAAAAGGAATGCTCTCCCTCAATGATCCAGTCAATCTCTAAAGCAAAGGCGACTTGTTTTGTTTGCAATTTAAGCATCTTCTTATTAAGAAAATGTGGTGGTACCGGGTGGGAGCTGGTTAGATCACCTATTAAATGGACTTTTAATAATCTAGAAGTGATGTAATTTGATATAAGTACTATGGATTTAATAAAGTGTAATAGAGTATCTTAGTGTAACGGAAGTAAAACAAGAAAACTTAATCAGTTGTAGTTAAGAGTTGGTTGCTTCTGTTTTAATTTCATTAGTCTTTCTTAACCAGTTGCATAAAACTTGAAGATGATAATAAATATGGATTCAACACTTTAGTATTGAAAGGAAGATTCCCACATTATTTAACTAAATATCACTTCAACTTAAATTCTGGACTTAGTGATACCCTTGAAGATATATACGAAGTTACAATCCAAAATCCTAAGCCCAACCTTCAAAATTATAAATTTCTGGGCAAATTCTGAGCCTTACATGGGATAGTTTGAATCTCTCTGTGAAATTAATGCACAGATTGAAGTATATATAATTAAGTTATGTATTCTTTTATTGCCAAGATGAGTTTGAGAATAGGTTAGGTGATTGCTAGTCATCAAAATTTATTTCTCAAATAAAGTCCATTAAGGAGAATATTGTGATTAGTCTCTATACTCTGTGATTAATGAATCATTATCTCCAGATGCTTTGCCTATGCCTTCAAAACAAGAAAAAATTTCATGCAACCTTCTACTCTGCTATTTGCTCTGTTACTTGAAATAAGATTCATTTCTATGACTATCGATTCTTAATGCAATTTCTATACCTATTCAATTCCAAGAATTCATTCTTTGATGTCTAGTAACTCTTCAGAAATGCTAAATTTCATTAAATGTTTTAGTGTTTTACTTAGAGTGATGGTTATGACTTATATATAAATATGTTTGTTTCTTGAAGTAGTTCATGCTGCTTTCCCTAAGTGCTGTAATTTTGTAGTGTGCCAATTTAGCATCCCAATTCACATTAAAATTGTTTTGCATATAGTATGTTCTGGATATGGAACCCTAGATTCTGTGGCTAAGCAATTTCTGTCACAAATAGTTTAACTGATGCATGAGGATTATGCATATGTGCCCAGACTCGCCATGAACTTTGCTCTTCATTTTAATAAGCTGAAACTTTTAATGGCTGTAGCTTTTGAGAGGCACCATCTTTTTCCCTTGTCATACAGTTGGAGGAGAAGAATTAAAAGAGAGCTGACTCTACAACTGCCTATCTTTATTTTTAGTTTTTCTTTAAGTGAATCTGATTTTATTATTTTCAAAGAAGATGCTATGATCAAGCAGTTTGAAGAAGCTTTGTAGCAGGCTTCTTTTTCTATGCCTAACCGCTTTTATGAGAACCTTACAGAAAAGATTTATCGTTGAAGCTGTCAACTAAAAACTGAGAACATACTGAGAAATTACAATCAGAGATACTCAAAGAGCTGTTTGGAAACCTCATCATTTGGTCAGATAAATGTTTTCTAAGCATATAAGAAAAAATCCAGTATCTTATATGTTTGTGAAGCAAGGTGGTTGGTTGTAGTTTACTTATGTTTGTCGATTCAAATGAGTAGATAATGGGACTTTATATTTCATAAGCGATTGGTTGAAATCACTGATATGATTCCCATTGTCAAGTCGAAAAACTACTTAAGCAAATTGAGGTATTAAATTTTTTTGCTACCTCGAATTTAAAATGTTTTGTAGTAATTTTTAAGAACATAGGACTATTGGTTTTTATCTTTGAAAAACAAGAGATAGGAAGTTTATCCAAACAAGACCCTAATAATTTGTATTCGTTTGGGATTAGCTAAATATTGCAAGAGTCACAACCATTTAACCTGCATTTGATGAATTCAAATCTAAATCGAAAAGAAAAGCAGGTGTGGACAGGTAGAATTAGCCAAAATTCCATAACTAATCATCCCTCAATCCTCTAGGTTTCCTTCCAGTTAAAAGGGAGAATGAGGGATAGGAATACAAATGCAGAAAATAGCTTGTGAAATATTTATTTTTAGTAGCTTGTCAGGATTTTCTTTCTTGTTTGCTGTTCTTTACAAAGATTAAACATGACCTTGAAGAGTTCACAACAAGGACTTTCACAAAGTCTTCTCAAATGTTGATTGTGGGTTTCAAGTGAGAGATTTGATGGTATTGATAGTGAAGCAGTGGTGCAGAAGCTTCGAGGGTGTGTTGGAACAACTGTTATAGTAAAACTTCACAGTGTATAATATTTCTCTCTGGCAACTGAAGCTTGCCTCAGTGCACCTCATTTTGCGCTCCCCATAAAAATTTGTATTGCTAATCTCTAATTTATTTTCTGCTTGGTTGGTGAAATGCATGTAGAAGAAATAGATTATGATCTTATAACAAGTATGCTAACTCCAACTAATTTGTTTAAAATTATATTCACTTCTACTTTAACATATGAATGCAAGTGACAAAATAAAGAAACAATGGAAAAAAAAAGAATGGTTGTAAAGAAATGTATCTTTTATTTGCTAAGTAAAGTTGTGAAGAACACATTTGAACCCTTCCATTTCCTACAATTTTCATTTTGAAAATTTAAAACAAAGAGGATATCTCTAAGTAGCTAGAGCTCTCAATATTTACCATCTTTTCTTATTCTAAATCTTAGACAAATTATACTAGTAGATCTAGGCAGCATGTCTACCTACCAGGGCTCTTAGGAGTTAATATTATCCCTTACACAACTTTGTTTATTGTTGCAGTTTCTCACATCATTAGTTTGGAGATGATGAAGATGATAATCATTTTCTGCGTGCTTATATCATTTTAAGATCCGTTTACTCCTTGTATTTATTAGCTATTAGCATGTTATCTTAACTGGTAAGTGAAATCTTTCTAATTTCTTTTTCACATATTAATTTTGATCTCCTGAATCTCAATATTGAGCACTTGCTTGAACTCTTACTGTTTTTCCCTTTTCTGATATTGTAATCTAAATTACATAGAATTGTAGGTTAATCTTTGTTAGCACACCTACACCAACTATGGTTCCACGAATTTCTCTACCAGTTGAGGAATTATCTGCAACAGATTTTGTTTATGAATTATCTGTATCTGCACCAGATTCAGTTTCAAAAATTATCCCTTGATTATTCAAATTATCTTCACACCCAAAATCATCCTCTCACAAAACACAGCGACAACCCAACAACAGTGATAGTGTATTCTGATGTATGTAAAATACCAGCTCTGTAAATGAATAGAGATATAAAAAATATCCCTTCACTTCAGCGATTTGCTATGGTATCAGAGCTCTTCCTCCAACAAGCTTGATCCTATTTTTTTTTTCAACGATGGCATTTGACTCGGTTCCACTCATGCCTCTCAAACTATTACCACCATCCTCCAATTCTAGTAAATTCTATCACTATCAATGCAGCTGCTCAGTTTCGAACTTTGTTTTTTGGGTTAATCTCCTTGGTTATCTTGATGGCATGTCTGCTCTCCTCCTCTTCATGCATCTCTCAGGATAGTGACAGTGTTCTAACCAGATTGTATTTTGTGGAAATCTCCAGGACTAACAATCTTCATGCCATTCTTACCTCAGTCACTGAAGCTGTGATTCCTCTCATCTCCTCTGCTAAATCAAGTCAGGATGCATGGAACCGTCTCTCCCGTCTGGATGCCAAATGCTCAAACCAACATGTCATCCCATCTGAAGGACAAACTCTCCATGATATCTCGAGGCTCCTCATCTGTCACTAACTTTCTGAACATCAAAGTTACGATGGAATTGACTACTCTAGGTGCTCACCCTGGCGACTCTGATCTTCTCATCAGGGTCTTGGTCCACATACAAAGAGCTCATTATAGCCTTGCGAACCCGAGATTCGATTGTACCATTTGAAGAATTATTTGATAAGATAATCGACCATGAAACTTACCTTCTTCATCATGAGCAACATAACCTTGAACCTCCTCCACCCACTGCCCACTTAGCCAAACGTCTACACTCTTCCCCTCGCTATATTAAAGTAAACTCTCCATCCTCTGCTCCTGGCCTACTTTCTCCACCATACTCTGCTGCAAAACAAACCACGTTGCCTATCTCACCTTCAACCTTAATTATTTGTCAGTACTGTGACAAACGAGGCCTTGATGTTAAACATTGCCTCAAGTTGTTTCCCCACCTTAGTCCGCAATGTCCTACTGCCAATCATGTCACTACTCACTCCCCTAATTCCCAACCATGAATTGTTGACTCTAATGCCTCACATCCATGGTTCAAAGTAGCGGTGTAACGACCCAAATCCCGGGGTCATTATCTTTTTTTTTTTTTTGAAACTTCTTTTGTACATCATCAAAACTGGATGACCCAGTTCAGAAAGAATTTACAAAAAAAAGAAAAATATAGGTAAAATCTGGCCTTTTCTTCTTCTACGGCCTCCCAGTTTGAGTTCCTTCACATGAGGGACCCGGATCTAAATTTCCTTGATGGGAGCTTGATCGTGAGTTCCTCAGCTCCTACCACCTCCTCAAAGGTAAAATCTTAAAAGGAATGTAAGTTGAAGGGGGGGAGTGGTTGAGCACGAAATACATATGAAATCCTCCCAAACTCTAATAAGGTTTAGAAAAGTATAAAAATAATCGGTCTCATTTTCTTATAACATATCATAGATATCTGGGTTTTATAAAACAATGACATTGCAAACGGTTCCTTGAGGTTTGTAAAATAGGTAATTAAATAAAGTATACGCATCGGCTTAAAAATAAGTATTACATGGTTGACTCTCAACAATTCCAACCGGTCTCTTAAACAGGCAGCATACTTAATTGTAACCTCTACCCCTCAAGTTTCTCTTTAGCAAGTAGCATACTCCATAGTAACCTCTACCTCATCCCAAATTCTTTTCCTTTCTCAAGCATCCTTACTTAGAACCTCTGGAGAAAACATCGAGCATCCTTAAAAGGAAAGTAGCGCTATACTACGCAGTAGCATAAAAGCTTCCTCGAGAAGTTCTCTTTGTTTTCTCAAACATCCTTACATGGAACCTCCTGAGACAACATCGAGCAGCCTTACAAGAAGAAGTAGCATACTTTAGTAGTAACCTCCCACCTCCTCAAAGTTCTCTTTGTTTCTAGACATCCCTCACTCGAAACCTCTTGATAGTAATTAGAGCATCCTTACAAGGAACCTCTCCCTTTCTTCTTAGTAGTATTTTCTCGAAGCATCCTTGCAAGGAACCTCGCCAAATATTTAGAGCATCCTTACAAGGAACCTCTCACTCTTCATAGTAGTGTTTCTCAGCATCCTTATAAGGAACCTCTTGAAAATAGGTTGAACATCCTTACAAGGAACCTCTCACTCTTCATAGTAGTATTTCTTAAGCACCCTTATTAGGAACCTCTTAAGAATATTTGACATCTAAGGACTTACCATCTCCTTCTTATTTTGGAGTCCACATACTAAATTTATCCTCTGGCTAAATCAATCCATAACCAATCACCATAATTTATCCTACCAATAATTAATCCCATAACAATCACCATACGGAATCCCCATATTTTATATAAAAAATCCCATGCTATATAATGCCCCATACTATATTAGAAACCCCCATTCTATATTAGAATCCCCCATACTATATAAGAATCCCCCATGTTATATAGAAATCCCCCATACTATATAATAATTCCCCATATTATATTAGAATCCCTCATACTATATAAGAATCCCCCATACTATATAAGAATCCCCATACCATATTAGAATCCCCCATACTATATAAGAATCCCCCATCATATATTTCAATCCCCACAATATGCTCGACTCCCCCACAATATAGTTGTGAATCCTCCCTTTAAAGTTCCTCAATCCTCATACCAGAAAATTATTTTACCAACCATCAATATCGCAACCAATCATTCCATACATCTCGATTTATCGAGAAAAACTTCTAAGAATCCACAATCAGTCATAAAACAATTCAAGAAATAGTTAGAAAATACAAGAGATCGCACCATGTTTCATCACTCATACAAAACTCTAGCATTTAGAAATCAATACCATTTAACAGTTTAAGAATAAAACTCCCTCATTCTCTCACGTCTGAGGAGAATAGTTTCAACACCCATAAATATAGCATTTATAACCCCCAATTACATATAAAATAACCTAGCCTCAATGTAAGTGAATGGGAGAAAACCCCTACCTAAATCCTTAGTTTATAGGTGGATCTTTAGCTTTGATCTTGGATTTATCCTTCAATCCCCGGTTCTGCCCTTCTTTCTTCCTCTCCAACGATCCCTAGGGTTTCCAAGGGGTGTGGGGTGAGCGTGAAGTCACAGAAAAATGAGAGAAATGGAGTGAAAAAGGGTTTTAAACATATGACCCAGATTTTCTTTGCATTTGGTATTTTTGGTTTTTCTTCAAAATTACAGTTTGCCATTATACTCTCAGAATTAGGTCTATGGGATTTAATCTACAAGGTTTTTCGTTTGATTCATTTTAATGTTATTTTAACCTAAAAACCTTTATTTCTATGATTTATGTAACAATTTTTATATTTATTATTCTTATACTTTGATTCAGGAGGTAAAAAGGGAACGTTAATTGCAACAAAAGTAATTGGACGATTATTGATATTTAGACATGTGGGGGTTTACTATTCACCCACTTAAAGAAAGTTTCGTCCTCGAAAATTACCTCTAGTAGCGAATAATTGCGGGTACTTCTCTAGACAGTTTCCTTCCGGTTCCCATGTGGCACTTCCACTCCATGGTGTGCCACAAAACTTTCTTCGTTGGATGGTTTTGTTGCGAAGCACATTTTCTTTAGTGTCGAATCCTCCACGGTTGTTCCTCATATGTTACCCCCATCTTGGACTTCTATATCTTTGATTTTACAATGGTGCATGTCAGATGGGCGCTTCCTCAACATTGATCACACGTGGAGATACATCCATACCTCGGAACCAACGAGCGGGTGCTTTAGTAGCGATACGCCGCTTGCCTACCACTTTGATCACGCCTAAAATGGCCCGATATATCTTGATGCTAACCTTTCTTGCCAAATCTAAACACTCACTTTTGGGGAGACTGACTTAAGAGTACATAACCCTCCCTTGAAACTCCAAAAGTCTTGCATTAAATCGATCCAGTAACTTTTCTATCTACTTTACCGTCGTAGCCTCCCGGATGAGTTGAATCTTCTTTGTAGTTTCCCGAACAATCTCTATAAGCCCAAGCAGTACCTCTGCCCGCTTCCAACCAACAGCCGGTGATACACATGGCCTTCCATACAATGCCTCATAAGGTGCCATCCCGATGCTTGCACGATAGTTGTTGTTGTCGCAAATTCTACCAGCGGAAAATGGTTACTCTAGTTTCCGCCAGTCACCCTTTCGGATTGGCCATCGTTTACAGGGATGGCTGTGATGGCTTCAACTCTGCCCCCATCGGCTTGTTGGAACTTTGCGAGCTATTGCCACAAATCGGGAATCGATCAGGCCGCGATGATAGAGTGGAACTCCATGCAATCTAACAATCTCACGGATATAGAGCTGGCTCAGAGTCTCGGTTGTGTCCGTGGTCTTCATACCAGTAGTGGATTTGGTGAGTTTATCAGCAATAACCCATACGACATTATGCCCCTCATGATCCGTGGAAAACGAATCGCGAAGTCCATGGTGATATGATCCACTTCCACTGCGGGGATAAACCCAAGGAGGCTTGTAGTAATCCTTAGACCTTTGGTGCTCAATCTTTACTTGTTAACTTCTTTGCACATTTTGAAATGTATCTAGCCACATCCCTTTTCATTCCTTCCCACGATACTAAAAACTCGTGTCCTTATACATTTTGTTACTCCTCGGATGGATAGAGGAGCGACGATAGCATTCTCCAATACTTCTTCACTGATCCGATCGCGATCGGTACACATAACCTTCCCTTAGCCGTAACTCATCATTAATTGTTGCCTAATTCTCAACCATCTCATCTCTCAACCACCGTAGCTCGCTCATTGCCCACTTCGTTGTCCAGCCTTTGTCGATGTAGAGAATAGATCTTAATCGATAAGCCAGATTCTACTCTCGATCATAAGTCTAAAAATCTCTCTGAGCATTACTGCTTCCGTTCATTTCTGACAACCAAATTCCTGAGGACTTTTTGCTAAGTGCATGCCTTACCGCGTTTGCCTTTCTACGGATGATAGTTGGAGTGTGAGAATCATAGTCTTCCGGGTACTCCAGCCCACCTCATTTTCGGAGATTCCAAGTATTTTTGTGTGAAGATATACTTGAGGCTCTTATGATCCGAATACATTTGGAATTTCTCCCCATATAAGTAGCACCTCCATAACTTAAGGGAAAAAACCACGGTGACTAGTTCCAAGTCATGAGTGGGGTAGTTCTGCTCATAAGTCTTGAGTTGCCTCGAGCCATAAGCAACTACCTTCCCCCCTTGCATTAAGACACATCCCAAGCCTCGTAGAGAAGCATTAGTGTACACCTCGTATCCTTCCCCTTTGTGAGATAACCAGGGCGGTGGCCGTTAATCAATTTTTCCTTGAAGTGCGAAAAACAGAGTTACATACGGAGTCACCAATTTCTCTCCTTCTTGGTCGATGAGTCATTGGCATTGCAAGCTTGGAGGAATCCCTCCACAAACCTTGATAGTAACACACTAAGCCAGAGAAAGCCATGTACCTCCATCACATTCTTTGGTGGTTCCCACTTCATCACGGCCTCAATCTTTGCGGGGGTGTGACTACACAACTTTATTCGGAAACACCACATGGCGGGAATTTCACGTCCTTCATCCAAAACTCGCATTTGCTCATCTTAACATATAACTTATGCTCCCTCAAAGTCTGGAGCACAATTATGAGATGGCGTTCATGCTCCTCGGGGTCCGTGAGTAGATTAGTATGTCATCAATGAACACAATGACAAATTGATCCAGATACGGTCGAAATACCCTATGCATCAAATCCATGAAAATTTGCGGGGCAGTAGTCAATCTGAGCGGCATTCTGCAGGTATTTTTCGAAATGACCATATCCAGTCACGAGGAAAGCAATCTTAGAATATCTTGCCTCCTGATTACGTTTGATGGTACTACGTATGCGGATCAATCTTGGTGTAATATAGAACCCCTCAGGCGATCGAATGGGTCATCTATCCGAGGGTAAAGGGTATTTATTTTTTCCACTTTGTCACCCGATTGACGTCTGTAGTAGTGCATAGCAGAAGGGGTTTCATCATGCTTCTTCTGAGAAGAGGATGGAGCTCCCCAAAGGTGAGTACTTAGATGGATAAACCCAATATTTAACAATTAGTCAATTGCTTCCTTATCTCCTTTAGCTCCAAGGTGCCATGGTAGGGGCAATGGATATAGGTTGATTCTGGTTGGGAATCAATCTTGAATTCAATCTCTCTTTGTGGGGGTAACCCTAGTAGTTCATCTGGGAAGACATCAGGGAAATCGATGCTACTAACACCACCCTCTTAGGGTATTTATCATTATTCTCCTCTCAATCAAGCTAGCTAAAACTCAAGTGGCTCCATGCTTTCAAGAATTTACCTCATGGTAGGAAATGGATGGGAAGAACCGGTTATTAATGGCCCGAAAACTACCCTTCTTAGTAGCGAGTGTAATTAAGCACCAAAAACAATCCATCACTTACTTTGAAAAGTGGGCCCGGCAAAGTCACATCCGAATATAACATCATACCCCTTCAAATCTAGAGCAATCAAGTTCATAATTAATTCATTATACTGTCTGAAGCCTTAACCCTTACCAAATCACATTTGGTACCTGGTATTCTCCAGGTAGGCAGTCAAATTTATTAAGCTGCTCTAGCTTTTCAAAGTTCAATCGAATCAATAGCATATGTGGCATGTATAAATGAATGAGTCGCACCCCGAGGATCAAATAGAGTCGGGCCCATAGTTATAAAGAAAAGAATGACCTTCCACATAGCGCATTGGAGACATCTTCATAGGTGAGGCAAAGCAAACACTCTCTCCACGTGTAGCGTCTGAGCGATCCAACCAGATAGCGAGGTGACCGAGGCACAGGGGACCTTTGAGTTTATCTCTTTTTATTTTCCATGTTATTAAATTTTCTTTTTCAAAATGTCGCGACCCGAATCCCTGCCCGACGAATGACGGATCGAGCTGGGAGCCCGGTTTACTAGAGCATTTTTCATTTATCTTATCAAAACATTTTATTATGTCATTTTCGTTCGCGAAGCGATTTCGGGTTAAGGCAAGCCATAATCATTTACAAATTCAATGTAGTCGGTAGGCCCATAAACATTTAACAAAATACATTTACAAAGAAAGGCATTCATGCCTTTCGAATGATGTCACAAAATCAAGGTTCAAAAGTTTAACCATTTTGTTTACAAATTTCCCATATTCAAAAGAAATGATAGCCATATGGCTTGGGGTATACACTTATACGTCGCGACTTGCTATGACTCTACATTCACGATCTTATCTTCCTTCTTGTCTATGAGAACTTGCGCGCCAGATAAAATTATCGCTAAACATTTTTCATGCTTAGTGGTTCTATTCAATTATATTTCAATATTCGATTAAACTTGGCATGCATTTAACATTAAACCATGCCTATTATATCAACATATACTCATGCTATTCAATTTCGCATGCTTTCATTTTTACAATTCATTATCATCTCACAACATGCATTTTCAATGCAACAATTCATTTCACAATTCAATTTATGAGATTTAAGCATATACATAAAAATCCCATTTACACTTGTCAATGTTGGTTATTTCACTTTGACTATTCAATTCACATTTATGACGGATTCCGTTTGATGAATCCCGCCCTTATTATCATTCGGTAATGTATACACACATTTTAATGTCTGATCTCCCATCATGGCCCGGATGCCGTTTGGTACACCCGACATATGTTATCACTTAAATGCCATACACTTAAATTATGACGGATCTGGGTGGTGCATCAGCCAAGTAGGACATTTCTTCAATACCATACCGCCATCTGACGGATGCCGATTGGTGCATCCGCCAAGTGGGGACATTCAGGAAAATTTCCAGTGCCTTCACTTGGCGGATGCCGATTGGTGCATCCGTCGGTAGTTCATTCGATATATAATTCAATTCACATTTGCCAGCCAGTTTCGTTTGATGAATCGAGTCTTTATCATCATTCACATTCATTTGGTTTTCAAATAGCACATTTCAATTCCATATTCACTTCCATATTATCTTTTCAAAGATGTACTCAATCTATGTACTTATTTCGCCTACTCATTCATGTACTCATTTCATAGTTACTTAGTAAACTACCGACATACTTGAAATAAAGAATGAGTCAGGGAGGAAACGAGCGAGTTTGTCGAATCTAGCTTCCTTCTCTCCTTAGATCTCGGTCCTAGGTTGGCGATCATCCACCCATCCTAGTCAATAACATTCATGCAACTCTTAGTGGATAAACAATTGTTAAACAATTTTAGTGAATTACAAATTTATTTTCGGTGCGGAGTCTTGGGGTTAAGACACTAAGTGCGCTCGAAAACGAGAACCGGCTTAGAAATGTGAGTGCGATCGTTTTCACTTAGTTCTATCATGTAATTGAACCCCTATTATTCATTTCTTGGGTCCTAAACATTCGGGGTATGAATCACGGGACTTAACGATTGCAAAAATATGTAAAATAAATTTACATTGGAAGTAGTGGTACAGTACCACTTTGTCCAGTACCGGTGATTGTCCTTGCCGATCCCGACCAAATTTACCCTCCTTCGATACAGAAGTACCACCTACGAGTTTTGCCCAAAATCACGGGATTTTGGCATTTCACACATTTTCTTCCACAAATCTTCTCCAGTCGTCCCATATAAAGAATCCCACCATGGAATCTACGAAACAACTCCCAATGTGGTTTAGAATCATTAAAAACCTCTTCTCTTAAGTTAGGGCTTTTCCCCAAAATCAAAATCATAAAAGATGAGGTTAGGGTTTGATTTTCTTACCTTAGCCCCTTCAAATCTTTCCCTTCCATGTTGCTTAGCTGCTTAGGAAACAAAAGTGGGAAAAGGATCACCAAAGAAAGCTTGATCTTTTGCAAACCCTAACTTTCTTCTCCCTTTTCTCCTCTCCCCTTCTTCAAAAACGTGATTTGCTCAAATGAGCATCTAAGACCAAGTTTGGTCTTTTAAACCCCTTGTAAGTGTAAGGCCATGTTTGGCCTACACCCATTTCTCATTTTCTCATTTTTGTCTTAAGTCACTTAATCTTCATAAGGCCTCGTTTGGCCACTCAATAAATCCAATTTTCCATTTTTGGCATTCTAACTCTTTATTTCAGCACCCTTATCATTTATCATTTATTTCACGGCTTACTTGTTTAAGCTATCATTTGACCCTTAGGTCCTCATTTCACAAATTTTCACATTTGCCCTTTTCCACTTGAGTTTATTTAGGGTTTAATCAATTTCTCAATTGACATAAATATTCAATCACTTGCTCATTATTTCAATTTACATTTTACAATTTATCAATTTATCAAATTTTAGGAAAAACCAAGTTTGGCTCAGTCATACGAATATATAATAAAATTATTATAAAAATTCTAGGGTATTTTTGGGTCTTTACACCCTTGGATAGCATCACTTAGGGCTCGGGCCCCCAATGTCCTCTGCTACGGTAGTGGCCTAGGTGAGATTGGCCTAATTACTGTCTGAATCCTTACTGTTTGAGCATTCCTCGGGGTGGATCAGGGCTGGACAATGCATTCCTAATGACCTGCCTCCACATACAAAGTGGGATCGTGAATCGGTGCTGCTCCCAGCTGGGCACCTTCGGCCCCTGCGGCTGGCGGGGTCCTGGGTCCTCTCTTTGTGCGGGTCGGGCGACGATGGGTTCTGCCCTGCGAACTCCTTCTTTGCCCGTGCGGTTCGGATCGGACCTCCCCTCGCTTCTAAGCTTGTCGTCGTGGCTGTCACTCTATATCCCTCTCTCACGAAGGTGCGGCTCGATCCACCATATCCCCCATAGTCCGAGTATCTTTTAAGAGCTACTAACTTTTTCTCGGATGGCCGACCTCGAGCCCTATTCAAAGCCCTTGGCAGGTTGGCCTCCGTGAGAGATAAAGCTCCATAACATAGCAGGATAGCTCGGTAAACCTCCTCTCATACTCAGCCACGGTTATGTTGCCTTTATTCACGGAAGCGAGAAAATCAACCTTCGATACATCTCGGCGGTCCCAGTGCTGTCTTGGAAGATTTGGTCAGAACTGCCCCCAAATGGGTGCAGCAGTGTCCACTCTTCTAGCTTTCTTGATTCCCACCAGTGATCGGCCTCTTCATCAAATAAATACGTTGCCAGGCGGCTTTGAAGTCTTTTGCTACTCTAGGTAAGCTCCCAAGAGACTTTTGTCACTGACGGATCCACCTATATACGCATCTAGGGGTTTGAGCTTCCTTGGAAAGTGGAGTGGGCTTTGGCAAAATTCTCGAGAGGCGATCCACATTCTCCGTTCTCCTCCATTGCCGGAACTTGGGCTAGTTAGTGAGCCCCCCGCCCGATGTGGTTGTTGTTGTTGTTTCTATTTTGATGTTGCTCTGGGAGTAGTGAGTTCTCTTAAACATTGATAAATGCCATTCTGTCGGGGAAGTGGTGGTGGTGAGTGGATTTGCTTGACTTCTGCAGCCACGCCCACATCCACGTCCATGTCCTCGTTCACTGTCCATCCTGCACATCGATTCACAATTTTAGTTTCCTTGATGGCCCATTCTAATTAAAATCGACCATCTTTACCTTTAATCCTCTCTCCATAGTGGTACCCCATAACCTACAACTCCGTACTTAAGACCTAAAGCCTAGCTATGATGCAACTTTATGACAGCCCAAATCTCAGGTCATTATCTTTTTTTTTTTTGAAACTTCTTTTGTACATCTTCAAAGCGAGATGTCGATCAAAATTTACCAAAAAAATAAAATAAGAATCGAGAAAATAGGCCCAAATCGGCCTTTTTCTTCTTCTACCTTGGCCCCTCAGCCCAGGTTCACTGCTTCGAGGGACCTCGGGAATCTAAATTTCCTTTGGTAGGGACTCTCCCCAGTGCGTGGGTTCCTCAACTCCTACCACCTCCTCAAAGGTAAAATCTGAAAAGGAATATAAGTAGGGGGGTGTTGGGTGCAGCTCTTGTAAGAAAATCCTCCCGAACTCCCAACAAGGTTTAGAAAAGTATGAAAAGCAGTCGGTCTCATTTTCTTATAACATATCTAGATGTACAGTGCATAAAACAATGTTGCAAACAGATCTGAGGTTTTGTAAAATAGGTAATTGAATACATTAACACACATCGCTTAAAAATAAGTAATACTTGGTTGACTCTGACAATTCAATTGGTCTCTTAAGCAGAGCATATGGCAGCAGCATACCCCTCAAGTTTTCTCTTTAGCAAGTAGCATACTCCATAATGACTTATCTAACTCATCCCAAATTCTCTTCTTTTCTCAGAACATCCTTACTTGAACCTTTGGAGAAAACATCGAGCATCTTAAAGTAGCCACTACAGTAACCTCCACTTCCTCGAAGTTCTCTTTGTTTCTCAAGCATCCTCACGTGGAACCTCCTGAGACAACATTGAGCAACCTTACAAGAAAAGTAGCATACTTTAGCGGTAACCTCCACCTCCTCAAAGTTCTCTTTGTTTCTCAAGCATCCTCACTCGGAACCTCTTGATAATTAGAGCACATCCTTATGAACCTCTCGCCCTCTTCCTAGTAGTATTTCTCAAGCATCATACTAGGAACCACTTAAGAATATTTAGAGCATCCTTACAAGGAACCTCTCACTCTTCATAGTAGTGTTTCTCACGCATCCTTACAAGGAACCTCTTGAGCATAGGTTGAGCATCCTTACAAGGAACCTCTCACTCTTCATAGTAGTATTTCTCAAGCATCCTTATTAGGAACCTCTTAAGAATATTTCAAGCATCCTTACAAGGGACTTACCATCTCCTTCTTATTTTCAGTCACATACTAGAAATTTATCCTACCAACAATCAATCCCATAACCAATCACCATAATTTATCCACACTTGACAGTCAATCCCATAACCAATCACCTATACAAATCCCCATTATTATATAAAATCCCCAAATGCTATAATACTCCCCCATACTATATTAGAAACCCCATACTATATTAGAATCCCCCATACTATATAAGTCCCCGTGTTATGTAAGAATCCCCATACTTATATTAAAGTCCTGTCTTATATTAAGTCCCCCATTACTATATAAGGATCCCCATCTTATATAAAGTCCCGTACTATATTAAGTCCCATCTTACATGAAATTTGAACTATATAAGAATCCCCATCATATATTTCCAATCCCCACAATATGCTCAACTCCCCACAATATAGTTGAATCCCCCCCCTTTGGATTCTCAATCCTGAGAAAATTATTTTACCCGACCATCAATCTCATAACCAATCATTCCGCCATCTCGATTCTTAGGAAAAAACTACAAGAATCCACAATCAGTCATAAAACAATTCAAGAAATAGTTAGAAAATACAAGAAATCGCACCCATGTTATTTCACCACTCACACAAAACTCTAGCATTTAGAAATCAATTCCCCATTTAACCTGTTTAAGAATAAAACTCCTCATTCTCACGTACAGGGAGAATAGTTTCAAAACACCCATAAATATAGCATTTATAACCCCAAAACGTACATATAAAATAACCTAGCCTCAATGTAAGTGAATGGGAGAAAACCCCTACCTCAAATCCTTAGTTTGTAGGAGGATCTTTAGCTTTGATCTTGGATTTATCCTTGATCCGTTGCTGCTGCGGCCTCTCCCAGCGATCCTAGGGTTTCCAAGGGGTGTGGGGTGGCGTGAGAGATCACGAAAAATGAGAAATGGAGTGAAAAGGGTTTTAAACATATTAGTTGTTTTCTTTGTTCATTGGTATTTTGAGACTTTCTTCAAAATTACAGGTTTTGCCACTACTAACTCTCAAATTCGGGTCTATAGGACTACTCTGCAGGTTTTCAACGTTAAGTTCATTTTTAATGTTATTTTAACACAAAAATACTATTTATGATTTATGTAACAATTTTCATATTTATTGTTCTTATACTTTGATTCGGGTGGTAGGGAACGTTAATTGACAATAGTGAATTGATTAGTGATATTTAGACATGTGGGGGTTTACACGCGGTATCGGTCGCCGACTCGGACTCTAGTGCCTCACATCACGTTACAATTTTCTGATTTGTCTCTCCAGCAACCTTATGAAAGTCTTGATGATATTGTAATTGGTGATGGCTTTGGTTGAAAGCTCCTGCGATACATGCCTCTTTCTCCTTCATTTACTTTATCAAATGCTATGTGTATATTTAAACAAAAATATTATATTAGTTTCCCAATTTTATTTCTGTGTGCTTCCATTAATTTTTCCTTCTCATTTTTGTACGGGTTCTCTTTGCCAGCAGATGATGACATGATCTCTATGAATGGCCAATGGCAAACCCTACAAATAAAAGCTCTGTTGTGGCTCTCTCTGTTGGTGTTTACTCTAAAGTCTCTCCTGCTATGTGGCATGGACGCTTAGGACATCCCTTTTCCAAAATATTAAAGTTTCTTGCCTGTTCTGGTCTATTATCACTTTCATCTTCATTACCTTCTAAATTTACTTGTGAATCTTGCTTATGTAATAAAAGAAAATGTCTACCATTTGGTGAGTCAAGTTTAGAAAGTTGTGGACCTTTGGATTTAGTTTATACTGATGTTTGAAATTTTGTCTCACGATTGAATCTATTGATGATTTTCATTCTTATATCATATTCATTGGCCATTTCACAAAATATATTTGGCTTTATCTCTTAGCTTGAAATCAGATGTGTTCCCAATTTTAGATCCATTCAAAATTTGTTGTTGATTTTTAATGTCAATTATCTCTATTTACTTTCGGATGGTGGTGGTGAATATGTGACATAAATATTTGTTAATCACTTTGGTATTCAACATCTCAAAACTCCACCTCCTTACACCTCGACATAATTGCACTGACGTCGTCACAAACATATGGTGGGGTGGGGTCTAACTCCTTCATCAAACTAAAGTTCCTCCCAAATTTTGGTCTTATGCTTTTCAAACAACCGTTTATCTCTATAAACTCAAAGTTTTTGGCTCCTTATGTTTTCCTTGGTTAAAACCATATACCTCCAATAAACTTGAACCAAAATCCTCACCTTGTATTTTCTTGGTTACCTTCTTAATCAAAGTGCTTATTTCCTGCCAGTGTCAATGCTCCCTAAGTTTACACATCATGCCATGGTTCATTGAAGCAGAGTTCCACTTTCCCCCAACTATAATGCCGATTTATATTTCTTCATCCTCCTAGTACACCTCCTCTCCTCCATCGTCGTAATGTCTTCCATCTATGGGCATACCTGAGTCATAACAATCAGTAGAGAGCTCCATGATTGCTCTGCTATCTCTTTTGCCTTGGCCATCCTTGGAGTCACAACCTCTTTCTTCAATGGGATCTGGTAGGTTATCTAATCAACTCTCCTCTAATTCCATTTCTCACCTTCCAAACCAGCCCCTTCCTCTCTCCACGTTCTGTCATTGTCCTCTTATCACATACCCAACATGATTGTGCCGTCAAAAATAGTGTTTTCAAACCCAAGCATCTACTCTGGCGTCCACTCTACCCATTCTCTCCTTCAGTGAATCTCGTTCTCTCCCACTGCATTGAATAATTGTTGTATTACTCGAAGCTCTCGAAGCATGTTGAATGGAGGTAAGCCATGTTCGATGAACTTACAACACTTCTTTGAAGTAATTTTATGGGATCTCGTTTAAGTCTCTCCATCTCAAAATGTGGTTTGGTTTTACCGAAATGGATATTACAAGCGTAATCACGATGACTCACATCTCAAGATCTAGCTTATCATCTTATTGCGAAGGTTTCATCAACGACTGGTATAGACTTTCATGACACGTTTAGTCTGGTTGTTAAACCTACAACTATGGTCTGCCATCCCTTACTCTTTTTATCTCTCACGGTTGGTCTCGCCCATTGATTCAGGCGTCGATCACACATTTCTTCATGCTTTTCTCCCAGAAGGTATCTTCTTGCAACAAATCACTGAGCCGCATTGATGAAAATACCCCAATTTTGTGTGCAACTTAGTAAACTATTATGGCCTCAAAGCGAACTTTCATGACTTGGTAAAAATGAGCTAAGACATTCTCTACGGCTTTGTGAACTCTAAGAGTGACACCTCACTTTTATTTTATCATATCAGGTCTCTATTGCTTCTTGGTCTATGTAGATGATTTAATTGTCATTGGCAACAATATGGTATATTCTAAAGTTCTCTGAGGATCACAGCCATTAAGTTCTCTGTGAAGGACCTTGGTGATCTCCATTATTTTCTAGGGATTGAAGTTCTCCCTACACCATTTGGTTTACTTCTCACTCAGCACAAATACATTTGAGATCTACTAGAGCGCATCAACATGGTAGGAGCAAAGGAATGTGTCCCTCCTCTATCAACCTCTCAACATCTATGCCTCAATGATGGCTCATCGCCAACAAACACATACAAATTTTGTCAAGTAATCAATGCATTGCAATACTTTTTCTACTGACCCGGGCATCATATCTTTGTCGATAAACTAGCCCAATTCATGCACTGCCCCTTTGAAAATCATTGGTCATCTGTCAATGATGTTGTGAATATCTCAAGTCCGCATTCATCTCATGATCTATTTCTAAGCGGCACCGGACACCGATCTCATAGCCTTCACCAGATCTTGGGTGTACGAACGCAAGATGATCACACTTCCACTTCCAAGAAGCAGAAATTTGTTGGCCATTCATCCACCACGGCTGAGTATTGGGCTCTAGTTTCTTATGCAGCTGAAGTTCTTTGGGTTAATAATATGCTTGTTGAACTCCAAGTTTCCTGCTCTTATTCTCCTTAGATTTTCTGCAACAATATTGGAGCAACATGTCTTTATGTCAACCTAATATTTCACTTCATAATGAAACACATCTCCATCAATTACCACTTTGTTCGTGATCACGTGGCTAGTGGATCCCTTCGTGTATCACACGTCTCCTCCAAAGATCAACTTGACGACGCCCTTACTAAGCCATTGTCTTCTCATCCTTTCCATCAGATCCAGTCAGTGTCCCCCAGCCCAGGAGAACCGTCTTGCGGGGGCCTCTTAGCACACCTGCCTTGACTATGGTTCCTGAATTTCTCCGCGGTAGAATTATCGCACGAACTACGTAATGTAGATTATCTACATCTGCACCAGATTCTATTTCACAAATTATCCCCAGATTATTCAAATTATCTTGACACCCAAAATCATCCTTTCCACAAAACACGGCAACATCCTAACAATAAAGATAGCCTTTGTATTCTAATGTATATAAATACCAGCTTTGTAAATGAATGAGAGATATAAAAAATATCCCTTCGGCAATTTGTTAATCTTAACCTTGATAATTCTTCTTTGATGCATTTATCTTTATAAATAACTCTAATACTTGAGCTCATGTGACAATCTTAGTTCAGAACTCATTTTGAAATTAGCTTAACCTCACCCATTGATTTAAGAACTATTAAGCAATAGTTCTTAGTATGAGACTAATATTAGTTTATGTAATTGGGTCATCCATCCAAATCCCGGAAATAAAGATGTGATTATTAAGGATTTTAGGCTATGTATCAGAAGCGATTATTGCTACTACTCTACCCTATCTAAAATACCACCTATCAAGTAATAATTAATTAGTGTGCTACTAGACTCTTTAACTACCTTCAGTAGAGTAAGCATGATCCAAGTACTTGGTTTTTAAGATTTTTAAGCCCGAATCACCTGAAGGAAATAGAAGTACAGTCTTGACTAAATAGTGCGAGTTGCAATGGAAGACTTATGTGTAGGCTTATTTTCCAAAGACTTACAACTAATGTAGGTAGAACCACGGGAGAGCATGGGCGTAAGTTTTGAGTTAGGTTCACGACCTCGGGGCACGCTTGGATGAAATCCTCACTTTGAAATCATGATGAAATCCTCTTCTTCCTTTCAAAGGTATGTCATTTGTTAAGTAAGATCAAGTAGAACATAGCTATTATTTCATTTATTTTGTTTCTTTATAGTATGATGGTTTGTGTGATTTCATTTGGGTGTTGCATTGTTGAAAGCCATGGGAAAGGAATTTTTGCGACCACTATTAGCGAGGGTCAGTGAAATCTCAAACCCTCTACATCATTAGTGAATATGATTTTGATTTACTAACAACAACATGAATATAACATTTTTACTCCGAGGTTGATGCATGCGATAGTACAAAAACGAGTTTTTTATTTGTAATATGAAACTTAAATGATTTTTTTACCTGAGCCAATTATGGAGCAAATGGAATATCCCTCATTGATTAACAACGTTGAATCCATGCTTTTTGAAGTCATTTTGTTGACGGGAATTGTTGTGTTGTTTTTTTAGGCATAATTGCACGTGTCAGGACAAGTAATATAGTGGACTAAATAAGTTCGCATTGTCGAACCCATAGGGACTACCTCTATCGAGTACTGGTCTAATCTAACCCTAAGATTGTTTGGATGAAATCTCAAGGAGGATTGTGATTTGACCCAATTATTACTAAAATCAATTATGAAAGAATCTAAGGTTTTCGATTTTACATAGGTTAATCCCACGATTCGGTGCCAGATAAATCTTAAGCATTAAAACGTAATATTGAAGGTGACTAGCCTATCTATCATTGATCTCTCTCAGCATCAACGACTATGCAAGACTCGGCTATCGCATCTTTGCCTCGAAGCCCTAGGTCATAAGTGCCAGCCGAGACCACGTAGGAGTCATGCCCATCTTTAGGCTATGATCATCGTGATTTATCCGTTCCATTTATATGTGCATCGATGAGTATCAATTTACTCATTACATTCAGTTGTTTAGTTGTTTTTAGTTAGTTTTATCATTTCAATAAGTGTTTTTATAATTTTACTTATACGTGCATTATAGGGTGTAAGTTAACGGGGCTTTATGAAGAAGCCGGGCTTTTGGGCAAAAGTGAAAAAGAATGAAATGCCCTCACGTCGCAATGTGGGCCTAGGCGTTGCAGCGTGGTCTTTGAAGACTGTATAGATGTCGCGACGTGCAAGCCTTGATGCGTGACGTCGAGGCTTTTGTCTTGTGAAGACTCCTCGCATCGTGATGTGACACCCACATGTCCGTGTGGCCTATGTATAAAGAAAGAATGACCGCATGTCGTGATGTGGTCGGCCTTGATGATTACTCAGGCCATTTATTTTGTACTTTCAAGAAAGGTGACCTCGGGACTATAAAGGCTTAATTTGTCGAGGGGAGGACGTTCTTGGAAGAGTGGATATAGTTCTTGAAGACTTGGAAGAGAGAGAGAAGGAAGAACAAGAATCGAATACCATCATACTTTTGGAGTTTCTCCTACCTTGTTCATGCTTTCGGTTTTCTCTATTATGTTTTATTTCCTCATAATGTTCTAATTTCTTAGTCTAGGGTTTAGGGGAAGATTACACATGGATTTTGTAATTAATTATTGAACCTTCTTTTAGTTCATGTATGGAATACTATTTTCTTATTGTTTTACTTTGATCTTAATGCTTATTTGTGTTTGATCACCATAAATTCTATGTGTGGCCTATTATAAGACCTGAAAAGAGAGTAATAGGCTAAAACTAAGTAAAACAACACAACTTTTCATTGACTAGACATACTCATGAGTTTTGTGTGGTGTTTAAGGCCATCTCGGGTTTAGTTAATTTCTTAGATCTTAGGGTTGAGCAGAAATGCAAAATACCTAGATCTATGAAATAGGTTACAAATCAATCGAGAGAGATTTGTGATAAAAATTGTGAGGCTCAGCATTGCAAAGAATTTCATATAGTGATCTAATTAAAAATCAAGGTTAATTACTTAAGGATTATGTAATTGAATCCAAAACCCTAGCTCTTCCACATAATTGTTTCTTTTACATTGTTGTGAGAGTTCATATTAGAACTATTTCTGTTTGTTAGATTAAGATTTCATTAATACATTTGGTCGGATAAAGGAAAAATCTATTGATTTCAGTAATTGACAACCACTTCCTTATGGGTTCGACATCCTTACTTTTACATTATATTACTTGTTAAACGATGTGTACACTTGCACTAATTTAGAATCTAAATTGCATCTCATATTTGCAACCAACACCATCTCCTCTCGGTTTCAAGGTCGGTGACAAATCATACGGAATAGTGATAAGTTATTCCTGAGGTAAGATTGGAAAAAAATATCGATATATAAATTGACTTTATGCTTAAAAGTACAAATAAAACCCTAGAAACATGGAGTTCATGTCGGCTACATTGTAACACTAGAAAGATAATTTAGAACATATAAGCTAACTACAGCGAAAATAAAGAAAAATATTAGAGAGGGGGAGAAAATCTAGAGTTTGCTAAACTCAATCACGCCTCAAACTCTTTATATCTCCACTCTAGATTTGAAATACACTTATTGTCTCCCTTTTATCTCTTTATATATCTCGGTCAGGCCTCGGTGCCCTAAGTCGCAGGAAGTGGGTTAATGCCACACATTCCACTTATCTTTCGGGCACTTCGAGGGTTTCGCATTGGATATCACTCTCGGGGCGAGTTTTACAGCCGCACATAGTGACTAAATTGTAAAGACAACCTAGAATGGAAATGACTTTTTGCAAGCAGTGGAGAATATCTTTTAATCTTAGAGGCGAAAATGAGGCATGTTGCCCATAAGTCTTCATTAAGACTATCCATACTAACCTTGCGGTTAGTGTATTTAGTTTCACACATGAATGAAATGACGAAACTCCCAAACTAGACTCAACTCGCTCAAGAATAAGGGATGGCAAAGGTAGGCTAAGAACGCTCATTTTTATTTCACATTTCTAACTAAGTAGTAGAATGTAATGCTAATGGAATCTAGAGGAGTGCCCATATAGCGGGGATCCATTGGTACTCCCCACCAGTTGCTTAAGGGCACTAGGCATTAAGTTCCTCTCGAACTTCACCCATAACACTCAACTAAAGGCTTCAAGCACCACTGCCCAGAAACTAGCCCATCTTCTTGTCCTTGTAGTGAATAGTGGAAATTCGATGACTCCCCGGCCCGGCTGACTTAGGGCATTAGGCTTTGAAAGGCCCCTCTGATTATGCTCGGGATTTTGATTAGGTAATCTCACATTGTTCCCTTTTTCTTTCACATAGCTCACATTATTCCTTTTTACTTTCTCTTATTTTTATGCTTTTCTTTCTTCTTGTTATTTCTTTTTCTTTTCTTTTATTTTTGTAGGTCTCATGGACCTCTTTGAAGGTGATCGTACTACGAGAACCAATGAAAAATCACCATAACTGGGTATCATCTAGAAGAAAGGGTTGGTACCAAAGAATATGCGTAGGACCTAGAATGTTAGTGTTTTGCAAGTTTAATATAAAGGTGTCAAAGTGAAAATCAAGGGGGCTCGGATGACCAAGCCACCCCTAACACGGGGTCCTCAAATACAAGATCACCCAACAACACATCTTTCAAAGACACATATGAATGCATGGTGTTAGTCGATTAGTAGAATTTTTTTATATAACGCTAAGGTTTCCCTCATTAGTTCCTCTAATGACAGATGTTGATTGTTCTCAATGGACAGATATAATAAGTAAACTAAAAGGAGGGAAAGAGATATAATAACATATGAGGCCTTCAATGTGGTTAGAGTTGAAAGATGCTAGCAGAGGTGAGCAACTTTGCTTAATGTAGATTATGTGAAAAATGGAGGGATAAAGAAAAACAACAATAAGTAACTAAGCAAACGAAATATGGCAGTTTGCCTCGAAGTTCTTAATTTATTGTCCTTAGCTCAATGTTGTCCTTCTAGCTTTAGTCGAGCTTGAAGATAATGCTGCTCTTTGCCTTTTCAATATTCCCTCCAAAATATGATTTAACAGTTGTCCATTTACTTTGAAAATGCCTACGGATGAGCCTCTATTTCACCATAAGGGAAGACCTTAGTTACGGTGAAAGGTCTTGACCTCCCTGATTTGAGTTTTCTAGGGAATAACTGGAGCTTGGAGTTGAAAAGAAGCACTAATTACCAGAGGAAGAACTCTGTTCTTGTGATGTGTATATCATGCCATGCCTTAGTTCTCTACTTGTAAATTCTTTCATTCTCATATGCCTCATTACAGAATTCATCAAGCTCATTTACTTACAAAAGCCTTTACTCACCCGCTTCTTGCATATTAAAGTTAAGCTTCCTAGTAGGCCAATATGCTTTGTGTTCTAACTCCACCAGGAGTTGGAAAGCTTTCCCATATGCCAATCTATAGGGAGACATCCCTATTGGTGTTTTGAAGGCGGTGCGTATGCTATCGCCAATCCTCATGTGATCTTCTGGGATGAATTCGTTTCTCAGGATTTGTAATCTCTGTTGAGATTTCTACTAGGCCATTGGTTTGAGGGCGGTAAGTGGTTGTTTTTTGGTGTTTCACTCCATAATTAGCCAAGAGGACTGCAAACGACTTGTTATAGAAGTGAGTCACTATCATATTACATACCCGAGGGTACTAAACCGGATGTTTTCTTTAGGAACACTGTGCAGCCTTCACGAGTCATTAGTGGGAGTGGCTATGGCTTCTACCGATTTAGACAAATCATCCACAACCAATAGAATATAAGCGTTATTATAGAAGTGGGGAATGGTCCCATGAAGTCAATGCCACATACGCCAATCTTAGCCTCCACAATGTTTTTTAAGGGCATTTCATTCCTATGAGATATATTCCCCATCCTTTGACACCTTTCACATGCCATCATAAAGGCTTGAGCATCCATGAATAAGGTTGGCCAGTAGAATCCAAATTGCAACACCTTTGTGGTTGTCCCATTTCCCCCAAAGTGCCCACCACACGCCATGTCATGGCAATGCTACAGTATTGCCTCCATCTCTTCTTTTGGGATGTACCTTCTAATAATCTAATAAGTACAGTGTTTGTAAAGCACTGGGTCCTCCTAATAGTAGTGCTTCACCTCAGAAAATAATTTCTTCTTTTAGTGGTAGGAGAGCTTAGATGGGATTATTTTTGCTACTAGGAAGTTGACAAAATCAGCATACCATGGGGCTGCTCCCCCTTGATGAATGGCTAGAAGTTGCTCATCCGAGAAGTTGTCATTTATCTGATCTTGGTGTTCTCCATCATTTTCTATTAACTCCAATCGAGAAAGATGATCTACCACTAGATTCTCTATGCCTTTCTTATCCTTTATCTCTAGATCGGACTCTTGAAGCAATAGTACCCATCGTCTTTGTTTAGCATCCCTTTTGTCCACAAGATACTTGATAGCTAAATGGTCGGTGAAAGCTATTACCTTAATGCCAATTAAGTAGGGTTGAAATTTTTCGAAGACAAAGACAATGGTAAGTAGTTCTTTTTATATTGTGGCATAATTCAACTGAGCATCATTGAGAGTCCGACTGGCATAATATATCACATAAAATGCTCTATCCTTCCTTTGTCCAGGAATTGCACCTACTGTATAGTCACTTGCATCGCACATAAGTTCAAATGGAAGATTCTAATCCGGGGTGACGACTATAGGCATGGTGATAAGCTTCTCCTTTAAAGTGACAAAAGAATTGTGGCATTCTTCATCAAAGAGGAATGGGACACCTTGCATGTGGAGACTAAAAAGTGGCTTAGCAATCTTAGAGAAGTCTTTAATAAACCTTTTGTAGAAACCCGCATGCCCCAAGAAACTCCACACTCCTTAGCGGGATGTTGGAAGCAGTAGCTTTTTCAATGGTCTCTATCTTTGCTCGGTCCACTTCTACTATGTCCCAAGACTATACTTTCTCAAAATATGAAGTGGCACTACTCCCAATTAAACATGAGGTTAGTCTCTTCACATCTTTTTAACGTTAGTCCTAGATTTGCAAGACAATCATCGAATGAGGCACCCATGACTGAGAAGTCATCCATAAAGACCTCAATTATTTGCTCTACCATATCCGAGAAAGCGACCATCATATATCTCTAAAAGGTGCCCGGTGCGTTGCATAGCCCAAATGACATATGGTGGAAAGCAAAAGGTGCCATAAGGGCATGTGAAGGTTGTCTTCTCTTTATCTTTCGGTGCAATGGCTACTTGGTTGTACCCAGAATACTCGTCGAGAAAATAGTAGTAGTCATAGCCAGCTAGTCGGTCTAGCATCTAATTAGTGAAGGGTGTGTAAGTGATCTTTCTAGTAGCCTGTTCAACTTTCCTCAGAGGTCTACAAATTCTCCAACCTATGGTAGTCATGGTCGGGATTTCAACTCATTGGGTTCTCAATTTACACTACCATCATCCTACCTTTCTTGGTACTACTTCAGACCGGGCTTACCCACAAGCCATATGAGACGTGGGGTAGACTGCTGTACCTTCATCCAACCATTTTAGTACTCCCATTTTCAAAACCTCTCTTTCAAGGTCGAAAGGCCTTCTTGAGCACCAATTAAGGGCTTGCTTTCATCCTCTACATACACATGGAAGGGCGGGTTCCCTTTATACTAGCCAAACTCCAACCTATGGCTCCCTTATACTCTTTGATTACCCTCAATAGTTTCTCTTCCTCAAGAGGTGAAAAAAGAAGTTGAGATTATGACTGGAAAAGTGAATGAGGGCCTAAGGTATGCATATCGAAGGTGTGCTGCACGTCTTTCCTAGAGTTAGTAGCTTTTCAAAAATGGATTGACAACTAGGTTTCATTCCCAAGGCTTCAAGGTATCTCATTATGTTCAACTCAAATGAATTCATCCACATTAAGTACTGCTCTGCCTCCTCCTCATCTATCTTATCTAGGTCTCGTAGCAATCTAGTCTCCAAGGGATCAGTGTGAATCCCCTGGTTAGACACTATAACTTCTATTAGGTCTAGGTGAAAGCAACTATCACGTAGTAGTGATTATTTCATAGCTTCAAGACATTGAACCGAATTTCCTTCTTGCATTAAGAGTTTCAACTCCCCCTTTTGCACATCTATCAAAGCTCTGTTAGTTGCTAGGAAGGGCCTCCCTAGATTGTTAGGTATCTACTTATCTTCTTCCATATCCAGAATAATGAAATCACTTTGACCAAAACATTTTTGAATAACTCCTCTAGGGTGCTTGAGAGATATATCGGCTAACTATAGTGCGATGGTTGTCGGGCGAGCTCCTCCTAGACCTAGTTTCTAGAATACAGACAATGGCATCAGATTGATACTTGCCCTTAAATTGCATAATGCTCTTTCAAATATCGCATTCCTAATAGAGCATAGGATGGTGAAACTTTCGAGATCCTCGAGCTTCGAAGGTAGCTTTTTCTGTAGTATAACACTACACTCCTTTGTAAGGGCTATTGGTCTCATAATCCCCCATCTTCCTCTTCTTAGATATTACTTCCTTCATAAACTTTACATAGCTGGGTCTTTGTTCCTAAGCATCTACAATGGGTATATTGGTGTGCATCTTTTTGAAGACGTCTAGGAACTTAGCAAAATGATGATCCAATTTGCTTTTCTTTAACCTTTGAGAGTATGGAACGACTGGGATGGCTTCATGTGATTTGACCATGTGATTTGACTTCTCAAGCTCTACTATGGGAGTTTTGACCTTCTCTTCATCGTTTTCAGCTCTATCAAGCTCAACTGACGTTTCCACTATCTTACTACTCCTTAGAGTAATAACATTGCAATGTTCCTTACTTTCCTTGCTTGTACTAAATTTTGAATTGCATGGTGGATGTTTATGTTGTCAGCTTTTGAGAACATTATCTCGCCATCTGCTATATCTCGCATCTCTTAGTTTCTAATATGAGCCATTGATTCTCAAAGTAGCTTTACGTCAATTTATGAATCGATTATACATGTCGTTGTATGTAGCTTCAGATTCATAGATTTTCTACGTTTATTGATGAGTGCTTAAAATTCATATTATACCCGCGCTTGCCATTTTCACGTTTATTTTATAGTAATTTCATAGTTTTGTGGCAAGACTCCTGAATCGTGCTCGTGTGATGCAGTGCATTGGAGCAAAAGGCAAACCGATGAAGCAATTTTGGAGCATAAGGAGGCTATGCATGAAGAGGTTCGAACGTCAGCGACGCTCCAACGCTTCACGACGCTCCTTAATGCCGCGGACGCCCCAACGTCGCGACGTTGGGTCAATCACTAAGCAAGTCAACAAGCGGCAACGTCGCGACGTCTCAACGTCCCGACGTTGCAACGTCGCGACGTCAGTGCGAGTTATGCTTTCTCAGCATTAAAAGCAAATGGAGGCGCAGATTTTGGGGCATCGGGAGGAGTACGAACGAGTGGCACTAATTCCGTATGCAGCTGGACAATGCACTTCGAAGAAGTGCCCGTGATTCAGACTGCTTCATTTTTGGATATTAGAATGATGTTTTTAAGATTAAACATTTTCATTTTCTCGTTCAGTATGTTCTAGATCTATATCTAGGGTTGTGTTGAACCCTGTCATATGTTGATGGATTAAAGTTTAGTACTTTATATTATTCAGTTGTTTATCAATTTGTTCAGATTCGCCTATATCTATGATTTCATTATACGTGATGTCCGCCAACATTGGCATAATCACACCGAGATCCGAGATTCGAGAGATGAAGTTATCCAGGATCCGTAGAGTGTACCTTTCAGTTGATTCGCAAATAGAGATATTCGATCCCGGCGTGGCATTCGTTAGAACATTTAAGCATTTCTCGAATATCAGCCGATGTAGATATACTCAACTCTATTCATTTAGATAAAGTGATATACCCGAGAGAGATATCTCAGAAGTAAGATCACCTCGCCATCGACAACTTATAAATATATTGAATAATAATATCTTTAAGAAATAATCATTGAACGTGATGTGGGGAGACATAACCCTAGTCTTCAATACCGCACTATTAGAATCAATAGCTTACCAATTTCTCACATACCAATTTATTTCCTAAAATACGTCCTATTCGTATATTATCTAAGAAGCAGTCCTTTGTAGTCACACACCTGTCCCGTGGATCGATATCCGCAATGCTGGTACATTATATTATTTCATGACGCGTGCACTTGCGCACATAGCGTACATTTTACACACCGCGCTTTCTACCAAGTTTTTTTGAGCGTTATCTGGGGATGTGTTTAGATTGGATAGAGACAAAGCAATTGGATATTACTCTGAAATTTTTTGTTTTTTTTATTTGTTATTACAAGTGCTTTTAATTTGGTATTGTTGTGTTGTGTGTGATTGCAGTTAAGTTTTAGTGAGTACATGCGACGACGACCACAGTCCACCCACACTTGTTTGATCCTGAGCCAGAAAGAACTTTACACAGAACACGCCGAGAACAGAGAACTGAACAGATCAGAAATTTAGCAAACATGGGTGATAATGAAGAGCAGGATTTGAGCATTGAGCAAAACGAGCCCCAGAGAGGCCGAAATGGTAATCATGGAAGGAATCAAGCACCCAGGCCGTATATACAGCCAAATGATCCATACATGCTGCTAGAAGAGTTTGCACTCCCGCCACGCTTGTTCGCATACCATCGACGACCACCCATTCAGCAAACAACTCAAACTCGGTCAAGAACATTACGTATGCCGCATAATATATTGTTTCATGGGCTACCTCATGAGAACCCAAATATGCATCTGACTAACTTCCTTGAAGTCTGCGATACGATCAAGTACAATGGAGAGCACTGAGGAGCACTCAGCCAAGGCTTTTCCACTCTCACTAAAGGATCGAGCCAAGCACTACAACAAGTCAACCACCGGGATTCCATTACCTCGTGAACCATCTATAGCAAAAATTCCTCGACCAAGTTCTTCCCACCTTTCAAAATTGCACAACTTGAGGCAAGAGATCAATACTTTCGGGCAACTACAGGGGGAGAACCCGCAGGCATGGGACATATTTCACGAATTACTAAGAAAGTGCCCATCACGTACCAACCGTGATGGATGCAAGTCCATACTTTCTATAATGGGCTGAGGAACGCTACTAGAATAGTGATTGATGCCTCGGCTGGAGGAGCACTAATGAAGAAAACCACGGACCAAGCCTATGAAATTCTGGAAGATGCCGCGACCAATACAAATCAGTGGCCTAGGGAGAAGACTACACCAGTAAAAGCCATGGGTGGCACAGATAATGAAGTCCTTAACAATCTGGTCAATCATGCTGCAATACCTAACCGCGCCTAACTAGACAAAGAAGGTACCCGCGAATGCCATACAAGACTAACCCATTGAATTGTGTGTGAATTTCGTGGAGGACAGCACAACAAAGACGTATCGTCAATCGTGAAACCAAACCGGCAGAGCAGCCCAGATAGTCGGTTCAATCAGAGTCATTCATGAAGAACAAGGCGCATGGGGAACAATTATCAATCAACATCAAGGCCATGGGTGGCGAATAATCGACCGTAATGAACAATCATGGTATGGATGGAGGAATAATCGTAACAACATGCCATCGAACCGAGATAGTGAACCACCTCCGAGAAGAAGGTGGACTTAGAACAAGCCCTTGCACAAATGATGACTTCACACAATGCTTTTATGAATGAGACAAAGGCGAATATGCAAGCATCAGCCACCCAATCAATCAAGGCACAATCGAGAAATTCGAGGTACGTATGGTCAAATGGCCAATCTATTGACAGAAAGGCAACAAGGTTCGCTACCAAGCAATTCAGAGATAAACCCTAGAGGAGAAGGGAAAGAGTACTGCAAGGCTATCACTCTACGGAGTGGAAAAGAGTTGGAAAGCCCGGAGCCGAAACTAGTGGTAAGAAAACTGAAAATTAAGGAGCAAGACTCAAGCATTCTGAAGGACCAGATGCAAAATGAGCAACCTCGAGTTATGAGAGCAGCCAAGGATAATAAAAGGTGGAAGAAACAGAGCAAATGCATAAAAACAACATGAACCTCGCTATACCAATTCCATCCTCGCAGGTTGGAAGAAAGGTAAGTCGAGAAGCAACAGAAAGCTGACATCTTCAAGAAGCTACATATTAATATACCCTTGAGGCACTGAAAACATGTGCCTAGTTACGTGAAATTCATGAAAAAGATCTTGGCGAGTAAGAAGAAGTTGGAGGAATATGGGACCATCGCCTTAACTGAGGAATGCAGTGCCATCCTACAAAAGAAGCTTCCCCCAAAACTTCAAGATCCCGGAGCTTTGCTTATACCATTTTCTATAAAGGAATCGCATCCGGAAAAAGCCCCGAAAGATTTGGGAGCCGCATCAACTTGATGCCGCCGATGTTTGGGGTGCTGCACAAAGTCGGGGAACCAAAATCGACCACAATCAGCTTGCAACTTGCAGATATGTCATACCAACATCCCTGGTATAATCGAAAAATGTTTTAGCTCAAAGTTGGTAATTTTGTCCTTCCAACCAGACTTCACATTCCTCGACATGGAGGAAGACGACTAGCTCCCATCATACTTGGTAGACCCTTCATGCCACTCTGAAAGCTCAAATCAATGCAAGAAGGTGAGCTCAAATTGAGAGTCCATGAGATGAGGACTACTTTCCATGTATTCCAGCCTATGGAGCATCCAGATAATGACCCAGATGAAGATTTTTCGGAACCTCACTACACAGAGATGTTGCAAGGAGATGCGAAAAACTTCAGGGATAAGCCTATGACGGGACAGAAAGACATTGAGAAAGGCAAGGGTACGACCAAAAAGAATATTTCCATCCACTCCTGAGTAATGGGTGTGAGATTAGAGGGGATGATACATTTCCCAGTTCCTTCTAAGCATGTAGCAAATTGTGATTCAGGGCCGTCGAGCTAACGACATTAAACATAGCGCTTCTTGGGAGGCAACCCTAGTTTTTATGAGTGACATTTTTATTGTTTGTTTTCAGTAATATTGGTTTACTGGTTTTTTCCGTAATTGATGTTTCTTCTTGGTTGTTTACTTTCAGGACTCGCGAACGTAGGAACTGGGGAGGATCCGTTTATGCTGTGCATTACAAGTCCAGAGAGTCACCTAAGGCGTGCGAGGATAGTTTCGACATGTGGGATTCTCGCCGCATATATTTTTAGAAGCCTTCGTAACGCCGCGGACGCTGGGCGATCCAACATTGCGACGTTCTAACTTCGCGACGTTTAAACGTCGCAACGTGAATTTCACCCTTCTCTGGAACGTCGCAACGTAGATACCCAACGTCGTGACGTCAATTTTACCCTTCTCTGGAACGTCGCGAAGTGGATATCCAATGTCGCGACGTCAATTTTGCGCAGCCCCCAAACGCCGCTGATTTGATACCCAACGCCGTGACGCCGATTATTGCGCTCGCCACGTCACACGTTGATACCCAACGCCGCGACGCTGTTTAGTAACACTTCGCCGTAATCGCCGCGACGCTGTCTCGAACGCCGCGACGCTGGCATAATCCTTTCACCGTAACGCCGCTGTCAAGGTTCCGAACGCCGCGACGCTGCCCCATTTTAAGACCAAAAATAGCCATTCCGCTTCACCTCGCCTACATCCCGCCCCTCGAACCCTAGCACCCATCCACCTCCGTCCTGCGTATTCCTCTCACGCCGGGTCGAGGCTCCTACATCGCCTCCGACCTCTCTCTGCACCTCATATCACCTCACACCCCGGTTCCTATTAATCGTTCCTTGTCACTGCGTGGCATTCCTAAATTTCACACTGCATCAAGTTCTAGCACCAGTGTAGTCATCTAGGGCTACCATTGCATTCACAGTTGGTCTAGGGGTCTTATAGGTTCAAATTTAGGGTATTATTAGGTCTATTTTAGGGTTTTGAGTCACCTTTAGGGTCGTTAGTACACTTAGTAGTTTTGGTTTTTTTTGGTGCACGCTAGGTGTTCATTTTTTTGTCTAGCCACTGCGACCAATTTGGGTGCCACCCACCACGTGAATTCTAAGCCTAATGTCCGGTAAAAGGCGTAAATTGCTCTACTGCCGAGTCGGTCTGGTACTGAGACCCGACCCCCACTTACGATGTCAATGCATGGCTCGTGAATGAGGGTGCTACCGGTTTCAAGACTAACCGCAAGAACCGATCGTTCATAAAGGAGAAAGGGCACCACCCCGATGACTTTTTCCGCAAGACCATTGCGGCTAAGGGATGGCGTGCCTTGTGCCAAACCACCATCCGCCAGTCGATGAGTGTGGTGCGAGAGTTCTACGCCAATCTCCCATCCCCCCGCACGTCCCGAAGAAAGTCCGGGCAGGCGAGGCGGCTTGGTCGACTTCCAAGGCAGAGTCGATCAATAGCTATTACGCCTAGAAGATGTCCTTCCTGAGCCGCTCTCGACGGCCCACAAGTCTCCAACCACCCCGAGGTTATACGAGTATCAATTCACGGTCGGTGAGTGGAAAGTCACAGTGCGCCATGCAAATTTCCACTTCAAGGCTGCCATTCGCCTTCATTTGTCTCGGCATTTCATCACGCCGCGCCTTATTCCGGACGACGAACGGTGTGAAGTGACGCCTAAGCTGCGTTCTCGCCAACCACGCCATCATACGATATACCTTTTGATGTTGATGTGCCATGAGGATGCCATCCTCCATAACCGGACGCAGCATGAATTCCGCACCCCTTCATTATCTTTGGCTTGTGCAAACGAGCCGGGGTGCCCCTCGACGACAATGAGGCCTGGCTCCACCCCATAAAGGCCATATCTGTCAAGAGGGACACACCGGGTGTCCCGCGACCTGAGGGGGTCTATGATTCCGGCCATGAGCCCTCGGACGAGGACGAGCTGCACGACTATCAGGCTCGGTATGGATCCCTGGGCGATCCCCAGGGAGACATTGGCCAGTCCTCGTCCCACCCACCTCCACCACCATCCCCAAAGAAATTTCTCCAGAGGCGCCTCCTCCAAATCTCCTCAATCTCGATCCCGAGGACCTGCTCTCCCCTCACTAAGCGCCGATGCCTTCTCGACTGCACTCGTGAGCACCGAAACCCGTCACACAAAGATGGAGGCCCTCCGTACCGAGCATGCACCAGGTTGGCCAATCAGGCCACCATTCTTCGCCAGCTACAGACCTTTGCAGGCTCGGGATCGCAGAACCGGCTTGCCTTCACTACCCACCACCACCACCACCGCCGTGACACCAGGGAGTTCCCCTTCACCCTCTCATTGCTTGTTTTATTGCCGGGGACACCGTATTTTGTCTGGGTGGTGATCGAGTTTCGTTAGTTATGTTTTGGTTTTAGCATTTCAGGTAGAGGTTTTTGTTTCATTCAGCATATTAGTTGTGTTTCTATTTAGTCTAGTCTGCTTTTAGTATTTCGTTTTTTGTTTCATTCTTATATGTAGTAGTTGTATGTGGAGGTGAAGGTGTATGTGTGCCATGTTGAAAGTCGAGGATCACTTTGACCGACCACTATTGAAGTGGAAGATTGGATTACATACAATGTTTGATACTCTGTGAATTAGGTTGAATGTGGGCAGAGGCTTAGTGAACCAATTCCCCGGGTATTCAAGAAACCATTTCTCAAGAACCCTATCACACCGACACACTAATGACCTTCATGGTACAGGTGCCGAGGACCAATTTACAAAGTTTCGACAAACCTCGGGAGATTCTAACCATCTGGCGACGGGACACCCAGTCAAAAGAGGATTGCCATCGAGCCCCAACAAAAAGAAAAAAAAATACAAAAACAATAGAAAAAGAAAGATAAAAAGCAAAAGAAAAGAAAATTTCAAAAATAGGTAGATGCATAAGAATAAGCGGGATCATCCAATCGGAATCTCCACAATCCGAGGGCTCAAAGCCTAATGCCCTCGGGTCCAACCGTCGAGTCATCGACTTCCAACGCCCGCTGCTACTGACAAAAGATGGATCATCCACGCAACTTAAAATTCTTGAGTTTCATTGAGCTCCAAAGTGAAGTTTGAAGGGAATTTAATGCCCCGGTGCCCTTTAACCAACCGGGTGGGGAGTCACTAATGGATCCCCGCTACAGAACACTCATCTTAAAACTTCGAACTGCATTCTTCAATTTTGTTTGTACTTAGGAAATTTTAGGTATGTTAGTATGAATAAAAAGGGTGCGTTCTTGTCCTTTCTTCGTTAGCTTCTTCCAAATAGGTGAGTCGAGCTCAAGTTTGGGGGTGTCGGAACCTAGGTATACACTAGAGGTCATTCATTCGACGCACATAGGGTCCTTGGGAAAGGTTATCATCACTATGGACCTGAGGCACTAAATACTTTTACCTATTTCAACCGAGTTTTCCGAAAGTCAAACATCCAGATGCACGTGAACTTCGAGCAAAACAACAAGAAGGTGAGTCTGGCCCAAATTGATCCCCTATTTCGCATGTGCAATAATCGTCTTAGTGTTAGTTTCGCATAGTCAGCGTGGTGTCCTCGCCTAGAGTCCATTCTTGCTTGGGGACAAGCAAGAAACTAAGTTTGGGGGTGTGATGAGTGCTTAAAACACTCATATTATACCCGCGTCGGTTTTTCATTTTCACGTTTATTTTATAGTAATTTCATAGTTTTTGTGGCAAGACTCCCTGAATTGGTGTTTCGTGGACGCAGTATCGAGCAAAAGGCACCGATGAAGCAATTTTTGGAGCATAAAGAGGCGATGAAGAGGTCCTGGAACCGCCATGACGCCAAACGCCACGACGCTCCCACGCCAGGACGCCCCAACGCCGACGCTGGGTCAATCACTAAGCAGTCAACAGTTTAACGTCGCTGACACTTCAACGTTCCGACGTCACGCGTAGTTATGCTTTCTCAAAGATTAAAAGCAAATGGAGGCGCAGATTTTGGGGCATCGGGAGGAGTAATGGTCCAGGTGATCGAATTCCGTAGCAAAGAAGGACACTGCATCAAGAAGCGCCCGTGATTTGTACCGCTTCTCATTTTATTATTAGAATGATGTTTTTAAGATTAAACATTTTCTTATTTTCGCTTCAAGATGTTCTGGGGATCTATATCTAGGGTCAGGAGCCGACCCTGTCATATGTTGGGATGGATTAAAGTTTAGTACTTTATATTATTCAGCTTGTTTATCAATTTGTTTGCACCGTCTATATCTATGATCTTCATTATATGGTGATGTCCGGCCAACATCGCATAATCACACCGAGATCCGAGATTCGAGAGATGAGGTTATCCAGTGATCTAGGTAGAAAGAGCCTTCAGCTTGATTCGGTAGCCAGAGATATTCCGATCCCGAAGGTGGCATTTGGGGTTAGAACATTTGCTATTTCTAATACCGAAGTCAGATAGAGATATACTCAACTCTATTCATGATAAAGGATATACCCTCGAGAGAGGATATCTCGTAAGTAAGATCACCTCGCCATCGATTGTTCTGAGTAAATATATTGGAATAATAATATCTTAAGAAATAATCCATCAACGTGACAGGGGGGAGACATAACCCTAGTCTTCAATACTGCACCATTAGAATCAATAGCTTAGTCGAATTTCACATACTCAATTTCTTCCTAAAACACGCCTATTCGTATATTATCTAAGAAGCAAAACCTCAGAGTCAACACACCAACCTCGTGGATCGATATCCGTACCATTGGTATATTATATTACTTGGGGCGACACGTGCACTTGCGCACATAGGCGTACATTTTACACATAGACTTGACTTTTATTTTAGTGGGGGCATGCTCGGCTCAAGAGGAGGTTTAGGTTGCTTATCTTTCTATGCATAATTTGGGTGGTTCCTCCACTCTGGATAGTGGTATGGTGTGTGTGAATTTTTTTGCTACCACTTATAATCACCCACGTATTGATCTTAAGCAGGCTGAGGGCGCAAAGGGGTTCCTAACTTGGCACTCAACTTGTGTGGAGCATTGCAAAACTCACATCTTGCACAGTGGATGAACTTGTACTACTGAAGCCATCGCTTGTTTTTCTCCATCTACGTAGTCAACACGACCACTTAAGCAGTTAGCCTTGCAATAGTGTCCCTCTCATGGAATCCAACAGTCTTCTTAAGTGACATCGACTTCTCATACAATCACATATAGAGATTGGTAGCCATATCTTCCAATAGCTCATATGCTTCATTTGCATTTTTCTTCATCAAAGCCCGTCCAACTGACGCATTGATCATGGTCCGAGTAGTGTTATCCAAGCCCTTGTAGAAGCCCTTTATCTACATCCATCTAGGTATTTCATGGTATGGTATCAAAAGCCCCTTATATATGTCCTAAGCTTCATGCGTTAATTCATCCTCATACTGTATGACTCCATGGGTAGTTGTGTAGTCTTGGCCAATGGGAAGAACTTGACTAGGAATTTTCGAATTAGATCTTCCTAAGTGGTTATGGAATTTAGTGGTTGTTGGTTCAGCCAGTCCTTAGCTTTATCGCTTAGTGAGAATGAGAATAGGCGAAGTTGAACAACTTCATCGAAAACTCCATGGTATTTCATAGTATTACATGCCTTTAAGAAGTTAAAGATATGTGTGTTCTGGACCTTCCTAAGAGCTCCTTGCGGAACTGCGACAATCTATACTAGCCGTCTCAAACTATATGCTGTGTTGGCCTGTGACACCCCGAAATATACCCTAGTCGTTCGATATGTTTAGGGTATTTTAGCATAATTTGACTGCTTCATGAGTTAAATGCTAAACACTGAACGAGAGACCCTTTAAATTTACAAGACTTAAGGATAAATCAGAAATTGTCCAAAGAGGGACTGGTGTCATAGTTGGCAAGATTTGAGGCCAAAGTGGAAATAAAATAAGCTAAGTTGCAAATGGAAGAGAAATGGGGGTCCAAAAAGCAAATAAGAAAACTTAAACAAAAAAAAAAGGGTTTTTAGAAGGCCAAACAAGGCCTTAGCAATGGGATTTTAAGACCAAATCGTCTCATGTTTTGGGGGAGGAGACAAACCGTGAAGAGAGAAGAAGAGAGGAGGAAGAGGAAGAAGAGAAGAGGAAGAAGAAGAGAAGCCAAGATCAAGCCAACAAGGTATGGAAACTATGGATTTTAGCATGTTTTTGGTATAAGAATTACTTGAGTATGGATTGCTAGGGTTTCCATTGAACATTAGTTTGATTCCCATCTCTATGGTTTTGCTAGACAAACATTCTAACTCAAGATTTAAGGGAAGGTTGGTTGAAAAGCCCTAGTTGATAATGAGTGGATATGGAATCCTTCAAAATTCCAAGGATTTGTAGAATTGGTGAATTTTGGTATGAATCCTAGGATTCTTTACAAATTAAAAGTGTTCAGGGAGTTCAGAGGATTCCACAAGCTAGTTTTGATGAAGGTTGCATTAGGAGTGATCTAAGGATGAAAGTGTATGAAAAATGGGAGAAAATACCCATTCTGGGCACTTTTTGGAGACTTGTACCGGTACAATTTGAACTTGTACCGGTACAATTTCGGTTCTGGTCATTTTTGGCCAAGTTGTACCGGTACAACTTGTTCTGGTTTTCCTGTTCTAACCACTTTTCGTATTTTGGCCATAACTTGCTCATTTCTTATCCGATTTGAGTGATTCAAGTGGCTACAGGTCAGACTTCAAGGAGAACAAAACTTAAAAGAATAGGAATCGCTACCCTGGATCCTATGTGGCATAAAATTCACTCAAAGTGAGACCATGTGCAAGCCAAATTTGTCCCAAATGAACATAGAGAAGTCCGGGATGTTTCGGACGTATCCTGAGTTTCAAATTTGAATTGGTGATTCCAGTTGGAATAGAACCCTTAGCACCTTAAATTTAAAGGAGTACAAAGATCCAGTGTCAAATATCGAGACAAGGCACTGGAAAATTAATATTGCAAACTGTTCCTCGGTAAAATCGGTAAACTGGCTTGTTGGCATGAAAATGCCATAACTTGAGTTTGGATGATCCGATTGGAATGATTCCAATTTCTAAATAAAGATGATTCATAGAGGAACAAGAATATATGAAATATTTATGATCATATGACTACCTTGGACCAAAGAATGAATGAGTGGACGTCCTGATTAGTGCTCCTAAGACTCCCGATTAGGCACCTGGTACTCCCGACATATGGCACTCCCGTCCCGATTAGTGCTACGGCACTCGTTCAGTACTTCTCGGGCAATTCTGCTGTGCTATGGCACCCCAAGATCAGATCGCATCTTTCGTACTTATTGTACCGCGTCCGCTCATTTTTATAATTGGTCTAGGTAGTCAATACGCATATATGATAAGACATCGAATAAAGAATAAGAGAAGATCTCGAATGTATCTAATCAGTCTCGTAGTACATACTCTGCACTTCAGACTGAAAGTCCTCGTAGTACCTACCTGCACTTATCTCTCAAAAGTTCCCCAGAGCGCCTACGTACTCTCGTAACCGATTAAGCTCGCAGTACCTACTCGGTACCCCCAGATTCAAAAATGTTCGTAGCGCCTACTCTGGCAATTTCGCATTTAATTAAGTTATGTTCCCCGTCGATTTAGTTCCGTAGTACCTATGGGTACTCCCGTCTCCGATTAACTCCTCAGATCCGAAAAATGTCTCTGTAGTGCCTAATGCGTACCCGTGATGCACTGGGCTATGTTCTGGTCTCTCGATGAATTCTCAGAGTACCTATGGCACTCGCCTCTCGATTAACTCGTATCCGAAAATGTTCTCAGAGTGCCTACGGTACTTCAGATGCACTGTTATGTTCTGTCTCGATGAATTCTCAGAGTACCTAAGGGTACTCCCGTCTCCGATTAACTCCCGTCTCCGACAAGCCCTGAATGTGAAGAAACCTCAGAACTCCTATGGAGATTCAACAAGTATGTCCCGTGAAAATAAGTATAAGTCCAACAGACTCTTACGGGTACTCCGCATAATGAATCTGATCTGTACCTACGAAAGACTAATGTTCAGATCTCAGATAAGTCTGATCCCGACTCAGGCTGTGATATGATCCTCGACCGTTCGACTCACTGCATTCCACGGTACCTTCGCAAAAGAATAAGATCCGAATACAAGAATCGCCCTCGTGAACACAAGTATAAGATCTCAGAAGACAAGAATAAGTCCTGTACACAAATATAAGTTCCGTAAGACCAGTATAAGTTCCGTAATATACATGTAAGATCTGAAATACATGTATAAGTTCTGTAATACACGTATAAGATCCGAAATACCAAAAGAGATAAGTTCCGTGAAGACAAGTATAAGTTCATTAATATACATGTAAGATCCAAATACATGTATAAGTTCTCAGAATACATGTATAAAATCCGAAATACATGTACATGCCTATAATACCGGGATAAGATCCAAATAATTTAATAAACTCAGAGGTACAAGTAGAAGATCCGTAAGATAAGGATAGGCTCAGAGTACAAGTATAAGATACCGGCACTAATATAATTTCCGTAATACCTACTCGGGTATCTCCGCGTATAAGCTCGATAATGATAAACTCAGAGTACCTACGGGTACTCCCGTATAAGTATAGGTATACGTTAACCTAGTTCTTGTTAGGATATTATACCAACACAAGTTGGTATCAGAACAGACATTTGATCAAGTAAGTACTTACGGGTACTCCCGTATAAGATTAAGTTCCGCAAATCCAGTATACATTCCGTAATCTCTGTGATACCTACGGGTACCTCCGAACAAGTGTAAACTCCGTAGGATAAGTATAAGTTCTGTAAACTCCTACGGGAGATTGGAGATATAAGCTCAGTACAGTATACAAGAAATCCGAATAAGAATAAGATCCGACTGCTATAAGTATAAGACCCGGATAAGAATAAGTTTGTTATGAGTATAAAATCCAATAAGGATAAGTCCGCCATAAGTGTAATCTCGAGTAAGTATGGCATTGTTATAAGTATAAGTTCAACACTTCACGGTAAGTGAATCAATAAGCATAAATATGGATCCTATGGGAGACATAAGCATTATGTTAAAAGTCACAAGGTACAAGTAGACAGAATTATTTTGATGACACAAATAGGAACCCGACCTGAAATCCCGAGAAAATCATGAGTTATGTAAAAGATATGAATTGGATGCCTTGCCATTGCATATGTCTAAGTTTGCTCTGAATATGATCTGACCTAAGAGATATCGTTTATATGGATTCATGATGATTTTGATATTTGTTTATGTTATAAGTTTATCATGACTGCCTAAATGCATGTGCATCAAGATAGTTATAAGATATGCTCTAACTAAGCGTAAAGCTTAGCACGGGTTTTTAATCCGTGTAGGTACAGGAGAAGACATCAGCAAACATCCGCATACAGCTGGGCCAACACACTTGTAAGGGTTCACTATATGTAGGTTCCGCGCTCTGATTTGTAAATGTAAAAATTCAGTTTTGTATTTGTAAATGGGACTCAGTTATATGTATATAATATTTTGATTCTGTTATAGGATGTGGGCCATACCCACAGGTACAAGTTTGGTTTAAAAAATCGTAAAGAGTCCCAAGATATGGTCTCGTCCCTAATCCTATTGATCCTCCACCGGCTCTGACCAGAATCTGGCATGACATGGGCTGGGCCTACAAATCTCCGATCGGTCTCCATTATGGCATTGCATAGTTTCTCAAAGCCGGCAACAGATTCTTGATCTCTCTATTATTATCAACCATAGCTTTGACTAGTCAGGTGACTCTAATAACCTATGAGGAGCGAGACAAGAGGCCAAAATTAGAGATTAAAATATTACGTAAAAGAAAATAAATCAAATAAAAATATAAACTATTGTTAACGATTATCCACAAGCACACGGGTGATGACAATTTTCTGACACGACTACCAAAGACTAACTAAAGTCCTCGGGAGTTGTCCTAAAAACTTGTTTAGACCCAATATCTAAAATATGTTTTTTGCCTTGTATGTAAATTGTCTCATTTGAAAATTAGGTTGGTCTAGATTCACTGTAAGTGCACAGGTCATACAAGTAATATAGTGGATTTTAAGTCCAAATATCATTCCCACGAGGATTGATTAGAAAAATTTAAAGATTAACTACCCTCACTACTAAAGATTCTTACTATTTGAATTTCCTGGTTCTCAAGATAGTTTTAACTTTTTAAGTAAAAAAAAAAGAAAGAAAGAATAAACCATAAATGAAATTTCTAAACTACATGATTAGATAGCGAATATGAACTGAAACATATGGGAAGAAAAACAAGGTTGTGGCTCATCTCTTTGCTCGTCAATTAAGATAATGTAATGGATGTGAACCTTGGAGTTTCCATTAATAGATTAGTATAGAAATGGATTTCTCCTAGCTCTATACATTTCACTATTCAGATTACCACATTTCTATCTCTAGGCAATGAATCTGAAAAGTTACTTGTAGGATTTGTTCATCTTTTAAGATCTAACTGTTTTTCCTTCTTAGTACTTCATAGTCATCTCTTAGGACTGGAAATTGCTTGCTCCCATGGACAGGAAATTGCAAGCACTCTCGAAAATAAAAGATATATCAACCTTTAATTAGACAAGAGTTTCTTCTTCCCTTGATTGGATTCTCAACTAACACTGAGTTGAAGTTATTCCTCTTAATTGAGGTGAAACCTCTCAGGATTAAGTTGTTAGACCAGTAAGTGGATCTTTTGCCTCAAGCAAACATTCCTGTTGTCACCTAGGAGAGAGCCTTGAAAGTAGAGGTTAGATCATTACTAGTGGTATATCAAGGTAATCCCAATAGTCCATTAGTTCAGATAATATTAGTGTAAAAGTATCCACAGGTTAATGCTCATTATTCTCGTGCAGTTCCATCTTTGTGTCACCGTGATGGACTGAAATCGAATAATGATATGCCTTCGATACCAAACATTGATATTCAAAACAGTTCAATGTAGGAGTAATACCAATTAAATCACTCCAAATTTCTTAACCAAAACAACATTCACTCTTGCAAAAAAAATAATCCCAACAAAATATTCTTCCCAAAAGGAGCTTACCCTTTCAAATCTGGAGCACAAATCACAATGACTAGTTGATTAAACAACATTTAGATCAGAATCAAAAACCGAAGAAAATGAGTTATAGAATAAATTATAGATTTCATCTAAGTTCGGCAAATGAAAACTCGCATTACATGAACACCGTACCGAATTCCAAATGTATAACTGTTATAATCCTAAATGAATCTGAATATAGAATATATATATATATATATATATATATATATATATATATATATATATATATATATATATATATATATATATATATATACACACACACACAATGAGACTTCAACTTTCCCAAAAAGCATAAAGACTTGATGAAAGCCGCTCGAAGCTGCGCACTACTCCCCAAAAGCTTATATTCATAGGCTCAGGTTTTGGGCCTTAAAAACGAGGCGAGAATCACGCACTTTGAAAAAGCCCAAAATTGTTGCCTTAGCTGTTGTTGTCCGGTGATGTCATGATAATATCGTGACATCGTAGTTGTCGATGTCGTGGGTTGCAGTTGATGTCACGACATCATAAATATCTATTTGACTCTTCTCATTTTCCAGTGTTGAGTCCATATCGTAATGATGTTGTGACATGGAAATACATTGTTGTAGATTAACTTCGATGTTGTGACACTGCCATTCTTGTGTTGCGACATTTAATTGGTGTTGCGAAATTACCCTGATGTCACGACATTGCTGGAATTGATGTTGCTGGTAGTACATACTTGCATTGATGTCGCAACATTGTTGGAACTGATGTCGCAACATTAGTCATTTCAATTATTTGTCATCATCTCAAGTTGATATCACAACACTGTTGTGACGTTGTGACATTGTATCTAGTTGTTCTACAGTTGATGAGTGTAAAACTCATCTATGTTTTGAGTTCATTTCACAAGCTATTTTGAGCATTTATATCCATATTCATGTAAAACTCATAACATTTCCTCTAAATTTGGTTTTTCAAGATTTTTGATGGAAAGGAAGTGATTTAGTAAGAAAAGATGCAAAATTTTTCCAAAAAGAGAGTTAATCAGATGTCTCACAGTGTGTCATTGAGAAGATCAATTTTTCTATATCATCTGGAGCATCAAATGGTTCAAATAAACTCATGGTTACATTCTAAATTCAAAGAGCTTTTCAATGACACCTCACACGCCCAAATCCGAGTTCAAACAAAGAAGTTATGTCATCAACAAGTTGGAGAAGAAAACAAGTCCTGTAGCAAATTTTGTCGCGACAGAGCCAGTGACAAGGCTTTCTTGCAACAAAACCCAGATTTTGTCGCAACAAAGTTAGTAGCAAACTCTGTTGCGACAAAACCAGATTTTATCATGGCAGAGTTAGCAACAAACTTTGTCGCAATAAAACAGATTCACGCAATAGAGTGAGCAAATAAACTCGCTACGTATAAAACCAGATTGTCGCGAGCAGCTTAAGACAAAAGTCAAGCCTTTTCGGGGCCCCGAAATTGTTGTTTTGCACCGCTTTCAAGCCCATTTCACCCTAGGACTATAAATACTCTTTTTAGGTTTTTAGCAATGGGGAGGTAGAGAACACCTTCATCTAAGCCTCTCTCTAAACTGCCCATTTTTCTTAGTTTTGCTGTAGATTTTGATTTTTAATAGATCTTAGAGTAGTTTTAGAGCAGGTTTTTATTTGTATTAAAGAGATCTCGGTGCTGTACTTAGATATTCAAATTATTTACTGTTAAGGCAAAGATTGAAGCTTAAATCTTGAATTTTCTCTCATTGTCTTTTGATTTCTTTCTTCATTTTCTTACTTGTTGTTTGATTGGTGATGATTGGAATCCAGTAATGGAACATTAAATATCCTTTAGGGGTGGGGATTAATTATTGAACATTCAGATTTACAGTTTCTCAGTTATTTTATGGGTTTGAAAAATGAATTTATATAATTGGTATTGTTCATATAATTAACTGTTTGGAATATTAGTAGCTTATACCTAGAAAAGAGCTGTATCTTTGCTTTGATTTTTAGGAGGCCCTCTGAGTGACACAGAAATGGAGATTCCTGAGAGTAAAGATCAGTAACTTAGGGGTTTGTTAGACTAATATTATGGAACTAATGAACTCTAAAAGTTTACTTTGATAGATCACTAATTTACTCATGGTGTGAGGATTACTTAGATGATGTATTTGGCGACCTTGCAGGTCTCAATTCTCAATATGATAGAATGACCTTGATCCCATGTTAGCATAGATCTAATCAAGGAAAGAGAGAACTTTATTAGATTTGATGGCTGAGATACCAATTACATTGGAGAAGGCTTGCATTATCCTGTTTATGGGGCCAAGAATTATTTAGTCCTAAGAAATGATTGTGAAGTATTGGAAAAGAAAAACAATCAAATCTTAAAGAGGGTCAGATTTTGTAAGTAGCTATTTAGACCCATTTGTCTGAAAGGAACATGGATATCTAATTAGTGAATTGTATGGTATATGGAGAAATCCAAGCTATACTACCTTGCTCTTGGACATATTCAGCATTCAACTCACAAATGTTGCACTTTCAAGGAAATGCAAACCATTTTGTAAATAATTATCCCCATCCCTAGTGCCTCTCTTCATACCTTTAGAATTAAGTAGTTGTTTATTTGGTAGATTTTAGGATTAGTTTTAAATCAGTTTTTGTTTCAATTAAATTGATTTTATTCCACATCCTACTTGGTCACTTAAATAGTGAAGAGCCCTTGTAATCGGGGTGATCAAATTCCAATTAGAGAGAACCTTTAATCCTCGTGGGTATGATATCTAGACTCCTAGAGTCCACTTTATTACTTGTATGACCTGTGTACTCTGCGAAAGGGGTTGAGTGTTGGTAATACTTTTCATTTCAGTTTTTGAGTACTCTTACTTTTGTTTCAAATCAGTTTTTGAGTATTTACCACATTCACTCCCTTAGACATATTTTCATATATACATAAATTGGTTTACAAGTTTTTGGCGCCGTTGCCGAGGACTTTAGTAAGTCTTTGGTAGCCGTGTCGGAAAATTTGGTCAACAAGGTTTTGGTGCCGTTGCTGGGGACTTTAGTTAGTCCTTGGTAGCAGAGTCATAACTTTGTTTGCACAATTTGGTTTATACGAAAATTGGTCAACAGTCCCTCCAATGTTCTGACATAATGTCGCGACATTAAATAGTGTTGTCACTTGTTGATGTTGCGAAGCACTGCCTGCAGGTCCGATCCATTGGGAGCCGATGTCGCGACATTTATGCTCTAATGTTGTGACATTTCTACTCTAATGTCGTGACATTTGATTTGGTTTCTTTGAAGTCCTTTGCCGGTGTTTTTAGTTGATGGCGCAACATTTATTCTGTGTCGCAACATTTGACTTGTCTCACCATTCAGGCTTCCTTGATTGATTGTCGCGACATTGCCTATCCTATGTTGCGACATTGGCTGTGATGGTCTATAGTATTCAAGCTTTGTCTAAATGTCGCGACATTCTTTTGATGTTGCGACATTTGAACGATGCAATCCTTCCCTTTCTCAGTTGGTGTCACATCCATGTTGTTGTGATGTCTCGACATTGGATGGAGGACATAATTTGACTGTTGGAGTTGTTTATGATGTCGCAAAATTTCTGTATCCACTTTCCTTTCTGTAGCTGATGTCGTGACATTGCCATAGTTTAAGACTTTCTCCACATAATGTCGTGACATTGGAATGCCTAGGCAGTGTTGCGACATTGGCATTTTCTTTGCACCATGCTGACTTTTACTCATTTTTCTGCTGAATTTTGCTTATTTCATTTATTTCCTTTAAATTTCTGCACTAAACTGAACTTTTAAACCTAAAATATTCTTGAAAAATGGACTTAAAAATATATGAGTTTTAGACTCATTAAACTCCTCAGAATTTAAAGTTTTGCTTGTCCTCAAGCAAAGAAAAGGATATTTGTTTGTTCTCAAACAATAAGAATCAATTTTTGAGGTCATTTTTTAATCAATTCATCTTTTAAATCTTATCAGCATTTAGGCTTGAGTATTATTTCAGTTGTGACATCAACTCTAATCAAGTTTCACTTTCAAAATTATGAGAATTTCCAATTTAAAAAATTTAATGTAGCATATAATTCTTAGTTAACAAACATATACAATCCTTGACTATGTGAGTGTGCGTTAGTCTTCCCTTTATAACTGACTTGTAGACTAGGTAGCCTTCTGAGAGTTACTTTGCAGAGTGACAATTCTCTCAGAGTAATTTTAAGTCTCATAGGCTTGTTGGTCATATTATTCTCCACTAATGTAGACATAACACATCCCTCATAATCAAATAGGTCTTTTGAGCTTGTAATGAATGGCTAGGGTACTTGGTAGATGACTAGACATTTTAGGCTCAAGTATAACTAAACTGCATTCTTTTTCTTAATTAAACTAGCTCTTCAAACATCCCCAAACCAGATCTGGTACATTTTTTTGTATTTCCTCCTCTGAAGCTTCTATTGTCTTTATTTTCTGTTCCACTGCTATTTTCATTTATGCTCCAAAAGCCTATTTATATTCTTTTGTTTCAGATTTTGAGTGGTGCAATGTTTTACCTTTTTTTAAGCTTTCTACAACCCTTTAGCAAGCTTTGGGTCAGTAGTTCCCATACCAGTTGGTATTAGGGTACTAGGTGTAGAACACCCCTAAGGACTTAATAGCTAAAGGTTATTAGGCTACAGGCTAAAACTCATTCCTTCTAACTTTCTTCTTTTTCAACTTTTCAGTTTCCTGTTTTGCACCTCTTATAGCACAACTTTTTCTTAATTGTCTTCCTTTCTCATCCTTTATTCATTTTTTTTATTCAAACTTGCACTCCCCCAAACTTATCCTCTTTCTCATTTCTTCTACACTTATTTGTAGTTTTGGGCAATTTAAGGGTTCTTTACTGTATGGTAGAATTTAAGAAACGGTAAAGGCTTTTCTCTTTTTTGGTTGTGATGATGAAATAGGCATTAGGTTCAAAGTAGGTACTAAGGTATATGCTCATAGCATATCAAGGGTGGGATTTTGAAAGTCTCAAACTGTCCAATGATGGCCTAAATCATCTTTTGTTGGCTATGATGTTTAGGATTTCGCCTTACAAAATAATGCAACAAGTTCTAGGACTCTTTAAATATTTTTGATAATAAGTCCCATAAGGTTTTCCTAACCCAATCACAATAAGTTTTTGAGGTACTTTTGACCAATGTGCTAGTGTAGTCATTTTCTAGACTGTATTGTTCATTTTGACTAGAATTAATAGATTCATTAACCTTGATTTCAATTTCAGTTTTCAATAATCTGAAAGTTTAGCTTCTTTATTATTGACATCACAACTTATCCCATTTTCAATTAGGACTTCAGCTTGTTCTGTTTTATAACAATTTGTTGTGTTATTTTTCCCTTTACATTTCATTATGATCGAGTCATTCAGTTCATTAGGTATACCATAATAACACCAACATTTCATCAAATTTCTTAAAGTCTTTAAACAAGCCAATACAACATTTACTCAGAAAATATGCCATGTCATCCAACAACATTCAACTTGCAACTTTCATACAATCAACATTCTGAATTCTCCTTTATTCACCAAAAAAATACAAGTTCTAGATTTTATTAACATTCCCAAGATTACAAAATTAAAAGATAATAACAAACAAGAAAATTTTATGCACAAAAATTTCAGAAACTGCTCTTTTATTAGAAAGAGGAAACAATTACATTATGATGTTTACAAGACAGATAAAGAATGATAGAGAAGAGAGATAGAGAAAGAAGGATAGGAAGAGCTATCTATTTTTCCTATGTGACTGAGATCTTGAGGGCTTGAGGTTTACTGCTTCAAACTTGTAACTTGCATTTGAGGGTGTGAACTCAAGAAATGAGTATTCTGGTTTTGGAGTTGAGCCCTCTCCACTCCTATCAAAGAGATACCACTCTTGCATCCTTACGTTTTGCTTGATGAGCTCACTTTGCCTTTGCCCAATTGAGTTCAAGGATTGCTCAAATTCACCTTAGGCTTGATACATCTTTACAAGGTCCTGGTTCACTAAATCTATGTTCTCTGTCCACAATTTCTCTTTGTAATTCAGGATCGACTCTAGCTCTTCATCCCTCTTTTGGATGGTTGCTCTAATTTCTTTTTGGTGTTCCTTGTAAAGATACCCAAAAGCTTCAAACTTCTGAAGCAAGTTATGCTCCATTTCCTTTTCCCTGACAGCCATCAGCTTGATTAGCTCTTGATCCCTCTTCAATTGATCCTGCACAAAGGCCTTTTCTCTTTCTTTAAGTTCAACCCTCAATGCCTTGTCCCTGTTTGATAACTCTTCTTTCCACTCCTCATCCCTCTATTGGAGCTCTGATGATAGGTTTTCTTCTCTTTTTTTATTCTCTACAACCATTGCTTCATCTCTCCACCTCAGTTCTTCTCTGAATTGCTCATCTCTCCACTTCATTTCTTCTCTCATCTCTATCATTAAGGGAGAATGTAACGCCCTAAAAATACCAACATTTTTATAACATATTTACGGTATAAAATAAATTAAATTGTATTTTTTCGGCATTTAAATTGCTAAAAAATGAAAAATGATAACAATAAAAAAAAACCCGAAAATTTTACAGGAGTCAGATAAATTTGGTAAAAATGTTAAATGAGGACCCAAGGGTCATAAATGAAAAAGAATAAATGCCAAAGTGAGAATATTAAGAAAATGGAATGTCAAATGTGGAGAATAGAGGTCTTTAATGCAAAATGAAAAGATGATTAAAATGTGCTTACAAACATGGCCTTACACATAAATGGGATAAGGCCAAAATTGGTCAGAAGGAGCTCATTTTGGGCATTCACATTTGAGAGCTAGGGCTCTCACGTTTTTTTGAAGGGAGAAACCTTGTTGGGTTGATTGTCCCCTATTTGGTCCAAGGTTTTGCAAGTAAAGAGAAGGGAAAAGGGGAGCTAGGGTTTCAAGTTGCAAGAGAATCAAAGTTAGAAACCCTTCCTAATTCCATATTTGTTTGTTTTGGGGTTGTATTGGGTTAGTTTTCAAGGTGTATTGTGGTTTGGATTGGTGTTGAGAAATTTTTGTATAAAGGAAATGTTGGGTTTTTAGGGGAGATGCTGTCAAAATTTTCCAAAACGCATATTTTTGTTTTAGCCATAACTTGGCCATCATTCATCCAAATTGAGTGATTAAAATTTCTAGCTAAACTAGACTTCTAGGAGAACAAATATTCCCGAATAAGTGTATCCAAATTCGGAACCCATTGGACCCAGAAAATTCATCAAGGTGAGGCTCTGTTTTCGGGTCAATTTTGGTTTAGTTCTGATACAGTTTTGGTGTTTCGGAACAATTTTGGTATTTAAGCCATAAGTTAAGTTTCACTCATCCAAATTGAGTGATTCAAATTTCTGGATAAACTAGACTTCTAGGATAACAAATTTCCATGAAATAAGTGTATTCAAATTTGAACCCCATTAGACCTAGAAATTCGTAGAAAGGGAGCTCTGTTTTTGGGCAAATTCTGGTTATGTGTTGAAAATAGAATAGTCCTGGATGTTTAGGACATATCTGGAGTTTCGATCCTCCGAATTGGATGATTACAATTTCTGAATAAAATAGATTTCTAGAGGAACAATGGACTTGAAGGAAGTTAAGTAAAATATGGCTCATTTGTTCCCAGAAATTTTTTAAAAGTGAAGGTGTGTTGGGTAGAAAACAATGCTAACTAGAAACCTAAATAAGCTAACTGATATTGTTCTCTAATTGTGATGGATTAGGGGTTGGCGACGAGGAAAACCCGAATTGAAGTCGAGATTCCGAGGATAAGAATTGAAGTGCAACGACATTTTTTAAATGATTATTGATATGTGCTATTTGAGTATAAATGGAAGTGTGCAATTATTGAAATGATTTTCAATAAAACTTCATATTGATTTATTTTAAGTGATTTGAGAAAATTGATTGTAAAATGATTGGCAAGAAAAAAATTGCATGAGTATTGAAATGTTCAATTTGAGTATAAATGTATATACCCTATTGTAAATTTCTATGACTGATTTTTAATGCCCTTAATAGAATGTTATCTGTCATATTCGAGTTAAGGATAGATTATACCAATAAGGGTCAAACTAGCAGTACTGTGAATGAATGTAATGTAGTGTCATTCCGATCCATAGCCCAACGAGACAATATTGGTAGTGTTCACAAAATGATTTTTTTATAAACTAAATAACAGCCTCTAGTGAGACTGTGATTGTTATAAAACCTTTTATACCAATTACATTCACAGACTGCACGGTGATTCCGTTATCATGCACCGAAAACATCAAGCAAATTCATTTAAGGGCAAATGATAAGAATATTTGTGAATGCATGATTTGAAGCTTTGAATGAGTTATTTGATATGAAAGTGCATATTTGAATGATCAATGAATTGTAAATGAATGTATATGAAATGAATATATACGTATTGTATTGCATTGATTATTCAATAAGGTTCAAAACATTGCTTTGTAGTGTCCCATGATTTGTGTTAAAATAAAATGAAGAGAGAATCAGATAGAACCAGCTAAGCATGAAAATGCTTAGCACGTTGTTTTTACGCATTGCGCAGTAATCGGTTTAACAAAATTAAAAAGCAAAGACCATGCAAGTGTAGAGTCATCGTCGTCAAAAGCCTCATGGAGTAAAAGTAAAGCTCCAACCATGCATACATGAAACCCCATGATCGTTTTTTGATACTTTTTGTATTAAAACTATGTTATGTTAAAACTATGTTGAGAAAATTGAACTCTGATAAATGTTTGTAAATGTTTTTTATATTTATAACGTCTTATAATGCTGTGATGTATGTTGCGGGAAATGGAGCAATGGCATATAATGCCATATTGAATGAAAAATGTGTATTGAGAACAAAATAATGGGCCCTTTGGGTTAACGTGATATATAATGTGATATATTTTCATAAGGATAATTATCCTTGTTAAATGAGTATTTGAATTGTGTTTATCGAGAAAAGAAATCAGACAAAGATTCATAAAAAGAGAGGACCGCATCTCGGATCCACGCCTCAGACCGAGTCGGGTCTGCAATACTAGGGCGCTAGCTCCTCAAGTAGAGAATAGACCCACGTGTGCCGCCTTGTCTCTTCGTTGTCCCGTCCCTTCTTTCTACTCAAGCCCCGAAAGGTGCATTATATCTTCTTTAGCACTGGAGGAGAGCACTAGTTGCTCTGGGTCATCTTCAAACTCCCCTCCTTTCTTTTGTCTCTAGCTCTACTTCAGCCGTAGGGCTGCCTCTCTTTGCAGTTCTGAAGTTGCCCTTTTTATTTTCCTTGTTCTCTCAACCTCCTCACCTTGTACTGGAGCTTTTAGGACTCCAATAAGTGTGAGGTGAGGCCTTCGGGGCATTTTCCTCCGGTCTCACCGGGACGTTACACCCCCTTAATACACAGGAGAGTGATCAAGGTAGGGTGGGGGATATTCCTTGAGAAGTTGTTCTCAAGGTAGTCCAGGATGGACTGCTCTACTATCTTTCCCACATTCAAGTTAAACCCCTTGACCAATGCATACAAAAGTATGGCACGGTCTTGTCTCACTGTGGAGATGTGCTTTGAAGGGGTGAGAACGGAGTTGATGAAATAGAACCATACCTTGGCCACTTCTAACAAGTCGCCTGCAATAATGTGGTATAGCTTGAGGATGGTCTGGGTCCTTTTCCATATCCCTGCACTGGTCACAACTCCTTGACGATCTCTTCAAACTCGAGGTTCTCTTTGGACAACTAGACCCTTGTAATCATTCACCGACCTCAGCCCTTGAGCTGGAGATGGTCTCTCTCCCCAAAAGTGGATCTGACTCGACATAGCAGCCCAGTGTTCCTTTTGATCGCCCAAATCAAGTAAAACTATTTGACTAAGGCTCGTACTCTCTACTCCCTGTGCTAGCTTAACTTTTCCTAGCCTCGTCACTCGATCTCCTCTTAAATGGCGACACCACCTCCTTAAATCCTCTTTCTTCCACAAAAATCTTCTTTGCCAGATGCTTTTGGAACACTTATGCTCCTTTGTGGGAGTAGAAGGCTTTGGCTTCTCCTTTCTCTACCACTACTTCAATCTCCTATGGCACAAATTCTAAGGCTTTCTCTTGGTTTCCTTCCCCTGCCATTTCTCTCTTAACTTCATTAGATCTCTCTTGTAAAATATCCTCCACTACATTTCCTATGACTTCGTCGAGGGTTAGAGAGCTTGGATTCGACATGGTTTGGATTTTTGAGAGGTTTAGAGAAGGCTAGGGTTCGAAAGTGTGGACATATTGATAGGATAATGTAAGTCAAAGTCTTCCTTTTATAGGTGATTTTCCCTAATTGCGATGTTGCGACAATGGCTTTCTGGTGTCGTGACATTGACTTGATGTTGCGGCAATGTCGTAGCGATGTCACGACATTGTTCAGATTCTCCATTTGGTTTTCCTGGATGTTGCGACATTGAAAATGTAATGTTGCGACATCAACTTGATGTCGCAACATTGTCGCGACATTGCTTTGAAGTCAGTCATGGTGTAGCTCTTGTATCATTGCAATGTCGCGACATTGACATGTTGATATCACGACATTGGAGTTATATTGTTCATCTATTAATGTGATGTCATGACATTTGAAATCAAGGCTGCGACATTACTTAATGTGTTCTCAGATTCCTATGATGTCATGACATTTGAATTCTGATGTTGTGACATTGAGGTAATGTCGTAATGATGTCGCGACATTTGGGGAAACTTTTGAAACTTGGTGTCACGACATTTATTGATGTCGCGACATTGAGTAGGAGTTTAGCCTTTTAAGCATAAACATTGCACTTGAAGAACCAATATTCCAACATGAACAAAGAATATTCGCACTTGTCAATTTAATTAAATAAATGGTTTTGATTCATGCTATTGCAGAAATTTCCATATGACCATTCAACGAAGGACAATCAAGCTACTGGTTGATTTTCTAACTCAAATAAATCACTTTCCCCTAAACTTAATCATGCATCATTTCTAAGGAAAAAGAGTTAAAAGTAAACCCCCCTTTATAGTTATCTCTGCACAATTTAATCTGGTTGGAGATGCTTTAAAATTGATCTTTATGTATCCTTGTAGCTTCTTCATCCTGGCATTCAGAAAATTGTAATTCAATAAATGGTAAATATTTCTAACAAAACTAAACTATTTATACACTACTCAAACATACAAAATTTTAGCTAAATCAAATTAACTATGAAAATTTTAAAAATTGCTTAGGTTGCCTCCTAAGTAGTTGCTAATGTTTTATGTCTCTAGCTAGACATTTGCTGCAGTGTTTCTCATTTAAGCAATTCTATCCACCTCTTCAAATCTGGGAGTCTTCCTCATTTAATCTTCTTCCTAGGTAGTGTTTCAGTCTCTGGCCATTCACTTTAAACTCATCTCCATAATTGGTTTTAAGTGTTACTGCTCCAAAGGGATTAATTGCAACTATTATAAATGGATCACGCCACCTTGATTTGAGTTTTCCTGGAAAAAGTTTTAGACTGGAATTGTACAGTAGGACTTGATCTCCTACTCTGAATTCCTTCTTCATAATCTTCTGGTCATGCCACTTTTTAGTCTTATCCTTGTAGATTCTGGTATTATCATAGGCTTCATTTCCCAGCTCTTTTAATTCATTCAATTGGAGAAGTCACTTTTCTTTTACACCTTGGAAATCAAAGTTTAGCTTTTTTATTGCCCACATTACTTTATACTCAAGTTCTAGAGGTAGATGACATTGCTTTCCATAGACAATTCTGTATGGGGACATTCCTATAAGGGACTTATATAAGCAGTTCTATAAGCCCACAATGCATCTTCTAGCTTAATTGACCAATATTTTCTATTGGCATTGACTATCTTTTCAAGAATATTCTTGATTTCTCTATTGGATATCTTATCTTGCCCATTTGACTGAGGGTGATAAGCCAAACTCATGACATGTTTGACTCCATATTTGCTCATGAGTTTTGCATACAACTTGTTTGCAAAATGGCTTCCCTCATCACTTATAATAGTTCTAAGGGCTCCAAATCTTCTTAAGATGTTTTTTGAATAGACTCTACAACTGTATTAGCATCATTTATGGGGCAAGCCATGGCTTCCACCCATTTAGATACATAATCCACAGCTAGGAGAATGTATAAGTTTCCAAATGAAGGTATGAAAGGCCCCATGAAGTCTATTCCCCATACATAAAAAATCTGCACCACCATAATTCCTCGCAGAGGCATCTCATTTATTCTATTAATATTACCCATTCTCTGACATCTGTCACAATGTTTGACCCATTCATAACAAGCTTTAAATAAAGTTGGTCAATAAAAACCTGATTGGAGAATTTTCTGAGTTGTCTGTCATCTCTTTCACTCTTCGTTATCTCATCTCGTTAGGGTTAGGGTTAGGGTTAGGGTTAGGGTTTGTGGGTTTGTTTAAGCTATGGAGGAAATTACTGAGGGAGTGAATAACATGGGCATTACCGATAACCATAAGAAGAATCAGATTCAGGTCTCCAACACCAAGAAGCCCTTGTTTTTATATCTTAATCTCGCCAAGGTATGTATTCTCTTGCCTTTTCAATTTCACTTGCTTATCTATGTTTTCTCCGTATGCTCCGTTTGATTGTTGAGATTCTGGAAGCGAAAAAAAAGTTAAATTGAAAGTTCAAATCTAGGATTGCCCTGGACCCCGATGATAAAAGTTAAATTACCCCACTAGGTTGTGACAGGGCTGTAACTTGTTCAACTGGAACACGAGGCTCTAGATCTTGCCTTTTTTTTAATTTCCTTTGTTTTACCTGTTTTCGTGGAAACCAAGTAGAGGGTTGATCTTTGGGTTGGGCGTTTTGGGATCCAGGGTTGAGATATTCTGTATGCATCTCCAATATGCCTAATTTACCCGATTTATATTGTTATTGGGCTGGGTTTACTCTGAGTTTTTGATCAGTTATATTATTGTGGTGTTGGTTTGCAGAGGTACATGTAGCAGCACAACGAGGTGGAGCTCTCGGCCCTTGGAATGGGTATTCTTTAACTTCTCTACGTATCCATAATTTACTGCCCAGTGTTAATTTCATTAACTCTTCTGCCTTTTCATGCCTTTCCATATTTGTAGTTTTGAATGTGTAGTTATTTATAATTAGTCTCTTCATTAGCCCTAGGTTGTCTATTGAGTAAATAGAATTATATAAGTTCTTAATGATAGATTTTCCTCCTTCATAGTATTTGGTTGAATTTATATCTATCTAGTATAGTTAGTATTGAAGTTTGTTTTCCTCCTTTATTTAACATTTTTCTACTCGCTCTAGCATTTAGCGCTCTTCCTGCTTTACTCTTTTCTTACCAAGAAAGTGTTTCTTGTGTTGGCTGTGAATGGTTTATCCTCATTAGTTTTATGCTAATCCACCCTGAATATCTTTGTCTACCACCCAGATATATGTTTAGGCTTTTCATCTAGGCCATTTGCATACAATTTCAATGGGGCTTTATGCGATTATATTGTTTAGATTTAAGAGCCACACATCTTTTTTATTTTGTATAATCTTAATTTTTAATGCTAAGGTAGTTTTATTTGCATGCATTTTAGTCACTTTTTTTTCCAGTTCCTCAATGCATTTGTGAGATCTGTTTTTGTACTTTGCATGTACTGTATAGATTGAATTTCTATGTCATGGGATTTCTACCGTCAACCCGCATTCTATTCTAGAGAATTCCATATTGTTTGGAAATTGTGTCTTGGTCCAATATTGGACTACGTATATGCACACTTCATATTTCTCCTGGATATACAAAATATCTTCTTCTTCTTCTTATCCTCTTGCTTTAGACTTTGTTCTTTTTCTATAATTGGTACTTCGCCTCATACATGGCATTACCTTATTTTATATCTTTTTCAACTCTTTACGTGGATCGATCAACATCTTAGCAGTTTATTTTGGCAGTCACTGTGATTGATGTGTATCTCTTGTCTCTGCAACTATTGCTACTGTTGTCACCATTGCTGAATTCCTGAAAAACAATGGATTGGTTGCCGAGAAAAGCAAGTGTCTCGTTTGTTTGTTTTTTCCCCGCATTTAATCTTACTGCTTGATCTTTTGATTTTGTAAAATTTCTCTAACGCTGTATTATGCAGATCACACATCTACTGTTGATATGAAGGATTGAACTGGAGGTCTGACCCATCCAAAAGCGAAGGTAAGCTGCAATGCGCATGTTTTAATGTTTATTTCCTAAGGGAATCGCTAGAAACTTCTGCAATGGGGTCCTCCAGCTTGATATCCAAAAAGGACATAAGGTCACATATGAAAATGTCATATACTTTTGAGACTATTTCATATGCTCGAAGAGATGGAGTAGAGGTATTAATTTTTACTATCCAAAATTTTATTTATTTATTTATTTGAATTATCTTGATTTTGAAATGTTATTTATTTATTTGAAATTGAATTGAAGTGATGATTAATTTGTGTTTAATATGGGGGCTTTAAGAAAATGGGCGTTGTCCAAATTGAATAAAATCTTTTGAAGTATCACAAGCATATGACAGACTCGCATGTATTCGAATCAGAGCAACTTTTAGTTAATTATTTTTCACTCTTTGGTCATTTTGAATAATTTAAAATTGTTGATATTTATGTAATGTATTTAGACTAATTCATTTTGCAGAAAAAATTAAACAACTTTTAACCGCTGATGAAGAAAACTATGAAACTTCCTCGGAGCGGATGAGGCTATAGTTCCTTGAAAGAAGACATGCAATTTCTAAAGTCCTGTCTAGATAAAATGGTTGTGTCCGAGGAATGTCTTCTAAAACTGGGGTGCTTGAGAAAGAAGCTGAGTGAGGCATGAGATGAATGAGCTAGCAAAGGGAGCTTACCACCAGTGAGTTTGCAATTTTAAGCTGCTCATGTCGAGAAGTCAAGCGAAATTGTTACTAAGCGTGATGGTGCTGTAAGAAGGATTGCGATTTGAAGAAATACTTTACTTAGTTTAATTTATATAGTTTAATATTTATTTTATTTTATTTAGATATTTGACTTATGTGTTGGATTAAGAATACGGATAATGCTTTTTATATTATTTAATGACATAACATTGTTTTATTTTGTAATTTATATCGTTATATAAACTTTTTTTATTGATAAATTTAAATGTCTTATTTATACAGGTATGCATATTTCATCGACGATTTCTCTATTTCAATTAATATAAATATGGCATGGTATACATATATTAGTTACTTTATATGTAGGTAAAGAGATTAATAATCATGATAAAAATGACAATTATATGCGTAATGGAGTGGCTATATATTATGACACGTCATATTGTTGTAATGGAGTTGTTTCAGTAGCACTTACTAACGTTAGTAGTAACATTGTAAAGATTGATATGATGACAACTAAATGTATCGAAACATTATGTTCAAGCGACACTACCAAATGTCGTCATCATAGTATACAATGACACATAATAATAGTATGGCCAGATGGATGTCCATGACATTTAAAAATGTTAGAAGTCATATCATAATAAACTAATACAACGTCATTTGGAAGTGTCGAACCATTATACTGGAGCAACATAAAAACATGTCATTATAGCGAGGTATTATGACACATATTAATTTCGTAATGACTTGAATCTAATAACACTTAAACATGTCACAAGTTCTATCATAATAAACTAATATGGTGACACTTGAAAGTATCAAAATAGTATAGTTAAGGGACATAATAAAATGTCGTAACGACGATGTATGACAACACATAATTGAAAGGATTTAACAACACTCCAAAATGTCGTAAGATACGTCACAAGGTGCATATACCGACATTTGCTTTGCGTAAATCTTTATAGACCAAAAGTAGCATTGGCTTAGGCAACATATAAGCAACATTTAGTAAAAATGTGGGTATAAAGTTAAAATGATATTTTTTTTGCCTATTATGACATAAGTCAAACGTTCGATAAAACCATTTTTGTTGTAGTGTTGGGAGTACAAAGAAGTACCAAGACTTGAAGAGACAATTCTAGTGGAATGGGATGAAGATGGACATCGCTTATAGAGGTGGAGCTACATAGGGCTTGGGGGGGCAAATACCCCCCTTGAAAATTTAGGAAAAAGTGTTTATAAAGGGGTTTGAACCCCTTACCTCTTGTTAGAGCTAAGTTTCTTAACCATCATACTATAATTAATGCCCCTCTTGAAAATTTTTTATTCCACCTTGAATTTATTTTCTTTCTGTGATAATTACTTAGTTTGACGGTTGTCCAGGTTCCGACAGGTGAGGGTTGGACATCATAGGCACATAAGAGGCTGTTACAATCTTTACTTGTTGTGCCTAAGTGAAGATGGGATCACATCACCACCAGACTTTGTAATTGGGATTACTAAAGGGCTAAACAAGAAAAAAATTGAGTTTGGGTAATTATGGATCGTCTTTCTTAGTCACCTTAGTCCACCCTATTTCCCTCAAGGTCTAAGATATATGTCCTCAATGTGTCTTCTAAAATCTAGATTACTCTCTCTTATTAACCATTTGTTTGGGGATGAAAAGCGGTGTTAGAATTTAATTGAATGCCCTTTGCCCTTTAAAAACCCATCCCAAATTGAGAAGTGAACTTACATTTCTATCTTACACTATAGGTAATGGCATCCCATGTTGCCTCATATGTATAACTTAGCAGAGGAATTCATGGAATCGGTAATTAAACTTGTTTTTTTAATATACGGAGTTATTAAAATGGTGATTATTAGTATTTATAAAACAAATAATTTAATACATAATAGAAATAAAACATTTTAAAAAACCAAATACTTAATAATTAATATTTTTAATCACTACTCATATTTATTTAGAATTAACTGATAATTTTTTTTCTTTTTGAAACAAAGTATTTATTTACTTAAATATTTATTTATTTCTTCAATCTCTTAACATTGTAGCAGCTTGCACTTACTTTCACTAGAGAGCAGCAACGAGATTGAGCGAGGTAGCAGACTCAATCTGTTTCCTCACCTCCATATGAAACCTGTCCACCGATTCCAGCGGTAACGAAACCAGAGCCAACACTCCCTCGACACCCTCCTCATTCTTATGCCCAATAATTGATGTAACCATCCCAGGTTTCAGCCCCGTCCCCGCCCTCCCCGGCCCACCATAAACGCCACCTCCCCAACCGAAATCTATTTCAGCAAATCTCAACCGACGCATAACCGAAACGACAAACGCTTCATCCATGCAAAACCCTCTACGCTCATTCATCTCAATGAAGTCCAAAACCAAAGCCCGATACTCGTCTCCCGCCACCCTTTTCTTCACTTCCGATATCAAACTCGCAGCGTAATGTAATGGTTTCCCCATTACCTCATTTGCCTTTGCAATCGCACAGGGGAAGACCACAGCACTTCCGTAGTACCCTTTTGGTAACGAAGGTTTGCATCGAAATCGGGTGTCAATCGGAAAGAGGAGTCTTGTAATGGCGTTGGGGTTGGTAAGAGCACGGGTCCTTGCTTTCCATAGGCACGAAGCTACGGCATCGAAGGTGGGGTTTCTACGGCCATCGAGTTGATTTTTCAGCAGTGATATGTCCGAGTTGGAGAAGAAAATAGATGTTTGAGCTAGAAGCTTGAAATCAGTTTCAGTGTATGTGAGTGTAGGGCTGTCCGATATGTCATACTCGGGGTGGCGATGGGAGATGATGGGAGGAGTTCTGGGATTTAGGATTTCTCGTCCCCAGGAGGGAAGGTTGGAAGGAGCGATGAGGTTGAGATTGAGGCAGAATTCAGATAAGGCAGTTATGAACTGGTAGGCACCATAGGCATCGCAGATACAGTGGTTGAATGTGTACGCTAGGATGAAGCCTCCGCATGCCAGTCGTGTTACCTGAACAAGGAAATGAAAGCAATTTTGATCCAGTTCATGAAGAAGTAACGTGTGTGTATATATATATATATATATATATATATATATATATATATATATATATATATATATATATATATATATAGGTATTAGGGTTATTTTTATAGTTGTGATGAAAAGTAGAACAAAGGGATTAGGATAAGGAGAAAATTAGGGCTAATTTCTAGGCATTTTTCTAAGACTCAAGGTCAAGCTTGATAGGTACCCAAACCTGTAGAGCCTAACCTAAAAGACCAAACTGATAGGTGAGAAAACCTCTCAAGCTTAAGTATCATTCCATATTCTTGTATAGAACCGATGTGGAATCATATCATTCCATACCTCTTAAGAAATAAAACGTCCACGCATGACATTCACTCTAGGTGGCTCACACTCTAGCTAGCATTCACTCCAAACCCACATTTGAGGCATCGAGTAGCCTTCTTCTAAGTAGCCCTCTCCCGCTACATACCGACTCTCAATGAAAGCATCAATGATAGGTACCTAAGCCCAATTGAAGAACCCAACCCAAAAGATCGGCCTGATAAATGGGAGAACCTCTCAAAATTAAATATCACTCCACACTCTTATGTGGAACCAATGTGGGATCGTATCAATCAAGGGTTTACAAGTTTTTCTCATACCTTCCTAATCATAGTCTTTCTACTCATATTTTCCTAGAGCAATGGTTTTTCACCTCAAGTATTGTTATACTTGTATCCCCATAGTGGACGATATTATCTCCGAGCGTTTTTTACCTCTTTTTAGAGGGTTTTTCCACGTTTATCCGGTGTCCTCTTTTGTGGTTGAAATCCTGTATCCATTATTGTTGATTCTTATTTGGTGGTTATTATTGTTCTAAAGGTTATTTCTTGGAGGAATCTTTTAACCTGCACAGGTAATCTTGATTTTCCCGGTTTAACTACACTAGAAAGTCCCTATCTGTTTTTCTTCAATCCAATTAACTTATCTCACTATGACAACACATTTCGTAAATTAAGAATCTTTTCCTTAGTCTTTACTGACCTGCATTCGAAGCAAGGGAGCATCAATAATTAGGTAGCTGCCCCAAATATCCTCAACAAGCAACTGATTCCACATAGGGAATGGCGGCTTCAACCCCCCATTGATCCTGTGCAGTTCTGCCATTGTAATATCAGAATCGGCTTCCCAAAACAACGCCCTCATCGCAACAGTCAACAACAAGCTTGCCATTATCAGAACTCCGCAGCCGACCAGCCACCGGGTAGTAGTAAACAAGGACCTTAGCCAAGGCCTGTTTTATCAACGCAGCAGGGTCTCGGGCACGTAAATCTTCACTGGGAGGATAGAAATGCACAAAAGGAATGTGGTTTCTGAGGCCGAATTGATCATCAATGTTGGACAAGTACTTGAATTCTCGGGGAGTTGATGTCTCAGGTCGGACCAGCTCAGGCTGGCTGACATGGATAGGGATTTTGAACACACGGGTCATTTGGGTTGATCTCTGTTGTGGCCTGCTTAGTGTTTGTTAGGGTTGGACTGACTGGCCTTACATTTGAAACTCCTTATATATATATATATATATATATATATATATATATATCTATGTGAAGGGAATGATAAGCTGTGGAACCTTTTCCTTTGGCCAACTTTGTAAGAAAATGTAATATTGGTTCATCCCAAACAGCAAGTAACCTCTTCCACAGAAAAACTTTTATTGACAAAACCGCCCAACCCATTACTTTATTTATTCATTTGAGTAAACAGTAAGAGCTAGTCTGTTAGGGTCTGAAGCATTAATTTGAGGAACTTGTTAATTTATGGTGATACAAAAGAAATTTCAAAGATAATGAAGGTGATATTAATAGGAAAATGACCAGTCAGTCGGTCGCCCGAGTGATCGTTTTTCAAATGTCAATTAACTGAAATTTGGCAATTCAAGGAGTTTTATGGAGAGGAGAGTGAAAATGAAACTACACTGAAAAACAAAGAGTTGTCTAACTATGAATTATGTAGATTAGGGGGTGGGAATTTGTGTACATGAGTCGTGTTTGGGTCTTGTCAATGACATGTTTTTTACTATATTCGTCAACCTGAACACCACAAGAATAATAAATAGGTAAAAAATAACAAATTCAAACACGATCAAATTAATAATTAGGTAACACGACACAATATGTATAAGCCGTTTATTAATTTGATCATTTAAAATAATATGAATTATAATTAGCTCATCAATATTTAATACAAATAACCTATTGAACAAGTTAATTTTGATTAAATATTAGTTAACATAATAATTAAACAATGTGTCAATTTTATGATTTACTACTGAAGATAGTTGTTTACAAACGGGTTAAGCGGTTAAATACTAATTTTACCAAAACACAATTATACTTCATTTAACATGTAAAAACGTATTGATTCATGGTATCGCTATGCTAATCGTGGTCATTTATTATAGATAGATGAGATATATATATATATATATATATATATATATATATATATATATATATATATATAGTATATATATGAGAGAGAGATTGCTCTAAATTTTTTGAACAATGCATGCATAGCAATAAGCTTTTTTGAAATATATTACTTGGCCTTTTAAATTGGGGCCCTCAAGTTGAACAAAAATATGGATTTTTTATGGTTTTTTTTTCCGGAGAAGTGTATCAGAACTTAATTTCTCCGACACAGTACATGATTGTCGATTAATATGATGTGGTGGGTTAAGATAGGTTCTACCAAAGTAATAATGATTCAAATAATAGGGTCACCCGTGTAATTTCAAAAATAAAAACCTGCGGCTCTGTAAATGACACTGTGGGCTGTCTCTCTCCTCTAACAGAAAGAAAGAGAGTATAGCTTTGAAGTTCAGTCTTTGAAGCCAAAAATGGTGAAGGAGATAGCGTAAATTACACAATCACGTATCGTGTCAGCATTGCAACTGTCTCATTCCCTTGTTCAAGTTTTCTTTTCCTTTTTTGCACGAGTGTGCATATTCTGCCTCTTCTTTTGTCATGTCATATATATGGTCTTCATGGCGTCTTCCACTGAGAATCACTCATGCATGCAAGCTCCTTTACAACAGAATTTTAGCCAAGCGCTGAATGAGCTGTCTTATATGGAATTCAAAAGACAAAGATATGACATAGAATTTGCAAGGCTGGCCTTAAGTTAGTTGCATGCTTTGCTTAGGTCAACAAACACTTTAGTGGTTCTTGTGACATCATCATGTTAACTGTCTGGCCATATTCTCTCTCTCTATATATATATATACAGAGAGAGAGAGATATTTATATACATAAACGTTATGTAGAGTATGGTATCATTTACGGTTTGTTATGAGTGTGAGAGTATGTTATAAGTGATGGGTTAGATCAAAAGGGGTAGTTCATCTTTTAAGTGTTGCTGCATATTGTAACGGTTAGATGTTATAGTGAATGGTGTACTAACAGTGAATGGTGTTGTAATGGTTAGAATTCTCGGTATGTTTTTGAGCAAGATGTGATGATATTTGGTGGCATTAAAGTCTATGCCATGGGTTTGAAATGTATTGATGAATTCCTAATTCAATGAAAGAATATCTATTTGTTACAAATTGTCAATTTGTATGAATTCCTAATCGAATGAAAAAAAATTCATTCTTACAACCCTTGGAAGAATCCAATGAAAGAATCCATTCCTAATCCATCCTTATAACACCAAAACAGAGTAGTCTCATCTATTGAAATAACATTTATTGAAATACAGCCCTTGTTCAAAATAACCGCTAGAGTTTATAAAGTAACATAAACAATCCTTTCTTACAAAATAACCATCTATTGAAGACCTTTGGATCAAGGGTATAACACAACAGAACTCTTCTCCATCTCTTGCCTCTTTAGCATCAATCTTTGCATTAGAGCTATTCTGATATCTTCCAACATGTATATCAAATGCTTGGTCCTTGCATTAATTATGTAACCATTGAAGGTTTCAAGAAGGTAATTAAAAATAACATAACCATTTCAGTCTGTTTGCATAAATGCCTACAAAAGACCCTTGGATTGCACCCTTTAAAACTAGCACTACATCAGGATTAACATTCTCCATTTCATCAAAGGCTTCATTGTAGTCTACCATGTTATATGCCTTAGCAACATTCCAAAACAATAGTTTGCTTTCAACCCCTTTAAAAGAATTGTGCCAATTGGCAAAAGTGTGCCTAGCAGATGTATGCCAAGTTCAGAAAATGTGAATTTTTGCTTACTGAGGTGAAATTCTTGGGACACGTCGTGTCGGCTTTTGGTGTGTCGGTAGACCCTGAGAAGGTTGAGGTTGTTATGAGTTGGGAGAGACCAAAGTCAGTCTTCAAGATACACAGTTTATTGGGATTGGCAGGGTACTACAGGAGGTTCATTGAGGATTTCTCCCGCTAGCAGCCCTTATGAAAAAGTTGACCCGGAAGGAGGTCAAGTTCGAGGGAATGACTTGTGTGAGAGGACATTCTAGGAATTGAAAAGGAGGTTTACTTCAGCTCCTATTCTGATAGTCCCGGAACGAGCACAGAGGTACATAGTGTATTGTGATGCCTCTAAAGACAGACTGGGATGTGTCTTGGATGCAAAATCAAAGGGTCAGGCTAATGGTTATAGATGTTTCAAAGAGTCATGAGTAGAATTACCCTACACATTACATGGAGTTGGCGGCCATAGTCTTTGCCTTAAAGATTTGGCGCCACTACCTATATGGTGAGCAGTTCAAGGTGTTTTCAGACCACAAGAGTCTAAAGTATATCTTTACACAGCGAGACCTCAACATAAGGCAACGCAGATGGATGGAGTATTTAGAGGATTATGACTTCACTTAATACCAACTCGCATGGCAAATGTGGTGGCTCGACGCACTCAATGGAGGCCTTAGAGTACTAGCTAGTGTAGCTTCCTGTGAGTGGCAAGATGCCTCGAGGTTGGGGGACGCCTGACTACTGCAGATGATTAAATAGGGTTCTTAGTGGAGTTTATTATGCCTTCCCTATCGAAAGGTGGTCGAGAGTCCCGCAGACAAGATACGTGCAGATATTGTCCATCCCGGATCGACACAAAGTATGGGTGACGAAGGCTAGGCCATGCACTTTGATGGTAGTCTTCGGTACAAGGGACGAGTTGTAGTTCCTAAATTGGTAGAATTGAGAGAGGAGACCCTCAGGGAGTTCCATTGCTCTCATTTTGCAATGCATCCGAGTGGCTTAAAGATGTACCGAGATCTTTGCCACAAATATTACTGGAGTGGGATGAAAAGGCACGTTGGGGACTTTGTCCGACAATGCCTCACGTGTTAGCAAAGGCTGAGCATCATACAATGGTGACTACTCCAACCATCGAGATAGGTGAGAAGTGGGGAACACGCTTCACGGATTTTGTGACCCACTTGCCACGGACATTGCAGAGGCATGATGCGGTATGGATGATAGTGGACCTAAATATTAAGTTGGCACACTCCCGGGCAAGGTTAATGACCACACTAGAGGAATTTGCAGGGGTTATTGATGAGTCTAAAACTCATCTATTTTAAGTCCATTTTTCTGGCATGTTTTTAACAATTTTAGATTATTTTTATGCCAAATTATGAAATATTCACCAACTTTATGTTTTGCAGGCGTTATTTGAAAAAAAAAAAGAGAAAACAAGTAGAAAATAAGCAAAAAGGTGGAAAATGTAGCAGTCTGTGTCGCGACACAAAATTAATCAAGGTGCCAAAGGAACTATGTCGTAGCTAGCAACTAAATGTCGCAACAAAGTTTAGACATAACTTAATAGCAATAAGAGAAATTTATGTCACGACAAAGAGCTTTTTTGTCGCGACATTATTGAAGAAGATTGTGAAGAAAACTATCGCGACAATTCTTGACTCTGTCGTGACAACGATTAAAGCAGAGAGCAAAGAAGTTGTGTCAGACATAAACTTTATGTCACAACATAAAAAGCTGAAGGCTAACAGATGAACTCTATCGCGACAAAAGACAATTATGTCGTGACAGAAATTGCTCAGATTACAACACAAGTCAACCGAGACAAGTGTTGTTATGTTGCGATAAAGTTTTCAGCATCAAGTCAGCTCAAGGAAGAACTGTTGTTGCAACAAAGAAAATCCTGTCACGACATAACATTTAGAATTCACAACCAAGAGCAACAAAATCTCTATCGCGACAAAGATTATTTCTGTCGGGACAAACAAAACATGAAGGAGGTGAATTCCCTGTCGCGACAAGAAGCTGAAGAGCAACACAAGAAGAATGGCGACAAAGAAATTCTTGTTGTGACATAATTAAGAGTTGAAGGAAAAACTTGTGTCGCGATAAAGAAGTTTTATATCGCGACAATAAAAACTATGGAATGATAAAATTTTGTAGGTCGTGACAGAGAAAAGAAACTGAGAATGGCCAAGGCAATTGTGTCGCAACATATAATTTTATGTCGCGATAAATAGCTTAGCAAGCTACAAGAACTAGAGAAGAAAAGTCTGTCGTGACCAAGGAGTTTCTTGTCGCGACCGAAAGTGCTAAGGATTTAACGAAATCCTGTCGCGACAGAGAAAACTCTCGTCACGAGCAGAGTTGGATACAGTCGTAGGTAAAATCGTTTGTCACGCATTAAGGAAAATTATGTCGCGAAAAACTCTCGAAGAACAAGGACATGAGAAGCTGGTTGCCAATAGGTTTGGTGTCGTGACATAAGGCATTCCTGTCGCGACAAGAACAAGACTACTGAATAAAATTTATGTCGCGATATTATCAAAGTAAGTCGCAACACAATCTAAGAGCAAACCCAGAGAATAGGTCGCGACAGAAAACAAGAAGTTACGATAGAGGCAGCGATAAAGAATGAAAGCTCTGTCGCAACAAAGAGACCAATTTGGGCCATAATTTTAAGGATCCACAACGCAATTAATGAAGTGAGACCCAACATTGGAAAGCCTATAAATACACACTTCTAGGGTAATGTGCGCAGCTTCCACAACTCCAGGACGTCTGGGTAGTTGAAGACTCTTGTATATTTTTATTTTATTTTCCATTTTAGTAGATTTAGTTTTAGTGTAGCTTCATTTTGTTAGTTTTCCTTTAATTTTATGGATTTGGGAATTGTACCGAAGTGCAGCTTCGAGCTGGTATTTCTTTATAAATTCTTCTTTTCATATACTGTTTGATTTAAATGGATGATGGAAAGTTTATGGAGTTCATTTATCTCAGTTCGTTCATGATTTCAGTGAATTTTCCTGATCAATTAGTCACTTAATGAGGAACCATGAAAGTCAGCCCCGGAAGCAGGTCATCGAATGATAGTCATTTTTCGCATAAGGCTAAGAAAGCTAGAATTAGAATTCTTGAATTTATTTGATTGGTATTTTTTATAAATTTCATTTGTTCTCAAGATGCATCAAGGTACTATAAAGACCAAATGATATATATGAAAATATGGCCAAGGAAGTGAATGTGGTAAATACTAAAAAAAAAAAACTGAATTGAAACAAAAGTAAGTATACTCAAAAACTGAAATGAAAAGTATTACCAACACTCAACCCCTTTCCGCAAGTGCATTGGTCATACAAGTAATAAAGTGGACTCTAAAAGTCCGGATATCATACCCATGAGGATTTGAGGTTCTCTCTAATTGGAATTTGATCACCCCGATTACAAGGGTTCTTCACTATTTAGCCGACCAAATAGGATGTCGAATAAAATCAATTTAATTGAGATAAAAACAGATTTAAAACTAATCCTAAAATCTACCAAACACACAACTACTTAATTCTAAATGTATGAAGAGAGGCACAAGAGATGGGGATAATTATTTACAAATAGTTTACATTTCCTTGAAAGTGTAACATTTGTGAGTTGAATGTTGGATTTGTCCATGAGCAATGTAGTATAGCTTGGATTTCTCCATACACATTTCACTAATTAGAGATCCATGTTTCTTTCAGACAAATGGGTCTAACTAGCTACTTGTAAAATCTCGACCCTCTTTTAAGATTTTGATTGTTTTTCTTTCCACACTTCACAACCACTTAGACTAAAGAATTCTTACCCTCTATGCATGTGGATTATGCAAGCCTTCTCCAATCTAATTGTATCTCATCCTTCAAATCTAATAAAATTTTCTATCTCCTTTGATTAGATCTTTTACTAACACGGATCAAGATCTTTTCATCAGACTAAGGTAAAACCTCTAAACATTAAACTGATACATCATCTAATCAATCCATACACCATGAGTAAATTAGTGATCTATCAAAGTAATTTTTTTAGAGTTCATTTGTTCCATAATATTAGTCTAACATACCCCTAAGTTACTGCTCTTTACTCTCAGGAATCTCCATCTTTGTGTCACTCAGAGGGGCTCTTGAAAATCAGAGCAAAGATACAACTCTTTTCTAGGTATAAGCTACTAATATTTTGAACAGTTAATTATATGAATAGTACCACTATAGTAAACCCAAGATTCAAACCCACAAAATAATCGAGACTGGTAAATCAATGTTCAAAATTAATCTCAACCCTAGAGGGTGTTTGTAATGTCCCGCCACCGGATTCCAACTGGCGCCAATCAACGAAAAGTAAGAAAATGAAGAAAGAAATCAAGAGACAAGGAGTGAGAGAAAAAATCCAGATTTTAGCTTCAATCTTTGTCTGAACAGTAATGAAATTTGAATCTCTGATGTATAGCATCGAAATCTCTTCAATACAAAGAAAATCTGCTAAAAAATTACTCTAAGATCTACTAAAAAATCAAAATATGCAGAAAAACTGAAAAAATGGGCAGTTTAGAGAGAGAAACCCCATGAGAGGTGTTCTCCGCCCTTCCTGCTACCTAAAAAAATGAGTATATATAGTCCTAGGGTGAAATGGGCTTGAAAATAGGCCAAAAAATCAATTTTCGACCTTTTTTATTTTTTATTTTCACAGTTTCTTGGTTGCGACACGGTTTATTAGTAGTGACACAACTTGCTTGGTTGTGACACAGTTTCTGGACAGCTGCTTGTTTTTCTTCTCCAACTTGTCAGAGCCATAACTTCTTCGTTTTGACTCGGATTTGGACGTGTGAGGTGTCGTTGGAAATATCTTTGAATGTAGAATGCAACCATGATGGAATGTGAGCCATTTGATGTTCCAGATGGTACAGAAAAATTTATCTTCCTAGTGGCGCTACCGTGGGAGACTTCACTGACTCCTTCTTTGAAATATATTGCCTATTTCTTGCCAAATCACTTGCTTTTCATCAATAATCCTACAAAACCAAATTTAGAGGAAATGTTATGAGTTTTACATGAATATGGATATAAAATGCACAAAATAGCATGTGAAATGAACTCAAAACATAGATGAGTTTTGAACTCATCAAACACCCCTAAACTTAAAGTTTTGCTTGTCCTCGCTGCAGAAAAGAAAGAAGTTGCTTGTCCTCAAGAAATGAAAGAGAAGAGTTCATTTCACCCCTTTACGAACCAAAATGATATCAAGGCTCTAAGGTATGTGATATGTGTCTCAAGAATTACCCCATAAGGAATATAGAGAATATGATCAAGATAATTCATTCATTTTAATAGTGAATTTATCTCATAATAAGAAAATTTAGATCATGGTTCTCAGTAGTGTGTGTGTGTGTGTGTGTGTGTGTGTGTGTGTGTGTGTGTGGTCTTCCCCTATCCAAACAATTTCAAGCTAGATGAGTTTATGAGAACGAGATAAGCAATGGATTTTAAGATAATTTATTTAAAGTTCCTTAGGCTTCTTGTCTATCACTCCACTAATGAAGTACACACAACCCTCAAGATCAAGTAGGTCTATGTTTAAATGGTACTTGTAATGGGTAGTTGAGTAGTCATTTTAGGCTAAAACTACCTAAACATACATATTTTTCTCGCACATGTCCTACTCCATCCTAATTCTTACCATCAGCACAATGACACTCTCAAGCACCCCCAAAATCTGTTTAGGTGCATCATGCCATACTCCTCATATCACCTTTCTGAAAAAATTCTGCATTCTTTCAGCAAACACCAAGAAGCCTTTTTCTTTAAGACAAGGTTATTAGAGTGGTGTAAATGTCAAACCCCTTAAGCTCTGACACCAACCTCAGCATTTAATCAATAGCTCCACCAATCAAGCCTTAGGTACTAGGTGTTGAGACACCCCTTAGGGGATTTACTGTTTGGGTGGAAGGAAGGCTACAAGGCTAGACTCACTCCTCCTTGACTTTTTATTGTATTTTTTCTTCCTTTACACTTGATATTTTTATGTTTTTTTTTCTTTTTATTTGTCTCCTTCCATTTTACTAACCTCTTTTGATTTTCAACTTAACTCATTTCAACTAAATAGGTGGCTTTTCCTACTTAGTAAATAACTCCCCCTAAACTTCGTTCTCCCTCAACATATTTCTCTCAATTATGTTCAAACCCTATGTTATAAGTGAGTTTGCTATTTACCGAGGATAGTGATGTATAAGAAGGTTATCAAGCCAAACTTGGTTCTTATAAAACATAATTTTGGCTCTTAAGGCTCAACATTATGGTACTAGAGGAATACATATGCATATTAATAGCGTTCGCTTGAAAGGCACAATCTTTCCAAGGATTGCCTATATCATTTCTCAATTGTTGTGTTGCCTAGGATTCGCCTAAAGTGATAATAGAACAAGTTATAGAACCTATGGAGATCAAAATTAGATGGATTCTCATAAACCTTCTCTAACCCAAGCTAAAATTGCTTTTCAAGGGTTCAGTGACCAAGTGTATGGATTTTGAGAAACCAATGACTAAATAGCCTATTAAAGAGATAACTCATTAAGCATCAAGTCCTATTATCTTGAATATTGTCCACATCTCAAGGGTTCAATTATGATCTTCATTGACATCACAACTACTTGATTAGTACCCAAAAAGCGCTATTTTGAGCCCTATATCAGATAGGTTTTAAGTGCTTTTTGCGCACTAATCATGCCAATTATGCCAATTGAAGTGTTCAAGTCTTCTAGTAATTTTATGTCGCTTAGAGGTTATTTTTGGTTGTTTTGCGTGTTTCAAGGTGACTTTCAGAGTTCAATATCGAGACATATGCTGAACCATGAGGATTGAACCTATTCATCAGCCATTAAACATACCAAAAATCAATGAAAGAATGAAGGCAAAGTGATAGTGCTGGTGCAAGATAGTGGCAAGAGGGCCATGCAAGAAGATCAAGAATCTGTGAATTGCTTAAGATTGCTAGGTTTCGCTGGGATTGCGAAAATTTCGTAATCATAGCGAAAATTTCGCAACCCATAAATTCGAAATTTCGCTAGACCTAAAATCACTAACCACTGCCTTGCTTAAAAAATGCGTCATTATCACTTAAAATTAAGAGTTAGCGAATGCTTAGCTATTTAAATTGCAAGCGTTTCAATGAAGCTGATTATGAGTTTCGTGCAATTTCACTACCTAGCGAAATTTTTCGCCATAGCGAAATTTTCACGTCTAGCTTAAATTACCGTCTCTAATAAATTGTCTACCTTGTCATCCTTTTGTAATTAATGCAAACCGACTTCGTTTTGGGTGTATTACTTCCTTGTCCCTTATTTTAGCCAAAATGTTAGGCTTTATTGTAGTTTCACATAATGGGTGGCCTATATAAACCCCCATAGTTTTTGTAATAAGAGAGGAGAAAATTTTGGGAAGCAATCTTTTGGCACAATTTTTCATTATATGTAAATATCTCCGCAAATTTCGGCTTAGGGTTTTGCTTTTCTCTTCTCTCCTCTTTCTCTCATTTTCAGGGCTACCAAACAACCCTCTGAGGATGACAACTCAAGAGATGCTTGGCTGCTCTTCTTTGAAGAGGAAGGTAGCTAGTTTGGTTGTGGGGGCAAGCATACAGTTGTCCTCATGTGTTGAATGCCATGTGCAATCAGATGATATTCCCATCTTCTCAAACTAGGTTGAATATCATTTAATGTCATTAATTTGGCCAATACTACCATGCTTTAGGATACAAAGTGTATACTTATTGCTAGATGCATCAGGGTTTTTTAGATGGTCTTACGAGCCACCGAAATGATGTTGGAATGTTAGGCTTTAAACTGAAGGGGCTGTAGATGCATGTTACTCGTGTTGACTCAAATAGGAGTGGATTCTAGGTTAGGTTTGGTATAGTTAAACAAAGATCCTGGGTTATGGCTTGGACTAGGCTGCTTGTCATAATGCGAGGATAAAACCCGAGACACTTGTTTGCCCTATGTTATCAAGTTAGTGACCTAAATCTTCAAAGTTACCTTTTCACACATCACTTTCGGGCCTTTACGCTTATTCAAGCCAAACTACTCACACTCGTTTTTGAAACAAATCCAAAATCCAACAGAAAGTCTTACTCTTTTCACACTTATGCAAATCATTCCTAGGATGAAAACCCATCCCCGTGTTCGACCCTAGACCGCTATACTGCCGTAGCTTGACTACGGCAGTAGGAGGAACTTAGGATATAAATTTTGTTGATTCCGCTCAACCTACTGTGGCACGAATCACTACTCCAAACAAAACTTAATTAACTCAAAAAATACTCTAACTAACAAAATAAACCAAAAGTAAGATGTAAGTTAGAACGCATTAAACAAAGTCATTATCCATAAAAGCACCAAAAAATTTCATCCTCAAAGTTATCATGTGAAACATGTGGGGTGTGACATGATAAACAAAAAATAAACACCCCCAAACTTTAGGATGAACATTGTCCTAAATGTCTAGCAATGAGCAAAAGGAAGCAACAAAGTAAAAGGGCAATAGAGAGAGTTAGGAAAAGTGAACTCCTCTTTGTAGTCTCGGCCACTTTGAATAGGAAACTTGAGGATTTTCTCAGACCTTGGACATTGTGTACTACCTCTACACTCTTTTGCTTCTTTGAAACCATGAAAGTGGCTTTGTCATTTTATCAAACACTTGGTGTGCACCAACTTCCTTCACCTCAAATGAGTGAGTTTTGATTCTTCAAAACCTCCTTAAATACTTGCAAATTACTCCACAATCAACAATGATCCACAAAGAACCCAAAAACAAACAACAAAGCACAAATTTTTTTTTCATTATAACTCTTCTTTGATGCTTGGAATGATGGATGGAAAATTGAGGTTCAACAAAGGTAAGTTTGTGGGTTTCTGATGGGTTTTGAAGTTGAGATGATGGAGATGGACTAGGAGGGATGTGATTGAGGATTTGAATGATGAGAGATGCATTTGAAAGTGGTTAGAAGTTGCAATGGTTGAAGGGAAAGAGGTATGGTCGGATAGAGTGTAAAGTCCAAGAAGAAAATGGGGTTTTAAGGAGTTTTGAGCCTGCTGCGGATCGTGGTGCTGGTCACGCAAGAATTTACTCAGCACTCCTTTGTTCTTCCTCCAACTTGTTATACTCATATCTCTTTCATTTTAGCTCGGAATTGGGTGTGTAAGGACTGTTTGGAAAGCTCTTTCAATGTAGAATGTGCTCAAGGGCTGAGGTGAACCCTTTGGAGCCTTAATCAATACAGAGAAATAAGAATTTCCAATGTTGTCCAGTGTGATGATTTCTTGACTCATTAGGTTCTCCTTGCTTTTTCTCTTGCCCATGTCACTTGCTATCCTTCATAAGTCCTTCATGCTTATATATTCTCTCGTAATTCTCCAATAGCAACCCTTAATGCTTATTCATGCTTGGGAACTCACCTCTTGTCTTCAATTCTTGTCAAGCATGATCATGAACCTTCAAAATTTATATTTCAAGTCACTTTGGTTCATTCCATCTCTAAAACATCAAATTTGCTCAACATCTCGACTCCATAATTTTCACACTTCAAGCACTATAAGTATATCAACCACTTTCCAACTCCTTGCCTTTGCTCTTGCAAAATTACCATGACAATATGTTGAGCTTCAAACCTACTTTATTCTGAAAACATTAACAAACAAAGTTAAAACACTACCGAATTTTCATCCCAAGATTAAAAAAAAAGCAAACAACAAAGTAATTAAAATAGACAAAGGAAAGGAGAAAAGAGGATAGAATCTTTATTTCTTAGCTCCTGCTGCCTCCAAGAAGTCAAGCCCATTTTTAGAGTCCAGTTAGACTCATTGGAAAAGTACTAGTGCTTCTAATTGACCAATCATTCATCTTGGACAACACTTTTTTTTTTTTATAACCATTCAGATCAAGGATGATTTCTTCTAGATTTTAAAGAGGGGAAAGAAACTCAAAATCCCCTTTAATTATGGCTGGTGGTTCAACCACAATTTCTTCAAAATGGGCCCCTATGTGATGTAGGACAAACACATTTATGCTTAAGGGGGATTGTTCAAACATGTGCCCTTTTGATTGAAGCAAGCTGCAGAATTTTCTGCACATGACTTTTTCTTTATCCGTCAAAGGTAATGGTTGGTGAAGATTGAACTTTGCTTTCTCCTCACCTACAAGCAAGGTGAGCTCCCCCTTGTTGATGTCAATCCATGCTTGGCTTGAGGAAAGACGTGGTCTTCTTAGTATATGAGGATTTTGTAGATCCCTTTAATGCCCTCCCAAGTCATAAATCCATGAGGAAGGTAAAGGTGTCAATCTTCACCAAAATATTTTCAATAGCCATTACTTGACTTACTTCTTCAAATTTTAGTTTATCCAATAATTACTCTTCATCATCTAAGTTTTTTAGGAGTGCCTTGTTCTCAATTTCCAACTCATTTTCACCTTCTTCCACAGATTTCGTGATAGGAAATTTCTGCACATTGTTCAAAGGAGCATCCATGCATTCAATGGGATTTTCCGAAGTATTACTAAGAGAGGTCCTAGAAAATTGATCCTTGAATGCTTGGACTAAGTGTCCAATTTGAGCTTCTATTTTTTTCAATATAGCACTAGTGTTGACTTGGAAGGTCTCTAAATCGGGAATTTCGTCATGAAGACTACTCATCTTCTTTCTGCTCTCATCCATGTTGGTAAATTCGCCTCCCAGCAGAAACAACTTTCTTGAAATGTGGGGGTTGAACTCCCTTGATAAGGCAATACCCTTGTTCCATGAGGAGTTTGTTCCACTCTTGATTCAAATGATGAATAAGGAAGTCAAGTTTTACTTTATGGAGGCACCTGATATTCACTCTGAATATTCCTCCATGAATACCTACAAATAAGAAGAAAACAAAAGAAAATAAAGAAACAAAATACTAATAGTAAAAAAAAATAAAAAATAAAAAATACCTAAGAAACTACTCACAACCAAAATAAAAATAAAATTGCCTAAATTAGAAAATCACCCGTCTTCAAAATGTCAATTTCCAATGAGAAAGTGAACAATGCCAATCCCTAAGAACGACACCAAAACTTGTAAAGACCGAATGATATATAAGGAAAATATGGCCAAGGGAGGAATGTGGTAAATACTCAAAAAAAAAAACTGAATTGAAACAAAAGTAAGTATACTGCTAAAAATCAATGAAAAGTATTACCAACACTCAACCCTTTCCGTAAGTGCATGGGTCATACAAGTAATAAAGTGGACTCTAAAAGTCCGGATATCGTACCCATGAGGATTACAGGTTCTCTCTAATTGGAATTTGATCACCCCGATTACAAGGGCTCTTCACTATTTAAGAGACCAAATAGGATGTCGAATAAAATCAATTTAATTGAAATAAAAACTGATTTAAAACTAATCCTAAAATCTACCAAACACACAACTACTTAATTCTAAATGTATGAAGAGAGGCACTAGGGATGGGGATAATTATTTACAAATATTTTGCATTTCCTTGAAAGTGCAACATTTGTGAGTTGAATGTTGGATTTGTCCATGAGCAATGTAGCATAGCTTGGATTTCTCCATACACCATACATCATACATTTCACTAATTAGAGATCCATGTTTCTTAAGACAAATGGGTCTAACAACCACGAAAATCCGACTTTTGGCATTTGATTTGTTTTCTTCCAATACTTCACAACCATTTATTAGGACTAAAGAATTCTTGCCCCTAGAGACAGGATTATGTAAGCCTTCTCCAATCTAATTGGTATCTCGTCCTTCAATTAATAAAATTTCTATCTCTCGACTAGGACTAAGTAACACCTGATCAAAATCTTTCATCGTACTAAGTTGAAACCTCTAAACATTAAACTAATACATCATCTAATTAATCAAGACAATCACAGAGTAAATTAGCATCTATCAAAGTAATTTTTTTAGAGTTCATTAGTACCATAATATTAGTCTAACATACCCTGTTGTCAGTTTTACTCGTGAATCTCCATCTCTATGTCACTCGCAGGGCTCTCCGAAAATCGAGCAAAGATACAAATTCTTTCTTCTTGGTATAAACTACTAATATTTTGAACAGTTAATTATATGAACAGTACCAATTATATAAATTCAGTATTCAAACCCACAAAATAACTAAGAATTTGCAAATCTGAATGTTCAACAATTAATCCCCAACCCTAGAGGGTGTTTAATGTTCCATTACTGGATTCCAATCATCACAAATCAACAAAAAGTAAGAAAATGAAGAAAGAAATCAAGAGACAAGGAGTGAGAGAAAAAAAAAATTTAAATTTTAGCTTCAATCTTTGTCTAAAAAGTAATGAAATCCGAATTTTTGATGTACAGCACCGAAATCTCTTCGATACAAAGAAAATCTGCTAAAAAATTTCTATAAGATCTACTAAAAAATCAAAATATGCTTAAAACCAAAAATGGTAGTTTAGAGAGAGAAAACCCCATGAGAGGTGTTCTCCCCCCTTCCCGTTGCCCTCTTTACCTAAAAAAACGAGTATATATATAGTCCTAAGGTGAAATGGGCTTGAAAACGTAAAAAAATCAATTTTCGCTTTTATTTTTATTTTTACGCTTGGTTGCGACATTACTGCTTGGTCATGGATATCACCTTGCTTAGCCGCGACACAGTTTCTGGTCGCGACACAACTTGCTTGGTCGCAACACAGTTTCTTGGTCGTGACACAGCTTGTTTGGTCACGGCACAGTTTTTGGACAGTTGCTTGTTTTTCTTCTCCAACTTGTCGGGCCATAACTTCTTCATTTTGACTCGGATTTGGGCGTGTAGTCGTTGAAAGACTTTTGAATGTAGAATGCAACCATGATAGACGGAACCATTTGATGTTCCAAATGGTACAGAAAAATTTATCTTCCAAGTGGCGTGCTGTGAGACTCTCAGTTGACTCTTCTTTTGGAAATATATTTCTCATTTCTTATCAAATCACTTGCTTTTCATCAATACTCCTACAAAACCAATTTTAGAGGAAATGTTATGTGTTTTACATGAATATGGATATAAAATGCACAAAATCGCATTTGAAATGAATCTCAAACGAGATGAGCTGTACCATCTCAGGCTCAATGCAAGGTATCAGATCTCTTGATTTGTGAGACCCTCTCGAGGATACAAAAATGGAGAATCCGAGAGGTAGGCAATTCCTGTGGGGTATGGTAGACTAATACTATGGAACTAATGAACTTTGAAGGATTACTCAGATAGATCACCAACTTACTTATAAGTTGAGGAAAGTTGAATGAAGTATCTGTTTAATCACTCAAAGGTCTCTCCTCTTTCTATTGAATTTATTATGATCTCGTGTTAGCTGAGATCTAATCAAGGAGATGGAAATTTTCATTAGAAGTGTAGGATGAGGTGTCAATCAAATTGGAGAAGGCTTGCACATCTCATCTATGGGAGCAAGAATTCTTAGTCCTAAGATCTGAGTAAGAAGTACTGAAAAGGAAAAACACTTAAATCTTATAAAGAGGGTTACATATTACAAGTAACTGATTAGAATCATGTCTCAGAAATGAATATGAACCTTTAATTGGTGAAAAGTATGGTTAAGGGAGAAATCCAAACTATACTACCTTGCATATTTGACAAACTTAGTTTTCTAATTGATGATTGAGCTATGAATAAAAGATAATAGAAGTGATTAGTTATTACTATTGATCCATGTCTAGCTTTTGTTCCCACTTAGTGAATTCAACCCAAAATTTTATTAAACTTACTTTAAATACAAGGATTTCAAGCCTAGGACTATATTTTAGTCCTCTCATCATAAGGGTAGAGTTCAAATAGTAATGATCTGGCAGTTAGGTAGCTAGTCTTCTTTTGATTTATCATCTTTCCTCATGGGAACGATATCTGAACTTTAAATATCCACTTTTATTACTTGTACGACCTATGCACTTGCGGTGATCGAGACCACACACACAAATTTTAAATGAGTCATTTTACAAGAAAGAACAATTCCATCTTTTCATACATATGAAAAATGGTCTTAACATGTTTTTGGCATTGTTGCTATGGACTTAAGTTCTTGTGTGGCAGTACTAGAAGATTGGCATACACTGATCACATCATATAGTTTGGTCTTAACAAGTTTTGGCGCCGTTGCCAGGGCTAAGGTAATAGTCCTTTGGTAGTAGTGTCATAAATTTGTATATATCATTAGGTATTAACAAGTTTTTGGCGCCATTGCCGGGGATAGAAATGATAAATTTAAAGATCAATATTCTAACCAAAAAGGGATTTACTAATTAGACATTTTTCTTTTTGATATTATTTTTCAGAAAATCACAAAAACAATTTTAATGTCATGAGCTTAAGAAGCTACCGACATTTTTCTATGAGCTTAATGGATATAACTGTCTCCCACAACATTCATTTGATCTTAGTGTGTTTCTATTTCAGGAAGATTTTAAATGCATAGAAAACCAAAAGCAGATTTGTTGCCTCTAGACACTGAAATTGAGAGAACACTTCAAAAATCGAGAAGACTATGGGTTAGGGAACTGGCAAGTGGCAATCAAAGAGAAAGATCAGCTATTCTCTAGGAGAAGAAGAATAAGTAGAGAGAAATCAGAGGCCTAATACTAAGGAGGACTTTTGGAGGCCTATTATCCAAGAGGAGTACTTTGCAGTAAGACAACCTGCCATAGAAGCCAACAATTTTGAGCTAAAGCTAGCATTGATTACCATGATGCAGTTGTTCAGACCAAACTATATGATGTGATCAGTGTATGCCAACCTTTTGATACTACCACACAAGAACTTTTCATCCCATGGCAACAATGCCAAAAACTTGTTATGTATGAAAAGATGGAATTGTTTTTTATTTTTTGTAAAATTACTCATTTAAAATTTTTGTGTGTGGTCTCGATCACTGCAAGTGCACAAGTTGTACAAGTAATAAAAGTGGATATTTAAAGTCCAGATATCGTTCCCACGAGGAAGAATGATAAATAAAAAAGAATAACTACCCTAACTACTCAAGATCATTATTATTTGAACTCCACTGATATGATGATAAGAGGACTGAAAATATAGTCCCAGGTTTAAATCCTTTATATTCAAAAGTAAAGTTTAAAAAAATTTGGGGTTGAGAATTCATTGAGTGAGACAAACTAGAAATGGATCAATTAGTAATAATCACTTTCTGCATCTTTTCGATTCAAAGCTCAACCATAAATTGGAAAACTAAGTTTGTCAAAGATGCAAGGTAGTATAGTTTGGATTTCTCCCTCAACCATAATTTTCCCCGATTAAAGGTTCATATTCATTTCTGAGACATGATTCTAATCAGTTACTTGTAATATGTAACCCTCTTTCTAAGATTTAAGCATATTTCCTTTTATAGTACTTCATACTCAAATCTTATGACTAAAGAGTTCTTGCCCTCATAGACAAGATATTGCAAGCCTTCTCTAATCTGATTGACACCTCATCCTACACTTTTGATGAAAATTTCCATCTCCTTGATTAGATCTCAACTAACACGGGATCAGAATCAATTCAGCAAAAAGAGGAGAGACCTCTAAGTGATTAAATAGATACTTCATTCAACCTTCCTCAGCTTATAAGTAAGTTGGTGATCTATTTGAGTAATCCTTCAAAGTTCATAACTTCCATAGTATTAATCTACCATACCCATAAGGAATTGCTCTACACTCTTAGGATTCTCCATCTCTGTGTCACTCAGAGGGCATCCCGAAATCGCAGTGAGATGCAAAGACTTGCATCGGGTACTATGGTACGCAATCGAACAAGCAAATTTATAAACAATACCAATCAAATAAATTCAAGAATTCTAATTGTGTTTCTTCCACCTTATGCAAGAAAATGACAATCATCAATAACCCATTTCCAATGAGCCTCAACTTTCAAAACCCGCTTACTCCATATCGTTGACTGAACTCCATCAGAAAAATTCACCGAAATCATAAACGAATCGAAATAAATGAACCTTAAACTTTACAAAGATCCATTTAAATCAAACAGTAAATGAAAAGAAGAATTTATATAGAAATACTAGCTCGAAGCTGCACTTTAGTACAATACCCAAATCAAAAAAATTAAAGGAAAACTAACAAAATAAAACTATACTAAGCTAAATCTACTAAAATGAAAAAAAAAAATGTATAAGAGTCTTCAACTACCTAGAAATCCTGGAGCTTCCAAAAAGCTGCGCACATTGCCTTAGGAGTGTGTATTTATAGGCTTTCCAATGTTGGGCCTCACTTCATTAATTGCATTGTGATCCCCAAAATTCTGGCCCAAATTGGTCTCTTTGTTGCGACATAAAAGGTTTTGTCGCGATAAAGCTTTCAGTCTTTGTCGCTGCCTCTGTCGTAGCTTCTTGTTTTTCTATCGCGACCTATTCTCTGGGCTTGTTCTTGGATTGTGTTGAGACATACTTTGATGATGTCGCGACATTAATTTTATTTCAAAGAGTCTCGTTTCTCGCTGTGATAGGAATGCCTTTGTAGTCGCTACACCAAACCCGTTTGCACCAAGCTTCTACGCCCTTCGTTCTTCCGGAGTTTGTCGACATAATATTCTTTGTCACAAAACTTTTACTTTCAAATGGCCAACTCGCTTCACGATAGGAGTTTCTTCTATCGCGACGTAATTTCTTCGAGTCATAAGTACTGGCCGCGAATGTGAAACTCCTTGGTCACGACAAACTTTTCCTTCCTGATTCTTGTCTCTTGTTGAGCTGTTTGTCGCGACATAGAATTATATGTTGCGACACAATTTCCTTGGCATTCTCAATTCTTCTACAATTTATGTCGCGACCTAATTTTTCTCTGTCTCGACATAATTTTATCATTCCATAGCTTTTGTTGTCATGACATAAAACTTCTTTGTCGCGATTCTTCTCGTGTTGCTCTTCAACATCTTTTCGCAACAGTGAATTCACCTCTTTCATGTTTTGTTTGTCGTGATAGAAATAATCTAAGTCACGACAGAGATTTTGTTGCTCGTAGAATTCAATGTTATAGTCGTGGACAAGATTTTCTTTTATTGAGACAGAATTTCTCCCTCGAGATGGCTTGCGTCAAAACTTTGTCGTAACATAAAAACACTTGTCTCAAATCTGGGACTTGTGTTGTATTCTTAGAATTTTTTGTCGCGATAGAGTTAATCTGCGACCAAGCCACCCCTTATGTCGCGACAGTGAGAGTCGCCATTGTCGCGACATAACTCCTTTGCTATTTTCTTTGATCATTGTCTCGGCTGTGAGTAATCTGGACATTCGCGACGCTTTCACAATCTTCTTAAGTTTATGTTGCGAAGAAACCTGTCGACATACCTCTTTCTTTTCCATTGAGTTATGTCTGAACCTTGTTGCGATATTTAGTTGTTGACTACGACATAGTTCCTTTGACCTACTTGAATTTTTTGTCGCGATAGAGTTAATCTGTTAATCGTCACCCCTTTATGTCGCGACAGAGGAAATATTGTCGCGACATAACTCCTTTGCTATTTTCTTTGATCATTGTCTTGACAGAGTAACGGATTGTCACGACAGTTTTCTTCACAATCTTCTTTAAGTTTATATATTAAAACTCTTTGTCGCGATATAATTTTCTTTTTTCCATTGAGTTATGTCTCAACCTTGTTGCTACATTTAGTTGTTGACACGCATATAGTTCCAATTGTTTAATTTTGTGTCGATAAACAAAAAATTATGTCACTACTTCTACTACGCATTTTCCACTCCGCTTCTTTTCTTCTTGTTTTCTCTTTCTTTTTTCAAATAACATATGCAAAAGATAAAGTTGGTGAATATTCCATAATTTGTCATACAAATAGATCTAAAATTGTTAAAAGCATGTCAGAAAATGGATTAAAAATAGATGAGTTTAAGACTCATCAAATTCTCCCAACCTTAAAGTTTTGCTTGCCCACAAGCAAAGAAAAGAAATTTTGTTTGTCCTCAAACAATTCAGCTTTTTATTTTTAAGGACATTTCGCTTAGCTCGATCGCGTAAAACATAAGCGCTCTTGTAGAATTACTTTAAACATGTTTAGTCTATAATCGGGAAGATTTTCAATTAAATTCACTGAACCAATCAATAATTCATAGTGTGTAACAATTTAATCATTCAATCAATAATCCTTTCTTTCTTTGATGGTCTAAAATTCGCAGTCCTGCAAAATTTCACAAGGGTTGCGAAATTTCGCAACCTCACTAAATCTGCCGTGGTCATTGGGTTTCTTTCTCCGCACCGCTCTTATTCCACTTGATTCGGCAGCCCGATTCAACTTGAATTCCCCGTGATTGAGTCAATTACCAACCTTAGCATAATCGGGTTTCAGAAAAACTACAAAATTTGCTATAAAATATGATCAAGAGTATAGCCGGTCCCAACATGCTAACTCAATTAATTCAGGTTGATTACCATGCAAAGCTGCTCAAACTATAAGAATTTAGAGTGTAAAACAACATTGTTCGGGGTAGTGCAATCACTCCCCAACCGACATCGCTAGTCCTTTAGCAATAAAGGAAGAAGAAAGAAAACAAAAACAAGATCAACTATATATGTCCACAAAAATGATGTTTAAAAAAAAAAGAGGGGATAATGCACAACCTTCAACAAGAGTCACCAAAAGCCTGCCCAACAACTATCTCGTGAAGATCAAAGGCGTAAATTAAGTATCAAAAGAGGTCTAACTCCTAGAGAACCAACTTGACGCCTTCCACAAAAACCTAAGTGTTTGGTTTGATTAGGTTTCAAAAATAGTATGTCAAACTATTCTCTCCACCCACCCCCGAACCTAGCTCTTATCTAAACCTAACAGCTTAACCAACCTTAATAGATCAGGACCCACTTTAATTCTTCAACTTCCTTTTTTTTTTCTTTTTTTTTGTAGGTGTGCAATGCTGAAGGTATCGAATTCACAATTGTCCATGTAACGGGGGTCCACCGATGACTCCCAACCAATTAAGGTTTAGGGCATCAAGTCATGGATCTCTCAACCACTAACTCTTCAGGTTTCACCCCGGGACTTTAATGAATTCAAAACTCCAGCACCTACACCCGCTAAACTCTACCTATCTCACCCATGTAACAAGCACAAAGCTCCAGTGACTCTCAAACACTGGTTTAGTGGCACCGGGTTTAAAGACTTTCTCCATATACCCTCGAACCGTGTCTCTGTTTCAAGGCAAGTGTCACAATTTTTTTTTTTTTTTCTTTTCTTCTTTTTCTTTTCTTTTCTCTTTTTTAAAAGAATCATTGTTCTTTATTCAGGGTCCCGACTATTAAAGGTGGTCAAAAGTACTAGGCCTGACTTTGCAGCCTTAGAGGCAAGGCGCTTTTCCCCTAATCATTGAAACCTAATGCACAAGGTGTGGTTAATCAAGTGGAAGAAAAAAGGTTGAAACAATAAGAATTTCAAAATGGCTATCAACTCAACTAAGCATAGCACCATTCTAGCATCAATAGTATCGGGAATAATACTTCAATTTCTCATAATCGTAAGTCGGGCATTAAAAAAAAAAAAGGTTGTAAATGAGAAACCTGTAGTTTTATGACATGTCCCGAACCAAAAGCATACTTATACTGTAAGAAAAACCTAATCGCCAAAGAAATCATTCAACTAATAAAGTGGTTTGCTCAAAACAAAACATAACCATAACATAAAAGCCACTTCCCACTAATTCTCCCAACCAAATATCGCATTGCCCCCAATGTGGGGTATGGAATGGAAACTTAGCATGAAGTTCTACCTCTCACATATTAAGAGAGGTGGAATGTCATCCTCATCCTGTAAGTTGAGCAAATTACTGTGGAGACTGCAGGGAATGTGGGCGCTGTGTGAATTGGCACCGGGGAAGGGATCAAGATTGGCTGGCCAAGTGTATGGAGGTCTAATGGAGCTGTAGGAGGGGCAGGTTTGTTGGTACTACTGCTGTTTTAGTTGAGTTGAAGATGGTGAGATTGTTGCTGGTGGACTGGGAGGGATCTGAGGCAGGCCCAAGTGGCTATGAATCTGCACAAGGATGGAATTTTTTTGAGCAACGATGGCATTTGTCTGAGCAAGGATTGCTTTGGTGCGTGCCATCCACTCGGCCAAGGCAAAGATGTGCAAGAGAAAAGAAGCAGATGTAGTCACAAAGTGCTAACGTCATAATGGCTTAAAATTACGGGGAGAAATGAGAATAGTCTCCATAGGTGTTGCAGAAGTACTAGGCCCAGCTGAATCTACAGGGACCGAAGGCACTAGAGGCTCAGATGAAGCAAGTTATGGGCCAATGGCTGTGGGAACTGTGGATGCTGGGATGTGGGGCTCCTCAGTAGGAGCTGCAAGTGGCGGCTGCTCCTTTGCTGGATCCTTGAGTAGGAGATGAGGAGCACTCGACACAAATTGCCACTTTTCCACTATGAAAATAGCCTCGCAAACCTGACAGTGCTCTAAATGGGGTTAAGTTGGAAAACTAAGGTGCTTCAGCACCTGAGAGAGTAGCTACGAAAATAATAGGGAACGTCTCCACCGGGTGAGGTTCTTACTTGCATCTTCTCCCCAAAGTGGAAAAGGAAGTCATGATGAGCCCTTAGGTTAAACCAAAACCCTCGAAATGCGTATAGTGCCTCCAACATGGCCCTCCTTCGAACCAAATGTCAAGAGGAAATAGGCCTTGATCGCAACACATGATCAATAAAAAAGCATCCCCTGTTAGAGCGCCTTCTAAAAAAAAATGGACCCCGCTTGAGGCCCGAGAAAAGATGTGGACCATCTCCTGTGGTGAGGAATGCGACCACTCTACCTGTAGTCTGCAGAGTTGGCCAAAGCTACAGGAAGATTGAATGTGGCGGCTATGTTAGATGCTCAAAGAATTCCCTCACGACCATCAATAGAAAAGTGCAGCGCAGTAGGATTGCGGTCCCCCCTGGAAGTCATAGTTTGGTAGAATCCGACTACCACACGCAAATATAAGAACTGACGTGGAGTCATAAAGGGCTCCAGGGAGTAATGCTGCACAAGAAGCATGGAGTCTCGAAGCTCAGAGAGGGCGGTGAAGGTCGGAATGTCATAAAAGTGCTCATTATGGTGGTCTTCACAGACAAATAATTACTCCGCGATTGTGCCACAAAGGAAAAGGCGGCCTTCCGAATATTGAACCCTGAAGTGGACCTAAGAATTATCAACAATAGTACCGAGAGGTGGGAGACTAAGGGGCCTCACACGTGAATGGGAGGATTAAACGGGGCCTAAGGTCTGAGCCCTCTTTGGAGGGGGGGCAACGAGCTGGTTGTGGATGTAGAGGAGAAGGAGGTATCGTCAGCCCCGTCTTGTATCTATGTGGTAGGAGGGGCAGAGCGTACCAATCGGGGCAACCGCAAGAGGATTTACAAGAGGGGCAACACCATGCGGTGGGCCAAGGCTGGCCGGGGTGGCCAGGCCTGGCCGAGGTGAGGCCCCACTCGAGGTTCAAGGATGCGCATGCCCACTGGCTCCGCGACGTCAAGACTAAAGGAGCTAGGGTTTCATAGTAGAAAATGGGTTTTCGCAGGGAAGGTGATGGGGCTTCAATAGGATGGAGATAGCAGGGCTGTGGCTCCTATTTATGGATGAAGGGGCAAGATGTGAAGGGTTTATGATAGGGAGGATAAAAAATGGAGGGGAAGCTCGGGAAATGGAAGAGCACTAACGCATCGTTGTCAAGTTTGTAACTGGCTCATGTTGCAAATTATGTTCTTCTCTTTTTGAAAATTGGAGGGCACAAATAAAAAGGGGTGGGAACCTGCGCTGCACAAGTTCGCAGGCCTAGGAAAGGGAAATGTGGATATTGAGTGTGGCAGTGAAGGCAAGGGGGTTGCAAAATTTTCGCAATTCTTTCCAAATGGCCTTGTGAAATTGGCTTGCTCTTGGAGAATCAAGCTTTGTGAAATTTCGTGAACCGAAATGGCCCGTTTCACGAAATCGCATGGGGTGCGCACCAACTCGGGCCGCAAAATTTGTAAGGGTTGTGAAATTTCGCAACCTTTGTGAAAATGATATGCTTTTAGAAAAATTTTCTACTGTACCACCCTGCTTCAGTAATTGAGCAATTCTTGCAAAACAAACACAAAGCAGTATCAAGTAAAAATACAGGAAAATGAAAAATCAATCTATTATTAAGGTTAAATTAAGGAAAAGACAAGGAAAAATAAATAAAAATAAAATAAAATAGGATAAAATAAAATAAAATAAAATAAAATATCAAACAAAAAGAAGTGGACTTTGCAGTCTCAAGAGAGACTGATTCCACCCAAACTAACTCCTTAAACATTTGAAGGCTCAAGGAGGGAAAGTTCCTCCTTGTTTGGTGTGAAGGGGACTGCATATGACTTGAGTCTTTTACCATTCACTTTGAATAGTTGATCAGGTTTGAGCTAAGCAATCGACCGCCTCCATTAGATAGACTTGATGGATAATGAAGGATCAATCCACCTCGACTTGAGTTTGCTCGGAAAAATGTGAAGCTTGGAATCGTATAGCGACACTTGATCTTCTTTCTTGAAATTTTTTTGAGCTACCATCTGGTCATGCCATTTTTTTTCGATCTCTCTTTGCATTTTAATCAGGTAGGCATCATTTCACAGTTCCTCTAACTCATTGAGGTCAAGGAACCTCTTGAGGCCATCTCTTTCTAAATCCAAATTTAGCTTCTTGATCGCCCACCATGCCTTGTATTCTATTTCCACTGGGAGGTGACATGATTTTCCATACACCAGGCGATAGGGGGACATCTCGAGAATTGTCTCTGGCACATCTATATACCATAATGATTCCAATGTACTTGAGGGACTGTCCCTTCCCTGGTTAGAATTCACTACCTTCATCAGGATAGTCTTGATTTCACTGTTAGCAAGCTCAACTTGTCCACTCGTATGAAGATGGTAAGGGGTGGCCACTTTATGTTTCACTCCATATTTAGCTAGGAGGGTGTCAAAGGATTTGTTGAAAAAATGTGAACCCCCATCACTAATTATGGCCTTAGGCACCCAAAATCTGGAGAAGATGTTCTCTTTTAAAAACTTGACTAATTCGTGATCAAGCTGTTTATAGGAATTGCCTCAACCCATTTGGACACATAATCAACCCCCACCAAGATGTATAAATATCCGAAGACAGAATGGTCCTATGAAATCAATGCCCAAACATCAAATAAGTCAACTAATAAGATTGGGCTTAAGGGCATCATATGACAATAAGAAAGCTTCCCGAAGTCTTAGTGACCGATCGCAACTCCTAGCATTATCTTGTGAGCATCCTTAAAGAGGGAAGGCTAGGTAGAACCTATATTGGTTGACCTTTCATAATGGTTCTGTGGAAGCAAAGTGACTCAAAGGCATTTTATGGAAGGATCGAGAACTCTCGTTGTTCTTCTTCGTGTACACACCTTCTAATGATCCGGTTCGTACAAGATTTCAACGTAAATGTCATTCCTACAATAGGAATGAAATTTGGCGAAGAAGTATTTCTCATCCTATGCCTTCCATTAAGTTGGGACCTCCCCTGTCGTGAAGAAATTAGCAATATGAGCATACTAGGGAGCACTTTCTACAAGTAATAAAGTGAGATTCTCTGCACCCATCATTGATTGGAGGACTGTGTGTGTTATGGGCTATGGTCAGTGTGGAGAGGTGATCTGCCACTACATTCCTCTCTACCCCTTACTTGTTCTTTTTTGATCCGTGATGACAAATTCCCGGGAGTAGGAGAACTCATCTGATAAGCCTTGCCTTAGCATCTTGCTTGGTTAGGAGGTACTTCAAAGAGGAGTGGTCTATGAAAATAACAATGTCTGACCCCACTAAGTATGCTTGAAATTTGTCTAAGGCATAGACCACTGCCAGCAGTTCCTTCTCTGTGGTAGTGTAGTTTCTCTAAGCTTCATTCAGAGGTTTGCTTACATAATAAACTGCATAGGGCTTTCCATCTTCTCTTTGCCCAAGGACTGCCCTGATAGCAAGATCACTCATCACACATGACTTCAAAAGGTAGCTGCCAATTAGTTGATCTTACTATAGGTGCAGTGGTCAGGTGGGATTTGAGCTCTTCGAAGCTTTTTTGACAAGTTTCATCCCATGCAAACTTAGTATCCTTTTCCAATAGCTTATAAAGGGGTTTTGCAATTTTCGAAAAATTTTGATGAACCTCCTGTAGAAGCTAGCGTGGCCAAGGAACTATCTTACTGCCTTGACATTTGTGGGGGGTGGTAGTTTGGAGATAAGCTCAACTTTGGCCTTATCAATCTCTAATTCCTTGTCGAGATAACATGCCCCGTGATAATTCCCTGATTCACCATAAACATTCTAATTGAGCACTGTGGTCTTTCAATGCATCTATGCAAGATAGTTTCCGCGTTGGCTAAGAACTCAAAAGTACCCCCATATATGGTGATATCATCCATATACACTTCCATAATGCGCCCACCATGTCAACAAAATGCCGAAAGATACATCTTTGAATGTGGCAGCATTACAAGAGGCTGTGCATTCTCCCAGAAGCATAAGTCCCAAATGGACAAGTGAAGGTGGTCTTCCCCTGGTCCTCTGCCACAATCTCTATATGAAAATATCCGGAATACCCATGCCAAAAGCAGAATGGGTGCCTGGAAACTCTCTCAAGAAGTTGATCGATGAAGGGTAAAGGGAAGTGGTCCTTTCTTATCACTGCATTTAGTCTCCTGTAATCTATGCATACCCTTCAACCTATGGTTAGGTGGGTAGGCACATCCTCTCCTCTTTCATTCTGTCATCAAGGGTCGCCCTTGACTTTATTTGGCAACTAATTTGAGTTAGACTCACCTGTGGACCATCTAAATAGGGTAAATAATGGCAGCCTGCAACAATTTGAGAACTTCTGTGTGTACTACCTCTTGCATATGAGGATTTAGTCACCTATGTGGTTGTCTCACTGGCTTGCCTTCCTCCTCCATATAGATGTGATGAGTGCAAACCAAAGGACTAATCTCTTTTAGATCGGAAATTTTCCATCCAATGGCCGGCTTGTACTTCTTGAGGATGTCTAGAAGACTGCTCTCCTGTGAGGCATTCAGCAATGAAGAAATCACAAATGGACACTGGTCACCCTCTTCTAAATATGCATATTTTAATTCTACAGGAAGAGGCTTAAGATCAAGATTTTGGGGCTTTATGCTTCCTTCTTTTTCACTATCCTCCCCAGTCAACAAGGGAAGGATTTCTTCTTTTCTTCTCCAAGGCCCATAAGTAATATAAATATGGCTTCGCAGCCTTCTTCGTAAATTTCGATGATTCTCAATCAATTTTTCTTGTGGTTGCCGCAAATAGAGACTGTTCATCCGTAATGGTGTCAATCGTGACAAACCCTTCCGATCCTCCATTGGGTGCATGTGCTTTTTGCTCAAGTGGAAAATGTAGAGTTCCAGTATCATGTTCCCAAATGTCAGCTGCATAACTTCATTTTGGCAATTAATAATTGCGTTTGAGGTAGCTAAGAATGGCCTCCCAAGGATGATGGGTACATAATTGGCTCCCACAGCAACTGGTTCCGTGTCAAGGACAACGAAGTCCACTAGGTAATAGAATCTATCCACCTGCACCAAGACATCTTCAATAGTGCCCTTAGGAATTTTAATTGATCTATTTGCTAAAGATAGGGTGATGGTGGGTAGCAGGTTGACACTAGCCCCCAAGTCCAATAATGCCTTCTCCACACAAGTTCCTCCAATATTCACCGAGATGGTAGGGTAACCCGGGTCTTTGTATTTCACTGGGGTTTTGCACTGGATGATGGCACTAACCTGCTCTATCAAGAAGGCTTTCTTGTCGATATTTAACCCTTTTTTTACAGTGCACAAGTCTTTTAAGAACTTGGCATATGTTGGGACTTGCTTAATCATATCCAAAAGAGGGATGTTGACCTTCACCTACCTTAACACTTCCAGAATTTCAGTTTGGTTGTTCACTTTCTTTTTGCCTCTTAGTGCTTGAGGAAATGGAAAGGGCATGCTCTTCTTCATTATGTCTTCTTTAATCACAATTCCTTCAGGTTCCTCATCATTTTCTTCTTTAGCCTCTTCAAGGGGTTTTGACATTGGTTGCTCAACCTGTTTACCACTCTTCAAAGTGATGACTGCCTTCACTTTATCTATCTTAGGAGTAGGTTCACTGGCATATGCTATTTCATGAACTCCCTTAGGGTTTGGATGTGTTTGTGAAGGAAATTTGCCTTTTTCCTGCACTTGCTATTGAATGGTTAGCCTGGAAATTGAATACTGCAAGTTTTCAAATTTTTGAGCAATTTCACTCTAGAACCCATCTAATCTCTTGTTTAAAGTGCTCTCCACTTCGCATCACCTCTTTTTGATTTGCTTCGACATTAATCGCTTCTCGCTTCCTCTACAGTTACCTACCACTTTTCAAATTTAAGACGCGCTTTGTTCAATTGGAGAAGTTGGACCAGTGGTTGTGATGGCCGAGAAGCCAGCTATTGTGGTGGAGCAGGAGGTGCATACTATGGCTTGCCTGTGAGAGGTTTGGGTGATTTCTCCAGCTAGGGTTGTAGGTGTTTCTATATGGTGCATTGGTTGATGGTTTGAATTGACCAACAACATTGGCTTGTTCTACTAACATCTCCCTCATTGCTAGAAATGGCTGGGTATTGCTCTCCCGCATGTTCACCCGTGAGGATCGACGATGAAACATAGCTTGTTTGGCATAGAGTCTCGGGCCACTACTTACAACTCATGGTGGTTTCATTTTCACCCTTCCAACCTTCTAGCTAAGGCCAAAGTTCGCATTCATGTCCAGTCCTCCTAAGGGAAGACATGCCACCCTCGTACCTCTGGCTAGAGGTTTCATTCTTTCCATTTCCCTCGGGTTAGGCTCATCCCAACCCTTTGAAGCTTCAACTACATACACCATGAAATCCAAAGCCTCATATGGATTTTTGCCCATGAAATCTCCTCCACACATAGTTTCCAGCAATTGCTTCATGGCAGGAGAAATCCCATCATAAAAATAGCTAACCAGCAACCAAGTGTCAAACTCATGGTGAGGCTTGCATCGAGTGCTTCCATATATCTTTCCCAACATGCATAGAATTTTCTGCTTTCAAAGAGGTCGAAAGTGGAAATATGCCTCTTAAGCCGCTTATCCTATGAGTGGAGAATAATTTCTTTCACAAATTCGCCGCATCTTAGTCCAGCTGACAGGGTCCTGTCTCTCGTGAGTTGAGCCAAATCTTGGCTTTATCCTTCAATGTGAAAGGAAAAAGCTCAAGTCTCATTAAGTCCACTGTGGTCACATCCTCCTTGAAGGTGTGGCAAACCTCCTCAAATTCCCTGATATGTGCATAAGGGTTCTCACTCTCCATACCATGAAAAGTGAGAAGGAGTGGCACCAGATAAGGCCTAACAACCATTTCCTCAGTTTGAGGTATAATGCAGAAGGGTGCACTGATGAGTCGAAAACTCATCTATTTTTAATCCATTTTTTTGACCTGTTGTTATAATGTAATTATTGATTTTTATGCAAAAATATGGAAACCTTACCCAATTTATGTTTTGCAGGTTTTTACAGCATAATTAGAAAATACAACAAAGACCTAGAAAAATATGACCAAGTGAGCTAGGTCACGATAGACTTTGAGGTTGCGATAAAGGATTTAGCAAACCAGCAATTTTTAAGTCATGACCTAGGTAAGGATGTTGCTGCAAGGTCTACAAGATAAAAGCTTAAAATACAGAACACGCTTTGGTCATATGTCGGAGAGAAAACAATGAAGATTTAACAAAACTCGCTGGGCGCATGTAAAATCAAGGTCGCGACAAGAAGTGATACTGGGGCTAAGGGAAGAATGCTGCGACAAGAGATAGGATGCAGAGACAGAGAAAAAGCTTCAAAGAAGGATCTTGTAGCGACATCGTTCTGTATGTCGCGAAATTGAAAGAAGACAACTATTTTCGTGACAGTGAAACAATGTCGCGACAAGGAATGATAGCTTCATGAACTGACCAAGTCTTGACAAAGGATTTTCAAGTTGCGACATGATGACGAGATGGAGATATAATTCGAGGTAGCGATAAAGGCCAGGTCGCTGGTTACGAAAAAGGTACAAATAAGTAACCGCGTTACTACTATGTTTTGAGCAACTACGACAAGAGTCAAAGTGAAAAGGGTAACAACTTAGTTGTGACATACTTCCCAGGTCGCAACCAGAAACATAAGCTGAATACACAACAACTGTTGTAACTGAGAAAATGAGGTTGCGACAAGGTGAGAAGTAAGAACATATAATTGGGTCGCGACCTACCTTTTATGTCGTGACAGAAATTGCATCAAGAAAAGGAATGGCCTGGTCGCGACTTAATTTGTATGTCACAATAAGAAATTCAATAGATCAACAACTTTGAGTCGCAACCTAAATGAAATCAGAAGACAACTAAGTGATGTCACAACATAAAAGGAAACCTGCAACCAAGAATCAAATCGCTAACAACAGGGCTAGTTGTCGTGGACATAGAAACGGCGTCACGCATGTAGAACCGGAGTAAAGGGAAAGATGTACCAAGTCGCAACATGGAAACTTCGTCGCGACATAAATACTTTGAGATAAGAAAATGTTGTTGCAACAAAAGTCAAGACTACGGGCAACTGAACTGGGTCGCAACATAACAATTCAAGTTGCGACTGAAAAAGGATGATTCTCAAGAAAAAGCTAGGTAAAAGACGACAGCAAGGATTTTCAATTTGCGACACACACCTGAAAAAACAAAAGAGGTGAATCCAAACATTAGTCACGATAAAGATTCCAGAGAAAGAAGAATGATTGCACTTTCCTAGTGACAGAAATTCGCCGACAACTCCACAAGAATCCCAAACAAGTCGCTTCGACCAACAAGCTACCATGAAGCTAAGTCGTTAAAACCGCTAAAACTTTCTTCGAAAACGGGTTATAAAATTTTTCACTTTTCTATCAAAATCACACCTTTAGATTTAACTAAAATCCCAAAGATAACGACCGCACTGGTCAAGCCCGAAATACAAAAAAATCACCTGTATAAAAAAAATAAACTCCCAATATTTTCCAAAATCCAACTACAATCATAAAGGACCTCTGGTCCTCATCAAAATATAAGATAAGGATCAATCCAACAAAATTTCATCGCCACCTGTTTTTCTCAAAACCATGCATGCATATTTTACAAAAGATATTTACAAATATACAATTTCAAAATCTAACTATATGTTGTTCAATTACATATCCATCCCATACATAAAGTTTTACATCATAGGTCATACATCGCCCACCTATATAGACAACAAAATGATGACGTCCTGTAGTCCGTGATAGCACACAGTGGAATATATATATAGCTACAAAATGAACAAACAAGTTAGTGCAACGAAGATATATATCACATACACTAACATGACAATTTATTATTTGTTTTATAATTTTTGTCAAAAACTTTATGTATATCCTTTAATTATTTTTTAACCATCACGGGCGCATTTAAAACTAACGCCAACGGAAGCTTACTGTCATCTCAACCACTACGCTACGGAATTTACACGCACGAAGGGGCGCCAAAGCTTATCATCATCGGCAAAGCAACTACAATACGGAATTTATCGTGATCGCAATTGTAGTGCCAAAACTCCTCGGGCAACTACAAGCGGAATTTATCAGATCGCCACGAGTGCCAAACTATACAAATAGCCAACCACGCGCACCGTCTCCAGATCGCGACGTAGCGCGCATATACTCTCTATGAAACCGGAGCAACTACTTGACTCGACTCTTTCTGCATCACGCTACAGTGCTAATTCTTTTTCTTTATTGTGAGCGACTACGGACGGAATTTACTGCATCGTCACATAACCCTAATCTCATTATATCTTAAGGAATATACATGGGTTTTTAAACTACATTTACTTAGTGTCAAAAAGTACAAATCGAACTTGTTTCTGAAACTTCTAAAACTCTCTTTCAAATATTTTCTTTTAGATTACTTAACTACTATATTCATTACCAACATCAACCATTTACATAAAATTGAAAAGATCTTAAGTGGCGAACCACTTACCTTGATTCCGCCACCCTCGTCAAGCGCCCCACGAGGCTCGTGGACGTCGCTCCCGTGCTCACTGCGGGACGCCGCCTCCGTGCCTTTGTCAAGAAAACCACAACTACACATTAATCATAACTTCCATTTTAATTCACCATACACATTCATTTAAAGCCAAATGAACAAATTATCCTTGAGCACTAAAAAGCCCCTAAAAAAAACACTCATTTTGGCCAACCTTTTTCCAACAATACTCTATAGACTTTATGACCCAAAAATTATTCAAACGATCTTCAAAATTTATGAAACTCTCCAGATCAGTCCTTTATATATCCAATGACATCTCTTTAAATTTTCAATTTAAAATTCCTTCTCTAAGGCCCTCAACCACATAACACAAGTTACAACATGTTTTTGATACCAATTTGGTTAACTCACTGAATCACCTACTGTTATCCTTGATTTCTGAGGTCTTAAATTCATAAATTTGAAATTTTTTCTTCACTCATTTGAAGCTATGGTTATAAGGCTTCTTCTCCAATTGGAATCACCCACCCGGAAAGACCGGAACTCGAAGTTATTTAAACAACTCGGATTACTCTATGATCAAACTGATGCAGGAATTTGCTTGCACATAGCCCCACTTTGAGTGCATTTATGGGCTACTTAGAGTCAGAATTTGACGATGCCTATTTCTGTATGTTTGGTTTTCCTTCAAGTCTATTTTAATTATCCACTTGAATCACTCAAATCAGATAAGAAATGAGCAAGTTATGGCTAAAATACAAAAACTGGTTGAAACTGGAAAACAGAGCATTACATGTACCAGTATATGTGCTCGAATTTTGCCCAGAATGTGGGCTTTTCTGCATTTTTTTTTCCATATTATTGATACCCAATTCAACTCTATACTCCATATACACTTCAAGACCCCTCCACATTCATCTTATAATCTCTTTTCTACTCAAATTATATTTCATCACTTATCTTTCTTCCAAATTTTTCCATGAATTTCTCCCAAAACCATTCTAATATGGGTTATGACCCATACACAACCCAAATATGATGATTAGTTAGGGTTTGTTCTAAACCCTAACTCAATTACTCTCAATTAACCCATGAATCCAACTTAAAAGAGAGGATTCTATAACCATCTTGTGCCATATGGGTTTTACTTCAACTTACTTTCAATATTATCTTTGGTTAGATGAAACTTAACAAACCCTAGGCTCAAAAAGCCATTAACCAAACAAAAAACAAGGATCCATACCTAAGTTTAGGAGTTCCATACAAATCTATACAGTTCCATACCTGGGCTTAGCTTTCCTCTTCTTCTTTTTCTTTCTTTTCTTCTTTTCTTTCCTCTCTTCCTCTTCTACTTCTTCTTCTTTTCCTCCTCTCCACTGGGCTTGGGTTTTCCAAACCTCCAAATGAGACCAATTTTTGGTCTTTAATCCCATGTTTTGTTAAGGCCATGTTTGGCCAAGTCAAAAACCCATTTTTTTGCTTTTAACTTTTCATTTTTGCATTTTGGTCCCCCATTTCTCTTTTATTTCTATTCCATCTTTTCTCTATTTGCCTTTAATCCCATAACTCCTTCTATTTACATTTCATTTTCAAGCATTTTAGATATTAACCCCTAGTCTTTCTCATTTATGACCACTAGGTCCTCAAGTGGTAAATGACCACTTTACCCTTGTCTCTAATATTCATTTTGGGTCTCTTATTTTATTTCCGAAAAATTCCATTTAGCTCTTAATATACCCTAAACAAGTCCGAAAACTGCTAGGGTATATTTTGGAGTGTTACACTGTACACCTGTCTCGGGACCGGGACGTTACACTAATTTAGTCGTCAACCTTAAATTGATAATTCTCTAACGCCATGGGATTCAATTAATCTAATATAGAGATTTATTTTACCTCTCTAATCCATCTTTTAACACTAAGAGGTTATAGATCGAAACTAGGGGTTTACAAAGAAACTCTAGGAAAAACTCATGTCGCAACTGAAAACTTAGTTGCAACAAGAATTAAGGGGATGGGGCAACAAAGTAAGTCACGACAAAGAAATTGGGTTGCGACAACCAAATGAAGAAGCTGTAAAGATCAGTGTTGCAACAAAAGAAACAAGGTCGCGACTCCATACTGCCAAAAACAAAACAAAGAAGGTTGCGACAAGTAATTGAAGTCACAACAGACTTAGCAAGCTCATAACTACAACTCAGTCGCGACAAGCTCCTTTAGGTCGCGAACTGAACACTGAGCCGGGCCATTGAATTGGGAAAATTCACTTGAAGATTTCGATTCAGGCCCAATTTTTAGAAGTGTATAAATAGTCGACCATACGAGAAAGCAATCGAACTCGTGATCCTTTGGGATCAAGAAGACTCACTTGTATATTTTTAGAATAGATTAGTTAGAATTGTTTTGATTTTTTTTTTTACTGGATCTGAACCAGCAATCTGTTTTGAATTGTGAAGCTGGATCAAAGAGTTCAATCTCTTTTCCAATTACTGCATGGAATTAATGAAGTCTGGACAATTTCTGTGACTGCTTTCGCCTTATTACAAGCATGTGGGGATGCTTGATCAATACTCCATTGTCGACAGATTCGCATTTGAGAAGCCTATCTTCCACTAGAATGGATATGCTGTTAGATATAGTCTTTCTCGCATAAATTAGAAGGAATTTTCTGGGTTTGGATTTTATTTGGTTGATGTTGTTCATAAATTGAATTGTTCCAATATTATAGCGAATACCTCCAAAGGACTCAGATCCTACTCGATTTCCGTAAGGCCCTATGAGTAAATACGATATGGAGATTCCCGAGGAGCTTGGAGCATTCAATCGGGGGTATGATAGACTATTATTGAAGAATTAATAAACTTGAGAGTTCACTTCATAAATTTCAATTCACTCAGAAGTTTGATGTCGAAAGTTAGATTATTTATCAGTTTAAACAATCAAAGATTTCACCTTGATCTAATGGAAAGATCTTGATCCCGTGTTAGGTGAGATCTAATCAAGGAAAGGGAGAATCTCATCATATCTAAAGGAAGAGTTATCAACCATTTTGTAGAGGTTTTGCAATGGCCCCGTTCTTAGGGAAGCAAGAAAAACCGCACCCCAAGAAATGGCAGAAGTATTGAAAAAGAAAAATACCCAGATCTTAGAAAGAGTGTTCTGAATACAAGTAACTAATTAGATGCTTGTCTTTGAGAGAAACAGGGATATCTAATTGGTGAAGTTAAGGAGAAATCCAGTTTATGTTATTATGAATCTTTGATAAATCTAGATCCAGAATAAGGAGAAAGTCACATTATGTTATGATGTCAAAATTGGCAATTTCATCAAATTTCCGCTGTTGTTCATTCTAACAGAGAACTGATTCAGTCTAGTTAATTTTATTTGTTTTATTTTGAATTTTATCCTTAATATAGAAACATCATATAGGATAATTATGTTTTCCAACCTTAGTTTTTTAATTGTTACAAGGAAGTGCAAATATTGTGGATCTTGACTAGTTAGGGTAGTTGATTTTAAAATCCTCACAATCTGGTGGAACATATCCGACTTACATCCTTTTTTACTACTTGTATGACCTATGCACTTGCAGTGTCTTAAACTAAACTCATTTTATAATTTCAAGAACATCAAACCATTTTCTAATTTTCAAACAACTAGCTACAATGTTGGTACCACTGCAAGGGAATTGTAAGGCTCCAGTAGAGGAATAAAAATTGAAAGGTTTAGTCTATATATTCACAGACAAACAAGTTTTATAGCGCCGTTTCTAGGGATTGAAAGGATTTGACAAAATCAATATTCTGACAAAAGAGAGAAATGCTAATTTGGACATTTTTCTTTATTTTATAAAAGAAATTCACAAAAACAGTTTTGACAACAGTGGCTGTATAAGCTACTGATCTTTTAGAGAGCTTAAAGGATATATGATTTTTAATACAACTGATTCCATTTAATCTCAGTATATTTCCATTTTAGGAAGTTATTTCATGCATAAGAAACTTAATCGGGACTGTTTCCTTAGATACCGAATTGGAAAGACCGAGGAACTTAAGGAAGGTCAAGTGCAAAACAACAATTATGAAGATGAAAGAACGGGTCATGAATAACAAGAAACAACAAACAGAATGTCCCACGCGACGCCACAACTGGAGGATTTATGGAGACCGCTTATCCAAGAAGAATATTCAACGCGACAACCTGCAATAGAAGGTCAATTTTGAGTCGGAAACCGCATTGATCACCATGGTACAACAGACCGAAATTTACAAGCCATCCTACTAAAGATCCTAATTGTTACCACGGGCAAGATTCCTTAGATGGCTAAATACGCTTAAATCCAAATGGTGTGACCAGAGGTGATCAAGCCACAACTCTTTCCTTCTCGAGAGATATTGCAGCCACATGGTTTGAATCATTGCCATATGGCTCCGCTTAACACATGGAAGAGTCGGGTGGAGGCTTACTCTTTGGCATATTTTTTCCATCCTCTCACAAATAAAAAGAAGCAGGGCGGAGATCATCAGTGGTTCAAAACAAGGGGAGGACGAAAGCTTATATACTGCCTGGGAAAGTACAAAAGGTTGTTGAAGAGGTGCCCTATGCATGGCATAGATCTGAAGACCCAAATGGATATTGTCCACCACTCCCTAAATGATACTTCTAAGGGTATAATAGATGTAGCTTGCTGTGGGGCATTTAAACGAAGAAATGCAGAAGAGGCAAGGAAGTTGATAGAAGACCTGGTTAAATGCAACATGAAAGCTCCATCTGAATCTCTAATGGACAACGGCAAAAAGAAGGAGAGTGGAGTCATTGAGCTTAATAAAATGACTACTATGGAAGCAAAACTTGATGCAATAATGCACAGGTTGGGGAATCAAGAGAAAAGAATGCACTCTACTCATGAAATTGGAGCAGTGGAAAGAGATGGAATCAGAAGAAGTGCTGAGGGACCAATTGATGAGGATCCCTATCAAGTTGAGGAGGCCAAGAACTTGAATGAATAAAGAAGCTACCATTTCAAGCCTAACCCCAACTTGCCTACACACTATACACTAGCACTGAGGGGCCATGAGAACTTCTCATATGGTGGAGGAGCATCATAAGGCCCAAGACATGGGCAAGGTTATCAAAAAGGATATAATCCACCAAGGTTCCAGCAGAAGCAATAGCAAGGCGAGAATATAAATGAATATCAAGGTCAAAAGATGACTCATTCCTTTGAGGAGAAAATGTTGCAGTTCATGGGGGACAACAAATTGCTGCTAAACCTCCATGAACAGATATTTACTGAGTTGGAAACTTTTAAATCCAACACACAAAATTTTCAAGCCAACACTAATGCTTCACTCAAGAACTTGGAAACACAGGTTGGGCAGTTGGCCCCAACCTTACAAAACCAGACCAAGGATGCCTTCCTTAGTGACACCCAAAAGAATCCAAGAGATTTTATGGTAGTCCAACTGAGGAGTGGCAAGGAAGTGAACAACAGTATAGCAGAAAAGAAAGAAATGTCTAAGCAAGAAGAAGTAAAAGAAACTGGAGAAGAAGATAGAAAGAACAATCTAGAGTGGACTATAGAAATTGAGAATAAAGTGCATACTAAGTCACCTGAAAAAAATTGTGAACAACAACATAAAGAAAAGGTTCAAGCCTATACACCTGTAGTCCCTTTCCCATAAAGACTTCAAAAGGCAAAGAAGGAGGAACAATTTTCTAAATTCTTGGATATTTTCAAGAAGATAGAAATTAACATTCCCTTTGCAGATGCTATCACTCAAATGCCAAACTATGCCAAATTCCGGAAGCATATACTGAGCAAAAAGAAGAAAATTGTTAAGGGAGGAGTGGTGAGCCTGACTGCAACATGTAGTGCGCTATTCGTAAGTATCTACTACCAGCAATTACACCGCAAATGGTCGATAGTCAATGGCACAACTAGGAAGGAGTCCTTTGAGGGATGCACCGTCAAGGCAAGGGAAATTCATCTTCCTTGTGGATTTTGTTATCATGAAAATGGAAGAGGACACACAGGTTCCTCTGTTGTTGGGAAGACCCTTCTTAGCAATTGGAGCTACTCTAATCGATGTATAGAAGGGTGAGCTTACCCTGAGAGTGGGAAATGAAGTAGTGCACTTCAACCTCAACAAAAGCCTAGTACATTCGGATGTTGATAAGGAAAATAGGCGGTCGGTAGGGTAACATTAGTCCCATCGCCTTGAAACCGAACTTTGATTGTAATATCCAAGATTCTATCAATGAAAATGAGATGAATTTCTAGTATCTTAAGAGTGTTTATTATGAATTGCTGCATTCTAGTGTGAAATACATAGAAACAGTCTTGAGTTTGATTGAAAACAGTTAAGAAAACTCATGCAACAAGGAAAAGAAAGCAACTGAACAAGAAACAAGTACATAAGGGTTGATATTGAAAGAATTGCCCAGTCATCTAGAGTATGCTTTCTTAGAGCTAGAAAAGGAAAAACCAGTGATTATATCAGCTGCATTGACTGAGAATGAAGAATAAAAGCTGATAAAGATTCTAAGGAAATACAAGGAAACAATTTCTTGATCAATTGAAGATCTCAAAGGTATCAGTCCTTCTATTTGCATGCACAAAACTCGTTAGAAGATAAAAGACTTCACTAAACACCAAAGAAGGTTGAATCCGCAATGAAGGAAGTACAAATGGTTAAATGCGTGCAAATGGTTAAATGCAAGTTTTATTTACGCACATCGAACCTCACAGCCTACCATGGTTCCTAAGAAGCGCGGATTCACCGTGGATCGAAATGAAAAGGAAATTGTCCAATTCGCCACTACCGCACAGATGGAGGTGTAAGGGACACAAATTAAATACCGTAACGAGGAAAGATCATTTTCCTCTACCTTTCATTGATAAGATGTTAGATAGATTGTCAGATACCCTCACTTTTTGTTTTCTTCTTTGATGGGTATTTCGATATAACCAAATTTCTATTACACTTGAGGACCAGGAGAAAACCACTTCACATGCCCTTTTATGGCAGTTTTTCTTTTAGAAGAATTCCATTCGGGCTATGCAATGCTCCCGCTATTTCAAAGCGACATGATGGGTTATGTTCTCAAACTCGCAGAGGAGGTTATAGAGATATTCATGGATGACATACCTGGTGATCCAATTTGAGTAGTGCCTGTAAAATTTGGGAACAATACTTCAGAGATGCCAGGACAAGAATTTAGATTTGAATTGGGAAAAATGCCATTTTATGGTAACAGAAGGCATTGTCCTTGAACACAAAATTTCTGCAGTAGGGCTGGAAGTGGATCAAGCAAAGGTTTCCATCATAAAGACTCTTTTTCCACCTACAACAGTAAAGGGAATAAGAAGTTTCTTGGGACATGCTGGTTTTTATAGAAGATTTATCAGGGACTTCTCAAAAATTGCAAGACCATACTGGAAAAAGATACCAAGTTTAATTTTGATGAAGCATGCCAATCTTCATTTGAAGAAATCAAATCCAGATTAGTTAAAGCTCCCATCATGGCCAAGCCAGATTGGAATAAGGAATTTGAGATTATGTGTGATGCTAGTGACTATGCAATGGGAGCCATATCGACGTAAAATCGACAAAATGTTTAGTGGCCATATATATTATGCCAAAGAAACCTTTAATGAAGATCAAGAGAATCCACTAACCATCGAAAAGAGATGTTGGCCATGGTATTTGCATGTGAAAAATTCAGGCCATACATATTGGGATCCTATGTCATCATCCATACTGATCATGATGCAATTAAATATTTGATGACAAAGAAAGAAGCTAAGTCAAGACTGACCAGATGGGTATTGCTACTGCAAGAATTTGATATGGAGATCAAGGATAAGAGAGGTAGTGACAATGTGATAGCTGATAACTTTTCAAGAGTTGAAAAAACTATTGTAAAAGGAAAAGGGATTGAATTAATAGAAAATTTTCCAGATGAGCAGTTATTCTAGTTGTCATTCTAATCACCCTGGTATGCTGACATTGTAAATTTTCTAGCTTGTGGAGTTATGCCACCAAAATTCAGCTACCAACAGAGGAAGAAGTTAAGAACTAATAGCAGATTCTATATATGGGATGATCCCTTATTATTCAAAAGAGGAGCTGATATGATAATCTAGGATGTGTGTGCCAGAAAGTGAACAAGGCAGAATTTTATATGAATGTCATGCATCACCATATGGAGGACATTTTGCAGGAGACAAAACAACCCATAAAATTCTCCAATCTGGCTTTTATTGGCCTACCATATTCAAAGATTGTTTTGAATGGGTAAAACTTTGTGATCAATGCCAAAGAATGGGAAGTATCAGTAGAAGACATGAAATGCCCCTACAAGGTATCTTGGTAAAAACATGGGTGGGGAATAGATTTCACAGGCCTTTTCCATCTTCTTTGGGAATCAGACATACTCCTAGTTGTGACTATAAAATTAAAATGGTGAAGCAACAACTTGTCCCAAAAGTGATGCTAATACAACTATGGATTCTTATAGAGAAATATTTGAGTGCATTCGGGGCACCTTAACTATCATAAGTGACGGAGGGAGCCATTTTGCAAACAAGGTGTATGAGGAAACTCATGAGCAGCATGGAATCAAACACATAATGAGTCCGGGCTTATTATCCTCAAACAAATGGGCAAGTCGAAATCTCCAATAGGGAAACAAAGAAATTTTGAAAGATCGTGTTTCAAAGATAAGAGATCGTCTCTAAAGCTTGATGACGATCAGGCTTATAGAACTACATAAACTCCCATTGGAATGTCCCTATACAGAATTGTCTTTGGTAAACCCTGTCACCTCCCTCTTGAATTGGAATACAAAGCAATGTGGGCCATCAAGAAATTGAATTTTGATTTTAAGGCTGCTAAGGAAGAAAGATTACTCCAATCGAATGAATCAAGAGCGAGAAAACGGCTTGTGATAATGCCAGAATTTACAAAGATAAAACAAAGAAATGGCATGATCAAAAAATTTTAAGGAGGGAATTTTAGGCAAGAGATCAGGTCCTTTTATTTAACTCTAAATTGAAACTGTTTCCAGGAAAGCTTAGATCAAAATGGAGTGGTCCTTATACAGTAATGGCAAGTACAACTCAAGCAGAATACGGAAACCAATACTAGAGAAGAATTTAAAGTGAATTATCAGAGATTAAAGCATTACCTTGGAGGGAATATAATTGAAGACTGATTCCAGGTTCTGAGTTAAGAAGAAATTGCTAAGACAAGAGAATAATAGCAGCAAGTCCAACTAAGGACTTAAAACTGAGCAACTTCGTGGGAGGCAACCCATACAATATTTTATTTTGATATTTCATAGTCAATGCAATTGTTTAAAATTTTGAGTGTTTTAGTTAAACTTGTGTGTTGCTCAACTGTTTAAAATTTTTGGTATTTTTGCAGGTCAGTGAGGGTACAAGCAAAAATAGATTCTTCACTTTATGCTCCCAAGATGCATACAAGGCTACAAAAGGAAGTATTCTGCTCTCTAGAGAATGTATGATTGAAGTTTGGGGGAATTTGACTTTCAAGCTGATGGTGAATCATAACTTTGTTGAGCTTATTCGTTGAATATTTAAATGATGAAGGTGAATTGTTCATACTTGAATGGTATACATGTTTTCACAAGTATGAATTGTGTGAATTTAATGAATGTTATACATGATTCTTGAATTGAATTGAGCCAATCAGAGGAAAATAGGAGTTGCAGGAAAATGGGGATAAAATACTGTTTATCGAGAACTAAAATATTTTCCAGGTCGCGACCTGACAGTTTAGTCGTGACAAGGTTTTGAATAGATCACATGAGATTTAGGAAAATTTGGTGTTGCAACACAAGTCTTTATGTCGCCACTAAAGTTTGCTCTACGAGAACAAACTAGGGTTGCGACTTAATTTCGTCGCAATGGGCCATGAATTCGATGATCAGAAAGAAACACCATCGGCTAGTGGTAATTATGTCACATGACCAGGAATAATTGAAAAAAGGGAAAGGTATGTCGTGACAACAATTCTAATTTTCAAAAACCACATTTGTTGTCCGACAAACCTAAGTAAGTCGCGACAAGAAATTGTTAAAACCACAACAAATATTGGTTTTAAAATTTTGTTTGAGGCGTTGCAACATTAAATGAGGCACTTATAATTAATAGTTAATGTTGTGATAGAGAAATTAATGTTGTGACATTCCATAAGACAATATTTTCATTGAGCCCATAAATAAAAGAGCTTGAAGGTGAACAACCAATTCCTTCCAAAAACTTCAATTCAATTGCATCCTCATTAAACGCTTCATTCTCTTCCTCTCACCAACGATCTAAAACCCTAGCTTCCACATTCCAAAAAAAAAAAAAAAAAACCCAAGTTCAAATTTCATCGATGGTTGAAAACCATAACCTTGTTCCCAATCTAGGTGAAATGACAGAGGAGTATGCTCAATGAGCAGGAAGATCTATCCGAACCTCAAATGTAGATAATCCTAACCGCAATCCGTGTCGAAAGCCCGAGGTGGAACAACCAGCCGAGGAAGGGAGGAAGCAAAAAGACCGAGATCAGCAAATCACAATGAAGAAGCAGAATTAGAAGAGAAAAGGACATTCGTCTCTGCCTAAGCTCATTCTTTATGGGACAAGCAATTTTCTAGCGAAAGGGGTTTCAATAAGATTATTTCCCCTTTTTTTTAGAAATAATATAAAAGAAAGGTTGGGAATTTTTCTGTAAGCATAAGGCGCTTGTCTTTGCTGCTATGGTAAGAGAGTTTTACTTGAATATGGTGGAGATGGGGGAAGACTCTATCTATGTACGAGGAGTATGGGCTCCTTTTGATCATAAGAGAATTAATGAGGTATTTCAGTTGAAGGAACTAAAACATGACTCGAAATTCAAGAAGTTAGTCGAAAAACTAGACCATGAGAAAATTGTAAATTTATTAACAGTTGGAAGGGGAAAATGAGAGGCAACCAAGAAGAACCCATACCAGGCTATAAATAGAGGATCTCTTATAGAGGAGGTAAAGGTTTGGTTTTATTTCATAGCATCAGTTATAATCCCTACTAAACACTTCAGGCTCACTGTGGAACAGAGCCATCATTTTATATGCCCTCAAGGGATATAAAAATGAATGTGGGAAGGTCAGATCGAGGGTTCTATTAGTATCATCCGAGCAATAAAGAAGATTAATTCCCCCACGCAGAACCATCACCAGGCTATGTATCTTGGTTGGAGTGAAGGGAAAATGGGAAACAAAAGAAGTTTGCCCTAGAGTCTCTCCTCTAACCCTGACTGGGGTAACAAAAGGGCCCTGAAACAGAAAACAAAAGGAAATAATAGAGGTAAAAGCAGAGCCTGAAGAGAGAAATGATAATATGGAAATAGTCAAATTTCCTAGAAAAAGCTCATTTAGCAGAAGATGAGAAAATGGAGGGCAGAATGAGTCCATTGCTTCATTCATGCCCTAATGAAAGAGAATTTTCTTAAGCATGCAGAGAGCTCCAAAGAAATGAAGGGACTGCAGAGATCATGGAGATGTTAGTGCTGACGAGGAAGGAGATGGAAGAAAGAGAAAAGAAGTGCGAACAACAATGTATCGTAGAAGATTTTAGAAGCGATTTTAAAAGAAAAGAACAACAAAGTGGGAGCAGAATTTCATGCGCGTAAAGAAGAAGAGCGGAAAGAAGAGTTGGGGATGTAAAGGGAGAAGGAATGGATAGAAAAGATAAAGGCCAGCTTGGAAGCTTTCTACAATAATCAATACAAAAGAGATGTAGACCTATTGACAATTCCGAGGAGGAGAGAAGCTAAAATGGAAAGAAATATGTTGGAAAATATAGAAGCTTTCAAGTACCTTTATAAAGAGCAGTTCAAAGAATTTGGGAGGCTCATGAAAGAAAGAGATATGGAGCTAGAGGACAATGATGTTTACAGGAGAAAATTTTGACATGAGAGCTTAGATATGATAAAAAAGAATTTGTCAAATATGCTAAGTGTTATTGCTGAGGTGGAGAGCACAATAATCATGGGCCAGCAAGACACTTGATCACTCAGAATTCAAACGATCTAGTCTCAACTGGAAAGGAAGAGGCCACTGAAAAGAAAAGACCTGACATCACCTTCCAAAAATTTTCTCCCTGTTTGGCAAGTTTTGAAATAGATCCTCCTAATATAATACCTCCCAAATCTTATAAAAGAAGAAAGTGATTGTCATGATTTCTTTTCTTTTCCCTTTTGGAATTATATTTTGTCTTCATCTTAATAGAAATTCAGTAAAGTTTATCTTTTCATCTTATGAGTCAGTTCTTTTATATTGTGAATTTGATTATGTTGCTAATAATGAGTTTTGCAATTAGGAATGTGTATGTGTTGTGAAAATGCTTAAAAGGGTATAGTAGTTGAATGATTCGAGAAAGCTATTAATTGTTTCGACGCATTGATTGATTGATCAATTAGGGTTGCTAGATTGATTGACGGTTCAAATTAAGGATTTATGTATTCAACCTTTTATTAGTGAAGGGCACAACAATCAATCGGGAGCAACATCCAAACACATCAGGATGTAAATGGGAGAGGCTTAATCAACTAACAAGAAGTCGCAACTCCGTGACTCGAATAAAGCCGAGAATGCACTAGGGAAAAAGTACACAATTGAAAGAACAAATAAGATTCTTGAATCTTTGTGTGTAAATAGTTAAGTCAATACAAAATCTTGGAAAAACAATACACATGGTCAATTAAGTCCTTCACAAATTGGGAAGGATTAAGGACATCTTCTGGGGTGATTGATAGTCAATAAGATAAGGTCCTAGAACTCATAGATTATTGGGGTCAAGGCGAAACTTAAAGTGGGTAAAACAACTAACAATAAATGATAGAGGCCATCTTTTGGAAGCTTGGAACCTTTCAAGCCTACCTCATTATATGTGTGATGCATACACCTAGTTCCATGGTTTGAGCCAAAATGCCTAACTTTTTCAATACACAACACCAAAACTTAAAATCCTCCCTAAGCTAATCTTTGTAAAGAAAGAACCCAAATTACCTGGGCCAAGAAAAGAAATGTAATTTACATAAAGGAATAAGGTTGGGGAACTATATGTCTTTTGGATTGCAAGGAATGAGGAGACAAAACCAGTTGAAAGACTAGAGATGTAGAAAAGAAGTCAAAAAGGGAATAAGTTTTGTCTTGTGGCCTATCTCTCTTGAACAATTTAGTTCTTAGGGGTGCTTCAACACCTAGTACCCTAATGCCAACTGGTATGAGAGTTGCTAACCCAAAGTTCTCTAAGAGTGGTAGAAGCCTAAAAAGACAAAACACTGTACTATTCCTAAATCTTTAATAGTGAAAGAGAAACAAAAAGAATTCCAGTTAAAGGAACTGGACTGATAAATTTGAAAGTGGCAATCAAAGAGACAACTATATGCAAGAAGATGCACCAAAACAAAGTTTGGGGGAATTATTAAAGTTTACATCAGTAGGAAGGAAAATGATAAAAGAGAAAGGCAATTATGTAGAAGGAAGGAGTGGAATGTGTTTTAAAGAGAGGTGAACTCTAAGAATATCATTTTGTAAATGTATTTAAAAAGGCATGGAATGCCAATTTGTATAAATGCGTTATTTACGAACAGTTATGAGCCCTATTTAAATTAAGGAATGTATATATATTTTAAAAGTCGCAATGTGATTAGGGGTCATGATATCATATACCCATAAATAATTGGTGTTTTAAATGAATATTATACTATTCATATTAGAAATAGTATATGAGATATGTTTCCCCAATGAATGTGTCTTTAGCAAGGTAAAAGAGCGCTACATTTAAGTGGTATCAGATCCTAGGTTTAGGTGGTTCTACAAAATGATTTTGAAATTGTTTGTAAATGATTTTGAAAATTTTTATGACATGCATTGCATTTGCACAGGCAAAAGGATGACGTGGATTTTGATGCATCTTATCGTCTTAATAGGTCAAACATGGATAGTTCAGAACCCCATAGGGTCAGAGGTGACTCAGGAAGTCACCCATGTTCCACCGATGAACAACCAAGGTCAAGAGACAGGAGGTGCTATGGATATTCTCTAGTAGATAGCTCAAGCACTCGTTATAGCGCAACCGGCCGGCAGCTGTTCTCGGGCCATTACCCATAGAGAGAATGGCAAAATATCGACCCATGGATTTCCTTAGGAAGAAAGATGATGAGCCTTCCATGGCGGAAAATTGGCTCAAAAGAACTAAAAGAATGTTGCGGCAAATGCATTACACACCAGAGGAGAACTTAGAGTGCGCGAACACTTTTACTACAGGATGAGGGTTTATCAATGGTGGCTTTCCGTGACTAGGACCGCACTACCGTGAGGGTATTATACGAGAGTTATTCCCATGTAATTATGAAGCCATACAGGTCGTGATTATCCGAGTAATAGAGACCGCAGTTTCACGCAATTCAAGCAAAGACAGATGCATGTGATAGAATATCTGAGGGAATTCACCCATGAGGCATGCCCCGAATGCTAGTGACCGAGGAAGAAAGTGTCAGTAAGTTCGAGGATGGCCTCATCAGATTATATTCGCCCATGTCACAGGATACCCTACCATGATGATTTTTCTAAGATTGTGACATGTGCTTTAAATGTTGAAAAGAAAGTGAAGAAAGAAGAATATGAAAGAAGAAAGAAGGTAGCAGGTAAGAAAAACCTGACAATCAAGTTCAGACGCAAAGACTTAATAAGATTTAGAGGTCCACAAGGTTCTAGTCAGCCTACAACACAAGGACTAGCTTAGATTACAAGTAGTAAGACTATTCTACCGGCACCGTCAATTGCTAGTGCGCCAGGAGGTACTTCAAGAGGGCCAGTTCCTCCTTATTGCACACATTGTGGGAGGAGACATAAAGGAGAGTGTTGGAGACAAATAGGTGCTTGTTTGGCTTGTGGATCCAATGAGCACAAGATAAAAGATTGTCCTAGAACTCGTTCCTTCACATCACCCCGGACCGGGGGTACAGTTTCAGCAGTACAAAAGAGCAACAAGGACAACAAGAGTATTGCATCACCAAGTGCACCAAGACAAGCGAAATAGACTATGGGTAGACAGGATGCTCGTGGTCCGGCTAGAGCATATGCAATGAAGGCAGTGGAAGACAAAGACGCACCAGATCTGATAGTTGGTAAATTTTCTATCTTTGAGACTAATGTATATCCATTGATTGATCTAGGTTCAACCCATTCTTAAATTTGTACCGCCATTCCGAGTTTGGGTAGTTTACCAAAGAGTGAAGCCGAGCATGATATCATGGTGACAAATCCACTTGGGCATAGTGCCATTGTGAATAAAGTTTATAGAGATTGCCCCATCATGAGAGTATGAGTTTCCAGAGACTCGATCGAGTTATCATTAAGAGAGTTCGATGTGATATCGGGATGGATTGGTTGTCCAGACACTAAGTGGTAATTGATTGTAGAATGAAGAGAGAGTGACCTTTAAGGACACCGAAAGTGGCGAGGAAGTGACTTTTTATCTACGAGAGGTAATCCACTTCTCTAATGTGATATCCATCACATCGCTAGAACTATGGTTCGAAAGGGGTGTAAAGCCTACTTGGTGTATGTGATAGATACGTAAAAGGCAGAGCCTAGTTTGTCAGACATCTTTACAGTTAGTGACTATCCGAATGTGTTTCCGGAGGAATTGCTAGGATTGCCTCCACAAAGAGAGATTAAGTTTGCAATTGGCGTTGTTCTAGGTGCCACTCAGGCATCCATTACACCGTAGAGAATGGCTTTAGTAGAGTTAAAAGAATTGAAGCTTCAGTTGAAATAATTGTTAGAGAAAGAATTTATTCGTTCGAGTGTATCACCATGGGGAGCTCCAGTGCTCTTTGTTAAGAAGAAAGATGGTACGCTTCGGTTGTGTGTTGATTATAGGCAATTGAACAAGACGACAAAGGAAGAACAAGGCATCCGTTACCCGTGATCGATGACTGGCTCGACCAATCGAAAGGCAAGTGTCTTTCAGATCGACTCTACGATTTAGGTATCATCAACTGGAGGATTATGGATACTTCCGATGTGCATTAAGATGGCGCGAACGCCGTATAGCGTGTATTATGAGTTCCTTGTAATGCCATTTGACAAATGCACCAGCGGCTTTCTTGGACTTAATGAATCGTGTTTTCCGACACCTCGAAGGTGTGTATGTAGATCAATTTGTCATGGTGTTTATAGACGACATCCTTATGTATTCAAAGGATCGGGAAAATCATGATACGCACCTTCGAGTAGTGCTAGAAACCTTGAGAAAGGAAAGGTTATATGCAAAATTGAGAAAATGTGAATTTTAGTTGAAAAAAGTGTTTTTCCTTGGACACATTGTATCAGAAGAAGGAATTCAAGTAGATCCAAAGAAGGTAGAGGTGATTATTGAATGGAAACCATCGAGAAATGTCACGGAAGTGCGTAGTTTCCTAGGTTTAGCAGGTTAATACAAAAGGTTTGTTAAGGGTTTTTCGATGACTACGGCCCCGATGAAGAGATTACTCGAAAAGAATGTGAAATTTGAGTGGAGTGAAAAGTGCCAGTCTAGTTTTGAAAAGTTAAAAGCATTTCTAACCGAGGCTCTAGTTCTTACTCAGTTGACCTATGGTAAAGAATATGTGATTTCCAGTGATGCTTCATTGAATAGACTTGGATGTGTCCTTTTGAAAGAGGGTAAAGTGGTAGCGTATGCTTTAAGGTAGTTGAAGCCACATGAAAAGAATTACCCTACGCATTATTTGAATTGGTCACATGTATTGCATTGAAAATGTATACATTATCTCGTGATGGGAAAAGTATTTCATCTACACCGATCACAAGAGTCTTAAGTTTTTGCCCTCACAATGAGAGCTTAACCTGAGACAACGTAGATGGATGGAATTGATTAAAGATTATGATTGCGCGATTGACTATCATCCCGGGAAGGCCAATGTAGTAGCAGATGCCCTGAGTAGAAAGTCAGTGCAAACGCTACGAGCATTGAATGCTCACTTGTCATTGATAGAAGACGGTGAAATAGTGGCAGAGTTAATAAGCTAGACCGGATTTTTTGAATCGAGTGCGCAGGCACAAAAAGAATGGATGAGAAAAATTTCTCGCTATAGCGAGTCGAATTGGAGAGGGAAAAGAAACCGAGTTTTCAGTGAAGGAAGATGCATCCTTGTATTATAAAGATCGGGTTTGTGTACCCAACGATAGTGAATTGAAGAAATCCATTGTAGAAGAGGCACACAGTGGATCTTTTGCTATGCATCTAGGTAGCACAAAGATGTATCAAGATTTAAAGGTTTCGTACTAATGGTCCGGAATGAAAAGAGATGTTTCAGAATTCGTGACCAAGTGTTTAGTGTGTCAAAAAGTGAAGGCAGAGCATCAAGTGCCTTCGAGATTATTGCAGCCTATCAGAATAATGGAGTGGAAATGGGACCGAATGACCATGGATTTTGTGTTTAGGTACCATTAATAGGGAGGAAGCATGACTCAATTTGGGTCGTAGTAGACCGATTGACCAAGTCAACTCACTTCCTACCAGTGAGAACCCACTATTCGCTTGATAAGCTAGTAGAGCTCTACATCAAGGAAATAGTTCGGTTGCTTGGGATTCCAATGTCCATTATTTCAGAACAAGATCTGAGGTTTACCTCGAGATTTTGGGGAAAATTGCAAGAGGCTTTAGGCACTCAATTGAATTTCAGCATCCCACCCACGCATGCATGGACAATCGTAAAGGGTAATTTAGATTCGAAGACATGCTAAGGAGTTGTGTGATCGACTATGAGGTAGTCGATAGACAATATCCCTTTAGTTGAATTTGTATATAACAATAGTTTTCCAATCGAATATCGAATGGCGCCTGCGAGGCTTTATATGGAAGAAAATGTAGAACACCGTTGTGTTGGACGGAATTGAGCGAAAAGAAAGTGATTGGCCCCGAAATGATATGGGAGACTGAATAAAAAGTGAAAATGATTAGAAAAATATTGAAAGTGGACACCGATAGACAGAAATCATATGCTGACATGAAAAGAAAAGATATTTGATATGAGGTTGGAGAAAAAGTGTTTTTGAAAGTATCGCCTTGGAAGAAGGTGATGAGATTTGGGAAAAAGGGCAAGTTGAGCCCTAGATTTATCAGTTCCCTATGAAGTGATCGGTAAGTGGTCCAAAGTATATCGCTTCGCATTACCTCTGGAATTAAGAAAGATCCATAATGTGTTTCATGTGTCCATGCTACGGAGGTACCGATCAGACCCGTCAAATGTAGTCTCTTTGGAGACAATTGAGCTGCTACTAGATTTGACCTATGAGGAAGAGCCAGTAGAGATTTTGGCTCGTGAGGTGAAAGAATTGCGGAATAAGAATATTCCACTAGTCAAAGTGTTGTGGAGAAACCACAAGACCCGAGGAAGCTACTTGGGAAAGTGAAGAAATGATGTGGCAACACTATCTGCAACTGTTCAATGAAGGTAATTTTGAGGACGAAATTTTCTTAAGTAGGGGAGAGTTGTAACGCCACAAAAATACTCCTAGAATTTTTATAATAATTTTATTAAATGTTCAGTGTACAAATCGAGCCAAATGAGGATTTTCTGGGAATTGATAAATGATAAAATGAAAATGTTAAATGTTATATGATAAAAAATGAGTATATGTGATTGAGTGATAAATGCTAAATGTCAAATGATAGAACCCGGGAATTAACCCAAGTGAGAAGCGCGTGGGAAGTGGGGATTGAAGTGCAAATAGAGAAAAGTATCGGCTACATAGTAAATAGAGAGAACTTATGTCCAAAATGGATTTTGTAGCCAAACAAAGCCTATATATATAATGACTTAAGACCACATTCGTCTTAGAATGCCCATTCGGGGCCAAAACCGTATTTGAGAGGGAGGAGAGGAGAAAAACTAGGGTTTTGGGAAGAAGTGATTTACGGCAAAAAGCCAGCTCTTTAAAAAAGATCTTGCAAGAAGGAAGGAAGAAGAAGGGCTAGGGCTTCAAGTGCAAAGAGATTCAAGTTATGAAAAACCAAACCCTAACCCTTTTCTACTTGTGTTTGGGTTTAATAAAACCCCAAATGTTGTATAAAAGTGTTCTTGGATGGTTTTAGTTCAGTTTGAGGTTGTTTTGCATTGTTTTTATTGGTATGGATTGGTTTTAAGGAATGGTTGTAAAAAGGAGAATGTTAGGTTTTCAAAGGAAATGCTGTCAAAAATTTGTCAAAACCCCTGTTCTTGTATTGGCTATAGGTTACGTTATAATCATCCAAATGAAGTGATCAAATTGGTAAAGAACCATACGAGATAGGGCTTAAATATATGGAAGGGACCAGGAGAAAATTGTAGCTCTAGGGCTCCCCGGCAGGCTTGAATGTGAGTTCGGAAATTACTTCGGTATGCTTTGTTGTGGGTGTTGTTATGGTGTTTTGGCCATAAGTTGAGTTTCACTCATCCAAATTTAGTGATTCAAAATTCTGGGTAAAATAGACTTCTAGGGGAATAATATACTTGAAGGAAGTTTATGCAAATTGTTAACCCAAAGTGCCCAAAAATCTGTCAAAGTGGAGCTATGTGTAAGAACAGTTTGATTCTACCTTGCAAATTGGAGTAGTCTGGATGTAAAATGCAATAACTTGAGCTTTGGTGATCCAAATTGGATGACTCAAATTGGAGAATAAACCTTATAACTATAGATTCAAATTAGTAGAAGGAACCATTACCAATATATGGAGTTAAGACCCTTGAAATTGAGAATAACAGTAGGTAACTGAGTGAGTTGGGCATACCGACCAGTTTGGCATTAAAATGTCGTAACTTGAGTTTGGGTGACCCAAATGACATGATTCAAATTCCTACTAAAAATAGACTCATATATCTATAATTTTCTTGAAGGAATCATGAGAAAAATATGGATCATGTGTCCCCATAAAACTTTTCAAGTGAAGGAGTATTGGATAGACATCAACCCTAACCAAAAACTCCTATAATAATCGACTAATATGTGATTGTCATTGTATTTGAATAGGGGCTGACGAGGAGGAAAGCCCACATTGAAGTCGAGATTATGAAGATTGGAATCAAAGTGACGATTTTTGGTTTGTTCTCAAACTCTCTCTCTATTTCTAAAATATTTGAATAATTATGAAATGATTTGAATTTTGGAAATGATTGACAAGAAAGTGTATATTGATTGCTTGATGATTTGTTTTAAGTGATTTGAGACAATTGCTTGCAGAAACTAATTTGTATAAGAAAATTGCATGAATGTGAAAATGTTCTATTTGCATACAAATGTGTATATATATACTATTATAAATTGTATTGAATGATTTTAATGCCCTTAAAAGAATGTTAACCGTTAGAATTTGAGTTAAGGATAAATTGGTATACCAATAAAAGTCGAACAAACGTACTATTGTGGAATACTGATCCATAGCCCAGTGGGATAGTATCAATAGTGTACACCAATCGAGTACATATTTTTATAAAATTGTTTACATTCGCCACAAACACTTCAACGGATCAGGCGGTGATTCGTTATCCTACGCACTACAAAAAGCATAAAGCTAAATTAAGGCGGCTAAAATGCAAAAATGATAATGAGAATAAAAGTGCATGATTTATGATCCGAATGATTGGCATATGAAAATATATATATAGTTTGAGATGACAATGAATTGTAATTGATTAAATGGAAATATATCTTTATGTAAGTGTATCGGCATCACATTGGTCTATTTAAGAGCACAAAGCATTGTCTTATGAAATTGCATGATTCGATTTGCAACTGAAATAAAGAGAGAACGATAGAACCACTAAGCATGAAAATACATGCGGTTGTTTTTATCAACGCCAGGTACTATAGAGCGTTAGGATCAAAGATCGCTGAACACGAAGTCACCGTCAAATAACGCGGAGTATAAGTAAATGTTCTGTCCCATGCATATCATTTCATTCATGATATTTTGTAACTATTTTCCATTAAATTCAATGACGTAAAAGTCTTCATGAGAAGAATATATTTTTGACTCATTTTGTTTTGGATATTTATGGAATGTGTTTTAAAGAGAGGTGAACTCTAAGAATATCATTTTGTAAATGATTCAGCAAGGCAGAATGCTGTATCTGTATAAACGCATTATTCAAGAATAGTTATGGGCCCTATTTGAATTATGAATGTATTTATATTCTTTTTGCCAAAGAATATGATTATATTCATGATATCATATACCCATAAATAATTATGTTTTAAATGAATATTAATTGTTCATATTAGAAATAGGTATATGAAATGTGTTTAAATGAACAGGTATTTAAAAGGTAAAAAAGAGCGCTACATTTAAGTTCTTAGGGGTGTTTCAACACCTAGTACCCTAATGCCAACTAGTATTGGAGTTGCTAACCCAAAGTTCGCTAAGGGTGGTAGAAAGCTTAAAAAGACCAAACATTGCACTTTTCCAGAAGCCTTGACATAAATGAAAAATGGAAAAAAGCTTATAATATGAGGAACTGAATCTACAGTTTGAAGGTGGTCAAGGAAACACCACAATAGAGAGTATGCATAATGATGCACCAAACCAAGTTTGGGTTTGTTAGAAAGTTGACATAAGTGGAAGAGTCAAGGATGCATGATGAAAGCATAAATGTTGAGTTGTGAGTGAACTACGTAAACTTGAGCCTAAATTGTCCATTTATCTACACAATTACCCAAGCCACACATTATAAGCTTAAAAGACCTAATTGATCCTGAATGTTATATCTGCCTACATTAGTGGACATGAATATGACAAACAAGCATATGAGACTTAGAAGAATAAAGGAGAAGTTTATTATCTAAGTAGTGTCTCAAAAGATTAACTAATCTACCAAGATGAAATAGGGAGAAGACCATCACATACTCACAAATCATGGTTAAATAATGGAATTGTTTACACTATAGGAATTATTTGTTAGTTTAGTGAAATTATTTGAAAATCTTCCTTTTTCTAGATTTGAAACTTGTTCAATAAATAATTTTACAACTAACCTATTTTTAAACTAAATTGTGGATTTAAGAAAAAAATATCTAGTGCAGAATAGAAAAAGTCCTTAAAAATAAAAGCTGAATTCTTTAAGGATAAACAAAATTTTCTTTTCTTTGCTTACGGACAAGCAAAACTTTAAGTTTTGGGGAATTTGATGAGTCCTAAACTCATATATTTTTAGTCAATTTTTCTTTCATTTTTTCAACTGTTTATGATCCATTTTAATGCAGAATTATGAAATAATCACCAACTTTGTGTTTTGCATGTTTTGAATGAAAAGGAAACAAATCCAGCAAGAAAAGCAAAAAAAATTGGCTAAGGAAAAAATGTCCGACATAATTTTAGAATGTCGCGACACAATATCAAAATGTCGCAAATAAAAGCCGGTAACCAAAGAGAGCAATGTCGCAATAAGACAGTTGCTTCGTTAGATGTAAAGATTGTCATTATATTTCGAACTTGGCTACAAATACGAGAATATTAACATAAATATGAAATAAGAAATATACGATATTTTTGAGAAGTTCCTGAATAAGAATGTCGCGACATTCTCTTACTCTGTCACCATTTATCAAAGAAAATGGTAGTGCAGTTTTGTTAAGACATTCAAAACCTGTGTCATGATATAAAGAACTGAAGAGAGAAGAAAGAATGACGCGACACAACAAAACTATGAAAATGGAAATAAAGAAACAAGTCACATTGCTACCGTGGATAAAGGTTTTACGTTGAGACAAACATTTCAAAAATGACAAGATCAAGGCAAGAACAGTTTTTACATTTAAATTATGTCGCGGACATAAAGTTCAAAAGTCAGTATCGTAAGGCAAGAGGGCTATGTCGCGGATGTTCACAAATAAATTGTCGAGGAACTCGTCGTGATGCAGAATTTGTATCATTATGACAAAGGTTGATGAGAACTATAGAAAGAATATCGTGACATAGAAAAGTATGTCGCAACATAATGAAGAGCTGAAGGCAGAGATATTTGTCGCGACAATCGGAGCTATGTCGCGACATTAATTGATGAGAAGTGCCAAGAAGAGAACTGCAGAATGTCGCAACATTTTCGAAGGCTGTCGCGACATAGTTAGAGCAAAAGAGTTAATGTATGTCGCGACATTCCAAAACTTATGTCGCGACATAAAACAAAGCTAAAGATTGAGAAACTTTGTCTTGACACAGAAATTTTATGTCGCAACACAATGAAGAACAACAAGAAGGAAACTTTGTTACAACAAAGCTTTTTATGTCGCGACATATCATTCGAGTGTTAACACTGCAAGGCATGAAAGAAATGTCACAACAAAAGACACTTATGTTGCGACAATCACAAGACAAATTCAGCTAAGCTCTATCACGACATTTTCAAAGTATGTCACGACACAATTCAAGAAAGAGGCATAGAACACTATCGTAACATAACATTATAGGCCATAACAAAGCTGGAGGACAAACTTAGCTACTATGTCATGACATAATTTTCCTATGTCGCGACAAAGACGTCATTTGGACCAGTTTTTTGGGATCCACAATTTCAGCCTTGAAGTGCGAATTGGCCATTTGAAAAATCTATAAATAGAGCTTAACATAGGGCCCTATGCGTCCGCTAAACCGTAGTCATCCGGGTAGCTAGAGACTCCTTTGTATATATATTTTTTTCTTTTATTTCTTTCGTCGATTTAGTTTAAGTTTTAAATTTTAGTTAGTATTTTCTTTGGATTTGAGTAGTGATCTGAGCTGAAATTTCGAACCGGGTTCATTGTAAACATTCAGATTTCATTACTGTTTGATTTAATGGAATTTGGAAATTTTCTAGAGTTCATTTATTTTAGTTTGCTTGCAATTTTAGTGAATTTTCTAGATCAGTTAGTTACTGTTATTTGTAATCCTATTTTGAAAGACTAAGCTCCCTTTAGGAATGGATTGATGTTAGTTATCATTTTCTGCACAACTTGAAAGAATGTCATAGTTAGAAATCTTGAATTTATTTAATTGGTGTTGTACTTGAAATTAACTGTTCCAAATATTAATAGCTTCATAATTCCAAAACAGGTTGTATATTGCCCGGTTATTAGTAATCGTTTAATAAGAGTATAGAACCACATTTAGGTATGCTAGACTAACATTATGGAACTAAGGAACTCTGAAAGATTACTATGATAGATCACTAATTTACTCATGGTGTGAGGATTAGTTGGTTGATGTGTTAGTTTAATTTATTAGAGGTTTCTCCTATGTTTGATGAAATGATCTTGATCCCATGTTAGCATAAATCTAATCAAGGAGATAGAAAATTTACTCAAATTCGAAGGATCAGATACTAATTAGATTGAAGAAGGCTTGTATTATCCTCTCTATGGGGGCAAGAATTCTTCAGTCCTAAGAATTAAGAATGAAGTATTGGAAAGGAAAAATACCCAATTCTTAAAAAGAGGATTATATCCTACAAGTAACTCTTTAGACCCATGTATCTAGAAGGAATATGGTTCTCTAATTAGTGGAATGTATAATGTATGGAGGAATCCAAACTATACTATCTTGCATCTTTGACAAGTTCAGATTTCAAACTAATGGCTGAACTATGTTAGAAAACCATGTAGAAATTTATAATTATACATTGATCTATGTTCCAATGTTAATTTTGCTCAGTGAACTCTCCAATCCAATTTATTTTGAATTTTTGGTCATAGATATAGAATTTTATTTAGTCATTATTTCTTAGTTTAAACAAATCAATTTTATACTTTTGAGTTCAAATAGTAAGGATCTGAGTATCAGTAATTGATCTTTAAATCTCTCATCAATCCTCATGGGAATGATATCTAGACTTAAAATCTACTGTAGTACTTATATGACCTGTGCACTTATAGAGAATTAGATCAATAATAACTTTCATTATTACATACACATCAGGAAATATTTTGTCATCATATAATGGTCTAAACAAGTTTTTAGCGTCGTTGTCGAGGACTTTAGTTAGTCTTTGGTAGCAATGTCAATAATTAGGTCTTTAAAGAAAAGTCTAATCACTAGGCAAGCTTATGACTTGAAACAGTAGTTTGTTATGACCAGTTTGGGGTCGGTTTTGTGGCCTAGTTTGTGATTGGTTGTGACTTGCTTGAGGGGCCAATGTTTGACTTGATTGACAGTGTCATTGCTTGACTAAGAGTGACATGTTTGGATATTAATATGTGTTCTAATGTATTGATATGTGATGAGTTTATATGTACAAATGGCCATGACATGGCTTGATTTTGAGTGTGTCACTACTTGACAACGTAGTGACCTGTTTGGATGTCAATACGAGTACTCCAATGTATTGACATGTGATGAATTGGTATGTGCAATGGTCATTACATGGCTTGATTGTGTGTGTCATTTTGTAACGCCCTGAAAATACCCTAGCAGTTTTATAACATGTTCAGGGTGTAAAATAAATTAAATTATATTTTTCTGTAGTTTAAATGGCTAAAAACGAAAAATGATAAAAACCTTGAAATTTTACAGTAGCAAAATAAATTTGGTAAAAATTTCAAATGAGGGACCTAAGGGTCATAATGAGCAATGGGGTGCCAAAGTATAAATGAGATGAAATGAAGAGGAAATGAAAGTGAAATGAAGCTTTTAAAATGAGAAAAGAAAAAGAAATGATGAATTGCAGGTAAATAAACACGGCCTTAGTCATAATGGATAAAAGACCTACTCGTCTTTGAATGCCATAACCCTCATTTTAGGCAAAGGGGAGAGGAGAGCTAGGGCACACTATGGTTGAGGAAGAAGAGAAGAACTTGGTGATTTTCCTCCACAGGATCAAGGATTTAGGTGATCAAAAAGAAAAAGAAAAAAAAAAGAGGAAGATTGAAAGATATTTAAGGTAAGTAAACCAAACCCTAACCCTATTTTTTCTTGTGTTTAGGTTGGGGAAAACCCCAAATTTGAATAAAAGTGTTTTTATTGGTTGCTCTAAGTTGTTTGATTGGTTGTGGTCCTCAAATGAGGAATTTTTGTATAAAGGAAATGTTGGGTTTTTAGGGGAGATGTTGTCAAAATTTTTCCAAAACCCATGCTTTTGTTTTGGCCATAACTTAACCATCACTCATCCGAATTGAGTGATTCAAATTTCTGGGTAAACTAGACTTCTAGGAGAACAAATATCCTTGAAATAAATGTATTCAAATTTGGATCCCATTAGACCCATAAATTAGTAAAAGTGTTGCTTTATTTTCGGGTCAATTCTGGTTAAGTTCTGATACAGTTTTGGTGTTTGGAGCAATTTCGGTATTTAGGCCATAACTTGGCCATAACTCATCCGAATTGAGTGTTTCAAATTTCTTGGTAAACTATACTTCTAGAAAAACAAAACTCCCTGTAATAAGTGTATCCAAATTTGGACCCCATTAAACCTAGAAAATTCATCATATTGAGACTCGTTTTCAAATAATTGCCTGGGCCGATGGCGCTTTGGTGTTTGGAGCAGCTTTGATTTAGGCCATAACTTGGCTGTATACCTCATCCGAATTGAGTAATTCAAATTTCTTGAAAACTATACTCTAGAGAGCAAATCTCCTTAGTGTCATGTATCCAAATGAAACCCAAAAAATTTATTTTAAAATGAGGCATAATGGATGCTTCAAAAAGAATAATAAAGAATGTCTAAGATGAGGAAATGAGGAAAAATGAAAGGAACAATGTACCTGGCGGAGCGCCTGCAGAAACAAGATCTAAATAGAAACCAGAATACCCAACTACCAGGAAGATTGTCATTTAGATGATTAGGTTTTAAACTATGGTGAAAAGCCCAAGTTGAGGTCTAGATTCCGAGTAGACAGAATCGGCATCAACAATCTTTTCGGTTTGTTCCCAAATTTCTCTGATAATTCCAAAAGGTTGGAATGATTAAGAAAACATCGGAAGAAAAGCATATTAATTTATTTAACTGATTTGATGCAAATTACTGCAAACATTGCATATGAAAATTGCATGAGTATTTTGAAAATGAATTGTTTGTATTTAGATGTATATGCTATATTGTATTTTTGTTGTTATCGATTTGAATAATCTTTGTCAGAATGTTAACCATTAAATTCAAGTTAAGGATAACCGTATACCCAATAAGGGTTAAATTATGTGATAAAACAGTAACTTAATGATGTGTCATCACTTCATCCATAGCCCATCGACAAAGATTCCTGCAGAGTGTTCCATGAACTGATTTTTAATAATGAGTCAACAATCCAACTGCATCCACATCAAAGTTAGCAAAACAAAATGTTTTTGTACCAGAGTCTAATCCGCGGTCGCGATTCCGCTATCACGCACCAAAAGCGATATATAGGCTAAATTCGCTTAAGGTAAAAGTAAAGCAAAACGGAAATGATAAGAAAATTGTGAAACGGCTCAGATTTGTTTTAGTCACGATTGTATATGAACGTATATTTGGAAATGTGGATCAATAAACTAAATGAAATGTATATGAATGAATATATGTATTTGTATTGCATTGATTATCCAAAAGGTTGTTAATCCTTCATTGGTTTATAAAAAATTAAAGGATGATTTGGTATTAAACTAAACAGAGAACTATAGAACCACTACATACGAAAATGCTTAGCTGTTTTATCATCAAGAGGCAATCGAGAACATGCACAAAGATCGGACCGCAATGAATCAAAAAGTTCGCCAAAGTCACACTGGAGATAACAATTAAAGCCCGCCCCATGGACATGAAATCGATTTGACTTTTTTGTAAAAACCATTTTGTAACATTTTGATATTGAAACACTTGTAACTGCCATTGTATTGTATAAAAGTGGGGAAATGTAGCAAATGGGCATGGAATGCCATATTGAATAGTAATTCAAGATAATGATGGGCCCCTATATGTTAAAGTGTTATTTACATATATATTTTTTCATTGAGTATTTAAAATGCGTTTGGAAATGTAATTGTATTTATTCGAAATGATTCAAAAAAAAAAAAAAAAAGTGAGGACCGCGTCCTCGGGTTCGAGTTCGGCTATAGGGTCAGTCGGAGTGTTGTCACATTGGCGTCTTATTTTTAGTGAAATTGCTCAGGCCTAGGTTTAGGCGATTCTACAAAATGATTTTTGAAATTGTTTATGACATGCATTGCATTTGCATATAAAGGATGACGTGACTCTGATGTGGACCTTGGTAAGAATGGATGGTTCAGGACCCCATAGGGTCAAAGGTGACTCCGGAAGTCGCTCAAATAGCCCTGCTAGTGTGGAAGGTAGGCAAGCATCCCATGCTCCATCGATTCGTGAGCAAGGTCAAGTAGTAGGAAGTGCTATGGATATCCTCCAGCAAATAGCTCAGGCACTATAAAGAGCAGCACAACTACCTGCAATTGTTCCTTAACGGTCAGCCATAGAGAATGGAAAAATATCGACCCATAGATTTCCTTGAGAAGAAAGATGATGAACCTTCCATGGAGGAAAATTGGCTCAGAGCGAAAGAATGTTAAAATGATATTTGCACACAAGGAGAATTTAGAGTGTGCAGCCTCACTTCTAAAAAGGATGAAGCTTATCGGTGGTGGGTTTAGTGACTAGGACCGCACCACGGGAGGAGATGTACATGGGAGTTCTTCTTGGCTGGAACGGGAAGCAATATGGGTCATATTTATCGAGCAATATATGGAGCGAGTTTTATAATTTGAAACAAGACTCATAGTGTGACTGAGTATCAGAGAGAATTCACCCGGTTGAGAAAGTATGCTCTGGAGATGCTAGTGACTTAAGGAAGAGATCTTTGCAAGTTTGAAGATGGCCTGTTGATATATTCGGGCTCATGTCACGAGGATTTTCCATGATGACTTTTTCTAAAATTACTGACATGTGCTCCTAAATGTTGAAAGAGTAAAGAAAGAAAGAGTATAGAAAAGCGAAAAACGAAGTAGAAAAATACTGGACAGTTCTTACTCCTGACACGAGTAAGAAATTGAGGACCCACGAGGGTTCTAATCGACCTGGCACGAGGATCGGCTCGGGCTCACAGAGTAGTAAGACTATTCTACCGGCACCATTAGTTGCTAGTGCACTAGGAGGTTCTTCAAGAGGACAAGCTCCTTATTGCACACATTGTGGGAGGAAACATAAAGGAAAGTGTTGGAGATTGACAGGTTCTTGTTTGGTATGTGGATCCAATGAGCACAAAGTGAAAGATTTTCTTAGAGTTCGTTCATAGCTCCTCGGATTAGGGATACAGTTTCAGTAGTATAGAAGAGCAACAAGGACAACAAGAGTGTTGCATCACCGAGTGCACCGAGAAGTGACACAGACTATGGGTAGACAAGATGCTCGTGCTCCAGCTAGGGCATATCTGATAGAGAGCGTGGAAGAGAAAGATACACCGGATGTGATAGTTGGTAATTTATATATCTTTGAGACTAGTGTACATGCATTGATAGATCCAGGTTCAACCCAATCTTATATCTGTACTACCATTCTGAGTTTGGGTAGTTTACCGAAGAGTAAAACAGATTATGAAATTTTGGTGACAAATCCACTTGGGCATAATGTCATTGTGAATAGAGTTTCTGATTGCCCCATCGAGAATGCTAGAGTATGAGTTTTAGGAGATTTGATCGAGTTGTCATTTAAGTTTGATGAGATATTGGGGATGGATTGTTTGTCCGACACGAGTGGTAGTTGATTGTAGAATGAAGAGAGTGACCTTAAGGACCGCAGTGGGGAAGTGACTTTATCGGTGGAGGTCGAACCACTTCTCTAATGTGATATCCACCGCTACTGCTAGAACGATGGTTCGAAAGGGTTGTGAAGCCTACTTGGCGTATGTGATAGATACGAAAAAGTCGGAGCTTAGTTTATCAAACATCCCTACAGTTTGTGATTATTCGGATGTGTTTCCGGAGGAATTACCGAGATTGACTCCACAGATAGAGATTGAGTTTGCAATTGACGTTGTTCCGGGTGCCACACCGACATACATTACACCATATAGAATGGATCTAGTGGAGTTAAAAGAATTGAAGCTTCATTTGCAAGAATTGTTAGAGAAATGATTTATTCGTCCGAGTGTATCACCATGGAGAGCACCAGTGCTCTTTGTTGAGAAAAAAGATGGTATGCTTCGGTTGTGTGTTGATTATAGGCAACTGAACAAAATGACTATGAAAACGAGTATCACATTTACGGGATAAGATGGCTTGTTCGACCAGTTCAGAAAGGATTGCCGTGTCTTTTCGAAGATTGACTTGCGATCTGGGTTTCATCAGTTAAAGATTAAGAATGCGGATGTGCATAAGATAGCGTTTAGAATGCGGTAGGGACATTATGAGTTCCTTGTAATGTTGTTTGGGTTGACAAATGCTTTGACGGCTTTCATAGACTTAATGAATCGTGTTTCAGGCCGTATGAATCCCGGTTTAATCATGGTGTTTATAGATGGCATCATATGTATTCAAAGGATAAGAAGATCATGATACACACCTTGAGTGAGTCTTGCAGAAACCTTGAGAAAAGGCGATTATATGCAAAGGCGAGAAAATGCTGAATTTTTGGTTGAGAGAAGTGTCCTTTCTTAGACACGATATATCAAAAGAAGGAATTGAGTGGATCTAAAGAAGATAGAAATTGATTATTGAATGGAAACCGAGGAAATGTCAGGAGGTGGGTAGTTTCTGGGATTGTGAGGGTTACTACGGAAGGTTCGTTAAAGGGGTTTTTGTTGGTTGCGACCACAGTTGACAAGATTGTGAAAGAATGTGAGATTTGAGTGGAGTGAAAAGTGTCAAAGCTAGTTTTGAAAAGTTGAAAGCATTCTTAAGCAGGGGGCACGGTTCTTACCAGTAGGCCTACGGTAAGAATACGTGATTTAGTGCTTCATTAAATGGACTTGGATGTGTCCTTATGCAAGAGGGTAAAGTGGTAGCTTATGCTTCAAGTTAGTTGAAACCGCATGAAAAGAATTACCCTACGTATGATTTGGAATTGACCGCCATTGTATTTGCATTGAAAATATGGAGACACTACCTTTACGGAGAAAAGTGTTTCATTTACACCGATCACAAAAGTCTTAAGTATTTGCCCTCGCGAGTAACGCAACGAGACACAACGTAGATGGATGGAATTGATCAAAGATTATGATTGTGTGATTGATTATCATCCTAAGAAGGTCAATGTAGTAGTAGATGCTTTGAGTAAAAATCGATTTCGCGCTTGAGCGTTGAATGCTGATGTCATTATCGAAGCAGCGGTGGAAATAATGGCGGAATTGATAACTAAGCCGGTTATTCATCCCGGAGTGCTAGAGGCTCAAAAGAATGATGAGAAAATTGCTGCAATTGTAAATCATAATAAAGTGGGGAAAGAAATTGAGTTTACAGCGAAAGAAGATGGATTCTTGTACTATAGAGATCGGGTTTGTGTACCCAATGATGATGAATTGAAGAAATCCATACTTAAAAAGGCACACAGTGAATCTTTTTCTATGCATCGGCCTTTGAAATGTGCTTCGGAACTTAAGACTTCATACTAGTGAACAGAATGAAAAGAGATGTCGAATTTGTTACCAAGTGTATGAATTGTCAAAAAGTGAAGGCATAACATCAAGTTCCTTTGAATTATTGACCCCTATTAAAATGCTCAGTGGAAATGGGGCCAGAATCCTGATGGATTTTGTGGTCGGTTACGGGAGACGGGAAGAAGCATGTATTTCAGTTTGGGTCGTGGTAGGTAATTGGCTAAATTCATTTCCTTTCTACCCGGTAGGCCGTATTCACTTGACAAGGTTGTGAGCACTGCATAGAAATGGATTCGGTTACATAGGATTGATATCGATCATTTCAAAATGAGATTCGAGGTTTACCTTGAGATTTTAGGGAAAGTTGTAAAGGCATGCCTTGGGTAAATTTCAGCGTGTTACGTGAGAGACGGATGAATGATGGAAAGAAGTGATCAAGTGTTGGAAGATATCCTAAGAAGTTGTGTAACTAACTATGAGGGTAGTTGGGATAGACACATCCCTCTAGTTGAATTTGTGCACAACAATAGCTTCCAGTTGAGTATTGGATGGAGCCTTATGAGGCTCTCTACGAAAGAAAATGCAAAACACCATTGTGTTGGAATGAGTTAAGTACGAGAAGAAGATAATTGGCTGGATTTGATTCGAAACTAAGGAAAAAGAAAGATTGAAAGTGGCCACGAGGATGACGAAAATTCTCTTTGTAGGCATGAGAAGAAGGACATTCGATATGAGATCGCGAAAAAGTATTTTGAGTATATAGAAAACACAACCCCAGGAAAAAGTCATGAGGTCGGGAAGAAGGGCAAGTTGAGCCACACTAGGTTCATTAGGCCATGAGGTGATAGAAAGTGGGTGCAGTGGCATATAGATTAGCACCTCGAGTTAGAAAAGATTCATAATGTTTCCATGTGTGTGTTGAGGAGGTATAGGTCGGACCCATCGCATGTAGTCTTCGGGACGATTGAGCTTAGGCCGGTTGATGTATGAAGAGGGCATTAGGGTCTTGGCTCGAGAAGTGAAGAGTTGCGGAAAAAGTGAATTCCATTGGTAAAAGTGCTATGGAGAAACCATAAGACCGAGGAAGCCACGTGGGAAAGCGAAGAAGTTATGTGGCAAATACCTCGTTGTTGATGAAGGTAATTTCGGGGACGAAATTCTTTTAAGGAGGGGAGAGTTGTAACGCCTTAAGCTCTACAACGAGTTTGTAACATGTTCAAGGTGTAAAATAAATTATATTATATTTTTCTAGAGTTTAAATTTGGTATAAATGTCAAATGAGGACCTAAGGGTCATAAATGAGTAATGTAAGTGCCAAAGTATAAATGAGATGAAATGAAGCTTTAAAATGAAAAAAAAAAGAAAGAAGAGAAGTGATGAATTAGTGTGTAGCTAAACATGGCCTTAGTCATGTAATGGACAAAAGACCAATTTTTGGTCTTTGAATGCCATAACCCACATTTTAGGCAAAGGGAGAGGGAGAGATAGGGCACACTACGGTTTAGGAAGAAGAGAACTTGACTTTCCTCAGAGTAGGATCGAAGTTAGGTGATGAAGAAGAAGAAGAAAGAAGAAGATTGAAAGAGATTTGAGGTAAGTAAACCAAACCCTAACCCACTTTTTTCTTGTGTTTAGGTTAGGGAAAACCCCAAATTTGAATAAAAGTGTTTTTATTGGTTGCTTTAAGTTGTTTGATTGGTTGTGGTCCTCAAATGATGAATTTTTGTATAAAGGAAATGTTGGGTTTTTAGGGGAGATGTTGTCAAAATTTTCTCAAAATCCATGTTTTTGTTTTTCTTATAACTTGGTCATTACTCATCTGAATTAAGTGATTCAAATTTTTAGGTAAACCAAACTTCTAGAAAAACAAATCTTTATGAAATAAGTGTATCCAAATTTGGACCCCATTAGACCCGAGAGAAATTGAAGTAGCGAGGCTTTATTTTAGGTCGGTGCAGTTCGATTACGTCTGATTTTGGTGTTTGGAGCGGTTGGTATTTAGGCCATAACTGGCCATCACTCCATCGAATTAGGTGATTCAAATTTTAGGTAAGCGGACTTAGGAGAACAAATCTCCATGAAATAAGTATGTCTAAATTTGGACACCATTGAACCTAGAATTCGTGAAATGAGGCATATCGATTCTAAGATTTGATAAGAGTGTTTAGGATGAGAAATACGGGAAAAATGAAGGAACAATGTACCGGAAGGGAGTCAGTAGAAATAAGATCTAAATGAGAGCCTTAGAATACCAGCTAATATATGATTGTCATTTGTGATGGATTAGGAATTTGCTTGAGGAGAAAGCCCAGGGTTGAGGTGAAGTGAGATTAGGGCGGGAATCGAAGGGCGACAATCTTTAGTTTGTTCCCACTTCTCTCTCTCTCTAATTCCAAAGTGTTTGAATGATTACAAAATGATTTGAATTGCTAAAAGGATTTATAAGAAAAAGCATATTGATTTGTTTTAATTGATTTGAGGCAATTAATTGTGAAATGATTTGCATATGAAAAATTGCATGAGTTTTGAAAAATGAATTATTTGTATATAAATGTATATACTATATTGTATTTTGCTATGAATGATTTGAACGGCGGGTCGGGTACGATGGCGCGGGCCATCACACATTTCTTGAACATAGAATGACATGTTGCATGTGAATGTTGTTGATATATGTTTGTATGATATATTGGCATGAACAAAATGGGTCAATATGGAAGTCATATGCGGGGATGGGTTGTCCGCTGACACCAGATAAGTGGTGTGGATTGTGTTTGTCATGTAGCATTCATTATGCATGTGACATGATGTATCATGCAATGGCATATTGCATTATATGGGGACATTGCATTAAATGGGTGTGAGTGCATGGTTAATGAATCGACACTGTGTTTGGTGTTTGATTGGGTGGGTTCAGTTAAATGGGACAACGTCCAACAGAGTCGCACGGTTAAGTAAAGTGGTAAAGAAAATATGTGTCGGGTATTAGCAAGCAGGGATAAATCCCCCTCGAGTGAAAGACTCGTCAATTATGGTCAGACATAGTCCCAAGAGGTGAGAGACCGTAAAAATATCTAGGTTTGCAAAGACTGTAGTGTGACACCAAAACTTCGCTACCCATAAAAAGGCACATGGTTTTGAATATAAAATGATCATTGAGGTGTATCATCCAAAAAAATTTGGGTTTATAAACAATTGAAATTTGATTTGAAAAATGATCATTGGATGTCATCGGAATGGCGGTTATCAGCCGTAGGCTTATCGTTGTGGTGATCGGTGAGGACTCAAGGCATGATACATGGTTGAGTCTCATCTCATTTCATGGCGCCAGCGCGCCAGTTACATTTTAGGGTGGAATGTTCTTATTGGAATGTGAATGTAAATATTGAGTGAACATTGCATGCACTTAGGTGGGGAGTAGCCCTTATAGAGTATTCCTCTACGGGCATGGCTCACCGCTATGGAATGACATTTAGTGCGAGTGTACCTTTGGTGGGGCGTTTTCCGATGGAAGTCGTGATTGTGATGAAGGCCAGGCATGTGGTGTGATAAATCCCTTTTGAAAAAAGTGCTTGGAACAAACTAGTTCTAGCATGCGTTTGTGTAAAAGAATTGTAATTAAATTCTTTTGGACTACTGTCAATATAGTCGGGTATGTAGTAATGGTAAGAGAGTCATGATCGAACTCTTACGGACTGTTTTAAGTGTATTATTCACATATTTTCAACTTAAATATGGATGAATGGATCCCGATAAAAAGGGACATATTGAGGTGGTGCCGAGTAACTCGGTACCCACAAGTAATTGGTACCAGTTTGGTATCAAGGCTTAGGGGCGTGATGACTGGAGTAGTATTTCCACAGAGTTGTGAGTTGGTCGAGCGGGACCTTAGGTTTACGGTGTCACACACTTGTGCTAACATTGTTGAAATAAAAGTGGTGACACAATCAAATTGAACTTGAATGCTTGTCTCGTTTAAAAAAGACCAAACAATATGAATGACATAAAAGAAAATTCTTGGTAGATGATAGGGGCAGAATGACATCAAAGGAATTGAAAGTTATGATGTCAATGATAATTAGGCTTAAATTCTAGACTCATAAAGATTTGAACAGGCTGATAATTCTATTTTGGTTAAACATTTCAGTTCTAATGAACCCTGAAGACATACACATGGTCACTAGTACCTTTACAACTGATTGTGCTTGGGTTAGGAACATCTTATGAGATCCATCATAATTCTAGTCTCCAAAGGTCCTAGAACTTATTGGATTATTACTCAAGTCGAAATCACAAGCAACACAACCAACAGGATATGATGTAGGCCATCCTTGGAAAGTTTGTGCCTATCAAGCCTACCCCTATAATATGCATATGCATATACCCTAGTACCTTATTTGGTAATGTCAATTCATTTATAATAAGCCAAATAAAACCTTAATCCTCCTTGAAATATGATCCTTGATAAAGAACCACTTAGTTTACCCAAATTTACAATATATGAGTGCATATGAAATAGACAATAGGACAAGTTTGGGGGAATACAATTTGAGATGAAGAAGGATAAAGAGTAGGGATGTCAAAGGAAGATCAATTGAGATAAAGAAATAGTAAAGATGCACCCAGATGTACCTGAGAAAAGTAAGAAGCTGAGAAATTACAAAAGTATCAATGGGGAATGTGTTTTGTCTTGTAGCCTTCCTCCCTTGAACAATTAAGTTCTTAGGTGTGTTTGACACACAGTACCCTAATGCCATTGTATGGGAGTACTAACCTAAAGCTCGCTAAGGGTGGTAGAAAGCTTAAGAAGGAAAAACATCGCACCATTCCTAAAACCTTGTACAAAAAATGAAAAGAGAAGAGCTTCTAGAATGAGGAACTGAATTCAAAGTCTAAAAGTGGTCAAAAAAATTGCCATAATGGAGAGAATGCAAAATGATTCATCAAACAAAGTTTGGGAGAGCTTTGAAGGTTGAAGTTAGTAGAAAATGGAGGATGAGAAGTGCGAGTGCCAAATGTTGAGTAGTATGTGCACTTTTGGTAAACTTGAGCCTTAAATGTCTAGTTATCTACCCCGATACAATGGGTATTCTGAGTTTTAAAGATACATTTGATCCCCAAGGTAGTGTTAATGCTTACATTAGTGAAAGAATAATATGACCTGACAAGCCTATAGGACCAAAGCCAATCTAAGGAGACTTCCATTCTTCTACATAGTATCTCAGAAGATTAACTAACACTAATATCATTAAAGAGGAAAGTGACACACACTCTGAAGTGCGGGGTGGCGAACTATTGACAATATGAGAATTATATGTGCGTTGAGTGAACTTCATTGAAAATATTTTTGATTCTAAAATTGAAGTTTCTAATTAGAATTCATATCATAATTGGAAATTCATTGAAATCAAAGCTAAATGTTTAAGAAAGTGATGTTGGAAAGAAAAATGGCCTTAAAGTCTAGCTGAATTGCTTGAGGACAAGCAAGGAATCTTTTCTTTGCTTGGGGACAAGCAAAAATTTAAGTTTGGGAGAGTTGAAAAGTATGAAACTCATATAGCTTTAAGTCCATTTTTGCATGCATATTTGAGGCCTTAATACTTAATTTAATGCAAAATTATGGAATCTTCACAAAAATTATTGTTTTGTAGGAATTACTATCAAAAGAAGTAAAAAGAGCGAGAAAAGATGCCTAATTAATAAAGGTAGGAAGTAAGGGAGGTTGTGACATCAAAATCAATGCTGCAGAAAAGACCTAAAAGCATAAGTGTGTCATGACACCAAAGTAAGAAGTCCTTGGGAAAATCAATTGAACAGTGTCATGACATATATTCCATGTGTTGCGACATTCACTTACAAGGAGTATCAAATAGAAATGTCAAGACACTACCATGATACCCTTGAAGACCAAGAAGCAATTCACAATGTCGCGACATTGTAATCAAATGCGACACTCCTACATTCAGAGACGGCAATTTGAACATCACAAGAACTGATATCCCTGAAGGCGGCCTTAAGCGACACAAGACTAGAGAGCGGTGTGGGACACTCAAACTAATGTCGTGACAATCTAAATTCAATTTCAAAGGCAGTTCATTGTCGCAACAACATCACGACATTGCCCTAAGACATAGAATAAAGACAACAATGTCGCGACACATGTTCTCTTAGGCTTGCATAAAAGTCCACAAAATCTGCCTTGAATTGCGGCCTAGCAATGATTAGACTATAAATAGTAAGCGATAGGGCACGAAAAAAAGGGAAAGCGGAATGGAAATAGTAGCAACAACAAGTTTAGCTAGAGTAGATAGATTTTTTCCTTTGGTAGGTTTTGTTTAGACTTTTTAGTAGATATAGAGTAGAGTTTTCTTAATTTTCCTTATAATAGTTTATCTGAGTTGAGTTTTTGTGTAGTGATCATTGAAAACCAAGCTCCATTACTGTCAGAGTTTGAAGAGAAGTATAAAACATTATTTGAAGTCCTTTTCCTCATTTTCTTGATTATAATCATAATGAACTGGCAAGCAACATTCTTATTATGTAATCCAATGATGGAAGGCTAAACACACTCTGGGAAGGGATTGGTGATGTGATTATTATGTTTGTAAAGCTTTAATGTAGGTTGTGATGTTAAATTCTGAATCGAAATAATTAGTTCATATGTGTATTTTCTTGTGCTTGATCTATTAATTCCATAGACAAACCCAGAAAGACTATTCCTTTGATATCAAGGATCCCTCTAGTAGCGGTGAGGTGTGTTCTGAATAGAATAGTGATCTCTTGATACATGAAATTAATATCTTAAGAGCTTATCTCATTTTAATCAAAATATTTCCTTGTTTTCAATGGAAATGAATATAATGGTTCATCTATTGAGTGATGAACTAATTATATTGGAAAAAGATTGTGTTGCCACATGCATGGAAAAGTGACTTGATCACAAGAATTTCTGGTTTTTGGAAGTCGTCAGAGCATAAAGAGTCGATTCCAAAGTATCTTTTTAGACACATGTTATCCTGGTTTAGGAACATAGTGGTCTAAATTGTGAAATGTATGATGGTTGAAGGTTTTTCAAGATTGTACTACAATACCCTTGGACAAGTCTAAGATTAAACCCATAACCAATTGGTTTTTGGAGACATTGCAAACTAATAGTCACATTACCAATTCCATTTCCAATGTTTTACTCAATATCAGAGAAATTTTTAGTTGTGTCAAATTTATACATTCTTTTTAAGAAAATAGAAGAGCTCATAAAAATATTTTTTCATTATGTTAAGTAGCTAGTTCACTATCTTTAAGATCGGAATTCAAATAGTGATGTCCTTGAGTAGTTTGGGTACTTAATCTAAGGAAATCAGATCCGTATGGGCACTATGTTTAGACTTAAAAATCCACTTTATTACTTGTTGATCTGTCCACTTGCAGCAAAAAGGACCAAGTTGAAGTTTAATTAGTATAAAAGTAAAAAGAGTATCAACTTTGATTGACAAGTTTTTGGTGTTTTTCCCTGTGACTGAGCAATAGTCTTTTGGTAGTTACATCAATCATACTCTATCTTGACAAACAAGTTTTAATCAACTTTGGCCTTGCATCAGGTTTTTAGCCTTGTTGCGGGACTTGCTGTAGTCTTTAGACTACGATCAAATTTGTGTCATCAATAATAATAATAGTAATAAGAATATCATTTTTGGGAAAAGAAAGAAGGATTTGAAATTTGGGTATTTGGAAAAAAAAAAATTTATTTGGAGAATTTAAAGAAAGTGAGTCTTGAATTTTTTTTTTTTTTAATTTAACAGGATTTTTATAAAACCCCAGAAAATTCTAATTTTATGAAAAAGAGTAAAACGGTATTTTCGATCAAAATCAGAATTTTCTAGTCTCGGATGTGAAATGGACTTCAGTTGGAATCGTCTCGCGAAATCTAGCTACCACGTGGTCTGGGACGGGTTAGATTCAGCGTTTTTCGAGGTACAGAGGGTAGTGTGGGACACTTGGCATGTGATGAGTGGCCCATGAGGTGCAACGTGTCAAGTGTGAGATAAGTCAAACAATGAGCTCAAGTGTGGGGCCATAGGAGACAAATGACACCTTGTGAGTGGATGAAAATCCATGGTAGATGGATAAGTGGATAAGGTGTAATCCTAAGAGCCAATTAGAATTGGACATGTGGCAAGTGAGAGGACATCTCCGCCGACTATCTTCTCCTAAATAGGTTTGGGAGGGAAAAAGAGAAGAGAGAAAGAAGAGCTTTTAGAGAGAAGCTCTACATTCTCTCCTAAGATTTCCGATGATCGGTCCATGAGTCAGAAGCGAAGACAGGCGAAGTTGATCCCCATTGCAAGAGCTACGCGTGGGTACTGGTATTATGGAGTTTCTTTCAGGTAGGGGTTCTTCTCCTACTTGGTTTAGTTCTTGTTTAAGAACCATACAAATGGTTGGTGTGTTTGGGGCCAGAAAGGCCGTGTGTTCAGTTACCGGGTGGGTCCCAAGCAGTCGATATAACGATCATAATGGCACGTCCACTTGGGCTCATAAACGATGTAAATATCCAACTATCCAACCATAGTTCGAGTTCCAAATTTTCTCTTGCTTGTATATATTAAGGTAAAACAATTCTAATACATGTAATACGTCATAACCCAAAGCCACAATCTGCTTTCTTCACAAACCTCTGTCTCAGGGCCAATGTCGCCATATAGTACATTATGCGCGTAAAATAATATCGCCGACGAGAATTGAAATTTGTCTTCGATAGTGGAATCGCCCTAAGTGGGCTACTCTCCACTAAGTGCGATTTTGTGTTCCCAAAATAAACACACATTGACAGTCAGTCACCTAGAATGTCTGGCCGACTTTCGCTCTCATGCAGAGTCCTCCATGAGCCTCTCACTTTTCGCCTAAGCCGTAGTAGCAGACGTATTTTTCAAAAACAGATTCTTGTTGTTTTCGAAACTATACTACCAAAGTATCGGTAAAAATATGGGACTACCCTCGGCGAATGTGTTGGAGAACCTTTCAGCTTGATCAGAATTACTCATCAAGAAATGATGTTGGATGGAGTCTCGACCCGTTCTCAGGAAATTCATCACAGCCTTGAAATTCCTTTCAAAAGCATTCGTTTTTCTTTCAATTTTCATGTCATGCACTCACTATTTTTCTAGGCTACCAGGTGCACTTATGAGATGCATTATGCCATTTCAATCATTTTCAATAACATATCAATATGCATATATTATCGATTTAGAATCACCACGTAATTCGACTTGTATATCAACTTGACTCAATATGCTCACTTGAGCTAATCATTTATTCCATTTCGATATTTACACCTAATTATATTCCATATAATTGTGACATCAAGTTAACACATCAAGCTTATGCATTAACATATTAAAATCATCTCAATGACCTACAAACACAATTATACTTTATATAATTATGTCATTATATTAACATATTAAATTAATGTATTAACCTATCTATTTCCACCTGACTCAGGCCATTCATTTCCAACAAATCAAGCACCGCAACACATGGGCGATTTTTGTCCAATTCACACAACCCGGGGCCCGATTTTGCGACCACCGAAGCCAATGATGGGTTTGTCACGGCAGCCGCGTGACCTCTGTTTCACTTTTTGGGCCAAATTTATTACCCGTTCCGGTCTTATAGCTTTGAACGAGAACTTAAGCATAAATCCCAACATAGCAGTCCACATCGGTTACGGACGTTCAAGAGCATCGAAAAGTCTAAAAAATTTCCACAATTCGGTCCCATGTTTTTGGGACCGATCAAACAGCCCATTCCCGGCCTTTTTCCTATAAATACATGATTTAAAGCAAAAATTTTGGAATTAAAGACCCAAACAGCCATGGACAGTCACGGATGCCCCATTTTTGGTTTCAAAAAAATTATGGTCGGTCCCAAGTTTTGGGACCGATTAACTGTTAGTTGAGCCTGAAGCTAAACAAACATCGAAAAACACTTAAATAAAGTGTAAAAACCCAGTAGGGAGAAACCCCTACCTCTCGAGTTTAATGCAAACTCAAATCCAGTACCCGTCATAGTAGCTCAGCGTAGTAGCTTCCCTTCTTATCCCGAAGACTGCTGACGGTCGGATCGCCCGTATTTCTAGAGAGAAGTGGCTCTCTCTCTAAAAAAATTTGAAAAAACCTCAACCAGCTGCTGCTCCCAGATTCTGCTCAACCTTGCCTATTTAAGGAAGTGCTTGTTCATTTTGGCAATTAGTGACTCAAAGACTTTTCAAAAAATGACGTTTGTGTCCCTCTTTTCCCAGTTTTGACATTCGGCACTATCTTGGCCGTCCATTTACATCATTTCTCTACTCATACCACTCATGGCACATGAGTACATATTATATGTGACTTTCGTCGCATCGAAAATCGATTTAAGGCACCCGAAATGCGATGCCTCGAAAAACGTGTAAATTCCGACTGTCTCAGAATTTGACGAAATTTTACGTGCTAGCTAGATTTCGCGAGAGGATTTATGATTAAATAGTTTTGTCATCTAAATCTAAGAAACAAATTATGAATTTTTAAATCTTGAAATTACTATTTTGTAATCGAAATTACGATTTTGCCCTTTTCGAGAAATTAGATTTCTCGGGTGCCCATTCTCCCTCCTTAAAAGGAATTTCGTCGAAATTACGGACAATCACAATCACATGCATATGCAACGTGCACTCTACCATGCATGTAGCAGTCATTTTAAATCTTAAACGACTAAACCCGCGTACCTTCATCCACTGAAGGGATATGTGGCCCTTTGTCATTGTCTCACGTTCCCACGTTGACTCCTCCATCCATAGTGCTTTGCCGTGCACCTGTAACCTCACGGTCTTGCGTCGCAAAACGATCTGGTATCAGCATTTCTTGGTCCCCTCCTCAAAGTCCCATCGGTATCAGCCTCAATCACATCCCAAATCCATCATGAGTTGGATGGAGTATAATTTCGGAGGCGTAGGCGTGAAATACCTCATGGACACTTGACATGCTGGGCGATACTTGCCCAGCCGATGCAGCGATTACTACCCTCTTGAGTATCTCGAAGGGTCTAATGAACCTCGTGATAGCTTCCGCAACACATGAACGACCCTCCCTCTTAGGCATCACCTTGAGGGCGTGATCCCGACCTCGAACTCTAGGTCGTCGCCCATCGCATAAGCTCTTAGGCTCGGCGTGAGAAGGCTTATTTGTCGTATCAAGCTCACCTTCTCGGAGGTGTCTTTAATCATATCGGAATGAGTGATGGGCTTTCTTCCACCTCGAGTCCCCGACTGTGTTGACCTGCATGGCCTCCCGGCATCTGATTGCCTGTACGGTGTCATCACAATATACTCGCCTGATAGCGTTGTTGTAATTCCCACTTAAGTAATCTCCTTACCCTTATGACCCCGGGACACATGCTCCGACGTCTCTAACAAATGTATATAATCTTGCTGCGTATAACCTACCCGGCTACTTGGTGTATGTGGCGGCCTTCGAGGTCACTATCGTGACAATCCAATGGACCGTCCAGCCTAGTCCATTAGCCATGAATGACATCCATCTTGAGCCGCTGGCGGCTGCCGACCTGATGGTGTGAAGGGTATCGAATCTCGAGTCACTCGGGCTCACATCATGACTCTAAGTCTGCATGATAGCTTTGGCCCAGGTGTGTTTTCATCTCGATTACGCTCTTCGACACACTTGAGCCTCTTACATTTCCTAATTGACAATGAGTCTTCATTGGACGTAGTCCACAAAACCAAAACTGGCCAACGCTGCGAGTGGTGAATGACCATACTATGCACCGCTGACTCGACGTGATGTTCGTGCTACGAGCGCTAATAATGTATCTTTGTAACACCGCCACAGGGTCCACGCGTGACGAATCTGGAACCTCTCACTCGTAATCCCGGAGCCCTGCTCCGGTCGACTCTCACCACCTCACAGGGAAGAACATACATGCAGCTTCTCTAAAGGCCTTAACCTTTAAGCCCCAGATCGATGTTGTATCAGTATGACAGCCCGGCTAAGGTCTCGGTCACGTGACGTGGAGCGTCATCTCATCCATGTCAAGCACGACGCCGGCAACCAATAGGTCTACCACCTAAGGTCCTGCGCCATTGCTTGACTACGATCATCGCGGCTTGACTGCACTTTGGCCCCTCTGCCTTATGCACATGTTGTTGGGAGTGCTTGTATAGCACGAAAGCCCGAAACTAGTTTCGACCGTACTGTGTACTTTCGGTCCTTGATGGACACTATCTACGCATCCGCCCTTTGGGACTCAGCCACTCTGCTCCTTGAGATCGTTGTATCCCTTCGCCTGTAATTACTGATGCTCAGCATCTTTGTAGCCAGCCTCCCACCGGTCTCGAGCATCAGCACTCTAGAAGCTATACTAGCCAACATTCCTCGTGACTTAAGTGAGTGCATCCAAAAGCCACCTGTTGCCACGGATGGTAATACGAAGTGAGAATATAATCTCTAGGAACTCCATCCATCTGCGTTGCCTCATATTGAGTCCGTGCGTGAAAATATACTTCAGACTTTTATGGTGAGTACACCTCGAACTCCTCGCCAGTATAAGTAGTGGCGCCAAATCTTCAAGGCGAAGACTACGGCCTCCAACTCCATGTCGTGTGTAGGGTAGTGCTCATTGATTCTTCAATTGTGGGAACCATAAGCTCTTGCCCTCCTGATTTGCATCAAAGCACATCCCAATCCCAGGCCGCCGAGGCATCGCGATACAACGTGGCCCTTGTCCCCTGTCGAGACTATCAAGATGGGAGAATTTGAAGTAAGTCTCCTCTTCAACTCTGGAATGCCTCCACCGCATCGGTCATCCCAATCAAACTTGACCTCCTTAGGGTCAACCTGATCATAGGTGCTTCTATCACGGAGAAATCCTCGATGAATCTCTGTAATACCCGGCCCGATCGAAACTACATATCTCGGCGACCTTGGCCTCTCCCGACTCATCAACTGCTCGACCTTCTGGGTGGTGACACCTCTAATGCGACACCACGTGTCACAAAAATCTCACCTCGATGGCCCAGACTTGCACTTCTTGGGCAGGCGTCTGTTGATGGTAGCCGGTGCGAAGGTGCATCTTGGAGTAGACTGTGGCTCCTCTCAGTGATCGACAACTCGTCGATCCTCGGTAATGGAGTGCAGATTCTTGATCGTAACCGGTTCAAGTATGCGTAATCAATGCACGAGTCGAAGGGTCTTGTCCTTCTTCTTATGAAAGCGAGCCAAGATGTGATGGTGGTCTTTCGATTCTGTGGAACCCCCTTAATCCAGTAAGCTCCACATGCTTGGATTACGAGTTCTCTATTTCAATTTGGTGTCGAATACTTAGAGGCTCGGGTTTGGGTATCCATCACCACTAGGTGGTTTGATGTGGAGTATAGGTATATGAAACCTGGTGAGGATTTGGGCTTAGGCCATAGTTGAGTTAGAGCATCACCACTAGGTGTGGTTTGATGTTAGTTTAGGCAAATTTTACGAAATCACGGGTTAACACGCTAGGACACTACATACCGCGTGTTTTGTGTGATTTGATGAATTATTACGTGAATGGTATGCTTACCATGTTGTGTGATGTAGGATCGATTATGTGTGCTTAGTGATTAGCACATGATTGTGTAGAAAATATTTTAGAAAATATTTTGGAGTGAGTGCAGTGTAAAGCTGAAGCGAAAATGAAGAAAAATAAATTTTTTAATAAATTTATTGGATGAGAATTGAAGAAAAAATGAAATAAATTTTTATAAATTTATTTGAGTGGAAAAATTTTCGATGAAAAAGCGGAAAAAAAAAAGAAAATAAATTTGATAAATTTATTTGGTTAAGATGAGGAAAAAAAAAAAATTCTAAGTTTCTGAGTGTGAGTGAAAGAAAAGTGAAGAAAATAAGAAATTTTGTAAATTTAATTTGAGAATTAATCCCTTCGAGAATGGAAAAAAAAGGAATGATTTTAGTGATTTTCACAGTAGGTGGAGATAGGAAAATGAATATTAAGAAAAACAAAATTTGGTATAGAAACTTCATTTTTTGAGCTCTTGAATAATATTGTAGGAATTATATTGCAAAGTTTGTAATTGTGTGCAATGGGGCTTGAAGAAATTTGGAAGTATCTTCTGATAGAAAGTTATATTTATGACTTAGTGTGAAGTGGGTTGGAAGTGTATTGCAATGGGTATTGTATTGCAGGGGCTGTTGGATGTGTGTTGCAATACAAATAATTAATATTCTGGTACGATTGGTGGGACGGTCCATTACAAAATTTGTATCGTGGCGAGATGTTTAGTTTGGCTGGGAGTAAGGCAATACAAAATATTGTATTGTGGCTAAATGACTGGGCGGAGCTAGCGCCTTGGTAGCCTTGAAGCGCGGCCTTTAGGCCTTATAGCCCAGGCAACAGAAATGCGAGCATGCGCGCCTGGAGGCCTTTGTAAACCTGTGAAGCGCCTGCGACACGGCGGTAGCACCCGAAACCGGCGCTAAAGCGCCTACGACTCCTGACAGTCCCCAGCCCACGACACGGCGGGGACCGGCCCCACGTCTGACAGCGTGCGTGCGCTGGCGCGCAATGCGCGCCCAGGCGTGCCCAGTGGGCAGTTTGGTGCTCGTGCACTGGCTTGGTTACTGACTGGTTTTTCGACTGCGTAGTGTTTTAAGTCAGTTTGGACCGGTTCATAGACAACATTTCATCAAAATTTCTCAAAAATTTTTTTTTTATTGAAAAATAAAATAAAATCAAATAAAATTTGATAAAATTTTCGAAAAATAGAATTTTCAAAAATAAAATTTTCGAAAATAAAATTTTGTTGAAAACAATATTTTAAATGCAAAATGGAATTGCCTTGCATTACCGTAAATGCAAGGACAATGTGTATCTGCTTGATTTATGTGTATGATTAGTGTCTCGAGTACGTGTTTATGCCTTAGAGATCTTATGTTAATATATAACTACCATTTGAAGGAAATCGTGATTCTTGTGATGGTGCGTGGAAACTATATGCGGGGTGAAATGTGTATAGGAAGGGTGAATGCTAAGGTTAGGAGCCCCATGGCCTTAGGTTTGGATCTGAAATGAGCAGAAAGCTTAGAATTTTATTGAAATAAATAAATTGAGTGGTTGGAATTTAGCACCACTTAGGAAATGAACGGGTCAGTTCATGGTTGTCAAGTCTATTGGTAATTGGCATCTGCATTACTAGTTAGACTGAAATGAAAATTAAATGACTCTTGTTGCCATTGAACTGTAAATGGCTAGTAGAGAGGACGTAGAAGGCGTCCACGGGGGAGTGGTCGAGCACCGCGGTGTTTGTCGCCGGACTTTTCTTTGAGGTACGTAGGTATTACAATTTGCTATGTATAGGCATTTGGTATAGCGGGTAAACGGGAAAGATCTAGTAACCTCCGGAAGTTTAGGGCGCATCATCTCCAGGCATTCACGGGAGAAGAGATCCGATGGTGGTAGACCATTGGTTCATGCAGATCGAGAAAGTGTTAGAGGCTATGGAGATTACCTCTGATGTGACCAGGATTAGACTAGTTGCGTTCTAGCCAGAGAATGAGGCCCAAATATGGTGGAAATGGGCAAGGACCTCTAGAGACCTTAGAGGAGCCATTGTTGTGAGTTATCCCCTAGGGATTAGGGCGAGAATAGGTACGATATCGAGGTTCTCGAGATGGTCTCGGGACTCTACTTCACGGTGGACATGAGGATCATGGACATGTCGAGTTCGATGTCATCACAGGGCCGGATTAGGCGACGGCTACGAATTCGTGATGGATTAACGGTGGAGGATTACCGCCTACATGCATGGCAAATTTTCGTGTGGTATTTGAGAGAGACCAAACATGATATTTTGCCCAGGGCGGTATGCGAGTCAAGTGTCGGGGACAGTTAAGCGAGGTTGGCTGAGCCTTACCACTGGGGGCGAGGTGAGACCGAATTAGATCTACCTCAGTGGTTTGCGAGTATGCGGATGTTTTTCCAGATAAGCTACCTGGACTACCTCCATATAGGGATGTAGACCCCGGTATCGAGTTACCTTGCTGGTACTTCACCCGTCTACATGACTCGCATAGGATGGCACGATTGAGTTACGAAGGGCTGGAATGGATTACAGAGCTATTGGGCTGAGAGGGGTTTATCAAGTGAGCACTTCACCATGGGGCGCTGCGAGTTTACATTTGCGAAGAAGGACAAGACCCTTTGGTATGCATTGACTCACAGAAGCGGTTGGAGGCAGAGTTCACGATCGAGAATCGGTACCAATCTAGAGGATCGATGATTTGTTTGATGAGTTGAGAGGAAGCGCGAGTCCTACTCAAGGTCGACCTTCTCACTAGTTGCTGTCGGTGAGGATTAGGGATCTGAGATATCCCTAAGACGGCCGTTTAGAGACTGCGATGGGCACTTTGAGTTTACGGTGATGCCACTGGATTGGCGAATCGCGGCCTGTCCATGGACCTCATGCGCCAGGGTATTCCAACCCTATTTAAGATCGGTTGTCGTAGTCAGCCGTAGATGTTTTGATCTACTCCTAGTCGAGTGGGAGCATGAGTATCTTGAGGATCGTTTTCTGATTGTTGAGACCATATTTGTACACGAGTTCAGTAAGTGAGAGTTTTGGCTTACTGAGGTGAGATTTTTAGGACACGTGGTGTCAGCATCAAGAGTGTCAGTCGACTCAGAGAAGGTTGAGGCATTGATGAGTTGGGAGAGACCGAATGTCAATCTTCGAGATACGTAGTTTCTTGGGATTGGCTGGGTATTACGAGAGACACGAGAATGGGCTGAACTGTCATTCGGGACGGGATCGTTGGACCGCTATGGGGCATGGACTCCATGGTTGGGAACTGATCCTGACCATAGAAGAAGAAGATGAGATGCTCGAGCACTCGGGATGCGGGTGTTAGTAGCGAGAGGGAGGATCGACCTTCTTGGATTCGGGGAAGAGGCGAGAAGACACGCTTCACATGGTTCAAGACCGGGGCGGGATTGGGCGGTTAGTCGGGCGGGACCAGTGATATGTTATTTAGACCCCGGCTGGGCATGTGAGACGGGATTGCCCCGGAGGCGGGATCCCGAGACTTTGGGACAATGCGATCCCAGTTAGGCCGTGGGGCTGGGAGAGTATCTGAGTTCATTCCTCCACCTGTCTGGTCGGAGAGACTAGTTTCGGTTCGGGGTGCTATCGAAGCACTTCAGCCTGGCTGCAGATAGGCCGGAGGGGGCGGAGTGTGGAGTCGAAGTCGGGACCGGTCCAGGAGTTACGCCTTGCGAGAAAGCATAGTGGACCTTAAGTGACGAACATATTGGTTGTGTCATCGGGCTTGACATGGATGAGTTGACAACTATCGGGTTATCGATAATTGAGAACTTAATTAGGTTGTCCCTTTTCGACCGGCATTGGACTGGGCTTAAGTTAGGCCTTTAGAGAAGCGGTATAGATGTTCTTCCACTAGGATGTAGGGTGAGTCGACGATAGGTCTGGATTATGAGTGAGATCTCAGGATTACGCTCACGGTGGACCCCGGATAGGGTGTCACGGTGCGTGTGCGTTCGTGTGCACGGTAACATCGCGTTGAGTCGGGTGTGGGTGCACGGTACGGTCATTCACCACTCTTGGTGAGTGAGGTTGAGTTTGTCTTTGAGACTCGATCGATGAAGCTCTTAGTTCGATTCGAGGAAATGGCCCAATTAATTAGAGTGTGTGGGGCAAAGCAAAAAGGGGCTCGTAAATTCCCTCAGGTGAGAATCCTGGAGTTAGGGTGTAAGGGCAGGGAGATATCTCGAATCTGCAGTAGCCCAGATGTAACGGCTCGAAGTGTAAATGAAGAATTATGTTGGACCGAGGGGTGGGAGAGGCTCCATCACGGGTCTGATCGATTAGAGACACCTTTGAGAAGGTAGGCTTGATATGACGGCGTCTTCTCACGAGTGCAAGAGCGAAGCGAAGAACTATCTTGGATCTAATGCGACGTCGACCCTTAGAGCTCGAGGTTGGTGATCGCGTTTCTTGAAGGTGATCTTACTAAGAAATGAGTGGTCGGGTTCGACGGCGTGGGAAAATTTATTCTTGAGATTCGCACCCTGGGCCTTCGAGATGCCGAGGATAGGTGTTGTAGCGTCTTGGGTTAGCGTTCTTGCCCGTGTCCGGTGTCCGCGGTATTTCGTCTGTACTCGGAAGTATACCCAGGATCCGGCTCATGTGGTATTGGATTAGAGGGCCCGAATGAGAGTTGACACGGATGGGACCTTTGAGGAGGGACCATTATGTATTTTGGATAACCGTGATCAGGTTTTGCGACGCAAGACCGTGAGGCTAGTGATGGTGCTATGGAGGCACTATGGAGTGGAGGAGTCCACGTGGGAGCGCGGATGCGGGCCACCTATCCGCTAACTGTTTAGGGATGAAGTGCGTGGTTTTGGCGGATTTAATATTTAAATATTTGTTTGTGATGCATGGTAGAGTGCACGTGCATATGCATGTGTTTGGTCTATGATCGTCCACAGATTTCGGGACCAGAGATTCCTTTAAGGAGGGGAGGAATGTAAGACCAGAGAAATTCTAATTTATGGAATAAGGGCAAAATCATGTTCGATTATAAATTATGAAATTTCGACTAAAAAATCCCAGTAATTTATTCTCTAGATCTCGGATGATGAAACAGATTGCACCGTTGGAATTGTCTCGAAAAATCTAGTTAGCAAGTAGAATTTCGTAATATTAGGGGTGATCGGGTTGGCATGTTTTTCGAGGGCATCGCGTTTCGGGTCTTTGTAAAGCGATTTTGATCACGGCGAAAGTCACATATAATAAGTACTCATGTACCATAAGTGGTATAGGTAAGAGAGTAATGATGTGAAAATGGATGGCCGAGATAGTGCCGAATGTCAAAACTGGAAAAAGAAGGGAATTAATTAATTAAATTGTTTAAGTGACAAAAGACAAAAAGTGCTACAGTGTGTCTTCTCCAAAGTTTAAAAGAACAAAAAAACGTGAGTTGGGCAGCGTGAGCCGAGAAACCGGAAAATGGCGTTAGGGAGTGAGAGAGAGTTTAACTTTCCTAAAAATTCGCGATCCGACCGTCTGCCAGCCTTCTAGGATGCCAAGAAGGAAAAGACGTTCTACAGAGCAGTTCGTGACTCCTGAAGTTTTGTGAGTTTGACAAACTCCAAGAGGTAGGGGGTTTCTCCCTACTTGAGTTTCACCCCATTTTAAGTGTTTTACAATGCTTTTGCCGCTTTCAGGCCTTGAATGGGTTTGCTTGATCTGCTCCAAAGTTTGAACCGAGATGTCGGATTCAACCTATGGACAAATGGCCCGGGACCCACTCACGAGCCGATGTGTGGGGAACTCAGCTGTGCATTTGTGTGAAAATGTGTGCTTTGATGTGTAAGTGCGAGGCCGAATCGGCTTAGAAATACGGGTTCACAAAGTGAACCTATAAATTAGGTAGTCTTGATGTGAACAAGAACCTAGGTTTTTACTCGGTTCAAATGCTGGGTCACTAAAATATATTTTTGTGAAAAATATGTGTTTGGTCGAGTGATTTAAATTAAATTACTATATGATCATTAGCCTTAAGGGAGCTAATTTTTGATGAAATGTGGAATTCAAGCATGACATGATCGTGAATTGGAATGTTTTGTAAATAGATGCATGTTTATATATTTAAGCACGTGAATTGGGATCGTATTTGGAATTGACATACATGTATTCCATATGCAATCGAACATCCTAGGATTTTAGAGTTAGTACAGATGAGTCTAGAGAAATGGTTCGGAGGGTAGTCTAAAATATTAATTATCTGAGGCGCCTAAATGAAAAATATCAATCGTCTGAGCGCCCAATTGATATTCATCGGGAGGTAGTCCACAAACAAATAATATATCAATCGGCCTGAGCGACCCGCCTGATATATATACACGGAGGGTTGTCCACTAATAAAAACAATAATTCCCTATACAAGGTTTAGGCAAGTGTGAGAGTCGTGAGGACTCGATCTGAGCTTGGTCATGCATATTCAAGGGTGATCACGATTGCCAACGTATGTTTATTTTTGATCATTGCATTGTACTCTAGGTGGAGAGGTTCACTTTAGGGCGATTCCAGGAGCATTAGCTCACCTGCCGTGGGACCCCTTTATTTTACAAAATAAAGAGAGCGTGCGTGGGGACGACTCGCCCTAGAGGCTGAGATTAGAAGAAAGCCAAGCCAGGGCTTTGATTTAAACATGTATTAGAACTCTATGTTTGATATATGTTTTATAAGAGTAAAAGCATATTAACTCTGTAATTATTGGTATATAGTTGGATTCATAGTTGTATGTATATTGAGTATTGTTTATGGGCCCAAGTGGCCGTATTACTCAAGCGATTGGATATATCGATTATATTACAATCAAGCTCGGGGACAGGATATGTGCATCAGATTTGGGGAAGAGCTCTCCATACAAAGGAGACTCTGGCCGATTTTCTCAAGTGGCGCCGGGTAACCCGACATCCACTTGTATTCCGCGCTGGGTTGGGATTCCGTGGTCAACGGCTCCCGGCTTTGGGCGCTACGTGGATCGGTCGAAATTTCGGACTGCTTGAACAAATCTGTGTCAGTTTGAGACCGCCTCTCGGGTGGTCCCGGACAGCGTTAGATGATTCGACGCACGCTGAACTGGTCGGATTTTCTATTGGCCCATGAGCGATTTTGTGTTATTGCTTACGATGAATAACATTTGTCGTGGTAAACACTTTTTTGCTAATATATGCATGTCGAGCATTAACATGAATTGTCATAATTGGGCATATTGCATTTCATATGCACCGCAATTCTTAATAGTAGGTGTGAGTGTATGACATGAAATACTTTGGTATTGGCCCAATAATTTTATTGGAAAGTTGTCCTAAGAATTGTGTTGAATCGCCCAACAATTCACGTCTAGTTCATGAAACTGTTTCGTAGGAGTTATCCAACAAATTTACTTCTGAAAGGCCCATGAATCAAGTTTCTCGAGAGTTATCCAACAATCTCACCCCCGGCGATCACCCAACGTGACGATATCAAAGGTTGCTCCACAAATAAAAACAAATATTTTTGCCGAACGATTTTCGCCACATGGCATAAGCATGTGAGGGCAGGTGGAGGACCGAGGCACCGGATCGTGGCGACGTATTATCTTCAGCATTTAATCACAAATTCACTAATGTGCGTGTTTGTCATTGCATGAGTACTTAGGTGGGAACAACTCTGAGAGATTATCACCACCGCTTTGCTCACCTCGTCGTGATCCCCTTCATGTAAAATGGGGAATATCAGAAGACAAATAATACTAGAGGCTTTTGAGAAGAAAGCCAACATGTGGCTTTGATTATATGTTTTTGTAAAACATGTATGAAATATTATAATTGAAACATGTTGTATAAGAGTGTAATTAACTTTTGAAACTATTGTAATATAGCTGGTTATATTTTAATGAGTATGAATGTATAGGCCTGACGTGGTCTTTTTTACATATGTTTGGGACTCGAGTAGAGAGACACTCATTTTGTGGCATTGAGACACTCACTACTATAATGTAGAATCAGGCCGACGACACAACGAACCCCCGTCGTGTCACAATTTTTATATTGAAAATAAAATTTGAATTTTTTTTTAAATTAAAGAGAAATGATTTTTGAATTTTTGAAATGAAGGGAAATGATTTTTTTTTAACATTTTGGAAATTGAGAAAAATGATTTTTTTTTTTTTTTAGAAGATTAAAAATATATTTTTGGATTTTTCAAAATTAAAGAAAATGATTCTCAATTTTTAAGAAATTAAAGAAGATGTTTTCTAAGAAATTAAAGAAAATGGTTTTTTGTTTTTATAGATGTTAAAGAATATGATTTTTGATTTTTTTAAAAGAATTTAAAGAATGTGAGATTTCGGAACTCAACAGCACCTAGGAAATTTTTTTATTCGAAGTATAAATAAATAAGTGGGAACATACAAATGTGAAGATAGATAATTAAAATACAAATACCTGAATGGATAAAATAATAATAAAATAAAAAAGTTAGGGGATTATGTAATATACAAATGTCTACATATATAATGTAATAAAAAAACTACAAGTAGCTGAATGGGTAATGCAATATGGAAATATTGACGACCATGTTTTTTTCCCTTCATGTGCACCAATTACTCAATAGAACTCACATTTTAACAAATATATTAAAATGGTATTTTTATCAAAACTCTCACAGTCTAAAATAAGGTGAGCGGAATCTATATCATGGGATCTTATATATAAAAAAAAAAAAAAAAAAAAAAAAAAAATAATTATTAATTATATATCTTCTTATTAAAATTGATATAAAAATACTAACCTTTTTGGTATCCGAATTACATGATCTCTGTTTCAAAAATCCTAGTCTCTCCTTCCTTTCTCTCTAAATTTTTTTCTCATAACACAATTTCTTTAAGTAAGAAGGGCCGATTTTTTTATTTATTTATCATTATTGACTCTAAAATTACTCATATATATATATATATATATATATATATATATATATATATTATTATTATTATTATTTTCTTTCCCAATAAACTAGTTATTCAATTTAAAAAAAAAAAAAACTAGTTATTCTACACATTTGGATTTTTAATTTGTTTTTTATGATTTTGTCATCATTTTCGTCCTAATGCATTGCCAGACATTTTAAGACGATGTATTCTTTTGTTTATTATTAAAACGTTTACTTACCTTAGGTAATTTAAACAATGCAACATATATTCAATGTAAAGATAAAAACAATAAATTAAATCATGGTGGTCAATATGTTGCAAACTAGAGTCATAAATATTATAGTCATTATAATATTATGAAATATGTAGACTTAGAGCTAATTCCTTATGCTATCTAGTAACATGAATATAGTTTTATCCTTTAGGGTTTCTAGGAAATTTAAATTAAATTTATTTAAATTGGTTTAAGGATAAATTTGAAGGTAAAATCCTTTTTAAATCAAAATCTAAATTAATGCAAAATGTTATTTGTTAATATCAAATGGTAAAAATAATCTCATACTTTTAAAAAAATATTATTGTTGATAAATAATTTATATATATATATATATATATATATATATAGCATATATATATATATATATATATATATATATATATATATATATATATATATATATATATATATATATGTTGAATTACTTAGATAAAATTGATTAATTTTACAATATATTACATTTATAATAATTATATCATAATTTTATAACAATTCGAAATAACTATTTAAATAATATTAAGTACACCACACTTTGTGAATGAACAAATTACTATGATGTATTACAAAGTGAATTGTTGTCAAAAAAAGTATACCACAATCTTATTTTATTAATTTTTTGAATTCATCCGATTGTACCTATTTTTCAAGTAATTTATATGATATTTTTATATTTTGATTTTTTTAATCTTAATTTATGAATTGGCTTATACTGGATCAATACAACGAGACCAATACATCTTAGGACCTTCTGAGTCGATGATTGATATTGCAACTTTTAACCATGATACTGGTGGTGTTTGGTTTTTTACTTATTGCCAAATAGAACTTTGTTCAGAATAGTACTTAATAATATTAAATATTCGATTGTTTGTTTTTTTGTAATACTTATTTTTATTAAGTATTAATTTATTTATTTTTTATAGGCTAAAAATCAATTTAATTTTGTTGTAGAGTCCAAATTTGGGCTAGTCTTAGTTCTCCCATTTTTTATATTTGATTTTATTTTTACTTCATATTATTTTATTTTATTTTATTCTATTTTAGAAAGAAGCATACAAGTGGGATTTATTTTATTTTAAGCGGACATTAGGGAGATACTATGGTTCTTAAAACTGAACGGTTGGATTGTAGATTGGAGACATACTTCATGATATACAATTGACTAAACATATTCGATCAGAAAAATGAAGCATAGTATATAATTGAGTTTAAAATAATAAAGGCAGTCTTAACACAACCTAAATGTCGTGCTTAAAGGGAGCATAAAGCATGTGCTCAATAAAATACGTAAAAGAGCTCGGCCCACCACATATGCCCAAACACGAAGGCCCAGGTCGGGGACCCGGTTCACCCCGTCTGAGAAGTAGGTGATGTAAACATCCAAAGAACCAGTATTAAAGGAAAGTACCCAACTTCCGTAATTAAATCTCCACCAATTAGGGAAGTAGGATATTTCCTAATAATTGTTCATCAATTATCCCTTATTAATCGTTTAACGATAATTAAAGAAAATCCTTCACCTAATTGGAGAAATATCTGTATCATCATCCAACTAGGAAAGTTATCATGATCATCCATTATAAATACTGTGCCACCCCATCATGAAAGGGTATGATTCAATTCTTACTCCTGCAAATGATCTTCTTCTTCCACCTAAGGAACCGACTTAGCATCGCAGGTAGAGGCAAACCCATCATTCCGCTAACTTTTTGTTTCCTTATTTTTGCAGCAGGAACCCGCATCCGTAGTCAATGGACCTATTTAGCAATTCCCGCTTTCAAGCTCCAGCCCGCCGCTGAAAAGCATCATCGGGCCAAGGCCGTCCGTGGGAACGACGCTTCTTTTTTCCAAATAAAGTTGATATCTCAGTGACTGATGGTATCAACTCGGAACACAAGTAGGAGCCACGCTAATCCCCCAAGGATGCAAGGCCAGCAAGGCAACGTAGATAGCCAACCTCCCGGAGGCACACTAGAAACTCTACACGCCAATACCGACGAGATGGAGGTGCTCCGTCTCACCAACCAACGTCGAGAGAGCTCGAGCAACTCGTGCAAATACAACGCCCTAGAGACACGACAAAGCTCAAGAAGCCAAAACACCATTACCCAAGAAGAACAGCAACATCTCGACCCTCCTCGAAGCATATGGAGAAGCAGAAACCAGCCAAGTCAAGGAGCATGACCCTTACAAACCCCCTGGAGAGAATCGTAATGAGGAGAGGCATGGTAGGAACAACAGAGGCGATGGACCCATCCTTTATCAGCAGGAGATAGGGGAGCGGTCATGGGAGCAGAGGTTCAGGGACATCCAACAAGAGCTTAGCCATAAGGAAGGAAGCTGATAAGTGCCGAGCCCGCCTCTATGGACGCCCGATACAACAAACCGAACCCCGCTCACAGCCATGGTGTCGCACTTCCCTCTTCCGTAAAAGTTCGAATACCAGAGGATCGAAATGTTCGACGTAACGAAGACCCCATAGATCACCTTCACTACATATATGAACCAGATGGAGTCGCACTGAAGACGTGACCCATTATGATGTAGCCTTCGCTATCACGCTAAAGGGCCTAGTATTCGTTTTAATGTGATCTCCACCATCTCTTCAATCTCATCATTTACAGAGCTCTCCATTGCATTCGTCTCCCACTTCACGAGCTGTGACGTATGTGGAAGCCAAGCTATCACTCTCTCACCATGCGTAACTCGCAGAGAGCCCGAGGTCATAGTGTTAAGAGATTCAACACCTGAGTCAGGGCTAAAGGCAGATATTCAGATGAGCTCGCCATAACCGCTTTTATCGCAAGGCTAGGGGTACAGTCGAAAGACCTGATGTTCTCTATCTCAAAGAACCCTCAGGCAAGCATGGCCGAGGTGCTCGCCAAAACAAAGAAGTATATCAATGGCAAAGGAGCCCTTTTATCCAAGCAAAGGAGCTCTTCTACTCAAAAGGAGAAAAGCAGGGGCGATAAGAAATGGGAACGAAGCCTTAGGAGGCGGAGACAAAGGGGATGTATCCTCGCGGAGGGATGAGAAAATGTGATAACGATCCTCAACAGCGTAAGGAACGCCGAGACAGCCTTTCAATTACCTCACCAGCCAGTTAGCTCAGATTCACCTCGGCAATTCACCCTAATACCTGTCACAGTCTTACGCCGCCAGTGCAACATGAAAAAAATCTTGAGATGACCATCTCAGATGAGGTCAGATCCAACAAAAGAGACAATACTAAATACTGTGAGTTCCACAGGGATCATGGACACCGAACAGATGACTACATCCAGTTGAGGAAAGAAATTGAGTACCTGATCCGATGTTGGCATCTATGCCATTGCGTGTCTTCAGAAGGTCAGGACCAGGTGCAACCACCACCACCTCGTCAGCCAACCCTAGCTCAGCACCAACTGGAGAGATCCATGGACTCCCAGGATTCGCAGTGGGCTGAGTCCAAATTTCAGCCGTAGCGCCCATTTGCGCATCATCAGATCAGGGGAAACATTAGAAATAAAAGCCGTATCCAAACTCCCTCGGCTGGATACTACCATAACCTTTTCGGACTTTGACATGGAAGGCTGCCAGCATCCCCATGATGATCCACTAGTGATAAGGGTCGTCGTAGCCAATAAAATAATCAACAAGGTCCTTGTCGACAATGGAAGCTCGGTCGACATCATCTTCACATCAACTTTCGACAAAATGGGCATTGGAAGAGAGAAGCTAGAACCAGTCAACGCCTACCTACGAATTCTAGAGACAAGAGTGCCACCTCCGAGTCGACACAACTAGTGCTCACTTTGGGAGACTCCCCTCATGCCAAAGTTACAACAATAGTAAGATTTCTCATAGTAGATGCCCCATTAGCTTACAACATGTTACTAGGCAAGCCCTCTCTCAATACCATAAGGGCCATCCCCTTCGCCTATCACATGGTTATCAAATTCCTAACTGCAAATGGAGTAGGAATGGTTCGAGGAAATTAGCGCATAGCCAGGGAGTGTTACTTAGCATCAATGAAACAAAAAACGGTCGACAACATCTACATGGACGAGCTCGACATGTGAGACAAGGTAAGCACCCAACCTGCGCCCTCAAAAGAACTAGAGTGTGTACATCTTGGCGACCAGCCAGAACACCTCGTCTACATAGGATCTAAGCTGGCTAAAGACGCTAAGTCCTTCTCATCCACTTTAAAGCGTAATGAGGTGTTCGGGCCTCGAGCTAAGGAAGACATGGGCGGAATAAACCCTACAGTAATCACCCACAGGTTGAACGTCTATCCGTCCTTCAAGCCGGTGAAGAAAAAAAGAAGGAGTTTCGCCCTAGAAAGGCAGAAGGCGATTAATGAAGAGGTCGGCAAGCTCCTCTAAGCAGATGTAATCAGGGAGGTAGAATACCCTGAGTGGTTGGCCAACATTGTTCTCATCAAAAAAGCAAACGGTAAATGGCGGCTTTGCATTGATTTCACGGATATCAATAGGGCCTGCCCAAAAGATAGCTTCCCTCTACCTTAGATTGACCACATAGTAGACGCCACAACCGGTCATGAACTCCTCAGCTTCATGGACGCTTTCTCTGGCTATAACCAGATCAATATGGATCCCAACGACCAAGAGAAGACCTCATTCATTACTGAGCAAGGAACCTACTGTTATTGGGTAATGCCCTTTGGATTGAAGAACGCAGGAGCCACCTACCAAAGGTTGGTAAACAAGATGTTCCAGAAGAAAATTGGGGCATCTATGGAGATATATATAGACAACATGTTGGTAGAATCAGTTAAGGCCGAGCTTCACATAACCCACCTAGCCGAGGCGTTCCAGGTCCTGGAAGCCTATAATATGAAGTTAAACCCAGCCAAGTGTGCCTTCGGAGTCTCCGCTGGAAAGTTCTTGGGTTTTATAGTCAACAACTAGGAATAGAAGCAAACCTAGACAAGATAAAGGCTGTGCTCGACATGCTGCCACCTTCAAACATTAAGGAAATTCAACGCCTGACTGGAAGAATAGCTGCGCTAAGCCGCTTCGTGTCCAAGGCTAGCGACAAATGTCACCCTTCTCGTGCTCCGAAAGGCCTTCCAAGGATGCACACCCAAGGGAGGCATTCACTACGTCAAAACCCACCCAAGCCCCCCCCCCCCCGTTCTAGTAAGCCCTTCCGAGGGAGAACTCCTCACTCTCTACCTGGCCATTTCAGACTTCTCAACTAGTGCCGCCTTGGTCATAGAGTAGAATAAGGTGCAACAACAAGTATACTATTGTAGTCGAGCTCTGAGAGGAGCAGATGGAAGATATCCAAAGATGGAGAAGTTGGTCCTAGTGTTGGTAACTACATCCAGAAAGCTCTGACCTTACTTCCAAGCTTATACCATCGAAGTCCCAACTGAATATCCGATGAAGCAAATACTGCACAAACTAGAAACCTCTAGAAGACTGATAAAGTGGGCTATAGAGCTGAGTGAGTTCGACATCAGATACAAACTAAGGACAACAATAAAAGGGCAGATCTTGGCAGATTTCATCATGGAATTCACCCCAAAGCAGAGCCTACCGAGGCTACCCAACTTACGCCCGGCCTCCTCATCTGGAGGTTGTCCACTGTGACGGCGCCACGCCCAAGGAAGCGGTGTGCAGTCCGATCCTAACCTCTCCGCATCGGATAGATGTGAATATGCCCTCAGATTTGGCCTCCCCAAGCCTCCAAATAACGGTCGAATATGAGGCTGTCATAGCTGGGCTTAACCTCGCCCACTCCATGGAAGCTGATCAACTGGAAGTGAGCAGTGACTCCCAATTGGTAGTAAAATAGATAGAAGACTCCTACGAAGCTAGAGGTGAGAAGATGATCCTGTACCTTAAGAAGGTGAAAGAGTTGCTTAAAAAGTTCATACGAGTTCAAGTCAAACATGTACCAAGAGCATAGAATTCTCGAGCTGATGCCTTATTAAACCGGGCAACAAATTTCATAGGAAGACTCGCGTGATCGATACTGCTGAAAGCACCTCCTTAACCCTCGCATCGACAATGGAGAAGTCTCCCCTGTGATGTCCAAACCGAGTTGGATGGACCCCATCTAGGATTACTTAGTAGAAGGAAAATTGCCGTTTACCCAAAGGAGGCATCCAAACTCTCAGCAAGGTCGGGCAAGATTCGCCCATTCACCTGGGACCCTTATAAACGAAGGCTTCTTTACGCCCATTCTAAGTGCGCAGGAAGAGTTGACGCCACCGCATACTCTGGGAGTGTATACAAAGACGCCAGGCAACCACATCGGTGCTCGGACCTTAGCAGGGAAAACCTTGAGACAGGGGTATTGCTGGCTCACAATGCTCAAAGACGCAACAGAATTGGTCAGAAAATGCAAAGCTTGTTAGTAGCATGTCAAGATCCTCATCTCCTACTCCGAAAGCATCGACGCCAATCACAAGCTCCTAGCCTTTTCAAGAATAAATGACATATCGGGACCCCACCATTGGAAGGCCAATGCAAGTTTAATATCGCGGGTCAGGACTACTTTACCAAGTGGGTCGAGGCCGAACCCTTAGCAACAATCATGGAATAGAAGGTACGTAACTTCGTCTGGCGTTCTATAATATGTGTTCTGATCCCGAGGTCCTCGTGTCCGATAGTTAATCCGAAACAGCCGACAATCCTAAGTTCGTAGTGGATTGCAGACCGAGCTCGAATCGTAAGAACCACGCTTCATCCCCGCCTTATCCACAATTCAACGGGCAAGAAAAAGTCACTATAAGGACTCTCAACAAAGAATAAGACTAAATTAGAAGATCTAAAGGGAAAATGGGTAGAATACCTCCCCGAGGTGTTATGGGCACATAGAACTAAGCGCAAGTCAGCAACTCAAGAGACCCCTGATGGTTATTTTTTTATTTGGCCTTTGATCGACCTATTAGGCCCTTTAACCAGCCCAAAACCCATTGCCACATCAACTATTAGGACCTCAAAAATAAGTTTGCTTTGCAAAAAAAGTCTTCAACCCATGATCTTGTGTTGTGAATTGTTTTTTTTTTTTTTTCAAATATTTTAGCAATTTCAACAACTCTTTAAACATATTATTTTTCGATTTTAAAATAATATAACAAAATTCAAATTTCTCTATTTCTTTTCCAAATTCTTTTACTGAATTACAATTTTACAAAACCTTAAATTTTAATTTCCAAAATTCCCATTTAATTAAAAAAAATTTCTTACAAATTTAAATTCTTAATTTCTCACAATTCAACTTTCTAAATTCTCAAATTTCTAAAATTTAAACTTAATTTCTTGATTTTCAAATTTCAAAATTCAAGTTTCCTAATTTCTAAAATTCAAATGCTAATTTTTCAAAATTGATGTTCTTAATTTCCAATTTAAGATGTCCAAGTTCTCAACTTTTAATATTCAAGTTTCCAATCTCAATTCAAAAATTCTCAAATTTTAAATTTCAATTTCAAAAATTTTGAAGTCAAAGTAGTGTTTCAAAACTCTAAAGAATAAATCAATTCTATAATTACAGTTAAATGAAACCACATGGAGTTAACTCACGTGCTAAATAAATGGGCCTTTGTGGGGGCTCAACATCCCATGTATGATTTTTACAAATAATTTGGCGCTTGATTTATATCTCGATGTTCTAATTTAATTATGAATGTTTCTATATATGTTATTGCATTAACATTGTTTCTTATTACCGCCTTTGCGATTCTCCTCCAAGGTACACATCCTTTTTCCACATCGACTTTGCTTATTTATTTATTTATTACATATTTAATGTAACCTCCTATCATTATTGACGCTTATTTCGTGCTATTAATTACTTTATTAGTCAATTGTCATATATGTCCAAATTTAGTTAATAGAAACCCAAATTTTAGGGGCTTAGATGGGTGCTACAACTCATTACCGTACCTTCTCGATAGGTAACCTGACCTTCGAACCTAGACTATGTTTTCATAGAATAGTTTTTCCTTATTGGGAGTCACATATGTAGTTTGTTTTTATTTGGTTTTCCACTTTAAAATAAAACAAAATGTTTACTCTAATTCAAATTGTTTTCAAAATATAAAGACGAGTCTCACCTTTTAATGATAAACGTATCATAGCGAAAATTCGATGTCCACATTAATGTTTATGTGACGCCCCAATTTCCGGGGGTCATTTTATTTATTTATTTATTTATTTCTCTACTGGACAAGTCTGCCACGACATAGAATCTCTTTGCGACAGAATTCCTCTGTCGGGCACATGTCCTTGTCGTGTGCATGCCCCGGCCTTGTTGTGTGCAAGCCTAGAGCGTTGTCGCCGCACGCCTAGCCCTTGTCGTGTGCACTCCTAGGGTGTTGTCGCCGTGGGCCCAGCCCTATCATGCCAACCCTGTCGCGACTCATTGTGCCATGTCGCGACACAACCTCCATGTCTCGACTCAAACTTAGTTGCGACCTAGAATGTCAGGTCACGACATGGGAACCTCAAGCCTTGTCCAAGTCTGTCGCGACAGAGAATTCTCTATCAAGACAGAATTCCCGTGTCGCGCGTGCAACTTCTTCATGCGCCGCATCCCGCCGCGCTGCAACTCCTCGTCGCGCACGCACATCCCGCCGCTGGCGATGCCCGGCCATGCTCCGTGCTCGGCCCTGGAGATAGAGCTCCTCCTTCGTGGTCAGCACTATTGTGACCTGGAAGTCCTCTATCGCGACACAATTTTTCCATATTCTGGCCAACTTTGTCGCGACCTAAAATGCTATCGCAAAAAAAAAAAAAATCTCATTTGGTTATACTCTGTCGCGACATAAAATATTTTATCGCGACACAAGAACCTTGCCCAAGGCCAAACTTTATCGCGACACAAAAATACTTTGTCGCGACATCGAACTCCTGGCCTTGACCAACTCTGTCACGACACAAAATGTTATGTCGCGACACAAGGCCCTTTGGTCTTGGCAACACTTTGTCGCGGCATAGAATACCCTGTTGCGACACAACTCCGTGAAATCCTGTTGCGACACAAGGCCCTTTGGTCTTGGCCACACTTTGTCACAACATAGAAATACTCTATCACAACATAGAACTCTTGGCCTTAACCAACTCTTTCAAAACACAAAATGTTGTGTCGCGACACAAGGCCCTTTGGTCTTGGCCACACTCTATCGCGACATAGTCGCGCCTCGCCAAAGAGAATACCCATCATGACAATAAAAATTTTCTCGTCGCGACCGAAATTCCTCGCATCAACCAAGCCTGTCGCAACGTTGATCTCTTGGCTCGCCGCCCTGGCCGGCCAAGGGACCCTTTATCACGAAAATATCACGACAGAGAACAAAACACTATTGCGACATAGGGAGGACCCCCGTCATCACGTAAAACCGCAAAAACAGAACCTCGCCGCGACCAGGAAACCCCCGTCGCGGCCCAACAACCGCCATGCTAGGAACCATGTTGCGACACGTAAAACCATGTCACACCGAGCCGTAGTGCCTACGGGCGACAAGAGAAAACCTCCGTAGCGACCTGAACCCGCCAACAGGCAGTAACCTCTCTAGGCCTTTTCTTCACCTTCAGCTTTTTTTTTTTCTTTCTAAGCACCCTAAATTCAATATACAACAACCTTTCTATTACAAAGGCAACATGAAACCTAGAAAAAACTTTCCAAATTGTACTAATCATACAAAATGAGTTTAATTTCAACTCTTTTCTTCTTACATAATAAACCTGGTTTTCTCGCCCAAAATTTAACAAAACTAGATAAATATCCGTAATTTTACATAATACATGAATAATCCATAAACTCGGCCCTTCTTCACAACTAAGATCTCGGATGGCTTCATCCCTGTACCTCCAAGACTGTAGCATTTTCCCCACGATGGGGCGAGCAATGCCTAGTGTGATGAATTCCCTCTCGTCACGTAGGATGAACTTTGGTTTCGCTTCATCAAAACCGACTCCGCCCGACTTATAAATCCTAGAGAAGGTGCAGCCTCAATTCTCTTTTCTTCTTTTTCTTTTTCTTTTCTTTATTTTTCTATTCTTTCTTTTTCTTTCCCTCCTTTTTCCCTTCTCCCCACCGAATTGATCCACTTGATTCAAGTGGGAAATTTCTTCCCACCTTCTGCTTGCCACATGTCCCCTTTCTATCGGGACTTTCTTCTCTCACCTATCCCCTTTATCCAAAGATTCCTCGATTTCCTTCCTCTGCGCTCGACACACGTGGCCTCCATGGGTCCCCCTGTGACTTCCCTTTGTTACACTTATCTCTCCAATTCCAACACATGTCTTAATGTGAGCTATGAATCTTTTCCTTTTACTATTCACGTACAAGGTCACAATGGACACACGCATTAGCTCGCACTCCACACCACATGGCCTCATGTTATGTGCACCCTTCATTGTGCTCTTACCATTACGCGACATCTACATGATTACGCGCTTATGTGGCACCACTCCTCAGGTCACCCAACACTTGATAATTTAAAATGCTAAATTTCAATGTCCTTGAATCCGACGAAATCTCGACTGTGCAACAAGATTTCAAGACGACCTAACTAAGGAAGTCCGGCTTCACATCACACATTCGAGATATAGAAAAATTCTAGGTTTTCAACCTATACTATTGCGAAAATTACCGTTTTGCCCTTTTTAAGAAAGATTGTATTTTTCCTTGGTTTTACATTCTTCCCCCCTTGAAAGAATTTCGTCCTGAAATTCCACCCATATACACATCGAATCACATGCATATGCAATTGTACACAATCACATGCATATAAACTAGTAATTTAATCTCCAAATGACTAAACCACATACCTTCATCCTTAAACAAGAAAGGATAGGTGGCACGCATCGTGTCCTCTGCTCCCACATTGTCTTTTCCTTTCACTTCTGCTGCCAAGCAACATCTTCACTAAATTTCTCACAAATTTACGTCGCAAAACCTGATCTCGGCTATCCATGATACACACCGGTCCCTCCTTGAATGTCCCATCTGTATCAACAACAATCCCTCCCTAATCCACTACATGACCTGGATCTGGAGTATACTTCCGGAGCATGGAGATGTGAAACACCTCATGAACACCTGATAAACTCCCAATACACTTCACACCCACACAACTATGCCCACCCTCTCAAGTATCTCGAAGAGCCCGATATACCTCGGCGATAGCTTCCCTCACTTGCCGAACCTGACCACTCCTTTATTAGGCATCACCTTCAAGAAGACATGATCACCCACCTCAAATTCTAAAGGTCAATCTTCGCTTGTCGCAGATTCTTCTACCAGCCTGGAAATAAGAAGCCCGCATCAAACCCACCTTCTGGGAGGTGTCTCTAATCAACCGACTGACCTCTCTCTCCCACCTCCGTCCAACAAATTGGAGATCGACATGGCCTCCCATACAAACATTCCCATTGTGGTGCCATCTACATACTTGCCTAATAACTATCAAGAAGAGGCACCTACTCAAGTAAAGTGCTCCTCCCATCTACCCTTAAGATTCAGATTGGCTACTGCTCACAAAGATGTCCTCTAAAACATGTAAGGTCCACTCGACCGACCATCCTGCCTATGGATGAAAAGCTGCTCATCATCAACCTGTCCTTATGCCCTCCTCAAACTCTTCCCAAAAGTGTGTTGTAAACCCTGATCTTTGTTCGATACTACGGGACACTCAGATCACGTACACCCTCGAATATACAACCGATGCATTCCTCCAATGTGAAGGTCATACTCACCGCTAGAAAATGTGCCGACTTAGTGAGTCGGTCCACTATCACCCATACCACATCATGCCTCCGCGATGTTCTTGGTAAGTGAGTCACAAAATCCATCGTGATATACTCCCATTTCCACTCTGCTACCTCCAATGGCTAGAGTAGCCCCACTAGCCTCTGGTGCTTAGCCTTTACCTACTAGCATGTGAGACACCTTCGTACAAAATCTATAACGTGTCTTTTCATGCCGATTCAGTAATATTGGCAACAAAGATCACGATACGTTTTCGTGTCGCTTGGATGCACAGCAAATCGAGCGCAATGGAACTCCCTAAGGATCTCCTCTCTCGCATCTGCTCACCAGAACCATCATCACCCCTATACCGAAGACTACCATTTGTGGATGGCCCACCGGCCACCCGCATCTAATCCATACCCTATCCCTGATGGATACCATCTTTGCTTCCAGCCCTTGACTCGAATCAATTCTACTCGCAGGAAGGCAGCCACTCAAACCTCAACATACCCTCGAGCCCGACACCGTATCGTAGTCCAACCTGGTCCCACAATCTCAAGAATCTGCCACTCCCAAGAAGTTACACTAGCTAGTACTCCTCATGACTTCCGACTAAATGCATCAACCACCACATTTACCTTACCAGGATGGTAATGCAAAGTGAAGTCATAATCCTCTAGAAACTCCGTCCACCTGCGTTGCCTCATGTTGAAGTATATCGCCAGGTGAAAATATACTAGACTCTTTGTATCTTAAAATATTTCTCAAACCGGCTACTTGATACAATGGCCACCAACTCCATGTCATGTGTTGGGTAATTCCGCTCATGATTCTTCAACTGTTGAGAACCATAAGCTACCCCCTCCCAAACTGCATCAAAACGCATCTCAGGCCTTCCTTCGAGGCATCACAATACACTGTGTACCTCTGTCCCCTTTTCGGGACTATCAAAATAGGAGTTGAAGTAAGCCTCCTTTTCAGTTCTTAGAATGCCCTCACACAAGTCATTCCACTCAAACTTGACCTCCTTTCAGGTCAATCTTGTCATAGGTGCTGCTAGCCAAGAGAAATCCTTTATGAACCTCCTGTAGTACCCCGCCAATCCCAAGAACCTACGTATCTCGAAGACTGACTTCAACCTCTGCCAACTCATAAAAGCCTCAACCTTCTTAGGGTCTACTGACACACTTGAAGTCGACACAACGTGTCCCAAAAATTTCACATCAGTAAGCCAAAATTCACATTTGCTGAACTTAGCATACAACTGATGGTCTCTTAAAACCTGTAGAACAACCCTCAAATGATCCTCATGCTCCTCCTAAGACTTAGAGTAGATCAAAATTTCGTCAGAACTTAAGACCACAACAAACTCCGATCCAAATAGGGTCGAATACTCCTGATGCATAGATCCATGAATGCTTCTAGCGCATTCGCCACCCAAAAGGCATTACCTGAACTCAAATGCCCATACCGCAACCCAAACGCCGTCTTAAGATATTCGCTCCTAATCCTCACTGATGATACCATATGTAAGGTTTATCTCGAGTAGACTCAGCGCTCCTTTCAATCACCAAACAAATCATAAATCCTCGGTAATGGATACCTATTATTGATCGTAACCATGTTCAAATGTCGATAGTCAATGCACATTCGAAGGGTCTTATCCTTCTTCTTTGCAAACAAAACCGAAGCGCCCCATGGTGAAGTGCTCTGTTTAATAAAACCCTTGTCCAACAATTTTTGCAATTGGACCTTGAGTTCCTACAACTCAACCTGTGCCATCTTATGAGGAGTCATAGAAATGGGCGACATACTAAGGTGCAACTTAATACAGAAGTCTACATCCCTATGCAGAGGTAATCCTAGTAGCTTCTCCGGAAAAATATCCTCATACTGGCCAAACCACCCGAGCAAGTGCATCCAAGTCCTCGTGGCCTCACCTCATCCTCCAGTGTAAGGCTCTGCTAAACAACCCATCAACCTCGTGCCATTTGGAGTCACATGGTTTGGGCAAAACATCGTGCTTGTCCCCTTGGTAATATGAATACCCTCTGTGTGTGTTTAGAAACTCTCCTACGCGCCACAAATCAATGACGACTGATGTGCCAGTCAAACTAGTCCATCCCAAGGATTGACATCAAACTCTATTATGTCTCACGACCCCTCAGTCCACAATGAGTAGAATGATTGTTGATCTCTAACCCAACCCTGACATATAAGATCCACACTCATCCTAGTTCTTAGGAAGAGCCATTGCCAAACGACTTTTCCAAGGTCTCAACTCCTAAGCCCCAATCATATCACACATGATGCAAAGAATAAATGAATGCTAATGCACATAAATTAAACAATATCCTCGCCTGATAAGCAGATAGTGTAAAACACACCCCTATATAACTAATTGATCCTGCTAGCTCGCCCTGGGTGGTACAACTGTGTAGATAAGCCCCTAGGTCTCTAAAGTCCCAAGGCCCGTGAAGTCTTGTCCCCGAACTCCTCGACCTATACTCGGCCTCTCAGCCTGCCCGTGACATGGCAAAGCCTCAGGCCGCACTCGAGGCCGGTATCGTTCCTCTACCAGACCGGGGGGTGAGAAGGAAATGCACCCTCAGGCACGCCCCCATTGACGGACCGGGACTCATGCCATCCCAAAACCCTGGGATCCTTGCCTCTGAGGGCAATCCTGCTTCATATGTCTAAGATGATGGCAATGGAAACATGTCATCAGTCCTGGCTGGCTAAGAGCCCTGATTTGGCCTTGACCTTGATAGCCGCGGCCCTGTCCTTGAAACCCTCATGAACTAGAAGCCTTCAGCTTCTTTCTCGAACTAAAAGAAGGCTGACCCTCCTTCCTCTTATCACTAGCAACCGTATCCCAGATGCTCCGTGCATCTTCTATCTCTCTCTCGATAGCCATAGTTGTCCTGACCATAAAGTCCATGTCTTGTAGGAGGAATTCTACAATCTTGCCTCGGATGGACAACTTTAGACCATCCTCAAACTTCCTCACCTTAGCCATGTTTGTGGCCACATAATCGTCAACAAAATGGGCTAACTCTATGAACTTAGCCACGTATTCCATCACTGTCATCGTTCCTTGCTTTAGCTCTCTAGTGAACCCCCGAGCCTTGCATGTCTGGGCTAGCCTCGAAAAATATTTACCTGCTACGAAGAGCTTATGAACTCGCCCAAGTCATCAGCCTCTAAGTCCCCTCGAGGCCCCCGACTCGAATCCCAACATACTTGGGATTCACCCTCTAGCTAGAATGCCGCTAGTCTAATCTTTGTCGCATCGAAGGTGATTTCCATAGCCTCTAATATCTTCTCAATATGTCGGAACCAATGGTTAGCCACCATCGGATCCTCTCCTCCCATGAATGTCGGAGGATGATGTGCCTTAAACATCTAGAGGTTATTTGACCCTCCTTAACCCCAGCTACACTAGCTTATGCAATACTGGTAAACACAGCGGCCATAGCCTCTATAAAGGCCTACTGGTAAAAAACGGGTGATAGTTGGCTATCGCGCCGTGGACGACCTCTACGTCCTCGTCCTCGACTTGCCATCTACACATGTCAAATGGCAACAGGGTTATCAAATTTCTATCTTAGTCTAACTAATAATGCACATGCCAACCACTAATAGACTTTATCATCATGAACTACACTGTTAATCCCTTTTTTCTTAGTGGTGCTAAATTCCAAACACTAATACAATTCAATTCAATTCCCAAACTATCATGTTCAGTTTGTTTTTCCGAACCCCTAAGGGTATGTTTTCTAACCTTAGTGTTCCATATACAATCTACCATGTATAATGATTTATTCAATATACAACACAGTATCATGCAACATATCACACATATTAATTTATCAAAATGCACAATGATGCATGATCTAAACCCATGCCCATCGAGTCCTAGGTATTCGTATACCTAAGCTTTGATACCAAGCTGTGAAGCTGGTATAAGATGTGATGCATGTCCATCAAGCCCTAGGCTTTCGTATACCTATGCTCTGATACCAAGCTGTGAAGCTGGTATCAGATGTGACGCATGCCCATCAGGCCCTAGGTAATCACATACCTAAGCTCTAATACCAAGTCAGGACGCCCCCACTTCGGGGGGGTTTTTTCGGGCTATCGGGACAAGTTTGTCATGAAAGAGAATCTTTGTCGCATGCACGTCCTCATCGTGTGCGCGCCCCAGCCTTGTCATGTGCATGCCTAGAGCGCTATCGCCGCCGCCCAAGACTGTCAAAGGGCCGGCTTCACGCACCTGTGCCCCCGCCGTGCAAACCATGTCATGACCTAGCTATGAAATGTCGTGACATGACCTCCATGTCTCGACCAAAACTCAATCGCCACCTAGAATGTCAGGTCGCGACATGGGAACCTCAAGCCCCTGGTCTGTGCGTGTCGTGATGTAGAATTCTCTGTCGCGATAAAAATTCCCTTTGTCGTGCACTCACACTCGCACGCCGTCGTGGTGCGCCTGGGCCTTTGTCGCTGGCGACTAAGCTCCTCCGCTGCGGCCAGCTCCTTATCGCGTACCTAAGTCCTCCGTCACAACACAATTCTCTCTATTTCGCAAACTCGTCGGACTCAAAATGCCTGGCCGTGACGTAAATCTCTCATTTTTACCCATACCTCGTCTGCGGACACAAGAGTCTCTACCAGCAATAAACTCGTCGCGGACACGTAAATATTCGCCGCGGACATAAAACTCTTGGCTCAATTAACCGGCCCTGATACAAAAATTTGTGCTATGACACGCGCCCTTGGTATCACACTGGGTCGCGACATAACACCAAGGCGACACTAAAATTTTCTATCGCGGACTAAATTGGCGCTCCCGCCGCGCCTCGACATCTCGCTCTAGGCTAGCCCGTCGCGATGTAAGGACCTCCGTCGTGACATTGCTGGGCGCACGCAGGTTGAACACCTGCCGCGACACGGGAGGACCCCGTCGCGACGTAAAAACCAGAAGAAAACAACCCCGGCCGCGACTAGGAAACCCTTGTTGCAACCTAAAGAACCGTCTACATGTACTGAACCATGTCGCGACATAGAGCCATAAATCTCTATCGTGATAGAGAAAACCTCTGTCGCGACCCAAACTCGCCAATAGGCAGTAGCCTCTCTAGGCCTTTTCTACACCTCCAACTTTTTTTTTTTTCTTTCTAAACACCCTAAATTCTATATACAACAACCTTTCTATTACAAAGGCAACATGAAACTTGAAAACTGCCAAATCAGACATCATACAAAATGAGTTTAATCTCAACTTTTTCTTTCTTACATAAAATGTAAATTGGGTTTTTCTCGCCTGTGTTTAACAAAACTCTGGATAAATATCCAGAATTTTACATAATACATGAATAAGCCATAATCTGGCCCTTCTTCACAACTAAGATCTTGGATGTATTTCATCCCCCTGTGTACCTCCAGTACCTGTAAATATTTTCCTACGACGGGGTGAGCAATGCCTAGTAGATGAATTCTCCTACAAGGGATACTCCCCATCTAAGTGCTCATGCAATGGAAAACACACAACATTCAAGTACAAGTATGCACATTCCTACTCGAATGTCTACATGTCATGCCCCATGTCTCGAGTCCTCGTCAACTCCCTCACACATGCATTTTCCATGTATGAAAAGCTGATTTCAAAACAAAAGATTTTTGTTTTTGAAAACCCATTGGTCAATCTCCGATATAATTTATTGGACATACTCCGATAAACTTTAGTGGACATACTCCAATATAATTTATTTAATGGACAACCCTCATATATCAAATTCATTCAAAATCCATGTCATGCACTCACACCCGTTTCACGCGATGTCCCCATGCATATGAAATGGGGAATGCCATTTCATGCCAATTCATGTTACATGCATGATGAGTGCTACATGCAACATTAATGAATCATGGATAATTATATTTTCTATATATAAATTTAATCCATCAAGTATCTCACGTCAATACATCATATAAGCATATGTTAACATGAATTTCACACAACCAATATGTTGTTCATTTTTTTTAGCAACAACACATAAAAACAGTACACCTGGTCCAGAAATCAATCCCGGACTGCCCGAAAATAGTCCGAAAATTCCAATGTTCAGTCCCAAAATTTTGGAATTGAACAGCACGACCATTCATGACCCAAAGAAAATTCATGCCACTAAATGGCTCTTAAACCAAGAATAACCAAAGTAGGAGAGAAACCCCTACCTCTCAGAGGTTGGCGAACACCCCAAATTCTTGTACCTACGCGAAGCTGTTAAGACCATAAGTTGTGCATATTCAAATTTATGAAATCATTACTAGAAGACTATAAATTAATCCCCAGCAACGACGCCAAAAATTTGATAAGACCCTAACTAATATATATACAAATTTATGGCACTACTACCAAAGGATTTTAAACTAGACTGACTAAAATCCCCGGCAATGGCTCCAAAAATTGTTAAAACCAAATATAACTTGTATGCTCATAAGAAGAATAATTTTGTCACTAAACTCAATTAAAGATTTAATTTGGTCTTAAAACTCCGTAAGTGCAATGTGCTGTACAATAAAGTGGACCTATAAGTCCAGATATCGTTCCCACAAAGATTGAAAATAATTTAAACTTCAACTACCCCAACTACTCAAGTTCTACACTATTTGAACGTCTAGTTTAGAGAAAATTTAGTAACATAATAAGAATTTTAATAACTGGAATCCTACATTTAAAATAAAGGAAAAAAAATTTAAATCCTAAATACAAACTAGACTGAACCAAATTATTGCTAGAAGTAGACACTGGGAATTCACTGCTGTGAAATTTTCAATTCTGGCATCATAATCTAATTGTATTTTCTGCTGAGTTGGAATCTGAATTTGTCAAGAGGCAAGGTAGTATAGTTTGGATTTCTCCTCTAACCATACTTTTCACTGAGTAGAGATTCATGTTCATTTCAGAATCATGATTCTAATCAATTACTTATAATAAAATTTCTCTATAAGATCTAGGTATTTTTCTTTTCCAATATTTCATACCCATTTTTTTATGATCAAGTAGATTTCTTCCTTCCCAAGACAGGTGGCAATTTGCTAGATTTCTACTGTAAAATGAATGATGTCTCATCCTTAAGTGACGAAAGAGTTTTCCCACTTTTTGATTAGATCTCACCTAACATGGGATCAAGACTTCATTCCTCTAGACCAAGGAGAGATCTCTTAATTGATTAAATTGATATATCACTCAACCCTTCTCAAACCATTAGCAAATTGAGGATTTATCTAAATAACCTTTCAAAGCTCATTAGTTCTTCAATATTAGTCTAGCATACCCCTAAGTAACTAATCCATGCTCTCAAGAATCTCCTTCTTTGTGTCACTCAAAGGGCCTCCTGAAAATTAAAGTCAGACAGTAGTCCTTTCATGGGTATTAGCTACTAAGATTGGGAACAATTAATTTCACAACATCACCATCCAAATAAATTCAAAACCCTCAACTCAAGAAATTTTTTTCTTCTCATTGTGCAAAAAAGACCATATCTAAAATAAGATCTTTCCCAATAGAAGTCAGGTTCTCGAAAAACTAGGATTATGTAGTATACACTAAATACTGACAGAAAATTCCACTCGTGAATCGCAATCAACCCAAGAAATGCAGAGTCCTTACCTTTGTCCGAGTTCATCAATTCAAACAACAATCGTAAATGAATTTCAAGATTTAAATTCAACTTCAAAACTTCTGAATAATTTACTGTTTCAGATCCAGTAAACAAATTAAGTAGTCCTACTCTAAATCTAATCTACGAAGGAAAGAAAAATAAGAAAATTAAAAGAAAAGAAAAAAATATAATACAAAAGAGTCCCCGCCGCCAGGTACTGTTCGGTCCGATGCCGACCGACCGCCCTGCTCAAGCAAATACCATTTCTATTTATAAAGCCCTAAAAGTTTGGGCCCTAAAATTTTGGCCCATATTTTCCTTCTCTGTTACAACCTAGAAGTTGTGTCACGATAGAGTTTTGTGTCTTTGTTGCAGGTTCTTATTGTAGCAATGTACGTCATCACCGAAGATCTCAGACTCTTCGCTTTAGCTTTCAGACATTTTCTTCTTTCGCATGATAACTCTTATCAAGGATAGAGTTTCCTTTGTCTCGACAATATTCTATGCATTCCTCAAACAGTTATGTCGCAACATCGATAATCATGTCACAACATAGTTTCAGCAGCTGGCAAGTCGGGTGTCTCACCGTGCCTTCATGTCACACAAAGATTCGGTTAGTTCCTGCAACACCGTGTCTCGTAAGATATCCCATTTTTTTTTTATGACTTAGAAAGTCTGTCGCGACAGAGTCTTGTTGCTATTGAGCTTGACTTCTTGTTGCAGCTTTGTTATGATGTTGCAACATGACTTCTTGGAATTATCAATATTTGCTATTGTGACCTAGTTTTCATGTCAAAGGACAAGATTCCTTCATGTTCTGGCAACGTTCTATCGCGATCCAGCTTTGTTATGTCGTGATTGCAACTTTTTCAGATTGTGTGTCAGTCCCTTTGCCGCGACATATAAAAGTATGACGCAACCTCGTTTCTCTCTATTCAGCTTATTTATGTGTTTCGACATTAAGATCCATGTCGATTACGATTTATCTCCTACCAGCATGTCGCGAACGTCAGGGCTCCCTTTCACGCGACTCAAAGCGCTTCAACAAGCAAGCATCAACGCCACATAAATTTTCTTATCATGAATTGCATTCTTCTTTCAATGCTTTTTTCTGCCTCAACTAGCTCCTTACGTTGCAAGAGGTTAGTTGTCGACAGAGCAGACTCGTCAGCGGCATAGATTCTACCTTTACGATATTTCATGAAAGCAACATAACCGATCTGGCCTCACCGCTTCTTCCCATTTCCCCGCTTCGAAGCATGTCGTTTCCTTTTATTGTAACATAGCTCATCTCAAGTAATTTTTAGATCTTTGCAAGCTGCGACATAAAATATTGTTGTGACACGCTTCTAGCCATTTTCTTAGACGCTTGTCGCGGACACAATCGAACTCGCGATGTAGACTACCGGCAATTTATGTTTTTCTCTTCTTTCACTGAAATATCTCCTTTCAATTAACTCTTACAAAAACAATAAAGTTTGTAAATATTCCATAATTTGCATTAAACAACTCCTGAAAATACTAAAAAACAAGCTAGAAAAATGGATTAAAATATATGAGTTTAAGACTCATTAAGCTCTCGTCGTATTACTTAACTTTTCCTCTGGCTTCCGATTAAACCGACTACCAATCTCCGTGAACTTGGGAGAAGGCAGCCTCTCACTCATCTTTTCTTCTCTTTCTTTTCTTTCTTTCTTTTTCTTTTCTTTCTTTTCTTTTCCCCTCTTTTCCTTCTCCACCGACCGATCCACTCAGACTACAAAAATTCCTCTGTCTTCCCAAACAACAAAATGCTCCTTCACTCCTGTTTCCCCTGCTGTCCAAAAGTATCAGATTTTATTCTCTAAAGGCTTGAATATTGGCTCCACTGGTCCCCCTTATACTTCTCCTTTGTTTCTCGACTTATCTCTCCACCTAACACACGCCTTAATGCGAGTTTCATGAATCTTTTTCCTTTACTATTCATGTGCCATGTGTCACATGGACACATGCATTAAGTGGCAAGTTCCACGCCACATGTCTCTCATGCCATATGCACCCCTCACAAGCTTCCATGTGACAGCTACATGGTCACGCGCATACGCATCACCTCAAGCACCGACACCCGATACCTCAAAAACGTGAAATTTCGACCGCCCTCGGAATTCCGACTAAATTCACCGGTAACTGCATTCGCAAAGCACGATTCCAACTACAAGCCTGCCATTATCCGAGATCTAGAAAAATTCTAGGTTTTCAACTTGTACTATTGCAGCAATTACCGTTTTACTATTTTTCAAAAAGATTGCATTTTTCTCGGGATTTACAGTTTATATGTCCAATGATAAGTTTATATTATCATTACCATAAATATATATGTATATATAATGTTTGTATAACATTTTAATATATTTATAAAAATTAAAAATTATTATGACAAAAAAATTTAAGTTAATTTTTTTTTAAATACCACCATGAAAAAAATCATAATCATCACACACATTAAATTCATATATAATCTATAAAAGAAAATTTTTTAAGAATTATGGTCCATATTGTTATAGTTTTAAAGTTGTAAATTTTAAAACTTTGAATCTCCCACTTTTCATAACCCACCTCTTCAGCATCCTTCAACCCTTGCACCTCTTTCTGAGACTAATACTTCGCTGCCTCCATATAACGAAATCTATGAGGCATTTTTTGGGTCCATAAACCTACTCTTCCCTATTCAAAATATTTCACCATCAAAGTTTTGAGTGAGTAAAGGTTTAGAAGAATTAAGAAGAATTCATTTTTCATTTCCAGTGTTCCAATTTTCTTCGTTTCTAAACAATGGCTAGAGATATGTTCCCCGCATGTGGCTTCCCGTATATGATTCGATGATATTTTTATTTTTCTTTTGATATGATTAGATTCTTCATGTTTATTTATAGGTTTTATATTTTGTATCAAGTTTCCCTGTGAAACCTCTATCTTGTTAGAAATTTTTTCTTTTTGGTTCCAGAAATTGCATGATATGGAAATCATGTTTCATGAATCTTTCTTGAATTTTTGGATGAAATCTTATGCTAGAAATCATGGAAAAAGATTTATGGAATTTTTTTTTCCTTTTATAAAGGTCCGGTATCACATATGTTCAAAAAAATAAAAATTCAAATATTTTCTTGGAAGAAATTGATTTCCCAGAGGTTGAAGAAGACTTGAATGTGGGTTGATTTTGAGCCCTAGGCCACATTCTGAGGCCACAATTGGACTTCCTGTACCAAGCTCTTGGGCTCTAGGTTACTGGGTTGAACCAAGCCTTTGGATTGCTTGTTGGATTCCTAATCAAGCAATCCAATTAGATTATGTGTGGAAGCAAAATGTCAGAATACACATACCTCCAGCCATTATAAGAAACAGAGAAACTAAAACACTGGAAAACCGGAAACCGAATCACAAGCTAAGAAACCAAAATTGATTTAGTTTCGTTATTCTTAAACCCTTTCTCAAAACAAACTTGATGGTGAATTGTTCTCGTATTTCCTCTCGAGTAGGCTTAGGGACCAAAAATTTCCGCAAAGGTTCTCTCATTATATGGAGCACTGCACCATCACACAGTCTTCAAGAGTTGCAAGGGTTGGTGAAAGGTGTTATGGGAGATTCAATTTGAATTTAAAATCTGGAATTGATACGACCTCATTCTAACATTCTCTCACTTGGTCCATATAGTACAACACCTATCATAAGAGAAAACTAAATATATAAATCATGGCGATAGGTCCTCCTATAGTGAGTATTATCTTCCATGTATTACAATATATCAAGTTCCTCAACACAAAACCCTTAAACTTAATGAATAAACCATATGTTTATTCAAGGTCCAAACTTAATGATATTTCTCAAAATAATAATAATAATCTGAAATCTACAAAACCATATAAGAAATATCAAACTGAATAAGAGTTTTATTTAAAATAATGAATGTACGTACAATTAAATTACATTTGTGGAACCAAGTCTCATTTGTACTACATGATCCTTAAAATACTTAGGTGGCATGCTCCTTTAGTTTAAAAAGGGGTCAAGAATCATCAACTCGCTGTTAACGTGGTTCAATGACCACTTTCATTTCTTTAACACGTTTCTTCTTACGGCAAGATTAATGTCCATATGCTTACTCGACTTCCACTCTTATTGTTCTTATCCATAACATCGCAATGAAAGTTATCACAATACAACTTCAATGGCCTAGATATAGAATCCACAATTCTAAGCCCAGATATGAAACTCTTTAACCATACACCATGCGAGCTAGCCTCAAAATAGGATACGAACTCAGCTTCCATAGTGGAAGTGGCAGTCAAGGTCTGTTTCGCACTTCTCCAAGACACAGCTCCATCAGCTAGCTTGAAAATATAACCAGACGTTGATTTTCAAGAATCAACACAGCCAGCAAAGTCCGCATCGGAGTAGCCAATCACCTCCAAACTATATGTCTGCCTCATACATAAAGACGTAATCCTTGTCTTCAAGGTATCTCATCACCTTCTTTGCAGCTTCAGCTGGTCACACTGATTACTCCGATATCTTCCTAATACTTCAATGAAGAAATGCAATGTCGTTTGGTATGGGACCGGAGCATACATTAGACTTCCAACAGCTGAAGCATATGGAATGTTCTTCATGTGTTCCTGTTCGAAATCATTTTTAGGGCACCGATTCAAATCGAATCTATCACCCTTCAAATGGGTGCTACCCTCGGTGAACAATTTTTCATGTTAAATCTCTCTAAAACTTTATTGATATAGGTCTCTTGAGACAAACCCAAAATGCTTCGAGATCTTTTCCTATGGATCTTAATGCCAATGACATAAGATGCCTCACCCATATCCTTCATATCAAAGTTCATAGAGAGAAATTGTTTCACCTCATATAATAAACCCTTATCATTGGTTGCAAGCAGAATATTATCCACATATAACACAAGAAAACAAATCTTACTCCCACTGACCTTCTGGTATATACATTGATCCATGATATTTTCTTCAAAACTGAATGAAGTAATGACTTCATGGAATTTCAAATACCATACGCGGGAAGCTTGTTTTAATCCATATATGGATTTCTTAAGCTTGCAAACTAAATGCTCACCTTCACTAGAGGAGAATCCTTAAGGTTGTTTCATGTAAACCTCTTTCTCTAGATTACCATTAAGGAATGTCGTTTTCACATCCATTTGATGTAAATCAAAGTCAAAATGGGCAACTAATGCCATGATTATCTGAAGAGAATCTTTCTTAGATAGGAGAAAAGGTCTTCTGTGGTAGTCGATTCCTTCCTTTGATTGAATCCCTGGCAACGAAGCTCCTGGGCTCCTTATGTCTCTCAATGCGTTGCCCAGCTGAGTCCTTTTAAAGACCCATTTACATCCAACGTGCTTTTTACACCATCGTGCAAATCCCCAATCAGATCCCATACTCGGTTAGATGCCAGAATTCATTTCTTCTTTCACGGCATTGCACTACGAGTTAGACTTTTTAGAACTCATTGCTTGTGAAAACGTTTTTGGATCATTTTCGCTCCAATGTTATAGTCCAATTCTTGTAAATACACTATATAATCATTCGGAATTTTTGATTTCCTAACTCTCGTAGATCTTCTTAATGTTGCTTCATCATTCTCTTGAGGAATTTGTTGGTCAATTGGTTGTTCAACAATTTTTGGAATTTCTTCATTTGCAACTTGATCTACAGGATCAATATTAGCAATATGTGGAACTTCAGGAAATGGTTGTCTCACACTCGATTGTACTTGAGGGGTGTGAATTACAATCAATCTATCACTTGAACTAGAGGGTTGACCTTCATAATGATCCTTCTCCGAAACAATGTCCTAAAACTAATCACTCCCACTTATTAAGTCATTCTCAAGAAATTTCGCATTTCTTAATTCCACAATCCTAGTGCTGTGAGATGGACAATAAAATCTATACCCCTTAGACCTTTCAGCATATCCAATGAAATACCCACTAATGGTCCTTGGGTCTAGCTTCTTTTCTTGTGGGTTATAAATTCTTACTCGACGGGTATCCCCCAAACGCCGCATATGCTCGCAAACTCCTGCTTCCAACCTTTGAGACTTAAAAGGCTACAGCCTTTAGAGACAGCCTTGCTTGAACTCGATTTAATATTTACACAACCGTCTTTAGAGTTTTAGTCCACAAGTATTGAGGTAGTTTTGTATTACTCCTCATACTCCTTACCATGTCCATTAAAGTTCAATTTCTTCTTTCTGCCACACCATTCTGATCCGGAGAACCAGGCATAGTGTACTGGGCAACAATCCCATTTTCTTGAAGATACTTCGCAAATGCACCAGGAGCTTATCCATTCTCTGTGTATTTACCATAGTACTCTCCACCTCTATCTGATCTCACGATCTTAATATGTTTTCCGCATTGATTCTCTACTTCAGCCTTAAAAACTTTAAAGGCATCTAAAGCTTCATCCTTTGAACGAAGTAAGTAGAGATACATATATCGTGAATAATCATCTATGAAGGTGATAAAGTATTTCGGACTATTTGCATCCATGTCAGGACAACAAATGTCAGTATGTATAATCTCTAGTTTGTCCTTCTTGCACCTTTTTAGACTTATTGGTTTGTTTGCCTCTTAATGCAATTCACAAGTCTCGAAATCAGCAAAATCCAAAATACTAAGTACCCCATCACAACTTCAATTTCTTTTATTCTTTCAATGGAGATGTGTCCCAATCTCCGGTGCCATAACATAGGGGATTCCTCATTCATAACACATCTTTTTAATCCAGTAGTAACATGCATAGAATTATAAGTAATATCATTTTGTAATTGAATATGGAAAAGGCCATCAGACAATGTACCATAACCAATAACTTTTGATTTATTGGATAAACTGAAACCAGGATCTGAAAAGATAAAGGAGAATCCTAAAGGTACAAGTCTTGAAATTGAAATTAAATTCCTAGAGAAACTTGGAACATAAAATGTCTTTTCCAATTCTAAAATGAAACCACTGCTTAATACAAGGCTGCAAGTGCCAATAGCTTCCACACGTGAACTCATCTTGGTCGGCTCGAATAGATGGACAAGTTCACTTCCCACGGGGCTTCCTTTAGGTTTTGCATACCCCTCGTAAGGTATTTGAAACATGGATTGTAGAACCAGAATCAATCCACCATGTGTTAAGTGATTTACATTACTAACTATATTATATTCATAACATACAAAGGGAAAATTGAGTACCTTTCTTTATCAAGCCGCATCTTAAATTTCGAAAGTGCTCTTCTTCATGTGTCCCTTCTTCTTACGTAAAACACTTTAACCCTTCTTAATGCCTGATTGAATAGGAATCTTTCCTTTCTTTATTTCCAAAGGTGGCCAAGTTAACTTGTTCGCTCCTCTTCCATCATTAACCTTCCTCCTTTCTTGCACACACATGGTCAATAATTCATTAATTGACCATTTATCTTTACGTGTGTCAGAAGAGATTTCAAGGGACTCTATTGTCGACAAAGAGTATTCAATATATAATGAACAAGGAAAGTGTTTGACATGGTAACTTCTAATGTCTGAAGTTGGGTCGTTATATGCCTCATGTGCATGATATGATCACGTACTCCTCTTGTCCCGGTAAGCTTGGTGGATGAAAATTGCATAATTAAGGTACTAGCAAGAGCTTTGTCAAAAGTTTCAAACTGCTCATCAATGACTTTCTTAAGTGGCTCGACTTATTAATTTGCTCGATGGAACCACGAATGTATTTACCAGGAGAGTCTTGTCTTTATGAACGTCATGGAGAGGCTTATTGCATTTCCCACTTATCATAAAGATGCATTGCGCCAAGGCTAGTTTCCTAAGAATGGAACGGGGTTCCTCTTTCCTTATAGCGTAGTCAATATGCATCCATCCCAAATACAAAAGAATTCTTTTCTTCCATACCTTATAGTTATCACCCCTTAATTCGGGAATAACACACTTAAAATCAGAAATATTCGCAAGTTGAATAACTGCAAAAGTTAAGTATACATGCTTAGTAATCAAAAATTGAGGCAAAGATATAATGATATGTTTTACCAATGTAAATCATGCTTTTAAATCATAAACCTAGTGACATAAAACTTGACTGTGGGCTAAAGTCTTATTCAATTAGATTTAAATAATATTATGATAAGACTACCAAATCATGTTCCTTTTCCTAATCCCTGTAGGTAAATTAGAAAATATGATTTGATATCTCATCCTAATTAATCATACAAAATATAATAAAAATTCCTGGATGATTTATCACATTCCATATGAATTAATTATGTATAATGTTATCAAATGTGATCTTAAAACTTAATATATAATTTTAACCAAATTCAAGGGATGTTGTGGCTATTCCCTAGTTAATTAAAATTACATAGATCACTTAACATAAGAAACTGTAAAAATTTTAAAGAACAATATTATAAGCATGTAAAAATTATATTCAAGCAAATAATCATAATAAATTCAATAATGAATTTAATCATTGTATTTCTATATAAAATAGGTTGTAGTTTAAATTAAAACATCAATCTAGCATGTAGCCTGATGGTGGAGTGTGTCCCTTGAATTCAAAAGCAAGGGTTTAACTTCAATAGACATCAAACTGTCATAAATTTGTTAATAGGTAACTTTAATCCTTTAAAGCTATATAAATAAAAAACCAAGGTCAAAATAATGCCATCTTAAGTTACCTAGTCGAATGGTGAGCACTACTTTGAAGCCTACATGGTCCTGTGATCAAACCCTTTTTAGTAACAACAACCCCTTAACAATTTTTTGTTTTTTTTAACTAAATGGGCCGGCAAGAAGATATGATCCAAACAAAAGCCTAAGTGGCCTTTAGCTAACTCTGGTCTGGGAGGGCCTTTAGCCAACTTCTTATCTAGTGGCCCTTAACTAAATTAAAAGGGCCTATCAAAATTGGCCCATCATAGGCTCAAATGAGCCCTAACGTGAAGCCACATATATAAAAATATAAAAAAGGTTATCTTCTTTCAACCTTAGCTCCGTCAAATTCCAAATCTCGACTCGATTTAAATGGTTCCTTAGTTTTTTTTTTTACTTGTTAAACACTAAAAATATTTCATTTTGCTGCATCACAAAAGAAAGCAAGAGTAACTTCTTCTCCGGGTGCATTCTGCATCTCATGTAGACTCCTTTTTTTTTTTTTTTTAATATTATTAAATGGTCGCCTTCATTGGTTCCGTAGGACCTCCATCAAGTAACCAATAAGTGAACCAAAAACATAATTATTTATGCAGTTTGATGTCATATGAAATTACAAAATACATTAAATCATATATAAAGGAGATTTAACGCTTCATAACAATGGAAAAACTTAAACGAAAAGATCCAAAATTCTAGAAAATCCAGTAAAAAAAAACTTGTACGAAACACAAAAAATCAAGGCAGAGTTTCTTATATGCTCTGATACCAAATGTTGGATTCCTAATCAAGCAATCCAATCGACATAAAGGGTTAAAATGTTAGAATACACATACCTCCAAATCTATCAGCAAACAGAGAAACCCAAAAACACTGAAACCAAACTGCTGAAACTAAGAATCAAAATTGATTTTATTTTTGGTTCTTCTAAACCCTTTCTCAAAACAAACTTGATGGTGAATTGTTCTGTATTTTCTGAGTCGGCTTAGGGACCCAAAAATTTGCAGTGTCTCTTCTTTATATGGAGACCAGGTCATCACAAGTCTTCTGAAGAGTTGCAAGGGTTGGTGAAAGGTGTTATGGGAGATTCAATATGAATTTAAAATTCAAATTGATATGAACCATTCTAACATTGCTACTGCGATAATAAATGAAGTAGAACCTAGTCCTTGGATTCACCTATACCACACTTTACTACAAGAATACATTAATTAAGTGATATTACATTTTATCTACAGTAGTATTCATACCAAAATGTAGGGATGTTTGTACTTGTTTTGTTAAAGGGTGTTTGGATGTAGTGATAGCCAATCCATTGTTTGGATAGCTAGTGGCAGATAGCCAATGCCCTTGCATGTTTGGACATGGTTATTCATTGCTTTCAAATTTTAATTAAAAAAGTGTGTCATGCCCAAAGGATTTGACCCCAAGACCCGATGGTTAAAATGGAAGTGCCCTAGTACTAAGCTAAGCACTCACATATTAATATATTAACACTACTTGGTTTTATACATAATTACAAGGATTAAAGTTACCTATATTGATTTTTGAATATTTGTGTGTATAATTTATTTTTTATTATACATGCAAAATTAATGTGAATAATATTATTATTCTTTAAATTGCTTAAATTTCTTGCAATAATTATTTTGTTTGTATGTATAATTTGTAGTATTTATTATACATGAAAATTTTAATAATATTATTGTTATTAAAATCGCTTATAGTTTCTTGCAATAATGCTAAGTGATCAATATATTTTTAATTCATTAAGGAAGAGCCACAACATCCTTAGTTAGTTAAAATTATATTTTAAGTTTTTTTAAGATCATCTTTGATAACATTAATTGTAATTACGTCATATGGAATGTAATATATCTCATCCCACAGGAATTTTTATTATATTTTGTATGATTAATTAGGATGAGATATCAAATTATATTTTATAATTTACCAACAGGGATTAGAAAAAAAACATGATTTAATATTTTTATAATAAGATTATTTAAATCTAATTAACTAAGACTTTAGCCCACAGGTAAGTTTTATGTTACTAGATTTATGGTTTAAAAGCATTATTTGTTAGAGAAGTGCCCTAGGCAATCGCCTTTAGCACTTATTGTTTGCACTACATATTTTTTAATATGTAAGGTTTCTTCATTAACTTTATATTCATATGTTGAATAGATATAGATCTTTAATCGAATTAATGAAGTCCATGATGCATAATATAGCATGAAGGGATCATGATAATAAGATTCCTATCATGTGCAATTATGTTAGAATCTAAATTATCCCTAGCTCAGGATCAATGGGATTGACATTGTTAATTCGGACGTACTAGCACATGTCATACTCCTGATTGGACTGCTAATGGATCTTATAAACTGTGATCATGAGATGATTGGAGTTGACATGTGGATGCTTTCTAAGAGTTGCTAAGTACATCGGAGACCTGCCATGAGACAATCATATGAATTATTTATTTAAATGTAGATGATTGTCTCATCATAGCAATGGTGCAATTATCCTTAAACTTGAGGTGCTCAAGGATATCTTGAATGTTGATTTTGTGCTTTGACTTCATTCCTTGTTACCTTCTAGAGGTCGCTCATAGGGTGATGATTAGGTACAACTTGAGGTATTTGAAGGTAATTGAGTAGCCAATAAAGGATTCACCACTCCCAATAGAGGGGGAGTATACCTATGGCCTCTTGTCATGATCATTACTCGAAAATCTCTAGTTATGGTGGAAATGCCATGAAGAGTGTCTTCAGGTGCATAACTGATGAGTAATGAGTCCAAGGACAAGATATGATATCACTTAGGCTAGATGTGGCGTAGCTAGTCTAGTGGGAGCCACACATTGTCCATGATCTGAATCGAGTGGGGTATAGATTGGTGAAAGGACGAATTGCACGGTATTTGTCTATGGAAGGGTTTGAAATCAAACTATTGAATCTCCTGTCAATTGGGGGTCATGATGTGTTGCTAGATACCGCTCATGACTTGCTTAATTCAATGATCGAATCAAGTAGCCAACATAACTAGGAACCTAATGGGTCACATACTTAGAAGATGGAGACATGATATAAAACGGACTTGGATGTGATCCAATTATGAGAGACTTCACACTGGGGATTATACCGCTCCGGGATCAAAAGAATCCCAGACTAAGAGGACTCATTTAGATACCGGGATAGGAAAAGCTTTCTCATTGGCTTAAGGCACATGAGGGAGCATGCTACCATGCATGAAGATGTATGTAGCATATTCCATCTTTGAATGAGGGCTTTTCGGTACTTTCATAGGGTGGGTTTTTCCTATAAATGTGTGGTTATGGGAGAAACCCTAACCCTAATAGTTGATACATCAAACCCTAATCTCCTTGTTTGAGAGAAAAGTAAGGTTTTCTCTCTTGTTCTTGAGAAGAACTAAGAAGAAGAAGCACAAGGTTGGGAGTATCTTCTTCATCCTCATTGAAACCAAGCTGGCTAGCACCGGCTTGTTTTCAACTCCGTCTCGCGCTAGAGGTTCTTGGCTCAGTCTCATGCGGATGTTCTGCTAGAGATGAACCAAGGACGTGGTTCATTTCTAGTAAGCTACAAACACCTCCAAGAGTAGATCTACAAAGGTATATCATCTTTTGAACTCTTGGTTTTTGTTTTGATTAGTTTTGATGAACTATGATGGTCCAATGGGTGGGATTCCGACTTTTTTTTTGTTATTTTCACCGTGAAACTATGCCCTTGGCACTTAGGAATCCCTACATGATTTACATTAGTAAAACATGGCAATTTATTTTTACCTCAATCTTTTATTAATAAGCATGTATATTTAAATTTTGCTGTTATTCAACTTATGAACATTTCGGATTTTAAGTGTGATATTCCCAAACTGAGGGGTGATAACTATAAGGTATAGAATGAGAGAGTTCTTCTGCATTTGGGACGGATGGATACTGACCATGCTAAAAGGAAAGACGAATCCAATCGACTATCACCGCAGATAACTATCAATCTTATGAAAAATAGAGAGGTTCAATGGCCTCCCTTGATGTTCATACGTACTCGCTATCAACCTGGTATTCATATTCGCATCGAAAGCAAATTGATAAAGTCAACCCACTTCTGAAAGCCATCGATGAGCAGTTTGCAACTTCAGACAAAGCTCTTGCCAGCACCTTAATTATGCAGTGTTCATCTACCAAGATCATCGGGATAAGAGGAGTGCATGATCATATCATGCACATGAGGGATATAGTGGCTCAACTTAAGACATTAGAAGGTACCATGTCAAAAAATTTCCTTGTTCATTTTATATTGAACACTCTACCTTAATATATTAGTCCCTTCAAAATTTCTTGCAATGCACATAAGGTTAAATGGTAAATTAATGAATCATTGACCATGTGTGTGCAAGATGAGGGAAGGTTGATGATGGAAGATGACGAAAAGGTTAACTTAACCATTTTTGGAAAGAAAAAGACGAATCAAGCTAAAAGAAAGGGAAGGATTCTAGTTCAACCAGGCATAAAGAAAGAGTCAAAGTGTTTTTTCTATAAGAAGAAGGGACGCATGAAGGCATGAAGAAAGAGTCAAAGTGTTTTTTTAGTAAGAAGAAAGGGACTACGTGAAGAAGGGTTGCTCAAAATTTAAGATTTGGCTTGACAAGAAAGATACTCACTTTTTTTTGTCTGTTATGAATCTAATATAGTTAATGTTAATCATAACACATGGTGGATTGATTATGGTTCTACAATCCATGTTTCAAATACCTTACGTGGTATGCAAAACCTAATAAGCTAAATAGCTGAAGCGAACACGATTTTTATTTAAGAAACAAGGTGAGTTCATGTGTGGAAGCTATTGGAACTTGCAGCCTTGTTTTAAGCAAAGGTTTCATTTTAAATAAGGAAAAGACAATTTTTGTTCCAAGTTTCTCAAGAAATTTAATTTAAATTTCAAGACTTGTACCTTTCCGATTTTTCTTTAACTTTTCAGATTCCGGTTTTAGTTTATCCAATAAATCTACGGCTATTGGTTATGGTACATTGTTTGATGGTCTTTTACATATTCAGTTACAAAATGATGTTACTTATAATTCTTTACATGTTACTGTTGGATTAAACAAATGTGTTGTGAATGAGGAACTTTAGTTATGGCATCGGAGACAGACACATCTCCATTGAAAAAGTGAAGAAATTGGTTAATGATGGGTACTTAGTACTTTGGATTTTGCTGATTTTGAGACCTGTGTGAATTGCATTAAGGGCAAGAAAACTAGCAAGTCTAACATGGGTGCAAAGAGGAGCACAAACCTATTAGAGATTATACATACTGACATTTGTTGTTCTGACATGGATGCAAATGGTCTGAAATACTTTATCACCTTCATAAATGGTTATTCATGATATATGTATTCTTACTTATCGCAAATTGTTGTCCGAAATACTTACAGTCCCTCTTATAGATGATTATTCATGATATAAGTATCTCTATTTACTTCGTTCCAAGCATGAAGCTTTAAACGCCTATAAAGTTTTTAAGGATGAAGTAGAGAATCAATGTGGAAAACATATGAAGATCGTGATATCAATATATGAGAGTGGCTGTGGTAAATACATGGATAATGATGCTCTGCACATTTGCAAAGTTTCTTTAATAAAATGGGATCAAGGTCTAATACACTATGCTGTCCGGCTTTCCATATCCGAATGGTGTGGTAGAAAAAAGAAATCAAACTTTAACAAACATAGTAAGGAGTATGAGTAATACAAAACTACCTCAATACTTGTGGACTGAAGTTCTAAAGATGACAATGTATATATTAAATTGAGTTCCAACCAAGGTTATCCCTAAGACGCCTTTTAAGTTATTCAAAGGTTGAAAACCGAATTTATTTACATGTACACGCTTGGGAATGCTCGCCGCTAGGATGATGATGAGTCAGCTCGATGGTGTAAAAGTCGTTGGATGTGTAAATGGGTCTTTTGAAACGAAAAAGACTCACCAGGGAAACATTAAGACATAAGGCAAGACTCTGTGAGACAAAGTGATTCACCAAAGATAGGAATCTATCATATGATATTCATTCCTTGTATCTAAGAAAGATTCTCTTGGGATAATCAGGGAATTGGTAGCCCATTTTGACTTTGATTTACATCAAATGGATGTGAAAATGACATTCCTTAATGGTAATCTAGAGGAAGAGGTTTAGATGAAACAACCTAAAGGATTATCCTCTAATAAAGTGAGCATTTAGTTTGCAAGCTTAATAAATCCATATGTGGATTAAAACAAGCGTCTCACCAATGGTATTTGAAATTTCATGAAGTCATTGCTTCATTTGACTTCAAAGAGAATATCATGGATCAATGTATGTGCCGAAAGGTTATTGGGAATAAGATTTGTTTTCTTATGTTATATGTGGATGATATTCTACTTGCAACTAATGATTAAGGTTTGCTATATGGGGTGAAAAACCATATTTCTTCCAAAGAACTTTCATATGAAGGATATGGGTGAGGCATCTTATGTCATTGGCATTAAGATTCACAGGGAAAGATCTCGAGGCATTTTGGGTTTGTCTCAAGAAACTTATACCAATAATTTTTTAGAGAGATTTAACATGACTAATGGTTCATTGAGTGTAGCACCCATTGTGAAAGCGTGACACTACTTAATCAATGCTCCAAAATGATTTCTGAATGGGAACACATGACTAACATTCCATATGCTTGGGTTGTTGAAGCCTTAATGTATGCTCGTGTCACATTCGCACTACAATGCATTTGTTATCGGAGTATTAGAAAGATATCGAGTAAACTACAAGTTGTAATTTCATCGAGAGTTGCAAAGAAGGTGACGACATTCAAGGAACAAAGGATTACATGCTTACAAGATAAACAAATAGACAGTAAAGGTACTTTACTACTCCGATGCAGAGACTCTTTTCGTTGGATGTGATGATTCTTGAAAATCAACGCCCTGCTATATTTTCATGCTAGTTGATGAAGATGTGTATCTTGAGAAGCGCAAGAAGACGGACTCATACTTCCACTGGTAGTTTCGACTCAGGTCCTATTTTGAGGCTAGCTCACATGATGTATGGTTAAAGAGTTTCATGATCAGGCTTAGGGAACTGTGGTGTTCATATCTAGGCCATTGAAGTCAGACCATGATAACTCGCTTGTAATATTTAGGCTAAGAATAACGAAAGAAGAAGTTGAGCTTAAGCATATTGAAATTCAAATACTTAGCTATTACTATATACATGTTAAATAAAAGTGAGCATATCATTGTATTATTAATATCAGAATGACTTGCTCGATCCCTTTAACTAAAGGAATGCCAATCTAAGTATTTTAAGGATCATATAAGATAAATGACTTGGTACCAAAATGTAATTTTATTGTACCTACATTTATTATTTTAATGAAACTCTTATTTAGTCTGATATTTTTTTTGGAAATAAGGATTGATACAATGGAGAATAGAAAGACACTCTAATATCACTTTATATAATAAACTTTTGAAATTACAAAAGAACTCACAATCTCTTGAATAGAAATTAGAAGAAGAATACAAGAAGGCTCTAAACAAAGCCTTGAATTTTGTCAAAGATCATTTCATCTTCATGAAAATTCCTTAGGAAGTAAGATGGAAATAGTTCAGATTGATCATCTTCACTTTCTATAAGATTCAAAATAAAACACTTTATATATACTTTTATGCTTTAATCTAAAATATTATACATTTGAAACACTTTTTATCGTTCTTACTCCTCTTGAGATTATAATATCTCTATAATGATGGGACAGAGAGGTTAATCACACAGCAACATATATTTAATCTCAAATGTTACAAACTTATGATCTTCCTCAACTTCATAAGTTTTGTAACAATCTAATAGTTTATTCATATGTTTAATGCACACATTAAACATGATTTACTCACACATGTTACAAACTTATTATCTTCTCTAACCTAATAAGTTTTGTAATATTTCAACTCATTATTCATATGTTTAATCTATTCATTAAATCTTATGGCTCTCAAGGTATATTACAAACTTATTTCACCTTTGAATGTATAACTCATTTTACGCATTAGATGCTTAAAGTGTAACTCTTCTTACACTTACAATATCATCACAAGTGTAAATCTTCTTACACTTATAATATTCTAAAAAGTATAACTCTTCTTATATTTATTTTTAACTAACAATATATGAAAATATATATAATAATCCCCTAATTGGTTAAAAATAAACTCAACCCTATTGTAACCACAACAACAAAAATGCATAAAATAAAATATCCTTGAATTTCAATTTTATCTTAGTGTAATTGTCACAAAGCTCTGTTGAAATCTTAGGTTGCTTATTGCATTAAACCAGTTATTCCTTGTAATTAAACCAGTAACAACACACACTTCCACTAACCACACAAGTGTCAAATTTTTTTTTTCTTGCTTATCACTTCTATGGTTATGTGTTCAATTCATTCATGAACTTTCTTGAGAGAAACTCCAACTCTCATGAGATGCGGCACCACCTCTAAGTTCATATAGGTGAAATTCTTCCAACATTCTTGTTACTTTTCAAATGCTTGTTACACATAGATTGAATTTATTAAAAACTTTATGTTTAACCCTCCAACGGTAACAACCAGCATTATTCATTACAAATGGAACTTAAAGATGCTAATGTTGCCATAATTCACTTATCAATGACTTGTTTTTACCCATTGAACTCAAGACTAATCATTTCCTAGTAGTAAGATGGGTTACTATCATTGGTGAATTTTATTCAAGGAGTTTTAGTTCCATCCCTCTAGATGTTGTCTTTACTAAAACTCTTGTAAGAGATTTAGTAAAAGAATTCACCAACTCCTTGCCTGATCCTGTAAAAGAGATTAGCATGATTCCATCTTGAATAAATTGTTTATTCTTTTTTCAATATAGTGAGTTTGGTTCAAAGCATAACCCTCACTATTTCTCTTACTTTGATATAGCATGAGTGGTACAATCTCTCCAAGATCTTTAATCTTGAAAATTAAGGATAAAAACCTCTTTGTTTCTATCTTCCATGTAATCATTCAAGATTACCATGTCATCCACGCATAGACACACTACAACCACATAGTCTCCGCAAGTCCTAAAATATAAGCACTTATCTGCATTTTTGTGTCTAAATCCATTTGAAAGAATATAATGATCAAATTTTCCTTGCCATATTTTTGGAGCTTGCTTTAAAACATATAATGATTTAACAAGCTTAGACACTTAGTTCTCATTCTTCAATAAAGCCTTCCGTTTCCATGTAGACCTCCTCATTGATTCACTAAGAATGTCATTTTGACATTCATTTGATGAACATATAGATTAGGAATTTATGTCACAAAGGACATAGTATTCTAATTGATTTCTTTCTTGCCACCGATGCATAGGTTTCAAAATAATCAGTACTTTCTTCTTGTTTAAACACTTTAGCTACTAATATAGCCTTAAAGGTTTCAATCATGTCATTAGTGTAATATTTCCCTTGACATACCAACTTGCTCCCAATTGGTTTAGACCCTAGTGGAAGGTCTACCAATTCCCATGTTTGGGTGGACATAATTGAATCAATTTAATCATTGATAGCCTCTTTCCAAAACTAACATCCCCTAGAAGTCATAAATTCTTCTTTGTATGTTATAGAATCCTCCTCTATTTGAAAAACTATAGGAATTTTCCTTAAAATATTTTATTTATTTCCTTCTACTAAATAAAAGGAAATTATTTAAGAATCAATTTCTTCCAATCCCAACGCTTTTTCCTTTTCTAACTCTTTGACTTTTTCGAGGCACAATGGGTTGCTTAACGACCTATGGAGGTGTCTCCTCTTAGGACTCTCCAACACTAGTAGGTACTTGAGAACTGCTATCCCTCAACAAATTCTCAAAGAACTCTATCTCTCTTGATTCAATTATCACATTAGACTCCAAGTCTAATAGCCTATAAGTTGTTCTATTTGAGGCATAGGCTACAAATGCACACTTAGGTGGCCTCTTAGACCAATTCGCTTTTATTCAGATCCGCTTTCTGCACAGCAAGATACCCCCATACTTTGAAGTAGCCTATATTAGGCTTCCTTCCTTTCCATAACTCATATGGAGATATCTCATTTTTCTTCAGATGAATTCTATCCAATATATGACAAACAGTTAACAAAGCTTCACCCCACTAATTAAAATTTAATTTAGCATGCAATAACATAACATTCACCATTTCTAATAATGTTCTATTCTTTCTCTATGCTATGCCATTGTGTTGTGATGTATAGGATGCGGCACACTCATGTACTATATCATATTCTTCACAAAATGAATTGAATTCACTAGAGAAATATTAACCACCTCTATCACTTCAAAGCACCTTAATATTTTTGCTTAGTTTATTTTCAACTTCAACTTTGTAAACTTTAAAGGCATTGAAAGTTTCACTTTTATTTTTCAATAAAAACACATAGGTAAATATAGAACAATCACTTATGAATGTAGGAAAATACTTATTGGCACCTCTTGTTAATATGCCATTAAGTTCACAAAGATCACTATATATTAAATCAAGTAAATTAGATGATCTCTCAACACTATGGAAAGGTTTTTTAATCATCTTTGATTTAACACATATTTCACATCTTTGAAATTCCTTGGCATTAAAAGCAATCATACTACATTTCACAATCCTTTTAATTGTACCTAAACCAACATGTCCAAGTCTATTATGCCACAAAGATAAGGAATTTGAGTTACACATATAAGCAGAATTAGAAGCCATTTTATTGAAATTGTCATTGGTATAAAGCTTGATCATCCCATCACAAGAATAATCTTTTCCCATAAAGTTCCCGAATTTGGATAAGATTAGCTTACCGGATTCAAGCACCACTTTGATACCCAATTTGCTAAGCAAATCCCCACTAATAAGATTCGTCCATACTCAATACACACATTTACAAGGTTAATCTTTTTGCCGAAAAGTAAAAACTACTTCAATAGTGCCCCTTGCCTACACCTCGATCTCTCTTCATTGCCAAGTTGAACCACTTGATCACCCTTTGCATCTTCAAAGGTATTGAAAAGAGATTTGTCACAGGTGACATGAACAATGGCACAAGTATCATACCACCATCCTTGTACCTTCCTTTGGACAACACATACATTGCTTAAGGTTACAATAATCTCCTCATCAATTGCATTCACTCTAGCCCCTTTTTGGTCCTTTCAATACCTACACTCCCTAGCATAATGTTCAAGTTTTCCACACACAAAACATGCACCTTTCTTGCCCTTGGATTGCTTTTGATTTTTGTTGTGGCCCATAAAATTCTTGGAATGCTTTTTGTTGTTATTTTTACCTTAATGATCAGGCTTTGAAACCATTTTGCTTTGTTAGTCCCGCCATTGATTCTTCACTACTCATTCTTGATCTCGATTCCTCCACTATTCAAAGGTGTTTTTAAATCTCCTCAAAGGAGTAATCTTTGCTCTTATGGAGAATCCTCTTCTGATAACCTTTCCAACTCGGTGGTAATTTAGCCATAATAGCACCAACTTGGAAGGCCTTTAGAAGTTCAATTTTGAGAACTTTCAACTTATTCACCATCACTCGCAACTTATGAATTTGTGGTAAGAAAGACTTTTCATCAAAAAAAAATTTGAAATCAATGTATTTATAAATAAGGAAATTTTTGGTACTTTCTTCCTTAGCTTTGTACTTGTTTTCAAGAGCTTCCTAAATCTCCCTTGCGGAATGAGTGTTGGTGTAAAGGCCATATAGCCTATCGGATAAGGCGTTCAGAATATAACCCCTACATATGAGCTTGTCCTTCTCCCTCTTCTTCCTTGTCACCACTATTCAAGCTTATCATCTTCCTTGATTCCGATAATGGTGCCAAGGCAAGATCAAGGATGTAGAAGATCTTGAGTGCCATGAGAAGAAATCTCACCTTGTCTTGCCACCTAGTGAAGTTGGAACCATCAAAATGATCCAACCTCACAAACTCTTGGTTCATGATCTTGATAGTCTCCCATTCCAATAAAAATGGGGTCTTTGATTGTTGAAAATAAAGATTGATACAATAGAAAAGAGAAACACACTCTAATATCACTTTATATAATAAACTCTTGAAATTAAAAAACACTCACAATCTCTTCAAAAAAAATAAGAAGATGAATACAATAAGGCTCAAACAAGTTCTTGAAACTTTATCCAAAGACTCTATTTCCTCCGTCTCTCAAGAAATCTTTAGGGATGTAAAATGGTAATAGCCTTAGGATTTATCAAGCTTTTTCACTTTTCAGCATAAGATTTCAAAAGAAGAAAAGTCACTCTTATAAAACACTCTTACGGTTGAATCAAAAAATGGTTGCAAAGATTGGAAGATTCTTTATCTTCCTTACCCTCTTGAGATTATAACATCCTATAACATAAATATATGTTTAATTCACACATTAAACATATATTTAATCTCAAATGTTACAAACTTATGATCCTTCTCAACTTCATAAGTTTGCAATTAACCAATACTCTTATTCATATGTTTAATGCACACATTAAACATGATTTACTCATAGATGTTACAAACTTATTATCTTCTTCAACCTAATAAGCTTTGTAACATTTCAAATCATTATTCATATGTTTAATCCAATCATTAAACATGATTTATTCTCAAGGTATTTTATAAACTTATTTCATCTTTGAACGTGTAACTTCTTTTACACATTAGATGCTTAAAGTGTAACTCTTCTTACACTTAAAATATCATCACAAGTGTAACTCTTCTTACACCTATAATATTCTAAAAAGTATAGCTCTTCTTATACTTATTTTTAACCAACAATATATGAAAATATATAACAATTTTCTCATATGGTTTTTCAGATTATTATTATTATTTTGAGAAATATCATTAAGTTTGGACTTTGAATAAACATAGAGTTTATTCATTAAGTTAATGGGGTTTGTGTTGAGGAACTTGATATATTGTAATACATGTAACACCCCGAAATATACCCTAGCTGTTTTCTAATACGTTTAGGGTATTTTGTCAACAGAATTTAAAATGTTTCGTGAGTTAAATACGAAACCTGGAAACGAGACCCGAAAAGTTACAAAACTTAAGGACAAAATTTTAAATTGTCCAAAGAGGGACTTAAAAGTCATAAATTTACAAGATTTGAGGCCAAAATGAAATAAATGAAACTTGGAATACAAATGGCCAACAGTTGAGGGCTTAAAAGAAATTAGTGAAACTTAACCCAAAAATGGGTTTTATTGGAGGGCCAAACATGGCCTTAGAAAATCTGGAATTTAAAGACCAAATTGGTCTCATTTTGGGAGGACGTGAAGGGAGAAAAAGAAGAGAAGAGGAGAAGAGGGAGAAAGAAGAAAGAGAGAGGAAGAAGGAACCAAGGGTCAAAAGGTATGGATCTATTAACCTTGGATATGAACTCTATTATGAATAACATGGATTTTGTATGGGATTCTGAGAGGTTTGCGAGTTCCAAATCTAGGGTTTGTTAGGATTTCTTCCTAATCAAAGATTTATTGAAGGTAGGGTTGGTAAATACTCTAAATCCACAAGAAAAGTAGGGAATCTTCTCTTTGAGGTTGGATTCATGGTTAAATGACAAGCAATTGAGTTGGGGTTTAGAGTAAGCCTAGCAAATCCCTTGAGTTTAAGTTTGTGTATGGGTTAAGACCCATATTGAAATGATTTTGGGAGAAATTCATGGAAAGGTTTGAAAGAAGATAAGAAATGAAAGATGAATTGAATAGAAAAGTGATTCCAAGGTGAATTGGAATGGTTTTGAGGTGTGTAGGAAGTGTGGGAGTGATCCATGGATTAAAGTGAAGGAAAAATGTATGAGAAAACACCATTACGGGCATTCTCAGGTGTCTTACCGGTAGAAGTTATGTTCTACCGGTAGGAACTTGTTCAGTTTTCCAGTTTTGACGGATTTTGTATTTTGGCCACTAACTTTCTCATTTCTTATCCGATTTGAGTGATTCAAGTGGCCACTTAAAATAGACTTCAAGGAGAACAAAACCTATTTATAGGTATCTCAAATTCTGACTCTCGATAGCTTAAAAATTCACTCAAAGTGGTATGTACAAACCCATTTCCTACATCGATTGATTATAGAGTAGTCAGGTGTTTCGGACGTATATGGAGTTTCGGTGCTCCAATTTGGGTGATTCCAATTGGAAATGAACCCTTGTAGATTTAAGGAACTGAAATAGCCAGTGTCAAATATGGAGAAAATGTACTGGAAAATTAATATCGCAAGCTATCCTCGGTAAAATCGGTAACCGACTAGTTGGCATGAAATGCCATAACGAAGTTTGGAGCGATCCGATTGGATTGATTCAATTCCTGGGTAACGTAGATTCATAGAAGAATAAAGAATACATAATTAGGTGTGATTACATGCTCATCATACCTTACAGAAATTATTTGGAATACGATCTGTCATGAGCGTATAATGTGGCTAATAATGCTCTCTTATAAGATAGTAAGTTATTTGAACTCATATAATTGTAAAATTGCCTAAGACCGGGTTATTGAATGACGACTTTCTGATCGTGCTTGGCACATTAGTACTTGATTACTCGATTAGTCTTGACGGCACTCTTGGCCGTGCTTGACATATTAGTAACCGGTACTCTGCGATTAGTGCTCACGGCACTCGACCGTGCTTGACACACTAGTACTTGATTGCTCTCGATTAGTCTCGACGGCACTCTCTGATCTGTATTGTACCTTCAGGTACTTATTGTGCTGTGTCCTACTCATTCCGTATTACTGGTCTAGGCAATCTAACAATTATATGATAAGACTCTGAATAAGAATAAAGAACTGAATATGGTAAAAAGATCTGAGATATTGCACCTCACGGGTACCTACGTATATGTTACGTAGTACCTACGGGTACCTCTGCATTTGCTATGTAGTACCTACGGGTGCTCACTATATGCGGGTTAAGTTTTGGCGTTTTTCTGGTGCACTCCAGTATGTTTGGGACTGCGTGAGGATGCTCATATGTTTGGAAGAAGCTCCTGTAACCTGGGATCAGATCAGAGTATAAATCGGTGAAGCCTTGCTGGATGCTCCCATGTGAGTGAGAAACAGTATGATCTGGTATTTTCTAAGGTACTCAACTCGTATCGATACAATAAGTATAAGCTCGGTAGTACCTCTTGGTACTCGTATCGGCAAATAAGTACAAATTACGCCAAAATAAGTCTGAGTCCAGTAATAACTCACGGTTACTTCCGTTAATGAATACGTGATGCGTGCCTCACGAAGGACTAATGTCGTATTTGTATAGATCTGTAGTACCTCTGGTACTCACGCATCGATAAGTCCGATATCACGTATAAGTCGTAGTACCCTACGGGTACTCCTGCATCACGATAAGTCAGTATACGTATAAATCTGTAAGTATACGAATTTACTCACGCATCACGATAAGTCAGGTATTTGTATAGAATCTGTAGTACCTACGGGTACTCCACGCTTACGATAAGTGCTGTATCGATAAATTCTGTGCCCAATACCTGCAGGTGCTCTTGTATTTGATTAAGTTACGTAGTACCCTCACAGGCCTCTTGTATCGATAAATAAGTCCTGATTGGTAGTAACTACGAGTGCTCCGTATACGTAAGATAAGTATAAGTCAATGGTACCTCACAGGTACCTCCGTATAAGGAATACGTTACGTAGCCCCCTCAGTACTTTTGTACCCGATAAAATGTTACGTAGTACCTCGGGTATACGTATCCGAAATACGATAATAAGTTCTGTAATCGATTATAAGATACGTAGAAAAGAATAAGTCAGTATACAAGTATAGTTACGTAAGACAAGTGTGTGCTCCGAAATACAAGTATAAGTTTCGTAAAACCAGGATATACTTCGTAAGAACAAGTATAAGATCGTGTGATGCAGTATAAGTTTTGTAGTACCTACGGGTACTTTCATATAAGGACAAGTTCTGTAATACCAGTATAGGTTCCGAAATCTCTGTGATACCTACGGGTACCTCCGAACTAGTGTAAAGTCTGGCTATAGGGCAAGTTTTGTAACTCCTACGAGAGTCTTGAATAAACATAAGTCCGTAAAAGTATAAGTCCTGAATAAGATAAGTTCTGTAACTCCTACGGGAGTCCCTAATGAATGTAAGTCTGTTATAAGTATAAGTCCTACATAAGAATAAGCCGTAGCAACCTCTGGGAATTTGAATAAACTAAGCACATTTATGAGCTTAAGTACTTGTATAAGTCCATGATATGAATCCATGAAATTTCTGATATTTGTTATGGTTATACACTTATTATAATTGTGTATATGCATGTGTATGTATAAGTTAGAAATGTTCCCAGCGTAAAAAACACTTGGGTTACTGTCAGGTGGGTGAGGGAGAGACATGGCAAACATCCGCATAATTTGGGCCTTACACTTGTAAGGGTTCACTACATGTTGGGTTCAGCTCACGGTTGTATAAGTAAAGTACAATTTTGTATTTGTAAATGGGACTCGATTATAGATGTTTTAGATTTTGATGGACACATTTCCGGTGGTATCTTTGATATGTACATGATATTTGGATTATGTTATATGATGTAGGCCATACCCACAGTACCCGATATGGTTTTAAAAAAAAAATCGGTAAAGTCCAGTGTTGGTCTCGCGTCCGGTTTCGGTTCGGATCCGCCAATCCAGATTCGGTCCGGGATTAGTGACAATGTTCCAATAGATAATACTCACTATAAGAGGACCTACCGCCATGATTTATATATTTACTTTTCCTTTGTGATGGATGTTGAAATGTATGGACCAAGTGGGAGAATGTAAGAATTATGATCCATATTTTTAATGTTTTAAATTTTAAATCTTAGAATCTCTCGCCACTTTCATAACCCACCTCTTCTCTCGCCACTTTTCATAACCCACCTCTTCAACATCCTTCAACACTCGCACCTCTTTGGGAGACCAATGATGGTCTAGTCTTCATATAAGGAAATCTATGAGGCACTTTTTGGGTCCCTAAGCCTACTCTTCTCTATTCAGAATATTTCACTAATCAGAGTTTTAAGTAAAGGTTTAGAAGAACTAAGAAGAATTTGTTTTTCAGTTTTTCTAGTGTTCCAGTTTTCTCCATTTTTAAAAAATGGTTATGTCACCACCAGTTCGGTCAGACCAAGATTGGCGGATCGAACCTACGAGTGCGAGACCATATCTTTGGGACTCTTTACGATTTTTAAATCGAACTTGTACGCAATGGTATGGCCACATCTTATAACATAATTAATACATTATATACATATCAAAAGAACTACCACCAGGAATTGGTGTCCATCAAAATCTATACACAATTACGAGTCAACACCGTCTAGCTGTACTTTTACATTTACAAATCAGAGCGCGGAACCTACGGTGATGAACCCTTACTAGTGTGTTGGCTTGGTTGTATGCCGGATGTTTCGGACGTCTTCTCACATTTTCGTGGATAAAACCGTCTTCAGCTTTCGCTTAGTGGGAAACATATGTAGTATGCATAATCACATTTATATTCAGCAGATAACAATAACATATATCATAATTTCCATGCATTCGTATACTGGACTTATACAAGTACTTATGCTTATACAGACTTATGCTTATTCAGACTTATTCTTATAGCATTCGGATCTTATCTATAGCAAATTTATTCTTATTCGGATCTCCCGTAGGACACATACTTATTCAGATTCCTTATAAACGGTACTGAACTTATACATATACTTAGACGGAGGTACTTATCACGTACTCATACTTCTATCTATCCTTATCTTGCAGTTCGGGCTCGTGGGAGTTACGGAGCTTATGCTATACGGAGATAACATACACGTACCATAGGGCTTATACGCCCTTCTTTACGGATTACATTTGTTTGGAGGTCGGTGATCCCTGAGTTATTACGGAGCGTCTTTGGTATTATGGAACTTATCCTTATGCGGAGTACGTGGGGTACTCTTGAGTTTATCATATCGAGGGCTTATAAGGAGATACGGTAGGTACTCTGAATTAATCGGATCTGAGTACGCGTAGGTACTAAAGTGTCGATGCAGTACCCGTAGGTACTATAGAGTCCAGATCACGAAGTACCGTAGGTACTCACGAACTTATACTTATTCTTGTATTTGGGATCTTATCGTGTATTACGAGGAGACATATGCTTGTCTTCTGGATCTTATGCTTGTGTTACATAACTTATTCTAGGATTTGGATCTTTATACTTGTACTCTGAGCATATACTTGTCTTACGAATCTTATACTTGTGTTACAGAACTTATTCTTGTCTTACGGATCTTATACAGGTATATTATTGTACTTCGGATCTTATTTTTACATTTCCGATCTTATACTTGCCTTCACCGTCACGGAATTGCGAAGTAGGTCTTCTGGGACTTATACTTATATTACGGAACTTATACTTATTTTACCGTGTAGGTACTCGTAGGTACTACGGACTTATGCTTATATTGCGATCTGGAGGTACCCGTAGGTACTGCGAGACTTAATCGAGATAGAATTGCCACGTGAGTGCTACGAGCAGTCTGAGTACATTCAGATTTTACTCTTATTCTTTTATTCCAGAGTCTTATCATATAAGCTGATTTTGATTTCCTAGACGATGTCACGGAATGAGTAGGACACAACACAATAAGTACCGAAGATACTATACAGTACAGAAGTGTCGTAGCACAAGCGGGATTGCGGAATCTTGAGCAGAGTGCCGTAGCATAATCGGAGACGGGAGTGTCGTGGCACTAACGGGGCGAGAGTCTTGAGTGGCACTAACGGGACGAAGTGCGAAGTAGCACTGCGAGATCTGGGAGTATTAATCGAGTCTTGGGAGCACTAATCAAGAGTACGAAGTACTAATCGGGAGTGCGAACTTTTGTCGGGAATCGCGAAATTACTAATCGGGAGTGTCGAGCGCGCGATCGAGTCACCCAGAAGTACTAATCGGGTGCGAGCACCCGATCAAAATCTTAGAAGTACTAATTAGGAGTCTTGGAGCACTAATCGGATTAAAAGTATTTGTGTCATTTAATAAGCGGTCTTAGAGGAGTTTTATAATTATATGAGTTAATTAACTTACTATCTTGTAATGGCGTTCTTATACATTATGTGTTAATGACATATTGTATTTCGTGTTCATGAGGTAAGTATTTCGATTCGTTTCATTTCATATCATATTTTATGTTTCATGAACACATTTGTTATACATATTGCATTTCCTATATTTTTTTTCTTGTTTCATGTCTGTTGCATATGGCATTTCATATACTTATACGGTATGACCTTGCTATGTGTTCACACCTTATTCTTGTATTCCCCTCTTCTCTTTATGAATCTATTTACTTAGAAATTGGAATCATTCCAATTGGATCATCAAACTAAGTTATGACATTTCCATGTCAACTAGTCGGTTTACCAGGGACAGTATGCAATACTCATTTTCGATTGCCTTGACTCCATATTTGTGCCCCAGTTTCTTTATAATCTTTAAACTAAAGTGCTAAGGGTTCTCCTCCGACTCGAATCATCAAATCAGACACCGGAACTCAAAGATCGTCGAACAACGATTTACTCTATGTTTAAAAGCGAACTGAAGTGGCGAACATAGCCTACTTTGAGTGAATTGTTGGACCACATAGAGTCGGAATTCGAAGGTGCCTATTTCTGGATGTTTGGTTTTCCTTGAAGTCTATTTTAACCAATCACTTGAATCACTCAAATCAGATAAGAAATGAGTAAGTTATGGCTAAAATACGAACACTAGTCAAAATAGAGCAGGGTGTACCACACTGTTCATCTCTGGGTGCGGGTTAGGTTCTGGAGAATTAATGGTCTGGTCAAGGTGTACCAGTCTGAGTCCCCGAAATTGCCTAGAATGTGTGTTTTTCTTCCATTTTTCCATATGTTGATACCCAAATCAACCCAATACTCCATAAACACGTCAAAACCACTCCAATTCATCTTGTAATCTCTTTTCTACTCAATTCATCTTTCAATTACCTATCGCAACTATAAACCTTTCATAGATTTCTCCCCGAAAACACTGCAATGGGTCATAACCCGCAACAAACCAAACATGATGATTAGTTAGGGTTTGTTCTAAACCCTAACTCATTTACTTTCAATTAAACCCTTGAATCCAGCTAAAGGGAGGATTACATAACCATCTTGTACCATATGGGGTTTTACCAACCCTAGCACCGGCCATATCTTTGGTTGGGATGAAACCACCCAACAAACCTAGGTTTGGGAACAACTAATAACCATACAATTGCATGGAAAGCCATTCAAAGCTTTAAAATTCCATGTAGTTCCATACCTTTTTTGGCCTTGCTTGAACTTCTCTCCTTCATCTTCTTCTTCCTGTACCCTCTTCCCTCTTTCCACTCTTTCTTCTTCTTCTCCCCTTCTCTTCTCTTCTCCGGTTTTTGCTTCCCCCAAAATGAGACCAAATTTGGTCTTAAATCAAGCTCTCTATCCTTAGGCCATGTTTGGCTCCCAAAAACCCTTTTTTTTGGGTTAAGTTTCAATTATTTCACTTTAGTCCTTCAATTCCTTTCTTTTTGCATATCAAGTTAGGCATAATTCTATCTTAACCCATAGCGTTTTCATCTTATGTCTTCTATGCCCCTTTTTAGCAAAATTACTTTCCGGGTCTCTCATTTCCATGTTTCGCATTTAACAAAACATTCAAATTATCTTACAAAATACCTTGACATGTCGCGCTAGGGTATATTTTGGTGTTCTGGGGTTAGGGTATGTTTTGCCAATAAGCCTAATATGATCTAATCATATTTTGTTTTTCTTGATATGATTAGATTCTTCATGTTATTTATAGATCTTACAAATTTTATCCAAATTTTGGGAAAATAATTTTTTTTTTTAAATAATTATCATAACTGCTAGTGAAGAAAAAAATCAATCAATGTTTTGTTTTTATTTGAATTTTGAGAAATAAATTTGTAAATAAAAATTTAAAAATACACGTAGTTTTATTTAATTAACATGAGAACAAATTATGAGAGTTTCAATTGAATGATATGGTATGATTTTCTAAATAAAAAACAAAAAGTCATATATTTTGATTTTTCTATTAAGTCAAAATTTTTGAAAATGAAAAAAAAAAAGTAAAAAAAAATATTCTAAAGTCCAAAAACAAATTTCTTTAAGCAAAAAAAAAACAAACAAACAAACAAGCAAAGAAAAGAAACACCACCTTAACCTTTAATGATTGCCTTATGCAGGTTTATTGGTCCAAATTTTCTTTAAAACCTCCCTTCCTGTCTTCCAAATGTCAAGTTGAGACAAATTAATAGGGGCTTCCTTTGGAGTTAAGCCCATGATACTAGCAACTTTAGGACTAAAGAAAATGTTGTTAGGCTATTGAGCCGTGAACTAACTAGAAAACCTCTTCGATTAGCTTTGTTAGGTTGATTGCAAGCCCAATCCAAATCTCTATATGAATAAATCTCCAATAATTGACTCATAAAGGTACATAATGACTCTTGGGTTTTAGCGAAAATCCAATTAATAGCCCATAGTTCTTTTTTAGCCAAATACCCCTTTAACGTAAATGCTCGTAGCTTAACCAAAACCCTCATATAACCAAGTTTTCAGATCAGCTAATGGTCATTGTTATGTTTTTATGTGGCACTCATGGGACTCACTCTCATCTCTCCTAATCTCCTCTCTAACCCCCATTGAACCCTTCACCTACCCAGCCCTTGGCCCATCAGAAGGGGTTTAGTTTAGTTATGGACATTAACATTAAGGGGGGATTTTGGCTCAGAAAGAAGTATGGGTGTTAGTTGGATTTTCGCTAAAAACGCATGGATCTTTTTGTACTTTTTCCCCTGCACATCACAACTATTTGTAAGATAATATTTGTATTCCAGCTTGAGCTATTAGTTAATTCCTTTCTTAATAATAAAAAAAATGCCATGGAAACTAATCTTGGCGCTTATTTTTGTTTGGGCTCACGGGCTCGTGTGCACCACAAAGTATCATTGTTTAATACTAAGAAGAAGTAAGACATTGTTGTTTGTTATATATATATATATATATATATATGTGTGTGTGTGTGTGTGTGTGTGTGTGTGTGTGTTTATATAATAGTTAATTAGAAGTACAAATGTAATTTTAATATTTGTAGATCTTATGCATTGTGATATTAATTAGTTACTCATTAGAATAATTTTTTTTTTACTTTCATTGGATGTGGCAAGAGTTATAATAGCTTTTTATAAAATTTATCATAATACTTAGAACTTCATCAAAATATTTTATGCATAGTATGTGATAAGGTTATCAAAATTTGATATGAGGAAAGCGAATCCTTAACACTAGTCATCTTACCATTATTACTTTGCCATTTTTTAACATAATTCAGCTATATATTTATAGAGGATAGAACATGATTCCGGGAGGCTGAATTTTTCCTTTCATACGCACATCTCTTACTGTGTATACATATACCTTGACAATACAATGAAACATCATGAATTTCTCCATCAATCTTCTAGCATTAACATGAGTATTAGAACCTTCTCTCTAAAAGACCAATCTTTCCGCCGATCTTCTTTCCTCTTGTCCTCTGAAACTCTCCCAACCTTTCATACTTCCACAATCTCCTTTGAAACTCTTTAAACCCCTCACCACAATATACGTCTTTGAATCTTCCCTGAAAGCACGAAACCCCCGACACCATACCGTTCTTTCATTGGTGACATAGCCAGTATAAACACTAGAACCACTCCTATCTACGAACTCACTCCAACCAACTTCGACACTGGAAAACCCAGTTTGAAACGTTGATGTTGGAATATGACCTAGATGGATCATTCCCATGCCTACCAAAAATCATTAAATATGAAGAAAATAATCTCATTAATCTAGATCATCGTAAGTGGCAATGTCAAGATGCTCTCATTTGCCATGCTGTCATATCGTCATCCACGTTTGCAATCTAACCATCATTGCATGGAGCAGTGACAACCGCTGGCATGGGCTAAACTCACGTGAAACCTATGCTAACAGATCCAGAACATAATACCTCACCCTTATAGACATTCTCTAAAAGACCAACATAGAAGGGAAAAATGTCTCAGAATATATGTAATTCATCAAAACGATTGAAAATGATATGGCCTTGATAGGACATCCTTTGACTGAAGATGAACTAGTCCATCACGTACATGTAGGCCTCACTTCAACCCGAGGAAATCGATTCTCAAGAATACCGTGCGGATCAAATCTCATCTCCTTGAAGAGCTTCTGAGAAACTCTTACATCATAAAGACCTATGTGAAGCAAACAAGTACAAAAGGGCAACAATGAATTTACAGCCCAATATGTGTAGAATGTAAACTTAAATGGCCGAGGAAGATTGAGAAACAACTCTGGTATCAATAAAAATAACCCCGATTTTAATCAAAGAAATTCAAATTCAAATTAATCAAAACCATTTTTCGATTGCTAAAACAATAGGCAGTCTCAGTCTCAACCCAGTGGTGCAAATAGGCTCAATAATCAACAATGGCACTTCACCATCGCCACAACAATACAACCAACCATAGTGTTGTTTGCCAACTATGATAAAAATTGGGCGCTAGAAAAATGAATCTTGAAGATGCCCAATAATGTTGCATCCTCTGCACAAATCGACACAGTAATGAGTCAAATAACAATTGGATCTTGGACTTAGGTGCATCACACCACATCTCCTCTGACCTACAAAACCTGGCAATCCATTTTGACTATGGAGGTAATGATGAAATTATCATTGGAGACGACTCAGGTATCCCGATTACTTATACTGGCTCCTCTACAATCTCATCTTGTAAATACGAAAAATTTTTGCTGCTCCAACTAAACAATATTTTATGTGCTCTCACCATAAAAAACCTCATTTAGTTCACAATTTTGTAAATAATAATACACTCTACTGAATTTTACACAAATGATTTTGATGTTAAGGACCTTAGCACAAGGGCATTGCTCATCAAAGGTCGGAGATGTGTGGGGTCGCTATGGTGGCGCCGCAAACATCTAGCCCTCCTCATGCCTACGCCACTACAGCCCTCTCTCTCAACCACTAGCATTGTCGCTTAGGTCACCCTTCTACTCACATTCTCAAGAAAGTCTTACCAAGTTAGTCATTGTAGGTGTCAAAGTTTGACCGGTTTCATTATTGCAACTCCTGTCTATGTAATAAAAGTCATTGGCTTCAATTTGGTGTCAACTCATTGTCAAGTACTAAACCTCTTGAATTAATTTATATAGATGTTTAGGGTCTAGCACCTATACAAGGGTTTGATCAATCTTGTTATTATGAGGTATTTATCAATCATTTTACAAAATACATATGGTTTTACCTGCTCAAATGAAAGACGGAGGTTCCTACAATGTTTACCAAATTTAAAATTTTGGTGGAAAATTTCTTTGATTCTAGAATTATTACCATCTACATAGATGGAAGCACTGAGTACCATGGGCTACACAACACTGCAATAAACTTGGGTATCCAACATTTGCTCTCTCAACCATATACTCCATAAATAGTTGTCTTCCCTGAACGTCATCATCGCCATATATTTGAAACAGGTCTTACCCTTCTCCATCAACCATCTCTTCTACTCACTTTTTAGCTAAATGCCTTCCAAACTGCCTCCTACCATATGAAGTAGTTACCCAACCCAATTTTGAAATACCAATCTCCATTTGAAAAATTATTCTCCACTTATCCAAACTAGACTAAGCTACGCACATATGGCTACCTTTGCTATCCCTGGCTTAAACCATACACCAAACATAAATTGGAACCCAAATCTAGGACTTGCATTTTCCTTAGATACCCGATTCCTTATAATTCCTATAACCGCTATGACCTATTGACATCCTGGTTCTTTGTTTCAGGACATGTCACATTTGTGGAATATGAGTTTCCTTACTCAAAGCAATCAAGCATGCAATTTACACTTAATACTAACATCATCACTAATTGGAGTAAGTCATTAAGTCCATCAGTGCCACCACCTAATGACAACCTCGAAATTTTAGGCAAATCCCCCTTGCATCAACGTCTTCCCCTTCCATCACCGTTGCCACCACCATACTCAAAATAACATGGAGATGGAAACTCAGTTACACCCTCTTCACCTTCAATGTAGCAATCTCCCTCATCTTCGTCTAACACTGCAAAGTCCTACTAGGTCAGTAATCCTTCCTTACATCTACCTACCTTTATGCCTTCCCTCTCCTCACCTACACCTTCCCCCACAACACCAATTACCTAAACTCAACCTCCCAAACCTTTTCTAGAACACACACTAGTGGTTACCCTTGACTCCCAGGAAATGCCGCTACGTCGGCAGCACCACATGATCACGTGGGCCAGTAACAACATTCATAAACCTAACAGCAAATTCCATGATTCACGCCGCTATACGAGAACACATCTCCCTACCCTTGATTTCATTGAACCCACCACCCACTGCTAAGCTCTCAAACACCCACTCTAGCATTCCTCTATGCAAACTAAATATGATGCCTTCACTCGAAACAACACTTAGGACCTTATACCATCTTACCCTACACAATCTATTGTTCATTATAAGTGGATTTTCTGGATAAAGAGGAAAGCTGACAGGACTATTGAGTGATACAAAGCCCAATTAGTTACAAAGCAATTCCAACAATGACTAGGTATTGACTTTCACTACACCTTCAATCCAGTAGTCAAACCAACTACTATTTGTTTCATACTCACCCTAGTAGTATACTTTTGATGGCCTCTTCGTCAGTTGGATATCAACGATGCTTATTTTCAAGGCACCTTAGACGAAGATGTATACATGGGCCAACCTCCTTGCTTTGTTAATGTTTCTTGCTCAACTCATGTATGGAAACTAAGGAAGGCCATCTATGAGCTCTAACAAGCCCCTCGTGCCAACTTCATAAAAAAAATTTACAATAAGGCTTCTCCAATTCTAAGCCTAACATATCTCCATTCATTCTCTCTCGGGATGGTGCTACCCTCTATCTCCTGGTGTATATCGATGATATCATCATTACAAGCTTATCCTCACAACTTGCCAACAATATTGTCAAATTGCCTTGCCACAGATTCTCACTTAAGGATCATGGACCACTTCATTATATTTTGGGCATCGAGGCTATCTCCACTATCGATGGTATATTCCTTGTCAACAAAAATACATAAAGGACTTACTCATTAAACTCAGATGCTTGACTTCAAGATTGTAGCTACCCCAATCTCAACTACTGGCCCTTTTTGTCTCAATGACGGAAGCCTTTCTTCTAATGCTAGACTTTTCACAGATTATCGGTGACAACATTTAGCCTTAACTAGACCTGATGTCTGTTATGTCATCAACAAACTCTAAATTCATGCACCATCCTACCATTACTCACTGGAAAGCCATGAAGCGAGTACATTGAAATCTCAATGGGAATTCCTACTATGGCATTCTTCTCAAGAGGTAATCTCCAATCTCGTTACATGCATATTCAGATACAAAGGCGGGCGGGCGACAGTACTGCACCTCTCCTACATAGTCTTTATGGGTTCCAACCCTATCAGTTCGAGCATGACAAAGTAAAACACTATTGCATAGCTCCTCCACCCCAAAATTTGAATATCAGGATTGTCGCCTCCCACGCCTGACTCAATTGGATTCAGCATGCTCTCAAGGAAATCTCCATTTCCCTCCTTAACACACCCACCATCTACTTGACAACTTGGGAGCAATGTACTTATGTGCAAACCTAGTTTTCCACTCTCGTATAAAGCACATCACCATTGATTATCATTTTGTTCGTGACAAAGTACTCAAACAATCACTCCGAGTCAACCATGTACCCTTTACGGATTAACTTGTTGACTCCTTTGCTAAGCCACTACTTCATAAGCACTTCATTGAGCATCGATCCTGTGACACCTAAAAATCAGGGTCGGATTTGCTGCCATCAACCCATTGGAGATACTGTGGTTATCACGTAGCCGATACCACACCATTACGCTATTCTGGGATCCTAAAATTTAACAAAATCTAACGTAGTCTCCTTTGTACGAGGAGCTCTATCCAAAACCTAACCTGTATAATATACAATAATATGTCCCATCTGAGGCCCAATATAACACAATGACCTCACCGGGTCCATTTATGAGTAGAAATTGACCACACCGGGTCCATTTATTCACATTCATATAAAAACATGCAAGCCTATATTAAAAATAGTCCATATGAGTTCAATGACAACTCTTTTACATAAAAGTACATGCCAAAACTAGTTTGTTCAGAAATTTAACAAAAAGAATTTTAAAAGCCATAAGTCGGCTTTCTTCATCCTTGCGACCCCGGATGAGAGCCATCCACCAGTGTGTATCCTGAACCTAAAATATTTTTCCCATATAGGGTGAGCCATGTCAGTGGGGAGTAATTTCCTACGAGCCTCCCCACGTAAGTGCACATGCAATGTTCACACTTGACAATTCACATTCACATCAACATTCCAAGTAAGAATATCACGGTGCGGGTTGGAATTCTACATAACATGCTATGAAATGAGATAGAGACTCACTCATGCACCATACAGTCTTCTGAGCACCCATCACACAATGCAATGCCAATGTGTAATAAAATCCATCACTGGTGAATTTCATCCAATGATCACTTTATAAGAAAACCCATGTGTTTTTGTGTGTAGCGGATTTTTTGAATCACACCACAGGCTCCGCACGCCTAGCTACACTTTTTGGACTTTCACCGTCAAAGTGTATGAACCTAAGCTGGATCTCTTTCACACGAAGTGTCTACCAAACGATGCAAGACCTCACCCATCAATCTCAATTATGGTGATGTTTGATCTCAACCATCACCTCACACGCTAATCACGATGTCCCCATGCATAGGCAATGTAATGCACCATTGCGTAATAAATGTCATATCACATATGTAATAGATACCACGCTAGACTGACTAAATCGCCCTTTCACCATGTATCATGGACAATTATATCATATCATGTAATCTTCAAATAAACACTTATACGATGTCAATATATTGATACACATAAATCAACATTTTATTTATAAACAACAACCAAGCATGTTACAAAATCAAACAATAACACCCTTAACTCCAAGGCCAAATAACTGACATAGAAATGCCCTAAAATGGCCTTAAGCGCCATAAAACCAACCAAGCAGGCCTTAAACTATATAAAGCGACCAAATAGGCTCTAAAAACAGCTCTTAACAGGCTATAAAAACAGCCCCTTAATTGGCCATAAAAATAGCTCCAAACAACCCCTTAACAAGCCATAGCTTGACTCGAATAGGCCATAAAAGCGACTTTAAATAGCCTCTTAACAGGCCATAAAAATAGATCTAAACAAGCCCTTAAACTTGCCATAAAACCAGCCAAACAGGCCCTTAAATAGTCCTTGATTTATAATACAAACAACCCCTAAAACAATCTTTTGAACATGCCATTAACACTGCAAATCGACCCATGAGCTTTCCACGAAAAAGCCATAAAAAGATGATAAGCATCCCAAAAGCAGTCTAAATAGCCCCTTAACAACCATAGAGCAGAGCCTAGCAGTCCAAACGACATAACAACCCAAAAGTAAAAATAAACCAAAGTTGGAAATAATCCTACCTCTTAGAGTGTGGTAGAAAGGTAGGAAGCCTCAAGAACACCTCCTAAGCCCAAAACCTTTGGTTTCCCCAAATCTCCTCCTTTGATTCTTGATGAGAATCCTCATTTTGGTACTTCTTGGCGTAGCCCTCGTCGGGGGTGATGAACTTTAATTCTTGGCTTGATGAATTCGATTGAAAGCGAGAGCTTTGGTCGGTGAAAGAAGGCTTGTATGCTCTCTTTCTCTCCCTCTTCCTCTCACGTAAAAACCAGAAAAAAATGAGATCTTTTTGTCCCAAAAATTGATTTTTTAACCTTATCTTCAATCTTAAGACTTGGCCCACGTCGCTGCGTGTCCATGCCTTGTTCGAGTCCGTTTTGCCCTAAAACTAATAATTTCATCCTAGTTTAAGTTCAAATTATTTTATATGAACTTTACTCAAAATATTTTCCAACTTTCACAATTTTCTTAAAAATATCGTTTTTGGGAGTCACCAGACGGGGTAGCCCTGAAAAACGTGAAAAATCGAACTATCTCAAAATCCGATGAAATTCTCTTGGGTAGCTGGTTTGTGAAAGTTAAATCCAATGATGAGTCCATTCGTCATACGAGACTTAGAAAATTTCAGGTTTACCTTTCATTATAGTAGTAACTATTTAGAAGTTTGCCTTTTCAAAAAATCAAATTTACCTATGTTGGTACATATACCTTCATCCTCAAATAAGAAGGATGAGTGGAGTGCATTATAGCGTCCTCGCGTTCCCGTATTGCCTCCTCTAATCCTTAGTGTTGTCATAATACCTTTACCTTCTCACGGTCTTGTCTTGCAAAACGATCACAGCTATCCACATAGTAAGTACCGATCCTCCTCGAGAAGGTTCCATTCGCATCAATGACAGCTAGCCCAATCCACCACATGAATTAGATGCGGGTGTATTTTGAGCATGGAGACATGTGGAATCTTGCATGAACACCCGATGAATTTAGCGATACATCCAGGCGATGTGTTGTTCCTGCATCTCGAGTACCTCGAAGGGCCCGATATCCCTTGGTGATAGCTTTCCCCACTTGTAGAACCAGACCACTCATATCTTAGACATCACCTTCAAGAAGACATGATCCCCCACCTCAAACTCTAGAGGTCGTCGTCGTCTATCAACATAACTCTTCTACCATCTCTGAGCCATGAGAAGACGCTTCCATATCAAATCCAATTTCTCAAAGGTGTCCCTAACCAAATTCGGACCCGTTGAGGGTCTCTCTCCTACCTCCATCCAACAAACCGGAGATCAAAAAGGCCTTCCATATAATGCCTCATAAGGTGCCATCTGTATGCTCGCCTAATAACTATTGTTGTAGGCGCGGGAACTCCTGGGGTAAATGTAACCCTGGCTACCCTTGAGATTTAGAACGCACATGCCCATAGCATGTTTTCTAAATTTTGGATGGTCCTCTCCGACTTACCAACTATCTAGGGATGAAAAACAATGCTCATCATCAATTTAATTTGCGACTTCTTGGAAGCTCTTCGAATGGTAGTAAACTTGGGATCTAGATGCAATCATATAAATATTATTTACCCATGCAATCAGACAATCTCTCGTATGTATAACTTGCAAAATTCCTCCAGAGTAAAGGTCATTCGCAATGCCAAAAAGTGTGCCGACTTAGAAAGCTGGTCCACTATCACCCACACCGCGTCATGCTCTCGTGATGTTTGTGGCAAGTGAGTTACAAAATCTATCGTAACATGTTCCCATTTCCACTCGGCTACCTTCAAGGGATTGAGTAATCCCACTGGTCTCTGATGCTTAGCTTTTGCTATACGTGAGACATCGGCGAACATAAAATCCCCAGCGTGTTTCTTTATCCCTCGATATCTGGCGATGAAGATCATGGTACATCTTCGTGCCACCTGGATGCACAGTAAAACGAGAGCAATGGAACTCCCTGAGGATCTCCTCTCTTAAATCTACCGATTGGGAAACCACAACCCTTCCCCTATACCTAAGACTACCATTCGTATGAATAGCCCAACCTTCGTCACTCGTATCAGAGCTGGAGTACTGGTCCACTAATGAATGATAGCTCGGTGTCACGTACTAGGACTGATGGCTCTGCTTCGATGAGGAGGTGTAGCCACTAAACTCCTTAAAGTACCTTGAGCTAACCCTTGTAGTTAAGCCCGAACTGTCCCACAGTCTCGAGTATTTGCCACTCCCGGGAAGCCACACTAGCCAACACTCCCAGTGACTTCTGGCTGAGTGCATCAACCACCACATTTGCCTTACTAGGATGGTAATGCAAAGTGAAGTCATAGTCCTCCAAATACTCCATCCATCTACATTGCCTCATGTTAAGGTCTCGCTATGTAAAATGTACTTCAAACTCTTGTGGTTTAAAACACCTTGAATTGCTCACCATAAAGATAGTAGTGCCAAACCTTCAAGGCAAAGACGATAGCCACCAGCTCCATGTCATGTGTGGGGTAACTCTGTTCGTGGTTCTTTAACTACCGAGAACCATAAGCCACTACTCGCCCGAACTGCATCAAAACGCATCCAAGTCCTTCCTTAGAGGCATCACAATACACTATGTACCTCTATCCCTTTTCTAGAACTATCAAAATAGGAGTTGAAGTAAGCCTCATCTTCAATTCCTAAAATGCTTTCTCGTACGAGTCATTCCACTCAAACTTGACCTCCTTTCGGGTCAATCTCGTCATAGGTGCAGCTAATCAGGATAAGTCCTTAATGAACCTCCTGTAATACCCTACCAATCCCAAGAAATTGCGTATCTCGAAGACTGACTTTGGTCTCTCCCAGCTCATAATTGCCTCAACCTTTTTGGGTCCTAAGATACAGGCGATATACAGTGCCAAAAATTTCACAGTAATCAAAATTCATTTACTTAATTTGGCATACAATTCTCAAGTAAGTAGGGTTGGAACACCCTAGCCATGAGATCCATGAATCTGCATTTAGAGCGACGATCAATCGAATGGCATCACTATGAGCATAAAATGCCCATGCAGCGTCTAAATGTTATCTCTTAGGGATATTTTCCTCCCTAACCCTCAACTGATGGTAACCAGTGTGGAAATCTATCTTAGAGTAAACCCGCACCCCTCTCAGTTGATCAAATAAATCATCAATCCTCGGAAAAGGGTACCTATTCTTAATAGTAACCCTATTCAATTGTCGGTAATCTATGTATAGCTGAAGGGTCTTGTCCTTATTCTTGGAAACGGCTTAGAGTGCCACTAAGTGAAGTGCTTTCGGTCTAATAAAACCCTTGTCGACAAGTCTGTAATTAGACTTTGAGTTCTTGCAACTCGGCAAGCGCCATTCTATGCGAGTCGGAGAAATAGGAGTGTACCGGGGTGTAACCTCAATGAGTGAAGCCTACATCTCTCTACGGAGGTAATCCCAATAGTTCATCTTGAAAAACTTCCTCATATGCACATATCGTTTGAGGTACACCCAACTCTTGTCTCGCCTCGTCCTCCAGGGTAAGGCTTCCTAGCCAACCCATCAACTGCCTATGCCATCTAGAGTCGTACACGGCTTGGGGTAAAGCATCATGCTTATTCCCCTAAAACATAAAAAAAAACCATTTCGTATGTGAGCTGATAACCCTCTTGTATGTGTCGATGATGACTCGGTGTGCCATCGACGATTCCATCCTAAGGATGACATCAAACTCCGACATGTCCAAGACCCTAAGGTCCACGGTTAGTAGAATCCCTAAGATCTCTAACTCACAACCCCGACATATCTGATCAATGCTCACCCTAGCTCTTAAGAGGGAACTCACATGCAGTGGCTCTTCCAAGGTTTCAACCTCTAAGCCCAAATCTTCCACACATGATGCGGTAATAAAATAATGAGATGCACCATAATCAAATAATACCCTTGCCCATAAACGAGAGAGTTGATATGTACTGATTAGTAGGGCAGTGCAGAAAGCTTGTCACGAGGGTGTGATGGAGTAGACACGCCCTTGGGTCCCTGAATTCTTGGCCTTGAATACGACTGAACTCGAATCCATTGCCACACAACTGTCCCAGCCTAATTGTGAGTAATAGGGCATGTACTAGCACATGGGCTGGTTTTGGCTACCATGGCCCATGGTGGGAGTGAGAGGAACAAAGGCGAGGTCTGTGAGACGCGTCCCAGCGATGGTATTTGGGATTTGGGTGTCCATGCTTTGGGATCCCTACCTCCCAGGCGATCTGTCTCATGTGTCGGGTTGGTGTGATAGAACATGTCCTGCACTTACGGCTAGCTAGGGCTGAGTGTCTCCCATCCTCTACAATACCAAGGATTGTGACACCCTGTCAGGAATTAGTTGATCACGGGAGTCTCCTTTGTACGGGGCTCTGTATCGAAACCCGACACGTGCGATATATAACATGACCATTGTTGATATAACACAATGACCGTACTAAGTCCATTTATGAGTAAAAATTGACCACACCGGGTACATTTATCCACATTCATATAAAAACATGCAAGGCTATAATAAAAACAATCCATATAAGTCCAATTACAAATCTTTTACATAAATGTACATGCCAAAACTAGTTTGTTCCAAAAAATTTACAAAAAGAATTTTAAAAGCCACAAGTCGGCTTTCTTCACCCTTGTAGCCCCAGATGAGAGCCTTCCCACTTGCGTGTATCACACACAAATGTTTTTCCCATATAGGGGTGAGCCACGCGAGTAGAGTGAATTCCTCTGAGGGCTACTCCCGACTAAAGTGCACATCTGATATTCACACTGACAATTCACATTCACGTCAATATTCCAAGTAAGAATATGCAGATTCTAGGTTGGAATTCTACATGCCATGCTATGAAATGAGATGAGACTCACTCATGTACCATACCCCAAGTCTTTACCGACTCCCATCACACAATGCAATGCCAATGTGTAATAAAATCTGTCATTAGTGAATTTCATCCAATGATCACTTTATAAACAAAACCCATTTGTCTTTGTGGGTAGCAGATTTTTGGAATCACACCATAGGCTTTGCACGCCTAGCTACACTTTTTACTTTAAGCCAGTTTGTGAACCCGATAGCAGTGCTCACCCGAAGGAGTGTCTAGCCCTTCTTGCTATTACCAAACACAAGTGTTCCAATGTAAAATGCGATCATGCCCGTTCTATTGAACTTCATCCAAATTAGTGCAGGAACCCATATCGATCACCAAGTGTGGGTGAATTTGATCTCAGAAGCTGTGATGCCCCAAATCTCGGGGGTCCGTTGACAACCCGTCAACCGTGAAAGATTCGTGGATGTCGAATAACCCGACACCACACCATTGAGTCCCCTTTTTCTAGGACCAAGATTTAACAAAAATCGGGCTGAGTCACCTTTATATGGGAGCTCTACCCATAATACAACTTGTGTGTAATTACGCTTGCTTAACATAAGCCCATTATTATACAATGACCTCACCAGGTCCACATACGAGTAAATGGCCACGCAAGGCACATTTATTCATACTCAAACATATAAGCACATGACTATAAAGCTATAGTCCATAAGAGTTTAAATTACATCGCTCTTATACAAAACATATATCAAAATTAAGCATTCTAATACATATTTTACAAAATATAAATCAAAGACACAATTAAACTTTCTTTCTCCAATGTCGACTCTAGTGAGCATGTCACCCTTGCACATTCCTGTACACGAAAGGAGGTCTACGGCGGGAGTGAGCAATGCTTAGTAAGAATCATTCTACAAGGGCTACACCGCTAAATTGCACATGCAATGCATTTCCACACATTCAAGTAAAAATATACTCATTCCTCTCAAATGTCTATACGCCATGGATGAGAATGTGACTCACCTGTCCCATGTCGAGTCCTCCGCGGCTCCTCACACATGCATATGCACGAGTCCTGGCCGTCATTTATGTTCCATCGACCATTTTCCAAAACAAAAAGCTTTTTGTTTTATAAATAAAAATTCATTGGACAATCTCCGATATCAACTTGCTTTTACCAAGTTATGTGTGTTTTTTTTTAAAACTCATTAGACATCCTTCGATAAACCGCTTTATTCAAAGCCATTGGAGCGATCTAGATGCGCAGCTTTATTAGCATTGGGCCAGTCTCAGAATAAAGCAGCTTTAATAAAAAACATTAGACAGTCTCCGATAAACTGCTTTAATCAAAAGCATTGGACAATCTCCGAAACCGCTTGACTCTTTAGGACATTGTCCTTAAATTGAGCCCGCACCATCAACACCATACACAGTGTTGATTTACTATGAAGCCCAGTAGACTATTGGACATAGTCCGATACATCCGGAGTCCACCGCTGTTCACCAAGAATGGTGAATGACAACAACTCATACACACCCACGGTTTTATAGCGATATTACGATGCATATGAAATGCAATGCAAATGTGCCATTGCTATTCATAGCATGCTACATATATAATAGTGTTATATGCACATATGCCTACTCATGCATATTATTATGCATCAATTGGACATTTATATCCTTTGAACACATAAAATTCAATTTAAAGCATACGAATTGATAAGCGTTACGTGAATTATGTTTTAATGGATATGCAATAAAAGAGTGCAAATTGCCCTAATCGCGCAAGTCTGCTCGTCGAGTAATATAGTGTACTTAGGGTATGGATATCGATCCACAGGGAAAACTATGTCGTAGTGGCTAAGTACCAAAATTATAATACTTATTCAATATTCAAACTAGAAATTGTGATGGCTAAGCGGAAGTAAAACTAGATTAAATTACTACTAATGTAATCGTGCGCTTCAGACGTAAAAGTGATCAAAAGGGTGCAAAAAGTTAGGGTGTTGGTTTTGTTGGACAGTCCTACTATGTAATACTACGTTTCCATTCCATTATCTAGTATACAACTTCTCCAAGGTGGCTCTTATCTATTGTAATTAAAGCCTTTCTCAAGGTCATTTAATGAAGGGACCCAACCCGGGTTTCCTTTTCCTAACTCGGGGGACCCTCCCGGCACTCCTACGGATTTGAAAAAAAAAAAACCTTTCATTTCTTTTAAACTTTTTTAAAAGTGAATGAGTGAATGAACCCATTTATAAAGTTACGTTTTCATTAGAATTCTTATGAAACATGGTGGGACCAAAATTTTTTTTTTTTAAAACATTAAACCCTTTGTAAAATCGGAGCGAAGTTTCCTCTACATTTTTTTCGGACATGTCCCAATTTACAGCACACTGTAATAAAACAATTTAATTTACTCCCATCCCGACAATGGGACATCAAGTCCCACCACAACCAATTTCAAATCAAACTTTGAAATCATTTTCTGAACACTATAGATATATAAACAATCTTTTTTAAAACCTATATACATTCTGAAATAAAGGTGCACAAGTAGTTATTTACAACAAAAAAACTATACATTGTCAAGGTGAGGTAGATCACGTGGCGAAGTGTCAACGCTTGGAGAATCTCAAAGCGCACGTCGATCTGCGCCACAGAAAGCATTTATAAAGCGTTTGGAAAAAGGGTGGTAAGGAGCTCGGTGAAGTCTGATTCATAGGAAAATAATGTTTTCAGATATAGTTCAAATACTATGTGTAAAACAATTGTATAGAGATCTCATTTCCTTAAACATTTACTTTGCATTCTTTTCCTTTCTGTTCAAATACAGCGTGTAGCCAAAACAATTGTATAAGTCTCATTTCTATAAACATTTACTTTACTTTCTTTTCCATATAGTTCAAATACAATGTGTAAAACAATTGTATAAACATATCCTTTCCATAAACATTTGTTTTACTTTCTTTTCCATATAGATCAAATACAATGTGTAAAAAAATTGTATCAACATATATTTTCAATATACTTTCTTTTCCTTTTTGAATCCGTCATATCCAATGGAACCCACATACCGTTAACCACTGTGGGCCCATGAAAAAACCTCGGCTTGATCTTCTGATCTGATGGCTGAAAAGGAACCTCCGTCGTGCCATCACGGGTTAACCATAGTTGGCCCATAAAAGAACCTACGAGAAAACAGTCTTACGATCACCGATGACCTAAAAAGGAACATCCGATAAATCGTGCTTTTCTTTTAAATACCATTGCACTATGGAATACATCACATTATGCGTTGGTAAACTTTTCGTACTTTTCACGTGCATGGCAATGTGTCCACTCTTCCCTTCCTATAAAAAAATCTAACCTTTTCCACATGTACCATGCAGCGTAAGAATGCTTTAGTCGATTTTCCTTTAAACTTTATCTTTGTAACATAGGGTAACCATGGATTCAAACATTTTCATATAAACATGTATATATAAAATATACATTCTATAAGCATTTCATTTCATATGAGCAATCATACTTTATAAAATATGGAAACCATAATCATTTCATATTTTTCTCAACATAATTTAAAGTCAAAGAAAACCACATTTCTTTTTCATTTGAACATTTATAACATAGATATGAAAACATATACATTGAAGTAAACATTAATATATATATATATATATATATATATATATATATATATATATATATATATATATATATATATATTCATAAACATTTACATTTTCCCTCACCTTAGTTATTTAAGCCATTTTTCTTCCTTTAAACAACACTTTCCACCTCCACCCTTGTCCTTTATCACCTTCCTCCTACAAGTCACATTATCCATAAAATCCATTAACATCCATACCTTAATCTTGTTCAATTAAACCATTAACTATATTATACTTTCCAGCAACCCTTAAGCATTTAATCACTTCTAATTGATTAAAATCAATTGAACTCAACCTCTTTTGTTCTCATGATTTTCTTATGCTAACTCATGGCAATTACTACCCCATACAATAGCCCATAACATGCCATGAAATGGTCATGCCAAAAACCGGCTATTCACATTGACATAACCAAGCAACCTGCACACTTGGTGCAAAACATAAATTTTCGGCCATGTTATGATCATCCCCTGTACTCTACAAGAATATTGATAGAATCTTGACTCAATGAGCTCTCCATAGATTCCAAGAACACCCAAAACGGAGTTCGGACGAAGAAGTTATGACATTTTCATTCAAAACTGGTCAATTTACTATGTATACACTGGAAACAGTTTGTGATACCCGATTTCAGGAGTCTTAATCCATAATTTGACACTGGTTCTTTATACTCATTTGAAGATACGGTTCTTAGGGTTCTTCTCCAACTAGAATCACCCAAATCGGATCACCGAAACTCAAGATATAACCTAAACAACCGGGATTACTCAGTTTTCAAATAGAACCAGAAACTAGTTGAACATAGCTCCCCTTTGAATGCATTTCTGAGTCCAAATGGTTCGGAATTTGGATTGACCTATTTCAAGGAGAAATATTCGCCTACCAGTCTAGATTACTTAGCAATTTGAATCACTCAATTCGGATGAGTGATGGCCAAGTTATGGCCAAAATATAGTAATGGAGTCTTAAACGAGCAGAGCGCGAACATGGCTCACTTTGAATGCATTTTGAGTCCCAGTGGGTTGGAATTTTGGATGAGCCTATTTCAAGGAGAATGTTCTCACATCGGAGTCCTAGTTTATTCAAAAATTTTAATAACTCAATTCAGATGAGTGATTGCCAAGTTATGGATAAAATACAATCATGGGGTCGGAGAAAACAAACTGGACAACATCTCCCTTTGATACACCCATGCCTTCGGCCAAAGAAATTAACTTAGGAGTAAGAAGAAAAACCCTACCTCGAATGTGCATTGATTTCCGGGACACACGCCTTTTCTCGATTTTAAGTGAAAACTGAACCTTAGACCTTGGCAGAATCTTGTGATTAAATTGCCCTGATAACTTCGCGTGGGTCGGCTTTAATTCTTGACCTAACGAGATTCGACCGATGAAATCCCGTGAATCGAAGAGAGAAGATTGCTATTCTCTCTCTCTCTCTCTTACTCTCTCTTTCTACGGTTTGGATTAGAGCAAAAAATGAGATCTTTTGGTGGTTTAGATTTTTTTAGGCTATTTATACATGAGACACGTGGCTCACGTCGCACCACGTGTCACGTTTCCTTCGGTCATTTTTCATCCCGAAATAATTTATTTCGTCCCGGTTTCAGTTTCATTTATCTTAAATAGAAACTCTTTAAATATTTGAAATTTTTCGGGATTTTTCTAAAAATCTCGTTTTCAGGATCCACTCGACGGCCGTCACCTCGAATTTCGTGAAAATCCGGCTATCTCGGAATTCAACGAAATTTGACTGGGTAACTAGATTTCGTGAGACGAATTCAACGGTGAAGTTCGTTTCGTCATCCGAGATCTATAAAATTTTCAGATTTTTCTGTGGCAAATTACCGTTTTGCCATTTTTCAAAAAAATTGTATTTTCACCCCTTAACATAATTTTGTTTTCATCTATTTCAACTTCTTTAGACTCAATACATTATTATGAACATTTTTATTTTCGAGGCTTGTTTTTTGAAATTTACTATTCATTTGACTGTTTCCAGTCAAATACCTAAGCGTCGAACCACGAAATTTACTATTCATGAAAATTGTAAATTCAGGGTCTTACATTTAACCTCCCTTTATCACTAGGTTTCTTGCTCCTGGGCTTAACCCCAAGCATTAAAGGCGCATAGAATGCAAAGAACCCCTAAGCCTCCTAATTATTGATAATCCTATATTACCAAGTTTATTAGGTTGACCCACCTTTGTCTAATTCTTCATTCACTTCTCAGATCTTACAAAGAACCACTCACATATTAAGATTGATAAAAAATTAATATGTTGATTTCAACCAAGCATGAGTTAATGGTAAACTATATATATATATATATATATATATATATATATATATATATATATATATATATATATAAGATAATAGAATTATGTAAAGCCAACACTTTAACATAGTATTCATGTCCAATTCACTACCAACACCCTAAACCACGAAATTAGAACCTCATAATGTTATGTTCCATTACAAATGAAAAGCAAGACTTAATAATAAGGATAGAGAAAACTTCAATAATTGAGGGAATGATGATCTCCCGGATTCTTCAAGTCTCTCTCTTTAGGATCGGCCTTCAAGTCTTCTTTCCTTTGCTCCAAACTCCAGTTCCTCAAACCCTAGCACTGCAAACATTTTTTGAACCCCCAAAATTGGATTCTCCCGTTTCTTTTATAGCTTCTTTACGAGATAAAGTTTGTCGAGCTTTTCCCGCGACGTCGCAACGTTGGAACGTCGCGACATTGAGCTGTTTTCTGCACCAATCTTCTCCAAGACTCCTGCAAGGCTCCATTTTAAGCATTTTTCAGCATTTTTCCTATAAAAATCCAATACAACTAAATATTAGAAAAGTAATCAAAACAAAGTCATATATATATGAAACTGATCCCAAATCTCGCTAAATCCCGGGTTTGTAATGAGTGTTTTTGGGCACTCATCAACAATTCATGCCAACATACCTAACACACATACATTGACATCTACAAGTCATCACCAATCGGTTAATGACTTACTTTATCCTCTAGGCCTAATTGTGACACCATGTCCACAAATAGCCTACAACCAAGCCATGCAATGGCCTCAATCATACACAAACTCATGCATTTCCCTAAGCCTCATGGATAATTATATCAACATGCATATAATTACCAAACAACATACACCAATTTCAATGTATTAGACCGTGCATATCATCACAACCAAGCAATTTGCACACTTGGTGCTACAATCAAATTTTTGAAAAATATGTGGACACCAAATTCCATTCACAGGAATATGGCCATATTCTAGACTCAAAGAGATTTCCATAGAATCCAAGAACACCAAATTTAGAGTCCAAACGAATGAGTTATGCAAGTTTCAAGCCATGAAGAAAATCAGCAACATTGCAGCACTTGTAGCAGCGGAGGCTACCGTATTTACGTCATTTTTTAGGACCTAATATGAGCTCAAATTTTATTAAAGCTATATATGGTTGGATTCTAGACTCAAGTATCTTTCATAGAGTCAGAACACCTGTCCAGTTCGGATGAAAACATTATAGTTGTCTGAAGTTGAGGCTTCACATGAACAATAGCCTATCTGACAAATTTTTTAATTTTTCCTTTTGATGCTTTCGAGAAGCACCATCCAAACCCCTAAGGGCTCAACCAAGACAAAACGACTCCTAGATGGAAAATAAACCGAGGTTCCTACCTCTTGGAGTGAAGACGAAGCTTTTTGAAGACCCGGAAGCTCGAAACCCACGGCTTCCCGAACTTTCTGCTCATATCTCCGACGAAAACTCCTAATTTTGGTGTCCACGCGTTGCCCTCAACGAATACTCCGACTTTAAGTATTGGCCTTACGCGAAACGACCACCCAAGCTCCGTAGATCTTAGAGAGAAGTTAGAGCTTCTCTCTCTACACTCTCTCTTCTCCTCTCTCACCCTCACGTTTATGTAGAAAAAAAAAGAGCTTTTTTCCATTTTGCCCTCCTTTTATTCCAATTAACTTAAGTTTGTTAAGTGGCCCATGTCGCGCCACATGTTCACTCCGGTCCCAGGTTTGTTTTTATCCCGAAACGATTCATTTATTTTCAGTTCAATTTATTTTAAATGAACTTAGCCAAGTCATTTCTAGACTTAAAGATTTTTCGTAGAAATCTAGTCCTAGAATCGCGACACCACCGCAGAAAATCGTAAAAATTCTTAATGTCTCAGAATTCGACGAAACTTTTCTAGGTTACTAGATTTCGCAAGAAGAATCCAACGGTGCAGTCCGTTTTGTCATCCGAAATCTAGAGAATTTTCTAGGCTTCCCTGAACCATTTCAGCAATTTTATTGTTTTTGCCATTTTTTAGAAAAATTAAATTTTTCCCGAGTTTTACATCAACCATGCACTTGCACTCATGAAATACGATGTCCCCGTGCATATGCAATGTAATGCATCATTGCATGTCAATGTCTCTCATATATGTAATGAATGCCACATAGACAACCTAAATCATACATTTCACCTTATATCATGGACAATTATATCATATGGACGTAATCTCAAATAAACACTCATACCAATATCAATATATTGATACACATATATCAACATTTTATTTATAAACAACAACAAAGTCTGTTATTACAAAATCAAACAATAACACCCTTAGCTCTCAAGGCCAAATGTGACTTATAAAATACCCACAAAACAACCACAAAAGCGACTGAAAACAACCTTAAACTGGTCACACAAACCAGCGAACAAGCCTTAAACCAGCCATGCGACCAACTAAGCAGGCCACTGAAGCGATACGAGAGCAGGGCCATAAGCGACCTTAACAAGCCATAAAAACAGCTCCAAGCAGGCCATAAAAATAGCCCCTTAACAGGCCATAAAAACAGCTCCAAACATGCCATTAAATTAGCAATAAAACAAGCCAATCAGGCCCTTAAACTACCTAGAAAACTAGCCAAACAAACCCTTAAACAGTCCTTGAATTTTAATCCAAACAACCCCTAAAACAATCCTTTGAACATGCCATTAACACTCACAAAACTGGCCACACTCACCTGTCGCCTTGAAAAACCTTAAAAATCCGACCATCATGTCAATGAAATTCCTACGGGTAACTAGTTTTGTGAGACAAATCAATGGTGAGATTACACATTTAGTCATTTGAGACTTATAAAAATTTCAGGTTTGCAACTCATACCATAGTGGCAATTTACCATTTAGCCCTTTTTTGGAAAAAATCAAATTTATCCGAGTCTTACAAATCCAAGCTTGGAGTCCATCATTGACCCTCAACCTTGCGGGGGCATGATAAGGAAACCAAACCTGATATGGAAATGAAACCTTAATAGTGATCATCAGAGCCATTATTCCTTTTTATTTTTACCATAATTCCTTTATATATTTATAGAGATAGAACATGATTCCAGGATCTATATTTTTTCTTTCCTTCTGCACATGTCTTGTATGTGTATACACATACACTCTGTCTGATAGACATCATGAATTTCCCCATCAATCTTCTGGCATTAATAGTATGACTTAGAGTGAGCGGTCTTAGATTAATGGATTTTAGATGTTATGTCTTAATATAAAATTCATACATACATGCATATATATATATATATATATATATATATATATATATATATATATATAATAGTAGATTAATATAGTTTTCAATGTATGGCTTAATAGAAAATTCATACATATGTATTTGTTATTTATATATGTATGTATGAATTTTCCTATTAAGCCTATAGCAGTCAATACGATAATCTAAAACGATTTCAATACTCTATGTCATACTATGCATAGAAATGTTTTGTGAAGTTCTAAGTATTATGATAAATTTTATAGAAGAGATTATAACTCTTGCCACATTCAATGAAAGTTAAAAAAATTTATTCTAATGAGTAACTAATTAATATCACAATGCATTAAGACAAATATTAAAATTACATTTGTACTTCTAATTAACTATCAATTGATGTATATATATACTTCTAATTAACTATTAATTGTTGTATATATATATATATACATCAGTGGTTAATTAGAAGTACAAACGAAACACTGTAATGTCTTATGCGTGTGATGATGTACTCGATAGAATAAATTTTTTAACTTTCATTAGTATGACAAGAAGACCCTGTAACTCTATAAAAAATTTATCATAATAGAACTTAAGATCCAAAATACATCATAGTATGACTTAGAGTATTGAAATCGGTTTTAGTATACATACATGTATATATGTATGTATGTATGTATGAATTTTATATTAAGCCATAACATTCGAAATCCATTAATCTAATTAATATATATATATATATATATGTGTGTGTGTGTGTGTGTGTGTGTGCGTGTATATATATATGTGTGTATGTATGTATGTATGTATGAATTTTATATTAAGCCATAACATTCGAAATCCATTACTCTAAAACTAGTTTCATTACTCGAGTCATCTTTGTTAATGTGAAGATTGATGGAGAAATTCATGATATTTCATTATATTGTGAGTATATATGTATACACGTACAAGAGATGTGTAGAAGGAAAGGAAAAATACAATTCCTAGAATCATGTCTATCTCTATAAATATACAAAGGTATTCTGGTAAAAATACAGAGGAACAATGGTTGGATGGCTAGTGCAAAGGATTCGTTTCCATATCAGATTTGATATCCTTATCATGCCCCCGTAAGGTTGATGGCCCAAAATGGACTACATGTAAAACCCGGGGAAATTTGAATTTTTTCGAAAAAGGGCAAAACGGCAAATTGTCGCTATAGTACAAGTTGCAAAACTTGAATATTTCTAGATCTTGGATGACCAAACGGACCTCACCTTTGGATTTGTCTCGCGAAATCTAGTTACCTAGAAAATTTTCATTGAATTCCGAGACAGTCGAATTTTCACGATTTTCGGGGCATCAAGTGTCTGGTGGACTTCCTAGAGTTTCTTGTAGGCTCCAAGAGGTAGGGATTCTTTCTAATTTGGTTTATATTCCACTCTAAGGGCCGTTTGGTTGTGTTTTGCTTGAAAAGAATTTGGCAAAAAAATTTGATGATGCTCTTTTGTTTTGGCCCAATAGAACGCATCCGGATTTTTGGGATAGATTTTTGGTTGAGAAAAAGAGGGAATTTGGGCTAGTGTTCTTCATTGAAATTATAGCTACATCTGTAAAATTTATGTAGGATTTTGAATCACCCAAATTGGACCTTTACAGCTCAAGTTATGATCCATTTTCTAGGACTACCACGAGTTGTCCTGTTTTGACCCTATGCACTGTCTAGATTTTAGGGCGAATTCGGTTGGGGAAAAGAAAGAATGGTATAGCACCTTTTAGTCTGACCGATTGGTGGGTCGAACGGATGCGGGATGCTCTGATACCACTATATCACTTTATCAAAATCATTTATCAAAAATGCCTTAGCGTTACATTTCGATTGGCATAAAGCCCGCTCAAATATGCGAAAGCATTTTTAAAAGGGGGTAGGCCCATTAACATTACATTTATAAAGTACGGTTGCACATAAAAATCTCAGCCTTTCAAAATGATTTACAAATTAGATGTTCAGAGTTCAAATTGTTTTTACAAAATATCAATGTTAAAAAAAATGGAGTGAATGCATATGTCGGAGCATACGCCGCAAATATTTCTCTATGACTCAAAGCTCCTCGATCTTGCCTTTCGTTCCTGTTCAATTGGTACCTGCACATAGATAACACTACACGCTAAGCATTTTCATGCATAGTGGTTCTATACAATTTCATTCTTTTGTTTCAGTTTAAGTCAAATCAGGCAATTTTACTAAACAAAACTTTCAAATCTTTTTGGATGATCCATGTCAATACAATACATATACTTATTTCATATACAATCATTTATGGTTCATTGATCATTCCAAATATACACTTTCATATACAATAAATCATTTATAACCAAATCATGCATTTCACAATGCTCTTTTCATTTCAATTTGCAATCATGCTTTTCAATTCCAATATGTCAACAATCTCAAAAAGTCAATTTAGTTACGCCCATGCGAATTTAACCTATGTTTTGGTATAAGATGTCGGAATCAGCGGTATGGTCAGCTAAGGCTGCGGACGGTATAAAAACATTTGTTTTACTAACACCGGTTCAGTCCATTAATTTCTTGTAGTTATTAAAAATTAATTAGTGAACACTTCACAGATATTGTTCATTAGAAATTTCTTGTCCCGGAGTGACACGATGTCGTTTGTTCGCAGTATTGCTAATTTGACCCTTATTGGTATACCAATCTATCCTTAATACAAAATAAATGGTTAACATTCTATTAAGGGCGTTCAAATCCTTTATAGAAAAATACAGTACAATATGTACATTTGTATAAACAGTTCATTTTCAATACTCATGCAATTTTCATATGCAAACATTTCACAATCAATTGCCTCAAATCAGTTAAAACCAAATCAATATGCTTTTCTTATACATTTAGAACAAACATTTCAAATCTTGAAGCTTGAGTAGGAGAAAGATAAAACAAACCAATCTATCTCTTTCTTTTGCCTTGCCCAGCTGTCTAGGTCCTAGGTTAGGTGATCCTCATGAGCCCACTAGCGAATCACACACATTACATTTAGTAAACTAGCACTATTCACATAACGATTAACCGCGGTGGCGAATCTGATATATTTTTCAGTTAGTTTATCCTTATTTGAACCCCCATTAATCATTTATTAGGGTCCTTAAACTATCGATTGTCGCAATCTGACGTGCTCGAAAACAAAAATCAAAAAATTGGTCGTATGAGCGGCTAGTGCGACTGCGGCTAACAATGCCCGCCATGGTGTGTACCTTTCGGGGGGTTCCATTTGGCACCTCGGCCTTGCCCACACGACAAAGGAATTCCCGCGCCTTGGCATAGGTCTGTCATAGCGATGGTGATTAGTGCCCAAAGTGCTATTGACCCAGACCTGTTTTTATAGGTTTTTGGCGCTTTTATTGTACTAATTATTATAATTGCTTGATTGACATGTTGGGTCCTTTATTGCATTTCTAATTGCATTCAAGAGGCTGTTTTGTAGTTTGCGAGGTGGAGGCCAAATTATCGTGTCTAAATCCAATCATAACCAAAGTCGAGGTTGAAGTTCCCTCCAATTTCATATGGTCATATCAATTTCAACAAGCGAATGAAGGAATTTGCAGCGAGGAAGAAAATTGAAGAAAATGTGACGGGGTTGCGGGATGCGGTGGAGCGGCCGCGGGATGCGGAACGAGTGAATTTTTGCTATGCCTGAGTTTTTAGCTATATGGCGAAAGTTGCGTACGCAATTTGAAATTTCGTATACACAAATTTTAGCTAAGCTGGCCGAGAAATTTCGGCCCAGCTGTGAAATGCTTTGTTCCCCAAGCGAGGAAATTTTGGTTCCTTATTTCATTTTTGCCGGCTATATAGCGAATTTTACGCTATATAAGCGGTACGTTATATAGTGAAAATCACTATGCATAGCGGAAATTCTGCCTGTGTTTTTTGATGTTTATTGATTCATGACCTCGTTTGTTTATTTACCATTTGTCCCTATTGTAATTACATATTTTAGGCATTTTTGGTATTTCACACATATTGTATGGCTATATAAAGCCAACTTATAGATTTTGTAACCTAACTTTTGTCCTTTCGAGTATGGGCGTGCGACTTTTCATTTTAGGTTATTTTTGCTCTCTTCTCTCTCCTCTTTCTCTCCTTTTCTCGGCTACGAACACTTATGCAGGGATGACAACTCGGGGGATGCTTGGCCTAGACCTCTTCCTCCTTGAAGGAGGGGCCAGGTGAATATTTGAAGGTAAAAACATGGTCCTCTGTTTTTTAAGCATACGTATTTATGGGTATTTATGTTCTTATTCTCACCTTAGGTTAAAATCTTCTAGACACACCCTCACTGACATGTATTTAGCAAGCTTTTTGGTTACAGTGGATGCTTATCACTAGATCCACTGTTATCCAGTTAGTTGTTTCCTATTAGTTAATGCAGGGTAGGTTTTTGAGATATGATATCCTTTGACCCAAGAGACATAATATTTTGCCAGTTAAATCTTTATGTTTTTCAAAAGGAAAATCATAGGGTCTGGGTTTTAAAGCTAAATGAAGATCCGATTCGAAATGACTATATGTCATGTAGTAATCACGAGAAAGAAAAGACCGAGGACATGTTGAATTTATTTTAAAAACCCTAATGGCTTGAGACTTGAGGAGTTCTTTTCTTATTTTTCTTCATTTTTATTTTTTCAGTTTCAGCCCAGAAACTAACATTTATCACCACCTTAAAAATCCAAACCAAGTTCTGTTGACTTCACTCAATCATTTGTGCGAAAACCCATTCTGTGTTCGACCTAGACCACTATCACTAACGATGGCTTGACTACGCGATGAAGAGCTCAGGATAAATTTTGTTGATTAGGATCACCTCTTTGTGGCACGAATCAAATGGCACCGTTGCCGGGGATGGTGCCTAAGTGCATTTGACAAGCTGTGGAACACTTGTGATCCTCATCACAAGTTTTGGTGAATTTCTTTTATATTTCATTGTCATTTTTTATTTTATTTTCATTTTATAAAAAAAAAAAACGATGTTCTTGAGGATTGTTTTTGGGTTGCCACAGCACTGGCTGTAGGAATCCATTTCGAGTGGATCAAAAAATTCTAAAATGACTTGATTCGGGTTACGTAGGAAAAATTGGCGAGAAAATGGAACCCCCATGAAGAGCAATACGATCGGAGAACCTAGGGCATATATGACAATGAGGGACTATAGGAACCTCTCATGGCAAAATCAGCAACCTTGGGAGAGAAATCCAAACCCACCTAGATCCATGAGGGACTACAGAGACCATTGGATGAGTGCACCCTCCTACATGGTGCCTCCACAGTATACCTCAACTCCTCAGCCACCACAATTAATTTCTCAGTTGACGAGGCCATTACGGACCTTACCAAACTAGTGGTGATCTTTGTGGTAGAACAAAAGGAATTCAATTCCCCAATTGAGCCAAATCCATCTTGTGGAGAACCCACGGAGCAAAGAATTAGATGGGTTTCAAGGTGAAATGGTCGGCAATTTGAGCAGCTTTGCAATGTTCAATTTCAAAGCATGGCGGCTTGATCCAAGGGAAGAGAGAGTCAAGAGGAAGGTGCTAAGTGGCACCATGGTGGAGGAACCGTGTCTCACAGCTGACCACGAAGGCATAGTAGAAAATTTTGAATCTCGGACATTGGTCTTTGCTATGCGCTTATGGGAGAAAAGGAAAGAAATCCCTTATTGTTGGCCCGGGGCCGGTGGAAGAACCTGAAGAGCAATTTTGCCCCCTCTTGATTCGAGTCCATATCTACCTTCCTGCGGCCACGACCATACCCCAAAACACTACGCCAATGCCCGGGCCACATAACCCACTATCGGTGTGCCTTACACAGACAAACCCCAAAACTGCGGCACACACTCCCAAAGCTCATGCGGTCCATCCTTTTGCTTGTACAAAAAATTTTAGGAAGTTAGTGGCCATTGCTCAAGCATTTGCCACTACGCCAGAAACAGCGGTTGCCCCATATTGCATGGCATAGTGGATGGTTAAGATTCTTGGGTTCGGTTAGACACCGAACGCATTTTGAGCTCGCCGAGTTCGGCCCGGCCTCAAGGCCTGAAATGGTTTGAGGGGGCTAATCTCCCCACATTTAATTGTCTTGTTTGTTATTTTATCGTATTTTATTTTGATTTCTTTAATTTTTTCTTTTTAAGATTTTCTCTAATTTTTAGTTAATTTATGTTTTAGATTAATTTTTACTCTTTTAATTTTCCTAATTTTTCTTGCATTAATTTTTGCGTTTTTGTGCAAATTTTGAAACTGGATTGAAAATCAGCAAGCAGCAGAGCGGAGAAGTTTCGCAACTATAAGCGAAAATTTAAGCAATTCTAACAATGTGAAAATTTAAGCTATAGATGGAATTACCATTGTGCCAAGAAATTTAAGCTAACTGCGAAATTTTTGTGAGATATGAAATTGAAAATTTCGCTAAGACGGTGCGGTTAAGCTAGCTTGCGAAATATACCTGACTTGCGAAACAAGCAGTGTAACCCACTTCTGAGGCGGAAATAATTAATACAGTAATTTTATTTATTTTACTTATTTTATATTAAAAATAAAGTTTTTATTTATATATATATATATTTTTATTTTTCAAAAAAATATTTTTTATTTATTTTTATTTTTATTTCAAAAAAATTTCAAAAAAACATTTTTTTATTATTTTATTTTATTTTATTTTTGTTTAAAGAATTTTTCAAAAAAAAAAAAAAAAGATTTTTATTTTATTTGAAAAATCGTTTTTATAAAAAAAATCGTTTTTATAAAATATAATATAATTTTATTTTTTATTATTTATTTTATTTGATTTTTCAAAAAAAGTTCAAAAATTCAAATTTTCGCTATTAGACCTAGCGAAAATTTCGCAACTATATTATTTCGCTATGTCAGAAACTTCATTAGCGCAGCGAAAATTTCAGTATGCTGCGTTTGTCCGCCACGATTTTGTTTATTTCGTGCTTTTAAGTAGGAACTCCGTTTTAGGCGTTCTTGGTACCGTTGGAAAGCTTAGAGAGTGTAGAATCCAAATATGTCCAGAAAGAACATTTTTGAAATTTTTATGAATGTGTAATTTTCAAAATGCTCCAACTGGTCACATTTTTTCTCTGTACTATTCTCCCCTAACTTGTTTGTTGAAGCCCAAACGAGGAGTGAATAAGGTGTCGATGGAAAGCATGAAGTCTCCTATCCAGAAATGATCACATCTCATCAAGGAGGTAACACTTCCTTCTCTAATTTTCCAATCCGAGCCCTGTTTCGGACACCGAGATGTTTGGGTTGGGGGGTGAGTTAGCGAAGGAAGTGGCTTTTGTATTTATGTTTTGTTATTATTTTGAGAAAGCCTATTTTATGATGTTCGATTAGCTTCTTTGGGTCCCTTTCTATAAAGCTATTATACTATACAACTTACTTTTTCAAAATTTGGACCCATTTTGCAACCAAAATTTTTGTGTTGTGCCTAGCCCATAGTTTGAAAAATTGAAACTTTGTCCAATTCTATTGATGTTAGATTGGTTCCATGCCTAGTGAGTGGACAATTGGTTGAACTCTTGTTGATTCGACCTTTTTCTTCCACCTTTAATAACCACACGAGCACATTAGGTTTCAATGATGGTGTATGCGGCCTCCTTTACTGCATAACTTTGCCTAGTTTCATTGTTGCCTCTAATAGGTTAGGACCCATGTGGAAAGAAGGCCAATCGTCTTCGAAAAAAAAAAGGGGAGAAAAAGAGAAAAGAAAGAAAAAGAAAGAAAAGAATAAATATTGCAATGCTTTGCCTTGAAACCGAGCACGATCAGAGGTATATGGCAACCTTTAAACTTCAGTGCCCTAAGCCTTCAGCGGTTGGGGCCACCCAGGCTTAGTCTTCGCTACATAGTTGGATGGGTGGAGTTGAGCAAGTTGTAGATTAACAGGTCTCGAAATCATTGAAGTCGGGGTGAAACCGAAGGTTTGTGGTCGAAGATCGCTATGACTTGGTGCCACTAGCCTTGAGTGGTTGGGTCATCGGTGGATCTGTTACATGGACTTTGTGGTGAGGTCGATTCCCTCTGACATTGCACCCTACAACACAAAAAGAATTGTGGAATAAGAGGTGGGTCCTGATCTATTTAGGTTGGTTAGCATGCTAGGTCGTGGTAGTATCTAGGTTGGGGGGAGAGTGCAGTTTGACGGTTTATTATTGAGAGTTGATAAACAAACACTTAGATTTTGGTGGAAGTTTCTGGTTGATTCACTGAGATGGAGACTCTTTTGATACTCAATTTTGTATGGCATTCATTCTCTCATGATAGTTATTGGACACGGCTTTGATAATTTTTACTTAGGGTTAGGCATTACTCATTCACAACCTTTTTGAAATACCATTTTTGTGAACGTTATTTTGTTATAGTTTTATATGCTCTTTGTTATTTTCTTCTTGCATTGCTAAAGGGACACTAGCAATGTGTAGGTTAAGAGTGTGATTAGTGCCCAAAAGTGCTATTTTGAACCTATTTTTATAGGTTCTTGGCGCTTTTTGTGTACTAATTATTATAATTAAGCAATTGACATGTTAGTCCACTATTGCATTTCTAATTGCATTAGAAATTTGTTTGTAGTTTTTACAGGAATTGGAGGCCAAATTATTGTGTCAATCCAATCATAACCAAAGTCGAGTTGATTTCCCTCAATTTCATATGGTCTCATATCAATTTCAACAAGCGAGGAATGAAGAATTTCAAAGCAGGAAGAAAATTAAAGAAAAATATGGCCGACGGGTTGGGATGCGGTGGAAGCGGCGGCCGCGGGATAAGAAGACGATTAATTTAAGCTATGCAGTTTTTTGGCTATCATAGTGAAAGTTGCGTGCATAGCAGAAAATTTGAAACCGCTATGCATAAATTCGCTAAACTGGCGAAATTTAAGCTAACTAGCGAGTGCTGTTCTAAGCGAAATTTTGGTTTATTATTTCTTGCATTTTCCGCTATGTGAATTTTATTACTATCAGTGAAATTTTATTCTATAATGAAAATCTATGCATAGCGAGAGGAATTCACCACGTGTTTTTATGTTTGTTGATAAAGCGACCTCGTTTTGTTTGTTACCATTTGTCCCTATTGTAATTACATATTTTAGGCATTTTTGGTATTTCACACATCTTGTATGGCTATATAAGCCAACTTATAGATTTTTGTAACCCTAACTTTTAATCTTTCAGTATAGACGAGCAGCTTTTCATTTTAGGTTATTTTGCTCTCTTCTCTCTCCTCTTTCTCTCCTTTTCTCGGCTGCAAACACTCCCTACGAGGATGACAACTCGAGGGGATGTAGCTAGACCTCTTCCTCCTTGAAGAAGAGGGCCGGGTGAATATTTGAAGGTAAAAACATGATACTATGTTTTTAAAGCGCGTATTATAATTATTTATGTTCTTATTCTCACCTTAGGTTAAAATCTTCTAGGCACACCCTCAACGACATGTATTTAGCAAGCTTTTTTTGGTTGGTAGATGCTTATCACTAGATCCTTGTTATCCAGGTTAGTTGTTTCTATTGATTCTTTGCGAGGGTAGGTTTGAGATATGATATCCTTGTTAGGAATATTTTTGCCAGTTAAATGCTATGTTTCAAAGGGAAAATCATAGGATAGGTTTAAAGCTAAATGAAGATCGATTCGAGGAAATGACTATATGTCATGCTCCCCAATGCGAAGGAAAAGACCAGGGACATGTTGGTCCCCTTTAAAACCACTAACCTAGTGGCTTGAGACTTCAAGGAGTTCTTTTCTTATTTTTCTTCATTTTATTTTCAGTTTTAAACCCCAAAACCCCACTGTTTTTATCACCACCTTAAAATCCAAACCAAATTCACCATTTTTGACTTCACTCAAATCATTTGTACGAAGAAAACCCATTCACGTGTTCGACCACTGAACCATATCTTTGCGTGGCCCGACTACGGAAGTAGGAGGGCTCAGGATAAATTTTGTTGATTAGGATCACCCTCTTGTGTACGAATCGGTGGGTTCCCTATCTTTGCGAGCGTAGGAGCAGATAATTCTTTGATTTTCATGTTTTTTGCACTTTTGCGATTTTTCTCCAAATCCCAAAACAAAACATAGAATCACTCAAATAACATCCTAATATCATCTGAAAGCGCCATGAGCAAAACCCATGGATGGATTAGGGTTTTTCTAACCCAAACATCAAATACAACTTTCTAGGGTTTAGGTTCATACCTTGAATCTCTTGAAACTCTTTGCCATAACTTCCTTCTTCCTCCTTGATCACTTGGAAACTAGAAATGGGGATGATCTCCCACCAAAACCTTGATTTCTCCTCAACCCTAGCACTTCTCTCTTTTTCTCCTCTCTTTCACTCCTAAAAATGGGATTTGCTCAAAATGAGCTTCCTAGACCAAAATTTGGTCTTTAAACCCCTATTTCCTCAAGCCCTTGTTTGTCTCTTTCCTCTTTTGTCTCTTAATCTATTTTTCATTTAAGTCTCCTATTATTCCACTTTGCTAATTCATTTCTCATAAATTTCACTTAGACATTTATATTACCTGAGCATTTAAGCTTATTCTATTTTTTACCATTAAGTCCTCATTTTTACCAATTCCAAATTTGCCATTTTTACACTTGGGTTTATTTCCGGGTTCAATAAATTTCTCATTTTAGCATATAACATTTAATCATATGCTCACATATTCATTTCACATTTCACAATTGTCCAGTTTTCTGAAAAAACCAAGTTTAATTTCAATTCATACCAGAATATATAATAAAATTATTATAAAAAAATTATAGGATATTTTTAGGGAATTACATAATTTGGGCTAGTATTCTTCATGGAAATTATAGCCGCATCTATGAAATTCATGTAGGCTTTTGAATCCCGCAGGTGGAACTTCTCTTCGAGTTATGGTCCCTTTTCGGAAGCATACAGGTTGCCTTTTTTACCACATACCTTTGTCGGATTTTGGACTAATTTCCAGTTGGGAAAAAGAAGGAATTTGGACTAGTATTCTTCATGGATATTATAGCCACATCTGTAAAATTTATTTAGGCTTTTGAATCCCTGGAATTTGACCTCATAGCTGAGTTATGGTCCGTTTCCAAGGCGCCACAGTTTGTTCTATTTTGACCATAAAGCGTCATGTTTTAGAACAGAGTTTTGGTTGGGAAACAAATAGAATTTAGGCTAGTGTTATTCATGGAAATTATAGCTGCATATGTGAACTTGATGTAAGCTTTTGAATCACCCAAATTGGACCTCTATAGCTCAAGTTATGGTCCATTTTCTGGGATTGCCACAGGCTGCCTTGTTTTGACCCCATGCATTGTCCATATTTTGGGACTGATTTTCGGTTAGGAAAAAAGGGAATTTTGACTAGTTTTATTCATGGAAATTATAGATGCATCTGTAACTTGATTTAGGCTTTTGAATCACCCAAATTGGACCTCTACAGCTCAAGTTATGGTCTATTTCCCAGGATTGCTAACGCTTAGGTTGTTTAATGGTTTGTGTCCAGGTTTTGAGACTGTTAGGGGACTAGTTTCTGAATTGAGTTTAGAACTATCTTGTGGTCTATTATGTCTTGTTATGTGGAATGTTTTGTGGGCATCTTAATGCCACAACTGGTATTGAGGATCAAGTTGTCATTGCTTGAGTTTGAATGACATGCTTTGTGGTAACTGATTGGAGGTCAATATGTGTGTCCTAATGTATTGACATGTGATGAGTTTGTGTATGGATAAGGCCCTTGCATGGTATGTTTGTAGGTTATTTTTGGACACGTTATGTCACAATTTGGCCTAGAGGATAAAGTATGCCATTGCTTGATTGGTGATGACTTGTTGAAGTTGATATATGTGTGTGCAAATATATTGACATGAAATGTATGATCGTTTGGAAATTTTATGTTGATTGTGTAACGCCCTAAAAATACCCTAACAGTTTTATAACATATTCAAGGTGTAAAATAAATTAAATTATATTTTTCTGGAGTTTAAATGGCTAAAAACGAAAAATGATAAGCAAGAAAATTTTAAGAGCTAAATAAATTTGGTAAAATGTCAAATGAGGACCTAAAGTCGTAAGTAAGTGTAAATGTTAAAATGAAAATGAAATAAAATGAAGTGAAAATGAAGGTGAAATGAGGCTTTAAAATGAGAAAAATGAGATAAGGCCCATTTAATGTTAAGCTAAACATGGCCTTAAGTTAGATTGGGGATTAAAGATCAAAATGGTCTATGGAATGCCCATTTGGGCATTGAGAGAGAGCTAGGGATTCGGTTGAGAGAGAAGAAAAGAGAAGAAGAGAGGGATTGTGATTTTCTCCATGAGATCATGAGTTTAAGTGATCAAGAAGAAAAAGGAAGAAGAAAGAAGAGAAAGGAAGAGATTTGGAGTAAGAAAACAAACCTAACCACTAGGTGTGTTTGGGTTTTAGAGAAAAACCTAGCTTTGTGTAAAAATGTTCTTGGATGGTTTTTAGTTTAGTTTGAGGTTGTTTTCATTGTTTTGATTGTTTTGTATTGGTTTGAGGAATTTTGTGTAAAGGAAATGAAGTTTAAGGTTGTCGAAATTTTCAAAACCCCTGTTTTTGTTTTGGCTAAATTAAGTTATAATCATCCAAATTGAGTGATTCCAATTGGTAAAGAACCATAAGAGCTAGAGCTACAAATGTATAGAAGGGACCAGGAGCAAATTGTAGCTCTAAGGCTCACGAATAAACCCAAAAAAGTGTAAAGTTCAGTAAAGCTACTTGAATTTATGCTATGTTTTGGGTGTAGTTGTGGTGTTTTGGCCATAAGTTCAGGTTCTCTCATTCAAATTGAGTGATTCAAAATTATGAGTAAACTAGAATTCTATGGGAATAATTTAATGGAAGGAATTGTATGCAATTTGTAACCCAAAAGTGCCCAGAAATTTGTCAAAGTGGAGCCATGGGCAAGAACAATTTGATTCTGCTTTGTAAATTAGAGTAGTCTGGATGTAAAATACAATAACTTGAGTTTTGGTGATCCAAATTGGATGATTCCAATTGTAGAAGAAACCTTAGAACTATATATTCAAATTATTATAAGGAAACATTACCAATTTATGGAGTTAAGACCCTTGAAATCTAGAATAACAATAGGTAACCGAGTGAGTTGGGCATACCAACCAGTTTGGTATTAAAATACCATAACTTGAGTTTGGGCGATCCAAATGAGATGATTCTAATTCCTAATGAAAATAGACTCATAGAGATATAATTTTCTTGAAGGAAGCATGAGCAAAATATGGCTCATGTGTCTCCAAAAAATTTTTCAAGTGAAGGTGCATTGGGTAGACATCAACCCTAACCAAAAATCCTAGAATGCACAACTTATTTTTTTTCTTGGGTTGTTCTTTGATAGTGACATATTTGTGATGGATTAGGGGTTGGTGATGAGGAAGCTTGACCTAAGAATGGGATTTCGAGAATAGGAATCGAAGATCGATAACCTTTTTGGGTTTGTTCTTCACACTTCCTTCCTTGTTTCAGTTTTGTGTTTTGTTTGACAAAATAAATCTAAAAGGTTTTATATGAATATGCATGTGTGCTCCGTTTGAGCCATAAATGAATTGGTTTGTTCTCCACTTCTCTTTCTCTATTTCTAAAATGTTTGAAGGATTATGAAATAAGTGGATTTATTGAAATGAATTGCGATAAATTGCATATTGATTTATTTTAAATTGATTTGATACAATGATTGTGAAAAGAATTGGACATGAAAAATTGCATTAGTATTGGAAACCAAGTATTTGGATATAATTGTATATACACTATTATAAATTGTTATGAATGATTTGAGCGCCCTTAATAGAATGTTAACCGTTAACTTCGAGTTAAGAATAGATCGGTATACCAATAAGGGTTAAATGAGTAGTACTGCGCCGAATGTAATGATGTGTCACTCCGATCTGTAGCCCAGTGGGAGAGTATCGATAGTGTTCACGAAATGATTTTTAATAACCAGTCAGCAGCCCAGCAAGACCGTACTATGTTATAAAACCTTTTATACCGGCACAACGGCCAGTGGGGCTGTCTTGGTGAGGTCGTTATCTGGCATGCAGAAAGCATAAGAGTTAAATTAAACCCAAGGCGAAAAGGAAAAGAAAATTGTGAAATCATGATTTGTGTTTTGAATGATTTATTGCATATGGCGCATGATTGGAAATGACCAATGGTGTAATACGAATGTATCTGAACGAAAATTATACATATATGTATTATACCGCATTGGTCATTGAAAAATTAAACAAAGGCGTCGATTTGGAAAAATACATGTTTTACTTAAACCGAAATGAAGAGAGAACTGTATAGAACCACTAAGCATGAAAATGCTTAGCGCCTTGTTTTTATCATCGCGCAGGTACCGAATGAACAAGTACGAAGAAAAAGACCGCAGCGATTTAGAGTCAATGTCAAGGTCTCACGGAGTTGAAGTAAAGCTCCGACCATGCATTCATGAAATATATTTGACACTTTTTGTACAAACTCTGATTTTGTTTTGTAAATATTTTGGTATTGAAAACGACTTATAATGTCGTAATGTATAAATGTGGTAAATGGACCAAATGGGCATGTAATGCCATATTTAATGGAAAATGTGTATTGAAAACAAAATGATGGGCCCCCTTTAAGTTGAATTAGTATATACAAATATATTTTCATAAAGATAAACATCCTTTACAAAATGAGCATTGGAAATGTGTTTTATAACAAAGAAAAGTGGATTCGAAAAGAGGACGGCGTCAGTCAGTTCAACACTCCTGGTCGAATTGAAGATGCAGGGGCATGCGCCGTCACAGATTGATATAATTGTCCATAGTACATGGTGAAGTGTACGGTTTTAGCATTGTCCATGTAGCATTCATTATGCATGTGGCATGATATAACATGCAATGGCGGATTGCATTACATATGAATGGGGACATTGCATTGAATGGGTGTGAGTGCATGGTTATAATCAACATTGTGTTTGGTGTTTGATTGGGTGGGTTTGGTAAGGTGGGACAACATCCAACAAGGTCGCACGGTTGTATAAATGAAAATGAAAATATATGTCGAGTATTAGCAAGCAAGGATAGATACCCTCTCAGGTGAAAGCCACGATATTTTGTTAGCCACATATGTGTCGATGAAGAAAGCCCGTAAGTGTAAGAAGGCTTGAAGCTGAGGTGAGACTCCAAAAGTCGCTACTACGAAAGACATGGTTTGAATACAAATGATCATTGAGGTGTAACATCCAGCTTTTGGTTTGAAAGCAAATGAATTTGTTTTTAAGGTATCATTGGATGTAATGTCACACCAGATTCCGGTCGAGCCAGTTAAACGGATCAGAACCGAGTTTGGCCTTGAGGGCCGAACTTAGGACTCTTTACCTATTTTTTTCAAAGCGAACTTGTACTGTGGGTATGGCCCACATCTTATAACGAATCAAAAATATCATATACATATCAAAACTACCACGGTTGGTGTCCATCAAAAATCTATACACAATTACGAGTCCCGTTTACAAATACAAAGCGTACTTTTACATTTACAAATCGAGCGGAACTACATGTAGTGAACCCCCCTACTAGTGTACTAGCCAGTAGTATCTGCGGAAGCTTTGAGGACGTCTTCTCTTGTACCTACACGAGATTAAAACCCGTGCTAAGCTTTGCGGCGAGTGGAAACTATATGTCTTATGCATATACACACATTTAAATCATAAAGCAATAACAATCTTCGAAATTGTCATGCATTCATATAATGAACTTATACAATTACTTAAGTTTATAACAAACTTATGCTTATTCGGATCTCCCATCGGAGTTACAAAGCTTATTACCCGTACTTAATACAAAGCTTATACTAGTACTTCTTATCTTATACTTGCTCAGAACTTACACTTATAGCAGACTTATTCTTATTCGGAACTTATACTTATAGCATTCGGATCTTATGCCTATAGCAGACTTATTCTTATTCGGAACTTATACTTATAACATTCTAATCTTATACTTACTCAGATCTTACACTCATAGCGTCTTATTCTTATTCCGATCTCAGTGAGACAATTTATTAAATTCATATATCTGATCTTGAACTTATACATATACTTAGACGGAGTACTTATCATGTACTCATACTTACATCTATCATATCTCTTTGGTTCGAGCTCGTAGGAGTTCTGAGCTTACACTTATCTGGATACTTATCACGTCATGAGTGCATATCTATCTGCATATCTGCTTGGTAGGAGTTCTAGCTTTTATACTATCTTAGAAGTGCCTTAGGTACTACAAAACTTACATATACCATATAGGGCTTATACTTATACTACGGATATTATGCTTGTTTGGAGGGCACCCGTAGAGTACCCTACGAAGATATTCACCAGACGATATCGCCCAGTGTGCGAACTTATCCTTATACGGAAGTACCCTTAAGTACTACTTGTTCAAATGTCCCCAGACACACATATTAGTGCTTATGTCAAACTTATATATTAATTAAAAGTACACACGTAAGGGTACTATTGCTTATACTCATACGGGGGTACCCGTAGAGTACTCACGAGTTTATCATTATCCGGGCTTATGCGGAGATACCCGTGAGTACTACAAAAGATGTCGAATGTGAAGTACGTAGGTGCCTATAGAACTTATACTTATCTGAGATACTTTTGTATCTTATACTTGTACTCTGAGCATATCCTTGTCTTACGGATCTTATCTTGGTATTCACAGACTTATTCTTGTACTTCGGATCTTATTCTTGTATTTGAGAGCTTATACTTGTATTGGATCCTTATACTTGTCTTAAGGATCTTATACAATGTTACGGAACTTATACTTGTCTTATGGAACTTATACTGGTATTTTGGAACACATACTTGTATTTCGGATCTTATACTTGTAATTTGGATCTTATACTTGTCTTCTGAACTTATGCTTGTTTTATAGATCTTGTGCACATGTGCGAGACTTGTTCTTATATTATAGAGCTTATACTTATATTAGCACGTCTGGGAAGTACCAGTAGGTACTACAAAGATTTTACTTATAAAAGTACTGTAGGTACTAAGGCAGATGTAAATTGCCAGTAGATGCATTCCCGGATCGCTACCCGTATTCATTTTCTTTCCTCTCTTATTCTTTATTCGAGTCTTATCCTTATATTGTTTGGATTGCCTACACCGATGTCTGAATAAGGTAGACATAGCACAATAAATTACCCAGAAGGTCTGGTACATCTTGAGGTCATAGTAGCTCAAGCGGAGTGTAAAGCGTGAAGTGTCGTCGCACTAATCGAAGTACCCAGAAGTATAATGTGCTGTGAAAGCGCGGTCGAGTGTAAATTACGCACTAATCGAAATGCAGAAGTACTATGCGTGCTGCCCACGTAACGAGTGTCGTAGCACTAAGCGGGAGTGTCGAAGCAACGATCGAGATATCTTGTCATTCAAGATCCGGTCTTAGGAAGTCATACAATTATACGTGTTCTCTGAACTTATCATTTTATTCTTTTCTTCTATACTCCTCTCCATATCAAATTTACGTATATTTCTATTTCTTGGTCATATCTATCTCTTTTCTTATCACGTATTCCAATTGACTTTAACCACGGGGTTAGTACACTTGGTACAACAATTCAATTTTAAGACAAGATGTGGGAACTAAATGCCATTAAATAGCATATGGTTAGATTCTAGACTCAATGAGCTTTCCATAGAGTCCCGAGAACGCACTTGACGAGGTCTAGCAGAGGAGTTATGTAAGTGGCAATGCGTGAAGAAAATCAGCAACTTGCACACGGCATCTGCGATGTGCAGCAGCCACTATATTTTGTCATTTCGGATTTATTATAAGCTCAATATTGTATCAGATATATATGGATGGATTCTAGACTCCAAAGAGGGCTTTCCATAGAGTGAAGAACACCCAAAACGAGGTCGGACGAAGAAGTTATGGTCGTCAAGAAGTTGGGGTGACACATTGTGTAGAGGCTACGCTATGGCGTGGGATTCCATATTATAAGCGTACCAGAAAAATACACCAGCCACGCTACGACGTGGCTTCCATCCCCGGCGTGCCGGAAACTCATGGCGACTCAGTACACACCGATTTTGACGAGAAACCATCCCCGAACAGCCCTTGTGCACGACCACATTATCCTCCCCCCAAAACATGCCACGAACATGGTACCCGAGCATACGGCTGTAGCATAAGACCATCCCTACAATCAATACCAAAATCATGCATAAATTCTATCTTTATGCATTAACTATTTTCCTATCATTTATGCATTCTAGCATGTTTTTGTCTAATCGTATATACTTCTAATCTCATGTATTTCTATCATATATTCATCTCATATATTCCATATTCATATAAGATTATCTATTCATATATATTCTTATTCTTTTATCAAGTATATCATTCAATACGATTAGGTATGAAAATCCAGTCCCAAAAAGTTCCAATAGTTAGTCCCCAAATTTTGGGATTAAATCACATGGCCTATTACGGCCCCGAAAACAACCTATGCCATTACATGGCTTTTTATTTCAAGGAAATTCCTTATCTCGTGAGTTTGTGAAAGAAACTCCAGATTTTGATCTGCGCCCAGTAGCTCATGATCACGTGGATCCAGCTTTGTCTTGGTCCAACTAATTCTGACGTTAGAGCGTTGTAGATCGAAAGTACGAAACTTGGGATTTTCCCGAACCGACAGATTCTGCAGATCCATGTTGTTCACTCACTCAGCCATCGTCGGGATCAAATGACTTTCTCTTTCTTAACAATAATTCTCACATTTTAACTATATATCAAAGAAGCGAAGAAAATAAAAATAAAATAACATTTTCTCTCTCTCCTCTCCTCTCTCTCTTCATTTGCCCTCCCCACTTATTTTCTATATATATATATATATATATATATATATATATATATATATATATATATATATATATATATGAAAAGGTGACCCACGCCCTTTGTCCTCGGTCCATTCATCGCGAAACAATTTATTTGAATTCAGGTTTTAGTTCTGTTATCTTAAATAGACATTCTTTAACTATTTGACATTTTGGGATTTTCTAAAAATCTGTTTTTAGGAGTCCACTCGATCTTCGTCTTGAAATTAAGTGAAAATCCATTTGTTTGAATTCATGAGGTCGCATGGGTATTCTGAATTTCCATGAACTGATTCGATGGTGATTTCATTTAGTCATCCGAGAGATCTAAGAAATTTTCAGAATTTTCCAAGCATTAAAATTACCATTTGCCCTTTTTCATAAAAATGTCATTTTTGTCGAATGAATACAATTTTAACTTATTTTATACCCTAAACATGTTCAAAAACTATTACATGTAATCCAGAAATGATGGATTTTATCACGCATGGGCTTAGGCATAGTGTGATGGAGTCAGTAAGAGCTCGAATGTGATGGGAGTTGGTAAGGACTCGAGGCATGTTTCATGGTTGAGTCTCATCTCATATCATGGCATATAGAATTCCTACCTAGGATTGTATAATCTTGTTTAGAATGTGTGAATTGTGGAACATGACCATTGCATGTGCACTAAGGTGGGGAGTAGCCCTTGTAGGAAGTTTACTCTATTGGGCATGGCTCACCCTATATGGGATACATTTCAGGTACAAGACAAACACCTGTTGACGACGCTCATTTAAGGCCTCAATTGTGAAGAAAGTTGACATGTGGCCTTGTTACCATTTTGTAAAATATTTTGGAACAATCTTGTTCTAATGTGTAGTATTTGTAAGAGTGTTGTAATTAAACTCTTATGAATTGTTTTAAATATAATTTTGTATGTTTTAAATTAACATGGATAAATGGATCCTGTCTGGTCATTTTCACTCATAAGTGGACTTGGTGAGGTCATTGTATTATATTGGGCCTCGGATGGGCCATGTTACTATGTTTTGTACAGGTTGGATTTTGGATAAAGATCCTCCTACGAAGGAGACTCTGTTCGATATTTTGTTAAATTATGGATCCCGGTACATGGGACATAACAGTACGGTATCGGTCACCTGATATCCACGAGTTTTCCACAGGTTGACGGTTGGTCAACGGACCCTCGGGTTTTGGGGCGTCACAACTTGGTATCAGAGCCTAGGTATACGAGTACCTAGGGCTTAAGGGGGCATGGTAGTCTGGTAGTGCGGGTGATGAAGGCAACCACTCCACACGGATGAGGCGATGCCCAGGTATGGGAAGAGTTGTGGTTCCCTAGTTGGTGGATCTGAGAAAGGAGATCCTCAGGGAGTTCCATTACTCTCGTTTTGATGGCATCTAGGTGGCACGAAGATGTACCATGATCTTTGTCGCTAGTATTACTAGAGTGGGATAAAGAAACATGTTGGAGATTGGATTGACTATACCACGTGTTAATAGGTAAGGCGGCGAGGAGGCCTAAGCGAGGGTTACTCCATTGCGGAAATTGGCGATGAGTGGGAACATGTCGCGATGGACTTTGTGACTCACTTGATAACATCGAGGCGTGGCCAGCGACGTGGTGATGTGGGCCAGAGCACTAGTCGACACACTTTTCTAGGCCGTGCGGATGACCTTCACATTGGAGGATTTCGACAGGTTGTATATACGGGAGATAGTCCGGTTACATGGAGTGTTAGTATCCATAGTATTGGATCAAGATCCTAGGTTTACGGCTCATTTTTGGAAGAGTTTCTAGAGAGCCATGGGGACACAGTGGATAATGAACACATCCTTTCATCCCTAGACAAATGGTTAGTCAAAGAGGATTATCCAAACTTTGGAGGACATGCTACGGGCATGCGTCTTGGATCTTAAGGTAGTTCGGGAAGGCATTTACCTTGGTGGAGTGCTATTTCCTGACAATTTATCAAGCGAGGTTTACATATGGCACCCAGGGCACTATATGAGGGCTTAGCAGTGTCAGATCTGGGTTGTTGGATGGAGTGGGGAGAGACCCTCTGCAGTCAGGAAATTGATTAGAGTCACCACGAGGAGAGGGGGCCCGATGCGAGAAGCGTCTTTTTACAATGGCAGACGGTAGAAGAGCTACGCCAACAGACGGAGGAGACCTCTAGTTTGAGATGGGAGATCATGTCTTCTTGAATGTGATGCTTAACAGATGAGTGGTTAACTTCGGTAAGCAGGGAAAGTTTTAGTCGAGGTATATCGGGCCTTTCAAGGTACTCAAAAGGGCTGGTACAGTTGCTTATCGGTTGACACTACCGCCAAGTTTATCGAGTGCTCATGCGAGATTCCATGTCTCCATGCTCAGGGGTACCTCTAGATGTGAGCTCTATGCATAATTGGATTGGGGGCGACTTGTTATTGATGCGATGGGACCTTTGTGAGGGACGATCGCATTATCATGGATAGTCGAGATCGGGTTTTCAGAGACCAGAGACTATGAGGGCTAGTAAAGGTGTTGTGGCAGCCGCAGGGTGGAAGAAGCGGCATGAGAGCGAGGCCGCTGTTGTGCAAATTATCCCCTCTTATTTGAGGATGAAGGTATATTCTTAGTCATTTGGCCTTAAATGATTGTTGCATGTGCATGTGATTGTATGTGTATATATGTGTGAATTTCGGGGATGAAATTCTTTTTAAGGAAGAGGAAGGAATTTACAACTGAGTAAATTTAGTTTTTACTAAATAAAGGCAAAGCTTGATAAATAGTGGTTGTAGTACAAGTTGCAAAAATGGAATTTTTCTAGATCTCGGATGACCAAATGGACCTCACCTTTAGATTCTTGTCACGAAATCTAGTTACCCAGACAGATTTCATTGAATTCCGAGACAGTCGGATTTTCATGATATTCGAGGCATCGAGTGTCTGGTGGACCTCAAAAACAAGATTTTTGAAAAAAAAAATCTTAAGATTTGAAAATAAATTAAGTAAAGTTCATTAAAAATAAATTGAACTTGAACCAAGACGAAATAAATTGTTTCGGGGCAGAAACGAACCTGAACAAGTCGTGGACATGTGGCACGACGTGGGTCACTCATCTAACTTAAACTTAAGTTAGACAAAAGGGAAGTTAGGGCTAAAGAGAGCCCATTTTTCATGTTTTTGGACATGAGAGAGGGAAAGGGAGAAAGGAGAGAGGGACTCCAACTTCTCTCTACGATCTACAGAGATCGATTGGTCGGAATTCGTCGGGTCAAGAACGAAAGTTCATTTACTCAACGAGGGCTACGCGTGGGTATTGAAAACACGGGATTTAACCAAGGATTCAAGCAAGGAGTTCAGGAAATCAAAGGTTTCGGGTTTAGGAAGTGTCCATGGGACTTCCTAAAGGTTCTTCTAAGCTTCAAGAGGTATGGATTCTTCCTACTTTGGTTTATTTTCTTCTCTAAGGGCCTTTTGGTTGTGTTTTTTTTTACCCTAAGGGGCTGTTTGGTTTGGTTTTTTGCCCTAAATTTTGTTTAGCTGTGTTTTTGCCACACAATGGGCTGTTGGCAAAAATTCCCAGAGTAGTGAGAATGTTGCCCTATTTTGGCCCTATGAAACGTCCAGATTTTGGGATAGATTTTTTCTTGAGAAAAATAGGGAACTTGGGCTAGTGTTCTTCATCGATATTATAGTTGCATCTATAAACTTTAAGTAGGTTTTTGAATCACCCAAATTGGACCTCTATAACTCAAGTTATGGTCCATTTTCCAGGACTGCCATAATCTGTTCTGTTTTGACCCATTACACTGTCAAGATTTTGGGAAAAAATTTTGGGTTGGGAAAAAAAATAATTTAGGCTAGTGTTCCTCATGGAAATTATAGCTAAATCTGTGAAATTGATGTAGGATTTTGAATCACCCAAATTGGGCCTCTATAGCTAAAGTTATGGTTCATTTTTCGGGACTGTCACAGGCTGCCATGTTTTGACGCCATACACTATCTAGATTTTGGGACCGATTGCGAAAAAGAGGGGATTTGGACTAGTATTCTTCATGGAAATTATAGCTGCATCTATAAAATTGATGTAGGTTTTAGAATCACCCAAATTGGACCTCTATAACTCGAGATTATAGTCATTTCGAGTACCATAAGTACACCTGTTTTGACACATGGCATGGAATTTTGGGACTGATTTTCGATTAGAAAAAAGATGGAATTTGGACTAGTATTATGCATGGAAATTATAAAGGCATCTGTAAACTTGATGTAGCTTTTGAATCACCAAAATTGGACCTCTACAGTTCAAGTTATGGTTCATTTCCCTTGACTGCTACAACTTAGGTTATTTAATGGTTTGTGTCCAGATTTTGGGACTATTAGGGGACTAGTTTCTTAACTGATTTCGGAACTATCCTATGGTCTGTTATGGCTTGTTGTGTGGAATGTTTTATGGGCATCTCTATGCACATGACTGATCGTCGGATAAGTTGTCATTGTAGATTGGGCAAACATGCTTTGTGGTAATTGATTAGAGGTCAATATGTGTGTCCTCATGTATTGACATGTGATGAGTTTGTGTATTGATAAGGTCATTGCATTGCTTGTTTGTAGGCTAATTGTGGACATGTTATTTCACAATTTGGCCTAGACGATAAAGTATGTCATTGCTTGATTAGTGATGACTTGTTGATGTTGATATATGTGTGTGCAAATATATTGACATGAAATGTGTGATCATTTGGAAATTTTATGCTGATTGATATAATTGTCCATGGTACACGATGAAGTGTACAGTTTTAGCATTGTCCATATAGCATTCATTATGCATGTGGCATGATATAACATGCAATGGCGCATTGCATTACATATGCATGAAGACATCGCATTAAATGGGTGTGAGTGCATGGTTATAATCAACACTGCGTTTAGTGTTTGATTAGGTGGGCTTGGTACGGTGGGACAACGTCCAACGGTGTCACATAGTTGTATAAATGAAAATGAAAATATGTTTCGAGTATTAGCAAGTCAGGGATAGATACCCCCTTGGGTGAAAGCCTTGGTATTTTTGGTTATACATATGTGTCCAACAGTGAAAGCCCGTGAAAGTGTAGGAAGGTTTGCGAAGCTTGCTGTGAGAGTCCAAATATTCGCTACCCACAAAAAGACACATGGTTTTGAATACAAATGATCATTGAGGTGTAACATTTAAAAAGCTTTTGGTTTGAAAACAAATGAATTTGTTTTGTAAAATGATCATTTGATATAATCCAGAAATGATGGATTTTTATCACGCATGGGCTTAGGCATAGTGTGATGGAGTCGGTAAGGGCTCGAATGAGATGGGAGTTGGTAAGGACTCAGGGCATGTTTCGTGGTTGAGTCTTGTCTCATCTCACGGCATGTAGAATTCCAACCTAGTATTGCATAATCTTGTTTGGAATGTGTGTATTGTGGAACATGACCATTGCATGTGAACTTAGGTGGGGAGTAGCCCTTGTAGGAAGTTTACTCTACTGGGCGTGGCTCACCCTATATGGGAAACATTCAGGTGCAGGACAGACACCGGTGGACGGCGCTCATTCGAGGCTGTAATTGTGAAGATGGCCGACATGTGGTCTAGTTACCATTTAGTAAAATATTTTGGAACAATCTTGTTCTAATGTGTAATATTTGTAAGTGTTGAAATTAAACTATTATGAATTGTTTTAAATATAATTTTGTATGTTTTAAATGAACATGGATAAATGGACCATGTGTGGTCATTTTTACTCATAAATGGACCCAGTGAGGTCATTGTATTATTGGACCTCGGATGGCCCATGTTACTATGTTTTGTACAGGTTAGATTTTGGATAGAGCTCCCCGTATAAAGGAAACTCTGTCCGATTTTTTGTTAAATTATGGATCCCAATAAATGGGACATAATAGATCGGTATCGGGTCACTCGATATCCATGAGTTTTCCACATGTTGATGATTGGTCAACGGACCCCCGGGTTTTAGGGCGTCACACTCCAAGCTTGGATTGATGCTCAATGAAGTGCTTACAAAGTAGTGGCTTGGTTAAGGAGTCAACAAGTTGATCCGTAGAGGGTTATAATCTCTTTATAAAATTTATCATAATACTTATAACTTTGTCAAAATATTTTATGCATAGTATGACTTAGGGTATTGAAATTAGTTTTAGATTAATGAATTTCGAATGTTATATCTTAATATAAAATTCACATACATCACACACACACACACACACACACACATGATTAACTAATTTTTGTAGTAAAAAATTATAAAAGATACACATGTCTAATAGGCCCTCACCTTGGCTCTTTTGAGGTCCAAACAAAAGAGAATGTCGATCTTACATAAAGGAGGAAGGTTCTTCTCAACAACAATTCAATATACTAGGTCGACTTGACAATTATCAAGAAGACTAAAGTGACCGAAGATGAGAAAATCCTTAACGGATAGCCTAAGAGATCCTATGCGAGTAGCCACTTACTCTAAGTGTCCCCATGCTATTACCACACATCCTAAAAAACATTTAAGTTGAAATCATACTTTACCTTTGTGTTCAACACTATTTGCCCCCTTTTAATCATCATGTTGGTAGGCTTAGATCCACCAAACTCCAAGATTGGAGAGTCTACTCACTCATGGCAAACTTGCAAGCATGAATGGTGTGTGAAGACATCCAATTTCATAAACAAGAACAAAAGAAAAATAACTTTTATTTAAATATTGAAGAACAACTAAAATTCTCAATAATAGGTTGCATAATTCATTTATGATCCAATACCTCTATAAATAAGGCAAGAAATTACATCTTGGATACCATTTAGGCAAGATTACAATGATCCTATATAAATATACCAAATATGAAACTGCAAAAGTCGAAGAAGGATAAAAAAATTGCCAAAATCAACTTAAAATACATGTTGGCTTTGCCTCTAAGAGGCAAAGAATTGGGCAATAGCCTAATTCTTTAAAAACATGTTGCTCCTCTTTAGCATAGCAAAATTTTCGCTTTGCCCATGGGGGAGAGCGAATTATATGCCAAAATACTCCTTGGGCCACCTTATATTCCATCAGATCATCTTTCAAGGCTTCAACTCCCGTCAAATTTCATCCGGGCTTCAAAGCTTGAACTGAGACCCCCAAATGTCTCATTGCTTGTCCTCATGTAATTACAAAGAGGCAAAAAGTATCTGAAGGCTATAAACACACCAGAACTCAAGAAAAACATTAGTTCGAGGATTGTGACTTGACAATTTGCATAATCGACTAAGCATGATAATTTCACATGAAAAAGGTTTTACAAGAAAGGTTTTTAGTGTGTAAAAATATCCCTTTTTGTGTAGTTATCACTTGCATTGTACATCCTTGGAGGACTTAAGAAGAAGAAAAATAGATCCTGCTCGAATCAAGTGAAAAGGAAACCTTACTAGAAGAAACTTAAGAAGAAGAAGACAATGAGATAAAATCAAAATTTCGAGGTAAGTTTTCATGTGTACCATTTTGTTTTAGAGACGAGTGCTAATTATATGATTTATTATCTAAATTAGTTATTTAAAAAAAGAAGAAGAAAAATATGAATAAAATCTTATCTTTATCTAATAAAAAACTTTTCTAAAGTAAAATATGTAGAATAATATTAATATTATTAATATCAATATTGTAGGAATTTTTCTGATTTGATTTAATCACATATGAAAATGAATTTAAGCTTTGAAATGAAGATGTAGTTGTTCATCTTGGGAACTTTGATATTTAATTTAGAAATACATATTTGATAGAATGGATAACGCCTAATATATTTTGTGATAATTTTCCATATTTTATTAATTATAAATGGTTAAATTTTGAATTTTAATTATATTTTGTATCTCGTGGAATACGTTGTCAAATTGGACCAATTTGAATTCAAAATCGCAAGTTTTGAGGAGGAAAAATCATAGCTCAAAAGGAAGAAAAATCCAAAAGCGATTCTATGCAAGGCATGGACACGCTTTATCCTCCAGTAAATCTACAAAACAAGTCAACACATAAGACGTGGACATGCTCGATTGTCAATGAATTCACAATAGAGGGTACACAGGCGTGACCAAAGCCTATTAATCTACTTGAGTCCACGGCAAGGCGTGGGATTTAAAAGGAAAGAAGGATATGATGATAGTTGAAGATATGTTATTTTCTTAATTTATTTTTTTTGTTGGAAATAGTGAATGAAATTAATGACATTCACTTAATAACTCTCTGTTCAAAATTATATGAATTTCAGTTAAATGAAATTAATAACATTCAATGAATAATTTAATTCGGAATTCAATGACTAATTTAATTTGGAATTCTAAGGGTTTGGGAAGCAAAAAATGTTTGGCATTCCAAAAGGTCGGGTCTCTCCTTTATAAAGGTTGTCGGGGTATTCAGTAGGGTGTATCAAAAAGGTCATCGAGTCTCGAGTTTTCCTATCTGTCCTTTTGTCGGTGATAGTGCGAACACATCATCAATTCGTCGGAGTGATGACCATGTGCTTTTGTCGATCATTCGACAATCGTTTTATTATAGGAGACATACGCCTTGGGAATCTCAAAGCACCAGTGGAGAAGACGAATTCGTCTTAAGGAAATTGCGAATTTCACAAAACTCGGTGCAAATTTTTTTTAATAAACTTAATACAAAATTTGACTCCACAAGAAGTTGTTGATTGGTTTGGTTGTGAACGAAAAAGGAAAAAAAAAAAAGGAAAAATCCCTTTGTTTAGGTAAACAAATGATTTGGTTTGTTACTTGTGTGGGAAAAAGAAAAAGAAACTAGAACCAAGTGTTTCAGGTAAACAAACGATTTGGTTTGTAATTTGTGTGAGACGAATAACCAAAACGGGTATTTCGGGTTATTACTCTATTTTAGAAACAATTATTTTGTTTCTTGAATAGGAAAAGTTTTGAAAACCTTTTGAAAACAAACAAAACCTCTGATTTATTTTTAGGAGAAAACATAACTTGACAAGCGTGATTATCTTTGGGTTAATGCTCTTTTGACAAGAAAAAGAGAAAGGAAATTTTTTTTTTTTTTGGTTTTGTTAAAACAAATTCCTGATTTGTGGTTTTAAAAAAAAAATGAAGAAATTGGGTTATAGTTTCCAAGAAATGATACTTGGAACAATTGAGTTTATCCTTTTGTACACAAAACTGAGTTTATCTTTTGGAAAAAAAAATCCAGTTGTAGTTTAAAACGGCTTTGGGGGAAAAAATGATTGGATATAAAGGAAAAATGATAGGTAGAAAAAGGGAAGGAACCAATTAGAGGAAGGTTATTTGAAAGGAAAATTGTCGGAAAGAAGTTGTTTGAGGTTTTTTAAAAGAAAAAAACTCATTTGATTGAAAACTAAGCATTTCTGACCAAACAAACTAGTGGTTTGTTGGTTTGAAAAAATCCTTGTTGGTACATCTGAGGAGTTAGGCGATTTGGAAAATCCTTGTTACATGATCTGAGGGCAGTATAGAAGCTTGAGAATACTGTGTAAAAGATCTTAATTGCCTATCGGGAACCTAAACCTTTAGGCTATAATTAGGGATTGTGTTGAATTATTGAAATTGACATTTTCTTGAATATTTTGGAAACAATTCTAATAACGGTGTTGTGACTGAATTTACTCAAGCAGTTATGTGTTTACATTGAGAAGTGCAACAGTCTCATGGAAATTCTCAAAACAAATGGTTATTGCCAAATTCACAGTGGAATTTGAGTTTATAACATTAGAAAAAAATGGGAAAGAGGCTGAATGGTTGCAACAATTCTTAAATGACGTTTCCAGGTGACCAAAGCCTATGCTTCCAATATGCATACATTATGATTATCGGTAAAGCACTAAGCAGTATGAATAATGTTAAGTCTAGACATATTAATCGTATTACCATTAGTCAGCTACTCTCAGTTTGTGTTATCTCTCTGGACTATGTAACGTCTAAGGATAACATTACGAATCCGCTAACCAAATTGTTAAATAGAGAGTTAGTTGAAACATCATCGAAGGGAATAGGACTAAAGCCCACAAAAGAATAAGTCGATATGGTGGATACCTAACCTAGTTGACCACAGATCCCAAGATCTAGGTGCAAAGGGACAACTAAGCGCAAGGACTTGGTTATATCAACGTAGGGGATCTTCTCTTGTCAGTTCCTATGATGAAGCTTGATTGATGCTCATACAAAATGGGTTAAGCTATGCTTTTAATGATCTCTATGCATTGAAAAGAGTAACATGAGTTACTCTTAATTTAAGAGATCACCTATGTAAGAGTGAAGTTAGGCCGCTTCAAAGGGAATTGAATAGGACACAATTCCAATTAAACTCTTGCAAAATTAGACGCATGACAATGTCCAAAATGGACATAAAAGTGAGAACTGAAATGTGTTAGGAAGATTCCTGTGTGAGATATGTCATCGTCTACACAAATGGCAGAACAGTTCAAGGACATCGTGTCTACTATTTAGCTAGTAGAGTAAACATATTTTCACAAGGGAAGGTTCAAAGGGTAACACCTACCTCTCCTATGCAAGTTTCAACCGTTGGTTCTATCACCATGCTTGTCTCGTCTTTAGTCATTAATTTCATTCATGTAGGGAATTGTTGGAAATAGTGAATGAAATTAATGACATTCACTCAATAACTCTTTGTTCAGAATTCTATGAATTTCAATTATATGAAATTAATGACATTGATAGATAGTAATTCATGACATTCAATGAATAATTTAATTCGGAATTCGAAGGGTTTGGGAAGCAAAAAATGTTTGGCATTCCAAAAGGTCGGGTCTTTCCTTTATAAAGGTTGTAGCACCCCTTTTTCAGTCCGACCTGATTGGCGGGTCCGAACCGGATCCGGGATGCTTTGATTTCACTATATCACTTTATCAAAATCATTTATCAAAAACACGCAGAAGCGTTACATTTCAGTTGGCATAAAAGCCCTTTTAAATATGCGGAAGCGTTTTAAAATGGGTAGGCCTATTAACATTACATTTATACAAAAGTACAATTACTATAAAGGCATATCAAGCCTTTTCAAAATGATTTACAAATTAGATGTTCAGAGTTCAAATTGTTTTTACAAAATATCAATGTTAAAAAAAAATGGAGTGAATGCAAATGTCGGAGCATACTTCTCAAATCTTTCTCTATGACTTGACGCTCCTTGATAGGCCGAAAGCGTGATGTGTAAAAACTAGATGTAGCACCTATGTGCGCAAGTGCACGAGTCACTTCAAGTAATATAATGATCAGTGAGTATCGTTCCCACGGAGAATTGGGTTACTAAGTATCAACTCTAATCTAGCCTATGTTTTATTTGGATGTTGGAAAATCTATAGAAAAACTCAAAGGCACTAATCTAGGCATGCAAGAATGACTATATAAAGACTAAAAAGCCTTAGGGCATATATTTCACCTAAACAATGATGTATGAACCTCTAACCCAGTGTCGATGAGAACCAATTTCATCATGAAGATGGTGATTTCACTAATGTATATTCGAATCTCTCTCGAGCATCCACACACTACCCTTAGAAAAAGTTATACTGCATCTCTGCCTCAAACCATCATAACTAAGGATGCATTGAGCCCTATAAATCTTAATACCACACCTAATCTCACTTATATCTCTATCTCATGATAATTAGATGGTAAATCATCCATGGTCTAATTTTAATCTCACTTCTCAAATTTTGAATCAAACCACAAATCATGCAAATATTGGCCAAATACCTACAAGCATTAAGATCCAAATGAAATACTCAACATAAATATGAAATAAAACATCAATCAATATAAATTAGGAGAGATTCATACAAACATGTCTTTAGCTACATCTAAGAGCCCAGAAAACTAACTAAAACATAAAGGGAAAGAAGTAAATACAACCTGAAAAAAGAAAAGAAAACCGGAAAAGGAAATACGCGAACAAGTCTGGCATTGAAGCTTCCTTCTTCTCCTCCATTATCTTCACTTCTTTCTCAAGTGTTATTCCTCTTCCAGAACGAACCTAGAAATCTCTCGAGAAACGAAGCCTAGGGTGTTTCCGCGAAAGAGACTTGTTCTCCCTCAAAAACACCCAAAATCCATTCTCCAATCGTCCTCCTTGTTGTTTCTAGGGTTTGAGCTTTAAAACCCACAATTACGGGCTCAAAATGGGCTCAAAATATATCCAAAATCAACCGAACGCGTCGCGGCATCGTGCGGTGATGTCGCGACGTTGGGATCTTACGACTACTGCGGCTCTCTACAACGTCGCGACATTCTTTGCGATCTCTGTTTTGCTCCAGCCCATTAAGGCCATAACTTTGTCATCCGAACTCCGATTTGGGTGTTCTTGGTACCGTTGGAAATATCTTGAAGTGTAGAATCTATATATGTCAAGAAAAGACACTTTGGAAATCATTATAAAGACTGAATGTAAAAAATTCTCCAACTGGTTACTTTTCAGCTCTCTTCTCTTCTTCCTTCAACTACCAAGAGTCATATCTTTGTCATTTGAAGTCCAAATGGAGTGAATAAGGTCTCTTTGGAAAGCCCGAGAAGTCTCCTATTTATCCATATCAATATTGTAGCAATTGAGGATCATTGTACAGATGAAAACATCAAAACTTTTCTGATGAATTCTTGCTACATGTGTGTTGTTTTCACGATTTTAGGCGATTATCTCTTTGTTTAAGCTCCATATTTGGCTCAATGGATTACCTAATCACAAATTAGACATTTAGAGCATTAGATCACTTATTCATATAATAAAACTACTAAAAATATAAGTAAAACATAGGGATAAAATGAGTATAAAGTATACTTATCACACCCCCAAACTTAAATTCTTGCTTATCCCCAAGCAAGAGACTGACTCAAAACAAAACAAAAAAAAAATTGAAAATGACACGAACTAACAAACAATGAGATGAGTATGACAACATGATTCCAAGTTTAGGATCCTTACAATTTTAAACTCTCTAAGGAACATGGCAAAGCAAAGCATAGTGAGCAAAGCAAATCAACCCCCCAAGTCCTCAATGACCTTTCCCAAGAAAACTAAGTGTAGGTGATAGCATGATCTCCAATGTATAGCTAGGTCCTAGTACCCCCAAACTTAAGCTCAACTCACCTATTTGGAAGAAGCTAGCTAAGAAAGGATAAGGCGCACCACACCCTTTTTATTCATACGAAATACCTAAAAATTACTTAAATACCTAAAAATGAAAGAAAACCAGCCGCCCACACCATTACCCACACCTTGAGGTTTTAGATGAGTGTTCCTATAGAGTGGGATCCATGACTCCCCACGGGCATTAGAATTCCTTCAAACTTCTTTAGCACTAAACCAAGCTCAAGGCCTGAAGTTGTGGGAAGGATCCATCTTCTATCCCATGTAGCGGGCAGTGAAGTCAATTACTCCCGGCCAGTCAACTTAGGGCATTAGGCTTTGAAAGGCCCCTGCGTACTTTGGGATTTTGATTAGTGGTCCCTTATTCTTATTCACATACTTATTTTTGACATTTTTCTTTTCTTTTGCTTTTTATCTTTCTTTTTCACTTTTTCTTTTGTTTTTTTATTTTTTTTTTCTTTTTAGTTAGGGCTCGATGGCAATCCTCTTTTTGATTAGGTTTCCCATCACTTAAGTGGCTAGAATCCCCCAAGGTTAGTTGAATTCAAGGCAAAGGGTCGGGACCAAGGTATACAAGGGAGACCAAAAGTGTGTGTGTGATAGATTCCTTAAGAAATAGCTTCTTGTAGCACAAGGGAGGTGACTAAGCTAAGTCACCCATACCAAGCAAGCACACAATTCCAGATCATTTAAAAACCTATGGGTCCAATCCACTTTGCACTTGCCCTTTTTCAAATGTTTGTGTTCAAAATGACCTTCTACTAGCCAACAAGGCATCAAACTCACTCATATGAGACATGAAACAAACAGAAGAAAGAAAGAAAAACTCATGCAAACAACCTTAAACAAATAAAGCAATAACTAAAATAGGTAAGGAGATACAAAAGATGGATTTTTGAAAAAAAAATTTGAATTCACCCCCCTAAACTTGAATTAAACATTGTCCTCAATGTGAAACAAAAGCAAGAATGGATAATGAATACTCCCCTGAGGTTGATCAAGTCTCCAGAAGTTGCTCCAATGAATATGGCTTTCTTTGGAGGCAAAGATGTTAAGAGGGATTAGACTTTAGTTTCAAATGAGAAGAGGCTTGAAAATAGGAAGCATATATGGAATGAAATGAGAGAGGATGCTAGAACTTATTTCCTTGTTCAATTTTTGCTCTTTGAACCTCCAAGATACTATAAAATTCCACTTTTCAAGATTCTCCACCTCCATAGCCAAATTTGAATTCCAAAAACCTGAAAAACAACACTAAGAAACACAAGATCAAGCAAGAAAAATTATTCAAAAACAAACTCAAAAGTAACTAAAAAAAAAAAAAGGGAAAATGAAACTTTTTGAACTTGGGTTACCTCCCAAGAAGCTGCTTCGTTTTTCGAGTCCAGCTAGACTCTACCAACTCACGTGGATATGTTGGTAGTGCATTCCATCCTTTTCTAAGAGCGATAATTGTGCTCGATCAACAACTTGAGCACATAATCTTGAATCATTATTTTTTATATTTTTATTTTTCATTTTTTTCTTTACAAATGATTCCTCTCAATTCGTTGTTCAAGTGAATGATGTATTCATCCACCTCGGAAGTTGGGGTTTTATTCTCATTTTTCACTTCCTCATGCATTGGAACCCAAAGAGTCATCTTTGGAACAGTCTTCACAACTTCATCATTTGTCTTTTCATGTGATTCTGGAGAAGTTGGCTCATCTTCCTTCACAACTAAGGTTTCCAAAATTTATGTATCATTCTCCACTGTTTCAAACTTCTCAAGTTCTTCATTATCCCTTGAGGGGATTTCTTCATTGTATCTCAAGTTTTCTTCTTCTATATTCACCCCAAGAGTAGATGGAGAACTCTTATGTTGTCCTTTAAAGGACATTGTAGCCATATTTCTCTTGTTCCTTCATATATTTTGCCACTAGCTCTTCTATACTCATACTCTCCTCTTCTTTTGGTTGTTCTTTCTCGAATCCAAGTTGAGTATAAGAAGTGGCCTTTGGAGCCATCTCTTCTTTCAAGCTCATGAATGGTGCAGGCTGAATTTGATCATTAGCCCTTGTCAATTCCATGAATTGAACTTGAGATGTTGCGCATTCAGCATGAACTATTTTTAATTCAGCCATGGTTGCCTCACAGCTTTTCATTCTCTCCACATGGAGGTTGACGCATATCTCATTTGGATCAAAAACCTAAGGCAACCAGAAGCTTGAGAGTGGTCCATTTCAATACATTGATCTTGAAACTTCAGGATTGTGTCATGGTAGATTTAGCTTGAACTCTTCTTAATTCATCCGCAGCTTCTTAGGCTTGAATCTTTAGACTTGTGGAGTGTGCGAAATGGTATAGCTTGTATTCCAGCATGAGGTGTTTGGGTGGTGGCTCCATCAAAATTATGATTGCTCAAGTATGGGGGTACCTCCATAGCTAAGCCAAAATCCATTGATGCATATAGTTTGCCACACTTGACTTAGCACTTGAGTTGTCACTCTTCTTTGATGCTCATCGTCGATTGCCGCATTCTTGGTTGTTGCTCGAGGTGAGGACAGTAAACTTTTTTGCCTTTGATTACCTTTGTAACTTGATGATAGGATCGGGTGTGATTGAGTACTATTAAACAAAAAATAAAATTCAAAAGTAAAATGGACAAAAAGGAAAATAAAACAAGACTAACTATATCCAAAGTAGAGTAAAGCTATTTCAAATCAATATCAATAAAAGCACCAATTCCCTGGCAACCTCCAAAAACTTGATAGGCCGAAAGCATGATGTGTAAAAACTAGATGTAGCGCCTATGTGAGTAAGTGAATGCGTCGCCTTAAGTAATATAATGATAAGTGAGTATCGTTCCCACGGAGAATTGGGTTACTAAGTATCGACTCTAATCTAGCCTATGCTTTATTTGGATGTTGGAAAATCTATAGAAAAACTCAAAGACACTAATCTAGGCATGCAAGAATAACTATATAAAGACTAAAAAGCCTTAGGGCATAGATTTCACCTAAACATGATGTATGAACCTCCTAACCCAATTAATCGATGATCAATTTCATCATGAAGATGGTGATTTCACTAATGTATATTTGAATCTCTCTCGAGCATCCGCACACTACCCTTAGAAAGGTTATACTGGATCTCTGCCTCAAACCATCATAACTAAGGATGCATTGAACCCTATAAATCTTAATCTCACTTATATCTTTATCTCATGATAATTAGATGGTAAATTATCCATGGTCTGAATTTAACTCTCTCACTTCTCGATTTTGAATCAAACCACAAATCATGCAAATATTAGCCAAATACCTACAAGCATTAAGATCCAAATGAAATACTCAACATAAATATGAAATAAAACATCAATCAATATAATTGGGAGAGATTCATACAAACATGTCTTTAGCTACATCTAAACCCCAAGAAAACTAACTAAAACATAAAGGGAAAAGTAAATACAACCATCAAAAGAAAGAAAACTTGAAAAGGAAAGAGCGAAAAAAAAATTGGAATTGAAGCTCCCTTCTTCTCCTCCATTATCTTCTTCTTTCTCAAGTGTTCTTCCTCTTCCAAGAACGAACCCTAGAAATCTCTCCAAGAACAAGCCCTAAGGTGTTTCCACCCAAAGGGAGCTTGTTCTCCCTCAAAAACGCCCAAAAACCATTCTCCAATCGTCCTCCACCGTTGTTTCTAGGGTTTGAGCTTTAAAACCCACAATTATAGGCTCAAAATGGGCTAAAAATCGATCGAAATCCAACCGAGCGTCGCGGCGTCGTGCGTGACTTATCGCGATGTCGGGATGCTGCGTTTACTCAGCGACACTCTGGCGTCGCGACGTTGTTGCAGTCCCCTATTTTTGCTCCAACTTCGAAAGGCCATAACTTTGTCATTCGAAATCCTATTTGGGTGTTCTTGGTACCATTGGAAAGCTCTTGAAGTTCAGAATCTAGATATGTCCAGAAAAGATACTTTGGAAATCATTATAAATACTGAATGTACAAAATTCTCAAGCGCGGTCACTTTTGACTCTCTTTATACTTCTTCCTTCAACTACGAGAGTCATATCTTTGTCATTTTAGGTCAAATGGAGTGCATAAGGTCTCTTTGGAAAGTCAGGAAGTTTCCTATTGTCCATAATAATATTAGTAGCAATTAGGGGATCATTGTGCGACTGAAAACATCAAAACACGATAAATTTCTTTGCTGCATGTGTTGTTTGCGATTTTGGGCTTTATCTCTTTGTTTTTATCATATTGGCTCATGGATGACGATCACACAATTGAACATTTAAGGCATTAGATCCCTTATTCATATAATGAAACTTCATAAATATCAAAGTAAAACATAGGGATAAAATGAGTATAAAGTATACTTATCACTCCTCGATCTTGTCTTTCGTTCCTTTTCAATGTTCGGTACTGCATGAATGGCACTACAAGCTAAGCATTTTCCATGCTTGAAGTGGTTTCTATACAATTCCATTCTTCCCGTTTCAGTTTTAAGTCAAATCATACGAATTTTACTAAACAAAACTTTCAAATCTTTTGGATTGATCCATTATTCAATACAATATATATATATTTCTTCCATATACAATCATTTATGGTTCATTGATCATTTCAAAATATGCACTCATATGTAATAAATCATTTATAACAAATCATGCATTTCCACCATGCTCTTTTGTTTCAATTTGCAATGGTGCTTTTCAGTATTCCAATAATAAACAATCTCAAAGTCAATTCAAATTATGTGCACTTAACAAGATTTAACTATGTTTTAGGTATACATGATATCGAATCAAGCATAATCCCGCTGAGGCGCAGCCGTTATAAAACATTTGTTTTTATGACGCAGTTTGATCATTGGGGTGTTGTTGATTATTAAAAATCAATTCGTGAACACTACCGATCTGTGCCAGTTGGGTTGCTAATCAGTGACACATCAATACATTGTTCGCAATACCTATTAATTTGACCACTTATTATCTGCATTATCGTAATCTTGAAATAAGCGGTTAACATTATTCTATTAAGGCGTTCAAATCCTTTATAGCAAAATCTGATTACAATAATTAAATTTGTATATGGGTTCATTTTCAATACTCTTGCAATTTTCATATATAAACATTTCCTGAATCATTAAGCCTTGATCAATTAAAACAAATCGATATGCTTTTCTTATACATTAGAACAAAACATTTTCAAATCTTGAAAGCGAGAATAGGAAAGATAGAACAACCAATCTATCTCTTTACGTAACACACAGCCCTAAAAATACCCTAGTATTTTACGATATTTTTATTATTATGTGTTTAGGTATAAAATAAAGTAAATGGAAATTTTTGGAATTTAAATCCTAAGAATATAAAAAATATATACAACCCCAGGAATTACCCAAAGTGTAAAGGGAAAATTTGGAATTTTGTGAGGACACATGGTATTAATAGAGCCATTTAAATGCTAATGTGAGTTAAAAATGAAGTAGACCAGAAGACTTAAATGTCAAAAAAAAAATGATAAATAGGACTTATTTTGAAAGCCAAATAATAGGAAGCCAGCTCAAGACCTTAGCAATGATGAGATTAAGACCAAATGTGAGGTGCCAAGATAAAAGACACATTTGTGCATTTTCTTTCTTGGAGAGCAAAGGGAGAGAAAAGAGGCTGGGGTTGAGAGAGATTTAAGGTTTTGGTGGGGAGATCTTCCATTTATGGTTTCAAGTGATCAAGAAGAAGGAAGGCTTGGTGTTGAAGAATCAAGAGATTCAAATGTAAGAAACTAAATCCTAACCCCTTTTCTCTTGTGTTTGGGTTGGGGAAAACCCCAAATGTAGATAAAGGTGTTTTGTATTGGTTGTAAATGGGTTTTGGTATTGGTTTGGATTGGTTTTTGGAGGGAGTATTTGTAAAGGGGAAATGTTTGGTTTTCAAAGGAAATGCTATAAAAAAATTATCAAAACCCCTGTTCTTGTTTTGGCTATAGATTAAGTTATAATCAACCAAATGAAGTGATTCTAATTGGTAAATAACCATAATATATAGAGCTACAAATTTATGGAAGGGACCAATATCAAATTGCAGCACTAAGGCTCCCAAAAATGGGCTTAAAGCTGAGTTTCGGGTAGCTCATGGGTATCTGCTGTTTTACAGGAATGGTCATGATCTGTTTTACTAAATGTGTTTTACTCATCCAATTTGAGTGATTCAAAATTATGGATAAACTAGACTTCTAGAAGAATAATTTACTTAAAGGAAATGTATGCAATTTGTAACCCCAAATTGCCCAGAAATCTATCAAAGTGAAGCTATGTGCAGATTCTGTTTTGCAAATTAGAGTAGTCTAGATGTTAAAGTTAAAAACTGTACCAATTGGTTTATAATCTGATTTTGGGTGCTTGGGGGTTGGTTAGGCCTTGGTCTAAGCTAATAAAATCAATGTTTGAAGTTAATTTTGGACGACATTAGGATTGGTTTTGGTGACACGTTTTAAAGGTACTGCTGTCTAAAAAAAAATAGTATGTTTTGCCCTGTTTGTGTTATGTGGTTGAGGGCCTTAGAAAAGAAATTTTAAATTGAAAATTTTCAGAAATTTCATTGGATATATAAAGGACTAAACTGGAGAGTTTCATAATTTTTTGAAGACCATTTGGGAATAATTTTGGTAATAAAGTCGGAGAGAATTTTAGCCCGGAAAATAACGGTCCTTGCACATGTGGTGTTAGTGTTTGATTGAGGTTTGCGGCTTAATCACTGCTTTGGGGATGGTTTTAGTTGATCAGAGTACTGTTGGAAGTTATAAGGCATTTGAATTTATGCTTGATGGATTAAAGTTTGGAAAACTAACAGCCATACCGGGCTTGTATCTTGCCCTTATTTTGCTAATGAGATTAAAAATACGATATTAAGCTCCGAAAATCAACCCTAACTAAAATCACTAGCACGCACGAATAATATTGTTCTTTAATTGTATTGAAATAGGGGATGACGAGGGGGAAAACCAAAACTGAGATCGAGATTCCGAGGATTGGAATCAAAGTGCAAAGCTTTTCGGTTTGTTCTACACCTTTCTCTCATTATTTTGAATCTCTATCTCCAAAATGTTTGAATTGCATATTTGAATTGTTTTTAAATTGATTTGATGCAAGTAATTGTGAGAATGAATTACAGATTGGATTTAAGTTAAGAAATGTGAGAAATTGATTGATTCTGCGCGAGAATGAGACTGACACTAGAAGATTGCATGAGTATTGAAATGATTTGTTTGTATAAAAATACATACTATCTTGTATTTTTCCTAAAAATGATTTGAATACCCTTAATTGAATGTGCTTTATTAGAATTCAGGATTAAGGATAAATTGGTATACCAATAAGAGTTGAACAAGCATTACTATTGTGGCATACGATCGAAGTAGCCCAGGGATAGTATGGGTTGTACTGATCAGTACATATTTATATATACATACAGACCTACAACCCAGGACCATGGAGTGATTCGTTTATCTTGTGCCAGAAATCATAGATTAAATTCAATAAGGCTAAAATGCAAAAGATAATAGAGATTGAAAATTTTGATTTGTTATTTGAATGATTTAGTGCATATGAAAATGCACGACTTGAGATGACCAATGAATTGTAATTGATTTATTGAATATATATATATATATATATATATATATATATATATATATATATATATATATATATATATATATATCACGTGTTATGCTTTGCATTGGTCATTTGACTTGTTGTACAAAAAAGCATTATTTATAAACATTGTAACCATTTCAAATGAAATGAAGAAATTTTTCATAGAACCTCTGGCGTGAAAGTGGCAGTATATGTTTTACCAATGCGCGGTGTCGAGTGATTAATGATGGGACCCAGATCAGGCGAGTCATCAAAGCTACGGAGTAAAGTATATACTCGTCAAGTATTAAAAATACATCTATATTTTGACGATTAGTGTTTTGTGATCAAAGGTTAAACTCTTAAACGATTTTGTATATTATTGTGAATGGGCATGGAATTCCTTCATTGTAAATATATTTTGGTTAAATGTAAATTGTATGGGCCTACCGAAATGATTGAAAACGCTTCCACAATTCTTGAAAAAAAAACAAAAAAACAAAAAGGGGGCTTTTAAATTTCTAAATGAAATATGTTTGATAAATGAATTCGACTAGCGCCTCCGAATCCGGTTTGAACCCACCAATCGGGTTGGACCTTACACTCTCTTTTTGCCTTGCCTTCAATCTTGGTCTGAGATTTGTATTGATCCTCCATGGCCCTAATAAATCACACACATCATTTAGTAAATGCTTTTCTCACACTTAACAAATATCGGCTTCAGGGCGTGAGTGCGATCGTTTTCATTTAGTTTATCTATTTGAACCCATTAATCATTTATTAGGTCCTTAAACTATCGATTGTATGAATAGGGGTGCTCGAAACAAGTCGAAATTATATTGTAAGCAGTTGCTGTGCGGCCTTAACAATGCTTGTAGTAGTACCTAGGAGTGCCATTTGTCACCTCGACTCAGCAGTAACAGGGTGTCCCCGCCTTAGGCGTAGGTCTATGCTCACATGACGTGGGTTCCTGACTGCTGAGGCGTAGAGCCGTTTTACTTGATTTTCTAGTTTTACTCTTTTTTGCGATTTCTCATGAAATCCTCAAAATCTCAAAACAAAACATATGAATCACTCCAAATATATACCTAATATCATCTAGACAGCCTTCAGAGCAAAACCAGCCTGGATGGATTAGGGTTTCTTACCAAACATCAAATACAACTTTCTAGGGTTTAGGTTCATACCTTGAAACTCTTGAAACTCTTTGCCCTAGCTTCCTTCTTCCTCCTTGATCACTTGGAAACCAAAAATAGGGATGATCTCACCAAATCACTTTAACAACACCAAAAACCCACCATTTTCTCCTTGCTCTCAAAACCGTTTTTGGCCAAATGCACAAATGTGCTCTTCTAAGACCACATTAGGTTTTATTTCTCATTTTAAGTGTAAGGCCATGTTTGGCTTACACACAAATTCCATTTCTCATTTTTCTCCTTTTTGGTCTTCATTTCACTTTTCATTATCGTTGATTTACCCTTTCATTTTAACATTTAAACATTCTATTCTTGACCATGATTACTCATTTTACCAATTCCAAATTTTCCCTTTTATGATTCATTTTCAGGTTCAAATCAAATTATCATTTGCATAACGAACGATAGTATATGCATATTCATTCACATTTCTGATTTTATCAAATTTTCTCGGAAGAGCCAGTTTGAAACTCGATTCTATTTTGAAATCTCATAATATTAGCCAGTAAAATTCTAGAATATTTTAAAGTCATTCTAGCTCTCCCCACTTAAGAAAATTTCGTCTCGAAATTTCCTTCTATCAAACGATTCTGGATATTATTCTTGCATCGTTTCTTACTTTCCAGTAGCTTCCTCGGTCTTGTGGTTTCTCAACAATGCTTTGACTAGCAGAATCTTCTTGTTCCGCAATTCTTTCACTTCTCATTTAGTCTGCATTAGCTCTTCTTCATAAGTCAAATCTGGTCTTGTCATTGTCTTGAAACTCACGTGTGGGGTTGGATCTATCTGCTCTGTTGTAGAGGCGCCGAGAAATAAATTATGGATCTTGCCCATTCGGGAGGTGATATGGCTTGACTGTGCCCTTTGGGCCACTTTTTATCACCTCATATGGACCGATGAATCTGGGGCTCAGCACGCACTTGATCTCATCACCTTTATTCAGTGATATTTTTTAAAAATAGCACTTTGGGTCTATCGAATATATTTTCTTTTCATTATCTTATATGATTATAATTTGATGGTATTATATAATCTTTCATCTAATGCATTTTTCCTTTTCTCTAAATCATTTCCTTTCCTCTTGGATCTCTTGTAATCAGATAAAGGACAATCTTAGATCAGATTTAGTCCCATTTGCAGGTCGTTACATTTTCTTGTATAAGTATAGTGAAGTTTTAATTCTGTGCAGTTGGAAACTATTGTTAGCCACTAAGGAATTCACTTCAAAGATGTAAATGATCCACGACCACCTCACATTAGATCGCACAGCTCTCTTACAACATATCTTCCAGGAATGTGGATCATCTTTGTGGTGTCATCATCTGATTGGGTGGTTATCTTAAAAATTGAGTGGAGTACTTTGAGGCTCGCACAATTTTTGCAAATCATTGAAACCCTGGATCTCAGGTTTAAAATAATGAATAAGAATCTTATGTAGCCAGAATATTTTATGATATCTGACTCACACTAACATCAAAGTGATCTGCGGGTTCTCTTGATCAGAAGTGGTAGCTTGTTTGAGTTAGATTTTTCTCCCATTAATGGAATAATGCTTTTTCCTGTAAATGTGTGTGACCTGAGATCCATGATAAATTCAGGTCTGTCACTCAGATATTGATGGTTGCAATAATCTGGGTAAGACTTGAGTGATTATCTTGAGCAAACACTTGGTTACGACTGATAATCTCTTTCAATTAGAACGACTGTGCCATTTGAATCATGATAAATCTTGTACCTACGGATGGATATCAAAGAATCATTGTACGTACTACCATTGTAAAACTCCACTCAAATCCGTACCAACCGATTTTCATTTGATCGCCCTGTGCAAACTCCGTTTCGTTCACTACAAACTCGGTCTCTTTATCTGTTTCCGATTTTGTTTCACTGCCAGAATCGCTCATCTCTCTTTTGTGGCTTCCTAACTCAGGTTCAACATCTGGATCTGGCTATCTGATTATACTCACGTTTTTATAATTAAATATTGACCAAATGGGCGTTCAGCGCTGAAATCTGTTTGTGACTTTTCTGGCATCGCCGCTGCGTGACTTTTTCACGAGTGATGATAAATCATCACGATTAATCCTTTATCAACTATCATCCATTTGTCCAAATTAAATATAGATTGTTGAGAACGTACTTGGGCTCATGATGGTGGTCATTTCCTTTTTTCTCATACGATAATGTCTCCCATTTTGGGGTGCGATTGATTGCGTATAATTGAAATAGTGCGTGAAAGATGAGATTATTTTGCGCAAATAATATCTTGACACAGACTACCACTTTACCTCTTGCATTCAGGACGTCTCAAGTCATTTTATTAACACATCATAAGATCATAAATACTGCTGTGAATGGGATTAGTGTAGACCTCAGTTAGACCCTTTGCTAATATCAAAGAACTGTGAAGTAATTTTTCTTTCATTTCTCAAATTTATTTTTTGAACAAATCTCATCATGGAAGAACATATGAATCTTAGTATTGGCACAGTGGTCGAGCTACTTTATAAAGGCTGTGTGGTTGGCCCCCATTTAAACAACCAGCCATTTTTCACCATATTTGGATCCTCAGGTTGCTTGACTGATCGTCAAACTGCGAGAAAGGACCTTCATTGACCAAACTCACTTGCTCAGTTTACTGGCTGGAAGAAAGCACTCACTTCTACCTCAAGTGCTAACACTACGAAGTGTAGTGTTTGTGTTTTCCAGTCTTTGGACCTAAAGAATAATATCTATAGACACTATCTTCAGTGATCCATCGATTGAGAAAACATTGATTAATTCTGCGTCCATAGCGGAGTCAGGTGTTTAGTGAATAACAAACTTGTTCCGGGAACTCATATTATCCATATGCATTCAAACTCTCTCCTGCATTTTGTCTTTAATCCTATTACAGATCATGAGTCAAATCTTGAAAGATACTTTTTGCATTGGATTGATGACCAAATCATGATCACGGGTATTGATTACTTATTCATTTATGGTGAAACATTGATTGTCTATAATCAATATATTGATGTGCACCGTAACATCTTATTTAACAACCACATGAGGGCTCTGTGGTGATACAGTGGTGAGATCAAACCACTTCAGCGTTCTTTGTTGCAGTTTCAATTCATTTAAACTCCGACGAGACCGTTGGAATACGAGGTGCCAATGGATAAGGCGTGGCAATTGACTGAAAACGATGAATCATCCAGAGCTCGATCTCTCTCTGTATTGAGTGATGAGTCTTAAAACTTATCTGTTTTAAATACATTTTCTATAGCCTTGTTTTTTAGCATCAGAAGTGATATAACTATTGTAAGTCAGGTTATTCATAACTTTTTGTGTTTTCCAGGGTTAATTCAAAGGAGAAAATCTTGGTAAAAATAAAGAAAAGGCAGATTCATGGAGTAGTGTAATGTGAATGGGATTATCATGATGACAACGTCCAATGATAGCTGGAAAATATCGACGATATTTCATTATGTTGCAACCTGAAGGGTGATCAGAAGAGCTGTGTAACGACAAAGGCAGGTGGCAGCGATGGGCACCGCCAGGAAAGATTATAACAGATGGTTATGAGAGACTCAAAGATATTGTTGCGAAGTTTGTCAGGCTGGGTGTAACACTATGAAGGCATTGACAAAAGCTCTGTGGCGACGCTAAAAACTAAGAGGCATAAAGATTACAGTCAGGCATAAAATCATCATTTGTATTGATGAAATTAAAACAGATCTTTGGAGGAGAACTACATGACCATATAGGTTTATCAGTGCGACATAATGAAAAAATATGAGGCGGAATCATGTGCTCAAAGTACCTGTGGCGACATAAATAAGTTTCTAGATCTTGGCGGAGAAAGCAGTGAACAGTGATCGACCCGGCCAAGAAGCGACCAGTTAACAAAGGTTCAATGAAGCTAGCGACATACTTCAATACAGAGAAGTTTGATTCATGTGGAGGATATGGTGTGACATGATAGTGTTTCTTTGGAAGAAACACAAAGATTAGTGACGACTTTTCATCATCAGATAAGTTCATTTGAAGGAGAGAGTCTTCTGGTGACATAATAAAGTAGATTGACACAAATGTTTTTGAAGGAAAGAGATCTTATGTGACATAAAAACTTGTTTGCGACATAAGACATCTACTACACTAACAGACTATGTCGTAACATTAAAATGAAGTTGCAACAAGAAATCAAGTTAAGTGGAGACAAGACTCTGTCATGACATATTTTCCTGGTCGCAACAGGAATGCTGACAATACAAGAAACATTATTGCAACAAGAACCAACATAAATATTGTCGTGACAAAAAAAAACTAGGTCGCGACACAATTTGAAGAAGCTGAGCAAAAAAAATGTCGCAACACACATGAGAGTGTCATGACATAGAATGGATAGAATGACAGACCTTGCAGGACAAAGTGTTAAAGAGCCAAAGAAAAATCTGTCACAATAGAGGAAACTTTGTCGCGATAGAATAAAATGTTGAAGAAACAAATACTGTTGCGATAGACTGCTACATGCTGCAATAGAAAATCGCAACAAAGAATTAAAACTCTATCGCGACAACACTTTCAGATCGTGACCAAGAATGCAATCTGGGCCTGAATTTTGGGAATTCACAATGTAGCCTTGAATTTAGGGCCCAAACTTTTAGTTCTCTATAAATAGAAACATTTGAGGAAAGTGAGGCAGTCGATCAGCGAAGAAACCAAAGCATCTGGGGAGCTGAGGACTCTTTTGTATCATACTTTTATTTTTTATTTTTTATTTAATTTTTCTTTTCTTCGTAGATTAGATTTAGAGTATGATTTCAATTTTTTTACTGGACTTGAAGCAGTGGTGTGCGAGGAAGTTTCGAAGTTGAGCTGGTATTGAAGATCAATTACCGATTCTTGTTTGAATCTAATGACTTCCTAGATAAAAGTTGGATTCCATTTCTTTCGAGTTGATTACGGGTTGCATTGGAAATTTCTGTCCAGTATTTCGATGTTCAATGTGATTCGGTTTTGAAATACAACTAGCTAGGAAAGATCGATCATTAGTTATGGTCTTTCGGCCATAATTAGAAAGAGATTTGCGGATTGTGAATTTTGAATTTATTTGAGTGGTAATTGTTAGTAGTGGTGTTCACAACATTAGTAACATGCCCAACTAAGGACATTGTCTAGCTCTAATTTCAAGGCCCTCCTAAGTGACCTGATTGGGAGGAGGAGGAGGAGGAGGAGGAGGAGGAGAGGAGGAGAGAGGGGGAGGGGAGGAGGGAGGAGAGGGGAGGGAGGGGAGGGGGAAATTCATTTGGCGCTGGATGCATTGTAGGGTATGCTAGACTGAGTGATGAACTAATGAGCTCTAAAGATTACTTAAATAAATCATCAATTTACTCATGGATTGAGAATTAGTTGAGGATCTATCAATTTAATCAATTAAATTTCTCCTTGATGTGAGGAATGATCTTGATCCTGTGTGAGCTTAGATCTAATCAAGGAAAGAGAGAACTCTTCAAGATCTCAAGGATGAGACATCATTCGTTTTGTAGAAATCTGGCAATTGCCCTGTCTTGGTTAGCAAAGAGAATCTCTGAGTCATCAGAAATGGGTATGAAGTATTGGAAACGAAAAATACCCAGATCTTATAGAGAATATCATACTACAAGTAATTGGTTAGACACATGCTTTGGAAACGAACATGAATCTCTAATCAGTGAAATGTATGGTTAATAGAGAAATCCAAACTATACTACCTTGCCTCTTTAACAAATTCAGATTCCAATTCATGGTAGAATAGAATTATAAAATCTTTGCGAGGAAATGATAATATCACGATGAAATCATTATCTACTTCGGTAGTAATCTGGTTCCAATCCAGGTTACAGGTCTAAGTTACTTGATATTTTTCTTTTATTATAAAAGTAGAAATTTTAATAGTAGAATTCTTAGTTAAGTCACTGAAAATTTTATGAAATGGAAGTTCAAATAGTGTAGAACTTAAGTAGTTAGGGTAGTTGAACTTTGAATTCTCTTCAATCTCTGTGGGAACGATATCCGGACTTATAGGTCTACTTTTATGCTTATACGACACATTGCACTTGCAGTATTATGACGAGTCGTCTTCAATGAATTAAATGACAAATCCCATTTTATTATGAGCATGTTCTATTTTTGGTCAAAAGTTTTGAGTGTCTTCTAGAATTTGATAATAATCCTTTGTAAAAGTAACATAGAAATTTGATCTATATATATATATATATATATATATATATATATATATATATATATATATATATATATATGCCCTATATTTACTGCTATATATATATAAGAAATAAAGGTCAACAAGTTTTTGACGTTGTTGCCGGAGATCGAAGGAATTTAAAAATCAATGTTCTGACAAAAGAGAGAAATGTTAATTTGGACATTTTTCTTTGTTTTACAAAAATTTCAAGAAAACAACAAAAATAGTTTTCACAGTAGTGGCTAAATAAGCGATTGATATTTTTGGAAGCCTAAATAGATATATAATTTTTTATATCATTGACTCCATTTGATCTCAGTGTATTTCTACTTCAGGAAGAATTTAATGCATAGAAGACCAGAAGCAAATCTGCTGCCTTTAGATACTGAAATTGAGATAACCTTGCAAAATCTAAGAAGAATCACTAGTGCAAAATCCAAAAATATGGAAAATCAGAAAGAAAGATTGCAGGTTATTCCAAAAGAAGAAGAAGAGGAAGAGAGACCTCAAAGGCCTAACACTATAGAGGAATTTTGGAGGCCTATTATCCAAGAGAAGTACTCAACTGTGAGACAACCTTCCATTGAAGCAAACAATTTTGGGATGAAGCTTGCTTTGATTACTATGGTGCAACAGCATCAGTTCACAGGCCACCCTTTTGAAGATATCAATGAGCACTTAGCGAGATTCATGAGGATGGTAAACGCAGTCAAGCTAAATGGGGTGAGACCAGATGTAATCAAGCTTCAACTCTTCCCATTTTCATTGAGAGACATTACAGCAACATGGTTTGATTCACTACCAGTGGGATCAGTGAACACTTGGGAAGAACTAGTGGAGGCATACATGAGTAGATTTTTCCCTCTAGCTCTCACTGTTGAGAGAAGAGGAGAAATAATTGTCTTCAAGCAACTACAAGGCTCCATCTGAAACTTCAGGGAGCAGTAGCAGGTTGAAAGGAAATGGCCTTATTGGGCTTGATAGAATGACAACCATAAAAGCAAGGCCCAGACGATGTGAAGCAATGGGAGCAATTGAAAGAAGAATACTGCTGCACATGAAGTGGGAGCAGTAAAAGAAATAATCAGAAGAAGTGTTGAAGGGCTAGTTGATGAAGAGCCCTACCAAGTATATGAATGAGCAAAGAAGTTATCACTTCAAGCCTAACCCCAACTTGCCAACACATTATACACCAGCACTAAGGAACCATGAATACTTTTCATATGGTGGAGGAGCACAACAGGGCCCTAGACCTGGACAAAATTACAAGCAAGCTTATGCTTAGCCCAAGTTTCAAGAACAACAGCAACAAAGGGATAATAGAGGAGAGTATAAGGGCCTGAAAAGGACTCAATCCTTTGAAGATCAGATGCTTCATTTCATGACAGAAAATAAAATAATCTTGAATCTGCATGAAAATAGATTTTTTGACCTTGAAAATTTCCAAGCAAACACAATTTTTGTGTTTCAAACAAATACCAATGCCACAATGAGAAACTTTGAGACTCAAGTAGGGCAATTGGCCTTATCCTTGCAAAGCCAAGACATAATTGCATTTCCTAGTAGTATTGAGATCAATCCAAAAGATCTCACATCAACTACATCGGGAAGAAATGATGTGAATTCTGAGGAAACGAAGATGTAGGACAAGCATGATTAAGCTGGTTTAATGAAGGAATGGCTCCAGGACTATGAACAAACAAAGAGAATTATTGGAAATGAAGACACTTTGTAGCCTAAGTCCAACTAAGGACATTAAACTGAGCAGCTTCTTGGGAGGCAACCTAAGCAGGAATTTTTAATTTTTAAAATTTTAAATAGTTTAATTGATTTAGTAGAATTTTATGTATTTGAAGTCTTTGTTAATCCGTTAGTAGTTTTATGTTAGTGTTGTTGATTTTCAAGACAATGAAGCAAAAAATCAAGAAGATCCTTATTAAAGCACATTGTTTCAAAGAAACATCACGAAAATGACCTGTAAGGGGGGTAATTCTGATTCCCTAAACCTATAGTTAATGATAATGCATATCTGAAGTTTGGGGAAATGTTAGCATGTTTAAATAAAAATATATTCTGAAAATCAAGGAAAGACATATTGCATTAAAAAATGAGATGATTGTTCATACTTGAATTGAAGAAGTTTGATAGTATGAATAAGTGTTCATACTTATGATCCATTGAGTATGAGTGGGTATATATTGCTTGAATGTTTTATGAGAGAAGAAAGAGAAAGATGAAAATTCGAAAACTTCGATTAATGTCGCAACATACTTTTTCTGTGTCGTGACACACTTGAAATAGGAATCAAATTGAAAGAGAAGTTTATGTCGCAACACAGTTCTCCAGTGTCGCGACAAAAATTCGAAATAGCACTAAAGGAAATGTCACAACATATTTTGCTGTGTCGTGACACAATTGAACGGTTATATCTCTAAAATTGTGTCGCGACAACTATTTTTGTTTGTCGCGACAGAGCATTAATGATAAAACAAACCCTAGGGCAATGTTGTCGCGACATTAAATGTAGGGCAAGATCGACCAGTTGGCTTATAAATAGAAAAATTTTGAAAAATGAAGAGCCACCTTTCTCATAAACTCTCAACCTTCTCAAATTCTCACTCAAACTTCCACCATCTCATTCTCTAAAACCCTAGAGCTCCAAAGTCTTGACCCTACCATGTTTGATTCTACCACCTGAATCCAACCCTTAGAAAGCTTTGGAAGAGTGCGAAAATTTGGAAAATCAAGCGGAGACAAGGTTCTGGGAAACTGACTAAGCAAGTTGAGGACGGGGGAAAATGAAAATGAAAACAACTGACCCGAGGAAGAGAAGAAGATCAAGAAAAGAAAAAGGGGAGCTGATGAAGCTAAAGCAGAACAGATGCAAGAAAGAGCAAGGAACTTTATCTCAGAAAAAGCAACATCTCTAATGGAAGGAAGTTTGAAAGACAAAACCCCGTTTCGAAGGGTTGAAAAGGTTATCTCTCGCTTTTCTTGAAATCTTTGAAAAGAGGATGGCGATCACTCCAGTGAACACAGAGAACCTAGTTATGCATCTTTGATGAAAGAATTCTTTGCGAATATGGTAGAAAAAGAAGAAAAAAGAGTATATGTCAGAGGACATTGGGTAGAGTTCACCAGAGAAGAGATAAATAGATTGTTCAATTTGAGGTGCAAAAGGATGAAACTAAGTTTAAGAAACAACTCAAAGAACCAGAACATCAGAAAATAGTAGACCTACTCACGGCTGGAAAAGGAAAATAGAAGGGGACAAGGAAAACCCCTTTTAAATCCATCACCAGAAGAGACCTGACCGAAAAAACCAAGGTATGGTTCTACTTTATCAGTTCTGTCTTTATGCCTTCTAAGCATCTAAGCATAGTGAGAAGAGAGGAAGCAATCCTCCTTTACGCATTGCTGAAGGGTTACAAGATAAATGTGGGAAAGATTATTGAAAAATCTATCTTAGGTTATACGAGAAAGCAAATGCGGGGATGATTCCACACCCGGCGCCACAATCACGAGACTACTGCGTCGAGGGAGTAGACAAGATTGGGGGGATAGAGAGCCTACTGAAGCCTCCCTACGGCCTTACTTGAGTAACTAAGGGACCCCGAAGAAGAATGGGAGGAGGCCAAGGAAAAGACGAGGAAGAAGAAAAAGGGAATGAAGGGTGCAATGAGACAGAACAGTGGGAAAACCAATTTCCATTGCAACCAGAAGCTCAGAAAGATCAAAGCCAATTCTAGAATGCATCCCTAGAGATAAGACAAACTCATCGAGAACGAGTGAAAGTTAGGCGAAGCTATGATCATAAATTGATAGAATTGTTGGTGTCTATGCGGCAAGAATTGAAAGAAAGAGATAATCAGTTAAAGACACAACTTTAGCTCAGGGATGAGTATTTTGATGCAAGGCTCGGAAGAAGGGACCAGAATTTAGAGGATGCGTTGAAGAAAAGGGATGAAGAGTGGAAAACAGAACTAGAGAAAAGGGACACAGAGTGGAAGATAGTCTTGAGAGATAGAGACAATGCCCTAAAGGCAAGCATGGACTCAAGAGATAACAACTGCATGAATGGTCTAGGACACTGCAAACAGAGTTTTCGCATGATGAGCTATGAGATAAAAAACAACAGGACATGGAATCTCTAGCTATGAGGCAGTGAGAACTTACAAGAGCAATGCCCAGATCCTAGACTAGGCGATGAAGACAGTGTCCAGCAAGAAGAAGATACCCCTGCCACAAATCCGAATCTCAGACTATAGACCCTACACTATAGTCCCCCAGGGTGTTACAGGACCCACATACCTATACTAACCGATTCGGTTAGAACGGGGCCCATACGCACCATGTGTACGAAAACAGAAAAATGAATCATAGTATAAAAGGAAAAAAGGAACTCACCCCAGTAGAGGAGATGGAAGAATATCTAAGGATGGAAGCAGCCAAGGAGAGGGCTATAAGGAATAAAAAATGAACAATACCCTACCTTTTCCATTTCCTCATACTCTTTGTATTCAAAGCCCCTTCCTCTGAATAAAATAAACATTTATGCAAAAAAATTGTGCTCTTTTGTGTTTTTTTTGTATTGGTGTGTTTTAATTAATTGTCTTTGCTTCATTGTTTAGCATTTGCTTGGTTGAATAAAGAAGAAATCAATTACCTAGATCAAATAGTTTATTTGTTGTAGCATGTTTGGGTGAAATGACTTGAGAACAATTGTGGTTGTGTGATCTTATTGTGAGCTGAATGCATGATCAAAATGAACTTCTTTACTGGATATTAAATAACACAACAGCAATTTCAAATACAAACAACCATTGATAGATGCATAGTGGTAAGCTAATCCCTAATTGAAAAAGGAAGTTGCAGTTTAGCCATAATGAAGTTTAATGATCAGATTTAGGAAGATGTACAAATAAGACTTTTTATACTGTTGTGTAAATAGTAAGGTCAGTAAAAAATCCTGGAAAACAATGCACATGGTCAAAGTGAGTCCTTAACAAATTGTGAAAAATTAGGGACATCTTCTGGGTTCATTCACAGTCAAATAGTCCAATGTCCTAGAACTTGTTAGATTATTGGTCAAGGTGAAATCCTAGGCAATACTACTAATAGGAAGTGATATAGGCCATCCTTGGAAGATTGAGCCTTTCAAGCCTACCCTCATAATATGCACAAGCATACACTCTAGTTCCAGAATTGAGTTAAATTGCCTAATTTCTTCATTGAACCAACAATTAGAAACCTCAAACCCTTCCTTTATTCTAATCCTATAGTAAAGAACCCTTTGTCCAGGTTTCAGGAAAAGAACCTCAAAATGCAGAAAAGGACAAGATTGGGGGAATGTTATTTTGATTTGAAGGGAAAAACAAGAATGAAGGATGGAAGAAAGAAAAGAACAAATGAAGGAAAAGAAAGGAATGAAAAGAAGAAGTCATAGATTATGAATTATCAAATTAGAATAAGTTTTGTCTTGTGGCCTTCCTCTCTTGAACAATTAAGTTCATAGGGGTGTTTCAACACTTAGTACCCTAATGCCAACTAGTATGGGAGCTGCTAACCTAAAGTTCTCTAAGAGTGGTAGAAAGCCTAAAAAAACAAAATATTGCACTATTCCTAAAAACCTTTGAAAAGTGAAAACAAAAGCAAAAGGGCTTCTATCTAAAGGGACTGACTTGATAAGAATGACAGTGGCAAATAAGATTACCAAGATGAGAGTATGCAGTATGATACATCAAGATCAAGTTTGGGGGAAAATTTCTTTTAGACATCGAGTAAGAAAGGGATAAAGAATAGAGGCAAAGATCTTGAAAGTGAAGATTGGAATGCGGTAATTTTGGCCTAAAATTCTCTAATTTTCCACTTGTGTGAAGCAATTTTACAAAGCCTAAAAGACCTAATTGATCTTGAAGGTTGTATCTACCTACATTAGTGGAGACTAATATGAAAAACAAGCATATGGGATTTAAAATGATATCCCGATGGCGTAGTCGAGCCCGGAAGATTAGCTAATTTGCTTGAGGAGAAAGGGAAAGAAGACTATCACACACTCATAGATCAGGATGAATTGACTGAATTGTTTACATTTTAGAAATCATTAGTTTTGTTTTGTGATAGTAATTGAAAATTTTTCCTAAGTCTGAATTGAAAACTATATTCTAAACCAACTACAACTAACTAGTTTCAATTCAGGAGGCTAATTAAAAAAGGATTGCAGTGTAAAGCAGAAAAATGTCCTTAAAAATAAAGTTGAATTGTTTAAGGACAAACAAAATTCTCTTTTCTTTGCTTGGGGACAAGCAAAACTTTAAGTTTGGGGGAATTTGATGAGTCTTAAACTCATCTATTTTAATCCATTTTTACGCTTATTTTTTAGTATATTGAATCTGTTTTAATGCAATTATGGATTATTCAGCAACTTTGTGTTTTGCAGGTTTTAATTCAAAAAGGAGAAAAATCCAGCAAAAAAGAAGAGAAAAAGAGCAATTGCAGCGGTTTATGTCGTGACAGAGTTTTGTGTGTCACGACAAACGTCCAAGCGAATGGCTAAGGAAAAATGTCACGACAGTATTTCTTCTATTGCAACATAAAGGACTGAGTATAGAAGAAGAGCTATGTCACAACAAAAGATAGCGTGTCGCAACAGAACATGAGAAGAATGTAACAATCAGTTGAGACAAATATATTGTTGCGACAAGGTTTGTCAGCTGGATGCCAACACTATGAAGAACCTGTCGTGACATAAAAGCTCCTATCGCGACACTAAAAACTGGAAGAGAGCAGAAGTTCTATCGCGACATAGATATCTTGTGTCATGACAAGAAATTAAAGAGCAATATAGGAAGACTACTGCGACAGATCAGTTTATGTTGTGACATAATGAAAAAATAGAAGGCAGAATCTATGTCGCGATAAAATTTTCCTCCTATCATTTACCTTTGAAAGAACTGAGTTTCTAGTCGACGGAGAAACAAAGTCGAGCAGTGATGCGACTCCAGTAAGCCCGACTTGGTTGCAACAAAAGAGTTCAATGTTGCGACATGCTTCAAAATTTGGAGAAGTTTCGTTGTGTGACGGGGATATTAGTCGTGACACATAAATAAGTTTGAACACGGAGAAACAATGTCGTAATGAGACTTTTCCATATCACTTAATAGATTCTTTCCTACTTGAGGAAGAGAAGTCTTGTCGCGACATAACAAAACTAGGTCACGACACAAAGATGGGTTGAAGGTAAAAAGTCTTATCGCGACATAAAAACTTGGTCGCGACAGAAGACATCTACTACACCAATAGACTATGTCGCAACATTAAAATGAAGTTGCAACAAGAAATCAAGTTAAGTGGAGACAAGACTCTGTCACGACATATTTTCCTGGTCGTAACAAAAATACTGACAATACAAGAAACATTATTGCAAAAAGAACCAACAGAAATATTGTAGCAACATAAAAACTGGGTCGCGACCCAATTTGAAGAAGTTGTGCAGAAACAATGTCTTAACACAATTGTTAGTGTCACAACATAAATGTTCCAGCAACCACACATGAAAGTGTCGTGACATAGAATGGATAGAACGACAGACCTTGCAAGACAAAGTGTTAAAGAGCCAAAGAAAGATCTATCACAATAGAGGAAACTTTGTCACGATAAAATAAAATGCTGAATAAATAAATATTGTATCGCGCGTGATTTCTTTTGCATCTTCATAGCAGAAAAGCTGCAACAAAAAATTAAAACTGCATCGCGACAACACTTCGGAGTCACGACCCGAAGTACTGTCACAGGCCCAGAAGGTACAAATTCACAATGTAGCCTCGAATTTAGGGCCCAAACTTTTAGGGCTCTATAAATAGAAACATTTGAGGAAAGCGAGGCTGTCAGTCGGCGAAGAAACCAGAGCATCTTGGGAGCTGAGGACTCTTTTGTATTATATTTTTCATTTTTTTATTTTTCTTTTCTTCGTGGATTAGATTTAGAGTAGGATTTCAATTGGTTTTCTTTGGACTTCGAAGCTTAGGTGGTGTGTAGAAGTTTTGAAGTTAGAGCTAAATTATTTAGAGATCAATTCCGATTCTTGTTGTTTGAATATAATGACGTCTAGATAAAAGATGGATTCATTTCTTTCAGTTGATTACAGTTGCATTGAAAATTTCTTGATCAGTATTTCAGTGTTCACTGTGATTCAGTTTTTGAGAAATACAACTTCCGTTGTGAAAGATCTGATGTTAGTTATGGTCTTTCCTGCATAATTAGAAAGAGATTTCTTACATTTTGAATTTTGAATTTATTTGAGTGGTGTTGTTCGTGAAGTGAATTGTTCTCAACATTAGTAACTTATACCCAACTAAGGACTGTTGTCTATTTCCAGGAGGCCCTCTGAGTGACACAGAGTTGGAGATTCTTGAGAGCATGGATGCATTACTTAGGGGTATGCTAGACTATTGTTGATGAACTAATAAGCTCTAAAAGATTACTTAGATAAATCATCAATTTACTCATGGTTTGAGAAATCGATTGAGGATCTATCAATTTAATCAATTAGAGATTTCTCCTTGATCTTGATGAATGATCTTGATCCTGTGTTAGCTTAGATCTAATCAAGGAAAGAGAGAACTCTTTAAGTTCTCAAGGATGTGACATCATTTGTTTTGTACAAATCTGGCAATGGGCCTATCTTGGGAAGCAAGAAATCTGCAGTCATAAGAAATGGGTATGAAGTATTGGAAAAGAAAATTACCTAGATCTTATAGAGAAAATCAGACTACAAGTAATTGATTAGACACATGCTTCGAAAACGAACATGAATCTCTAATCAATGAAATGTATGGTTAAGGGAGAAATCCAAAATATACTACCTTGCCTCTCTGACAAATTTAGATTCCAATTCATGATAGAATAGAATTTTAAAATGTTGCAGGAATTGATAATTTCACACGGTGAAATCGATCTACTTCGGGAATAATAAGTTCGATCAGTTTAGGTCTAGGATTGCCAATATTTTCTTTTATTATAAAAGTAGAAATTTTAATAGTAGAATTCTTTGTTAAGTCACTGAAAATTTTATGAAATGGAAGTTCAAATAGTGTAGAACTTGAGTAGTTGGGGTAGTTGAACTTTGAATTCTCTTCAATCTTAAGGTAGGGAATATCGGCTTATAGGTCCTCTTTTGTGTGCTTATGCGACCTATGCACTTGCAGTATTATGACCAAATTAAATCTTCAATGAATTAAATGACAAATCCATTTTTATTATGAGCATGCATGTTCTATTCTAGTCAAAAAGTTTTTGGTGCCTTTACTAGGGATTAGATAATAGTCCTTTGCAAAAGTAACAGAAATTTGATATATATATATATATATATATATATATATATACAAAAAGAAATAAGGTCGATATGAGGCCCGATCTTAGCGACTCTTACTGGAAACACGTGCGGGAAAGTCACTGCTTGATAGGGATATCGGATACACTAGGCCTTGCCTTTCTGCAGTATCAATCACATAAGCAAAGTAGGCTTCACATCCTTTACGCACCATTGTTACAGCGGTGGCTGCGAGATATCATATTAGAAGGTGAGGTCGGCCTCCGTCAATGAAAACAACCTCAATAAATCATTCGATTATCCTTAAGGTCACTCTTTTCATTCTATAATCCACCATCACTTGGTGTCGGGACAACCAATCCATCCCCAAAATCACATCAAACTCCTTAAAGGATAATTCCATCAAATCCCTAGAAAACTCATACTCTCGTATTCGGATGTGGCAATCTCTATACACTCTATTCACAATAACACTATGCTCGAGCGGGTTCTTCACTAAGATGTCATACTCGGTTTCACTCCTCGATAAATTTCCCAAACTAGGTATGTCTGTACAAATATATGAGTGGGTTGACCCGTGGTCAATCAATGCATGTACAGTAGTATCAAAGATTTGGAAATTTTCGACTATCACATCTGGAGTGTCGGTATCTTCCACTGCCTTCATTGCATATGCTCTAGCGAACCTTTGGCATCTTAATACACCCTCGATCCAGAGTTACTTACCTTGGAATGCTTGGTGATGCAACACTCTTGTTGCCTTTCCATGCCACTAAAGCTATACCCCCAGTCTAGGGTGCTATAAATAAACGAGCTCTAGAACAATCTCTCGCTCTATGCTCGTTGGATCCCATGAAATCAAGCAAGCACTGTAAAATTAATTCTCCTTTATGATTCTTCCTGATGGGACGATGAACAATCACGTCTCTGACACCTCTGGTGCACTCATGATTGTTAATTCGGTAGAGTAGTATTCCTACTAGTGGCCTGAGTTGATCCCTGAGCTATAGGCTGAATGGAACCCTATGGTCCTATAAAATTTCTTCCTTTGTTGTTGTTGTGAACTTGTGTGGGATTTTCTTTCCACGTCTTTATCTTTTCTCTCTTTTTCCTCTTTCTTCTCTTTTCACATTCCAATGCACATGTCACGATTTTGGAGAAATCCTGTGGAAAAATCTTGTGACATGGACTTGAATATGGTCGATGGGCGAATCTTGAACCTACGACACTTTTCTTCCTCACTGGCTGGTATCTCGGGAGCATCGCACAGTGATTGAATTCTCTCTAATATTCTATGACACCCATCTGTCTTTGTCTTAAATTGCGGAACTCTCTCCTCATATTGTTCAGGTAGATACGACCCACATATTGCTTCTTGAACTCATCCAAGAAGAACCTTCATGTAACTCTCTCTAATGGTGGAGTCCTAGTCACGGAAACCCACCATTGATAAGCCTCTTCCTGTAGTAGGGAGGTCGCACATTCCAAACTCTCATCCGGTGTACAATGCATTTGCACTAGCATTCGCTCGGTCCTTTCGAGCCAATTCTCTGCCATATAAGGCTCATCCTCTTTCCTTCCCAGAAAATCTATCGATCAGTACCTTGCCATTCTCTCGATGGCTGACCGCTAGTAATGCTTTGGTTGGTTGTCTTTGCTTGTTGTAGTGTCAGGGCCTTCTCTGGCAGAAGGATATCAATAGCACCTCCTCTGTGGGTTCAGGTTCATTCATTGGTAGAGCATGGGACGCTTGCCGCACCAGCTATGAGACTATTTGAAGCGATTCCTGGTCATCCTCGACCCTTTGGGGGGAGCTTAGCCGTCACCTTATCTATTAAGACCCGTAGTCTGTGTTAAGTCATATCGTCTTTATATCTGGAATCTGATGTATCACGATAAATAATTTCAAATTCATTTAATCGCCCTAAACTGGAACTCTAATACCCTTTAAAGTGTAGCACCTTTTGGTCATTGATTAGGGGTCGACCCGGATCAGGGATGCTCACGATACCACTTAGGTGTAGCACCTTTTTGTTGGGCAGATTGGCTGGATTCGAGAACAGGGATTCGGGATGCTCGATTCCCATTTTATATCACTTTATCAAAGCAGGCGTTACATTTCGGTTGCATAAATGCCGCTTTTAAATATGCGGAAGCGTTTTTAAAGGAATAGGCCCATTAACATTACATTTATACAAAAGTACGATTCTTATAAAGGCATATCAAACAAATTAGATGTTGAGAGGTTAATTGTTTTTACGAAATATACGATAGTAAAAGCAATGGAGTGAATGCATATGTCGAGCATACTCAAATCTTTCTCTATGACTCGACGCTCCTCGATCTTGCCTTTCGTTCCTATTCAATACATTATCTGCGCATAAATAACTATACTAAACATTTTCATGCTTGAGTGGTTCTTTACAATTCCATTCTTCTATTTCGGTTTAAGTCGAATCATGCGATTTTACTAAACAAAACTTTCAAATCTTTTGGATGATCAATGTCATTACATTACATATACTTATTTCATATCACGATCATTTATGGTTCATGATCATTCCAAATATACACTTTCATATACAACAAATCATTTATAACTAAATCATGCATTTCACAATGTTTTTCATTTGATTTACTGTCGTACTTTTCAATACCAATATCGACAATGCAGAAATCCCGATTCGATTAATATGAATTTAACCTATGTTTTTCGGTATACGAGGATATGAATCCTTGGAAGAACTAACGGTCCCGGTAGGCTACAGGGCCGGGTATAAAAACATTTGTTTTATAACACGAGTTGGTCTGTTGGGTTCAGCGGCTGGTTATTAAAAATCAATTAGTGAATACTCACGAATCTTGCATCCGTTAGGGCTGCGATTAGAGTGATGACACATCAATACGTTTGTTACACTTAATCTTGCTAATTTGACCCTTATTGGTATACCAATCTATCCTTAATCTGCGAAATAAATGGTTAACATTCTATTAAGGAGATTAGAATCCTTTATAGCAAAATGGATTACAACATGTACATTTGTCTCACTTGATTCATTTCCAATACTCATACGAATGTTTCATATACAGAAACATTTCACAATCAATTCCCTCGAATCAATTAAAACAAATCGATATGCTTTTCTTATACATTTAGAACAAACATTTCAAATCTTGGCTTGTGAGAATAGGAGAAGATGGAACAAACCAATCTATCTCTTTCTTTTTCCTTGCATGATCTGGTCTAAATTAGGTGATCCATAGGCCCTGCAACAAATCACACATCACATTTAGTAAACTGCCTCACGAGTTACTTGAATATCATTTCAGAGGCGTAGTGCAAATACGTTTTCATTTTGTTTTATCCTTATTTGAACCCCATTAATCATTTATTAGAGTCAGCCCAAGCTATCGATTGTGCAGATACGAGGTGCTTGGAAACAAAATCCAAATTGCTTGTTGTGAGCAGTAGGCTACGACGACAATACTATGTCGTGGCATGCTCGAGGGTGCCATTTGGCAGCACCTCCGACTGCCTCAGTAGACATCTCCCTTGGAGTAGGTCTACGTCGCGGCGTGGGTTCCCTAGGCTGCGGCGTAAAAGCCTGTTTTTGCCCAGATTTTCCAATTTTCCTCCTTTTTGCGATTTCCTCCATAAATCCTCAAAATCTCAAAACAAAACATGGGAATCACTCCCAATAACATCCTAATATTATCATAAACCAACCATGTGCAAAAACTTTGGATGGATTAGGGTTTTTCTAACCCAAACATCAAATACAACTTTCTAGGGTTTAGGTTCATATCTTGAATCTCTTGAAACTCTTTACCCTAAGCTTCCTTCTTCCTCCTTGATAACTTGGAAACTAGAAATGGGGATGATCTCCCACAAAAATCACTTCTTCTTGCAAAACCCTAGCTTTCTCCCACACTTGCTCTCAAAACCGTTTTTGGCCAAATGCACAAATGTGCTCTTCTAAGACAACATTTGGTCTTATTTCTCATTTTAAGTGAGCCATGTTTGACTTACACACAAATTCCAATTCTCATTTTTCTCTTATTTGGTCTTCATTTCACTTTCATTTATCATTTAATTCACTTTAGCATTTAAGCTTATTCTATTCTTGACCCTTAGGTCCTCATTTTACCAATTCCAAATTTACCCTTTTTACACTTGGGTTATTTTCGGGTTCAATCAATTTCTCATTTTAGCATATAACATTTAATCACATGCTCACATATTCATTTCACATTTAACAATTTATAAGTTTTCCCGGAAAAACCCAAGTTTGGCTCAATTCATACCCGGAATATATAATAAAATTATTATAAAAATTCTAGGGTATTTTTTGGAGCGTTACAAAGTTTGTTGGGGTATTTCAATAGGGTGTCTAAAAAAGGTCATCGAGTGCAGGTTTTCCTCCTTCGATCCTTTTAATCGGCGATAGTCACCGAACACATCGTCGGTTCGTCGAATTAGTAATGATGTCTTTTGTCAATCGTTCAGCAATGTTTTAATTACGGGAGACATACGCCTTGGGAATCTCGAGCACAGTGGGCTTAGATTTCTTAAAGTATAAATTCACAAGACTTGGTGCAAATTTTTTCTAACATTTTTAAGAAAACATTTTTATTGTAAGGGTTCCCTAAAAAAGTGGGATTATTACTTAGGAAGTTTCCTTATCTAGGTATGACAATTATTATAAAGAGGGACAGAGGATCTAGGGAGATCATCAACGATTCTTCTCTTTTCCTCATGAGGTGCTTTTCTTTTCTATGGGCTGTAAGACGTTATTTTTCCAGCACAACAATAATTGAAGTTTTGGTTCTTCTAGAATTATGAGATCTAATTATTGTTTGTTATTCTTTTATTCTATCATTATTCATATATCTTTTATGTCTCTCAAATAATATTGTTTTGATCGATTGTTGCAAAGGGCCCATTGCTCAATTATCGAAATAATAATTGACATTTAAAACTTTAAATCCGTAATTGTTTAAATGTTCTAATATTAAGTGGTTATATAACATGGTTGATTTTCAATTTATGTCATGGAGGTATTTGATCTTGTCTAAAAAATTGAGCTTATGTATTTGTTGACTAGATTGGTGGTCTCTCTAGTTATTCATGTTGTTAATAGATTTAATCCTAAAAGTTTTTTGAGGGTTGTTTATTTGAAAGAGAATAATCGAAGAGATTCTCTTAATTATCAATAATGTAAGGAAATATAGGATTGGATAAACTTAGTCAGTGAGGTAGACATTGACCCTCATATGCGCATTGGATAAACCGAGTCAGTGAGATAGACACTAACCCTCATTGTTTAACTATATGAGGACCGGTAAGCCTAGTCAACGGGATAGACAATAACCCTCACCTTTTAATTTTGTAAGAATTGGATGACCTAGTTAGTAGGGTAGTCATTGACCTTACGGTACCATTTGATTGGCTAGTCCCTTCTAAATTAAAAGGGCCATCTATTTCTTAAATCCGAAAAAATTATGTTTATGCGATATCTATTTCATAATTACATTATATGCTATGCCGCTTTTCTTTTGTGGTTATAAAATAAATTACTGTTGGAATTCCTTATTGAGCTAAAGCTCATGACCTTTACTTTTGAAAGCCCCTTTCAGGTTCCCTAGATGTACAATACAAGCACATAAGTAACTTAGGAACAAAGAGGGTCCGGATTGTTTGGCTTATGTTTGACTTCAATGTCTTTGTCTATACATGTAGATTTGGGGATTTTATTTATGTTTATTTAGTAATTTTTCAAACTTAAGTTGGTGTTCACAATCATGTGAAGTTTGGAATTCTAGGACTTTGAGAAATAAAAAAGTTAGCATTATATTTCAAGGGAGAATTAATTATTCTTCTAAGTTGATGATTTAGTCATTTGGTTTATACTTCCATTTCCTATTTGATATTAAAAATTATAGGAGTACCCCTAGCATAAGGGTATAGGGTGTTACACATCGTAAATGTCATAACTTTCATCAAAGTATGTAATCAACAATTGTAAATGATAAGAGAAAGCAGTTAGGGTCTTTTGATCAAATTTATTGTTTTCCTAAAAAGCATGACATTAATATTCCAAACATAGATGATACATTTCTAATTTGAGGGAGACCACCATATAAAGCTCATGAAATTATAAATTTTGCATCATTATTAAGTATAGTTATTTTATGTTGCTATTGACATGCAATTTCAAGAGCTTCATAGTCATTTCATTGAGGTAAACATTGTGGCTTGAAGAAATCTTGGTTATTTCATTGCTTTTAACAAGTAAAAACTAATCCAACTTCCTTAGTTTTATCCAAAAGGTTTTTCCCCAATAGAGCTTATGGTACTTAATGATCAAATCAAGGCTTACATCATAGATGTGCAATCCTATAACGAGTTTTCAAATATGAAGGGAATTGTGATCTTGCATGAAAAATCGTTGAGGAAAAAAAACGTTTTGGGTATCCACTGATTTATTTGCTTGTTAAATCGACTCTAATCTTACCTATTGCAATTGCAATCATAGAGATAACATTTTCTATGTTATTATGAAAAATCAAGTGCAAAATTGCATGAAAGATCCATGGATGTAGAAAAGAGATATTTTATATCATTAACAATGGAACTATTATACAATATTTTCAAGATATGAAAACTCTATTGAGGAGTACTGGTGTAAAATGTTTTTAATTGTGATGTTATAAATCAATATAATTTTTTTATTTATAATTTATTAAATATTATTTTTATTTACTATTAAAGGTTGTCCTCATGAAGCAAAATCCTAGCCTCGCCATTGCTTCAAGATATCCTAAGAAAAGACATACAAAATTCTTATAGGATGAAGGTAGCTTGAGATGAGAAATAAATCCAATTAGGTGAATTAAGATTGCAAAAAGAAGCAACTACTAGTTAGAATGAATTCTGTTCTACCTAAAATCTAAATTCAAGAGTGTGATCAACTCTAGATAACTTATTTATGTCAAATATCTTTATTGTCATTCTTTTTCAAATAATTACTTTAATATTATATTCAAAAACACAAATTTGAAATTTGCTTCAATTCAAAGTTAGGTTGGTACTTAGATAAGTAATGACAAATAAGTTCACGATTTCTTTTAGCATTGATATTTCAAATGTCCTTTCGGGATGGATCAAATAACTACTTCAAACATTCATTTCTTCTTTGCCATACTTGCCTTGGGAACATTGACTCTTTGATCTTAGATTTCGGAAATCATTTTTCATTAATAAAACTCAAAGCATAAGATCATAAACTAAATAAGGCGCTCCTATTCAAATACATTTGGATTTATCTTATCCTGTTTTAGCCTCTATTTTTTCCCTAATATAGCTTACCATACTCTCTGATTGGAATTCCTATTAAGTGTACTTTAATTCTTTTTTCTCATTCAAGACGTGAGAGAGACTAAGAAAGAGAGGATATTTGAATGGAAACTTGTGTTTCAGTCCTTTCATTTGAGAATAATTGTAAAAAATTGTATAAATAATGCAAAATACACGATTTAGTATAGTTTTATAAAAAGTAATTAAGTTTTAAGTATACTTGATCTTGATATTATCTTAATAAGCGTTAGGTATTACATCAATTTCCTAAGTACTATCATAATGAACAGTATCAAAGTAGTATTTAGAGTTTATTAAAGTAGTATATAGTATTATTATATCTAAAATATAATTATTTTATATAAAATTATACTAAATCATATGTTTTACATTTTTTATGCCTTTTCAACCATTATCCCAATTCAATGGACGGAAACACAAGTTTCCCTACTTTGATTGTAGAACTTTGATGCTGCCAGGTGTAGGGACATCAATCTGATGACACGTATAAGACCACAACATTTTGACTTCTCGGGTATTATTATTAATTTTGAAGATAAGGCAGTGGAAACATTAAACAAGATGGGTTCCTGTTTGAGGTGATCCTTTTGTGATTTAGGTTTCAAGACTCTAGGCAAAGCAACAACACAATCTCCTTAAAACAAGGAGTTGCTCCTCTTCAATTCACTGCCAGCTTTGGTTTTCCCAATTTCCTCTCTTGTCTAAGACACATGTGGATAACTATCTTCATTGGGTTTCCAAAATTTGTACACTTAATAATTGTTGTCCTCCATGGGCAGCCAGAGTCATTTCATTGATACTGAAAGTCAGATGCCCTTTTGAGCCAAGAAATGATTAATTAGAGTCTGAATTAGCCCTAAGGGGACTCTGTTCATCTGAATATTGGTGTCTTAATTCCATCACCACCTCCAACATGTGCATATCTTTGCTGTCACCACTATAATTATCAAAATTTTGAGCTTATCATTCCTTGTTGTCAACAACTCAATAGCTAAATGATACTTTTACTGCATGTGACATCCTATGACCTTCTCCACTAACACTAAGGTAACTAAACCTAAGCGATTCTACATGATCAATAAATTAATACCCTCTCTAAGTGATATAGAAAATATGTCCTTTCAATCTTGTTCAAAATTTGAAATTATGCTTAATAACTAGTTATAACAAAAAATTTCTACATATGGGTAGTTATTTTTCCTTAAACCTAAACCATAATAGTGATTTATAAAAGAATTTAAATGCATACTATGACTTCAAACGCGTTTTTGCATAGACTTAAGGCTCCATTTTGAACTCGAAAAATAATAGGAAAAATAAAATAAAGAGGAAAAATGAAAGAAAAATAAAAAATAAGTTTAAACTTATTAAATTAATTATATATGTTAATTTTAACTTATTTTATACGTTTCTTATATATATAAAACTAAGAAATTTAAAAATATATAAAATTTTGATTTTACTTTTTATATTTTACACGTGGAAAGCAAATATGAAAATCATTTTTCTTCCTAATTTTTCTTTTTCCAAGCACTTTTCAGGTTACAAAGAGATCTAAGTGATTCTACAATATATATAATTTTAAAATTTCAAAATTATGTAATGAATAATTCTAGCAAAAAAATTCAGCCTAGGGTTAATTATTTTCCATAAATATATGAATTCCATTTACCAAACACCATTGGATAATGTTATAACGAATCAAATGGGAGAATATGCTCACAAAAGAAATCATTATGATGATTATAAATAGCGATAAATATTATGGAGGAATTTTTCTTTCCCCTTTTCTTATGATTTAGATCGGACAGAATGCTGCTGGATTCTACATGCAACCCTTTTTTTTAAGGGCTGAAGACGTGGGATATCTCCGGACTCAATCTCACTTCCTCTGAGTGCCAGTGGATTTGGGGAAGTTTCATGCACCGAATGAAAGCATGCCTTTTGAGCCTTCAGATGCAAATGCTTAATGTAATATAGTATTTAACAGAGAATGATCAAACCACGTGATCATGGCTCTCTCAATTGTGAAAGGCAAGTAGGTAGGAAGGACCCTCAAAATGGGTTCAGGTTCCTTACTCTCCGAGAGGAATCTAAGACGTGGATTTGCGAAAGGTCCGCCGAGTTTTGCTACTCTTTTTATCTTCTCTCCCCTCTTCTTCCAATTTATTCCGCCAGCTAACAGCTTCCATAACGACTTAAACAATTATATTACAAGCTCATCACATCTATGTGTTTATATATATATATATATATATATACTCATTTCACGTTTCTTGTTTCATCAGTGTCAAGAGTTTCTGAATTGCACACCGCTTTCAAACACACATTTTATATACTCTTCTCAGTTATTAAGACTAGCTATCTCAATTAATATAAGTCCGTGTGTTTGAATCTCTACAAATAGACCATTTTCATCCTTTGACGTCTGCAGCTTTGAGCTAGTAGCTAGCTAGCTATATTCAACTTCATTCAACCTCAATGGCGCTTGCCAAGGACCGTACCTCGCATGAATTGGGCATGGTCTCCGTGCATCCAGGTTGTTTGATTTACGGAAATGTTGAAGAGGTTTCAGATCTTTCCTCGGCCCCCGGGGTTTATGAGCTTGATGATTATCATAAGGCTGTGATCGAAGAGGGAGACGACTCCGAGAAGAGCAGTGCCGGGCTTGTCAAGCCTTACCCCATCACCCATACTTTCTGGCCGGTGAATTACCAACCTCAGGAAGCTCATTCTGTGATAAACTTCAGACCCAGGTACGAGAATTTCATGCACAACAGTACTGGATCCTTGCTTAGCTTTGAGCAAAATGATAGCAGTACTTGTCAGACCAATTACACCAAGGTTTGCCGCAAAGATGACTACTCCAATTGGGAAGACGATTTGAGTTACGATTACCAAAATCAACTTAACCCAAAATTGAGTCCCAACTCTCGGATGTTGGAGGATTTCAACTGTTTTCAGGCCACCGGCTACGTTCCCATGAGCGTTAACACCTCAAAGGAAAACCAACATGGACAAGAGTCTTTGGGGTGTCTATACACTGAAGCAACAGCGGTCACTGATAGCATTCAGGAGTCTGCAGCAACCAAAGAATCATGCTTCCATAAGCGTCCCTATACGGTATATTGTCATGGCCCAGGCCCCAAATTGCACTAAATGAATCAATTATCTTCATAAGCTGTTACTGATAGCTACAAGCTTTTTTTTTTTGTAGGGGAGACCATGCAAGCTCTAAAAAGGCAGTGCACAGCTTCAACTAGGAAGTCCAAAACAAAGTCAACGGTTCCATCCAAGGATCCACAAAGCATAGCAGCCAAGGTTTGCTTCTTTTTTGAAGTTAAACATAATTAATTTGCCCATGAAGCAAAGTTTGAGTTAAAACCAAGCAAATCAACTTGAAGGAGTAGTTAAGATTGAGAGAATGTTTGTGTTTCCAGAATCGACCTTGACGGATCAGTGAGCAGCTAAAGATACTGCAGATCTAGTACCTAATGGCTCCAAGGTGGGAGTTTCCCAACTCTACGCATCCTCATTTGTTTTACCTAATTGCACTCCTCATTTCAACAATGATATAATTTGTTTCTTAATATATAATGATTCGCACAGGTTGATTTGGTGACCATGTTGGAGAAAGCCATTAGTTATGTCAAGTTTCTCCAGTTGCAAGTGAAGGTGAGAGTTCAATATTACAAATTGCACTTTATTAATTGGCCTTGGAATTATGGAAAAACAACCTTATATGAGATTTGCCCTTTTTCTTGATTAGGTGCTGGCAACAGATGAATTTTGGCCAGTGCAAGGTGGAAAGGCTCCTGATGTTTCTCAAGTGAAGAAAGCCATTGATGCCATTCTCTCATCTCAGAGAGACAGCAGTTCCAGCTCAAAGTGATGATTAGAAGAAGAAGAATAAAAGAGCATTAAAATAGTATTGATAATATTCAATTAAATGAAATACAAAGGATAACTTCATCAGCAAGCAAACAAAGGTTTGTTTGGATGGTAGCTAGCAATGCAGCTAGAAATTATGGGATCCTATTTGAACAAGTTATTTTGTCTTTCTCTTGAAGATCTTGTAATGGAATTTTGCATTTAAATGAGACTCTCACAATCGTCCCAGTTCCATGGAGGGAGCTTCTCCTTTTTCTTTTTCTTTTTTTTTTTCCCTTTCAAGTGTTAATTTACTAATTAAGAATATGAAGGAAGGTCGTATTCTTGTATCCATTTTGACTTACTATAATGAATTAATTTCTTCTGATATTTGAAAGAATCAATTACATTTTCAAATTTCGAAAAGAGCGTGAATTCTAAATTCAGTCCTGGGTTATGGTTCAATTCATCGACTACGTACACTAATATGGCTGGGTGAATTCTAAAGTTATGTTTTGTTCCAGGAAAATCTTAAATTTAGGAAAACAATGTCAAAAAAATTATTATTTTAATATTTGATCATCTTGCAAAAAATATAAAAAAGAAAATCAACTATAATTATAACAGTTTTAAAACTGAAAGATTTTGAATTTCATTAATCTTTATATGGATAAATAAAAAAGTTTTAATCAAAGTAAAATAGTTTATTGATTTTAAACATATTTTAACATTTTATTTCCTTCTTCTTTTCTACCATATTTTCAATTTTTTTTCTTCTTCTGCATTTTGGAAATCAAACATAGGCTTAAGTAGTAGTATTGAGAAAAAATTTAAATTAAAAAATATCTTAACTGCACACTCTTCCATAAAAATCACATGTTTTTTTTGGACATATATAAATCACATGTTCTAAACAGTTAATAAATAAGTTTTTAAAGACAAGTTAATAAATATGTTATGATGTGTGATTCATAAAATAAAAAACAACAATATCTACAGACAACTGAAAAACGGTATTTAATTGTTTTAATTAATTAAATAAAAACTTAACCATTTTTTATATTTTCAAATCAAAATATTGGATGAACGTATAAATACATATAGTGTTAATTAACGTAAAACAAATATACAAATATTGAATTTTAAAATTTTCCACAATACATTTTTTAACTTTCTCAAAATAAAAAGTGTTTAGTTATGAAAAAAAAAAATCAAAATAAAAAATTAAGAGTAATAAAAATACTATTTACTTTGTGGTGAGTTACATATGCCCACGTGGCACATCATGCAAATATCTCAGATCGTTTTAATTCATTATTATTATTATTATTATTGTTATTTGAAAAAGGCATTTAAAGATAATAGGTTTGAGGTTAAATTTGATTCTCATTTTAATTTTCATAGTCCTTTTTTTTTTCCTGTGTGTTGATTTTTTTTTGTGATATTTATTCATTTGTTATTAGCCCATCCCTTTATGACTTTAGTCATCCCTCTCGATCAAATATTTTTCCTAGATTTTAGAACGTACAAAAATAAAATTAATGAAAATGTAGATGGTAATAATCTGAAAGTTTGAGTGTCCTGTCCGTACAAAACTACAAATGTTGTGTCATTTGGTAACTGAAAAATAAAGAGTGGGACCATTAGGCACGTGCGGGTTTTAATTAGGATCACATGGGTAGTCAATGATGAACATGATCCCTATCCCATTTCCAATATGGAGTGGTGTACATTCAAAGTATTTATCTCTCAAATTAAATGAACCTACTACACATTTCATTATTATAATTTATAACAACAGCCCAAGAGCCCTCAACGGTCCCACCTCAATTTTATTTTAGGGATGATCATGTTATTAAAATGAAAATAAATGTAAAGTATGTACAAAAAATATGAAATGTATTATTCATTATATGTGGAAAAACAAATAATTATGTATCAAGAACAAAATTGGTAATCAACAAACTCTTCCCAAAATGTCACTATTTACATTCCAATTGGACTTTTGAAAAAATAAAACCAAAAAAAAAAAAATTAAAGACAAAATCTGATCTCTCTCTCTCTCTCTCTCTCTCTCTCTCTCTCTCCTCTCTCTCTCTCATCCTCTCTCTCTCTCTCTCTCTCTCTCTCTCTCTCTCTCTCTCTCTCTCTCTCGTTACTCCTCCTTCTCTCTCATGCTCCTCCTTCATTTCTTGCAACTCTCTCCTTCCTCTCTCAGTTAAGAGCAGGGAGAAAAGCCTAAAGAAGCTTCCTTTTATGCTTCCCTATGATCAGGCCCTTGCCTTCATTTCTCTTCAACCTATGTCTAACATAAAGGCAAAAAAAAAGAAAACTTTGAAGCCAATCACAGTCCTTCCTCGCATGGTCGGCTCCATCTCAATATTCAAATCCAGCGAAACCCGGCGTGATTAGAAAAGCACTTTGATGACGATCAATTCCTTTCCATTTAACACTTGCTTAGTAACACATTTGTCCACATTTTGTGGTGTGTTCATTATGTCGGAAGGATTTGTGAAGGATAAAACCGAAATTATATAGGGCTAAATTAGTCTTTTATTAGGCAAAGGTAAGTGGAAAAAATACTTTTTTTTTTTGTATTTGGTTGTGTTTCATTATGTGTTTTTCTTATTTTCAATATTCTGGAAAAAATTAGTCCTCTGTTTTTCTTATTTAGTTGTGACTGGTACCAATATCTTTTGTTATAGGGCTATTCATAACAACTTTCACATAATTTAGAGCTTTGTAAGTACTTTAATGTGCCATTTGTTAACACCTACATTATTATGTGATATTTTTTGCTTTTTCTTTTTTAAAAATTTCCTGAAAGTGAAGTTGTGTTAGATTTGCATTAATCTTTCCATACTATTTTATAAATGTTTCCCCAATATATGTGAACTCAAGTCCTTATAGCTTAACATATGATATAATATACGAAGAACTGAGGTAGATGGTGTTTTTTTTGCTAAAAAAATGATATATGGGGAACCAAGCATGTGTATATGAAAGAGGTTTTTTTTTAACTCTTAAAATTGTTGTGGAATGCTAAGAAATGATATTGAAGTGGTTTTAATGACTAATATAGGATGTTGTTTTCCTTCATAGATAAATTAGGCTGGTACGTACACTTGTATTTTGGTTTGTGCAATCGAAATAAAAAACAATAATAGAAAGTTAGGAACCAAGAAAAAATGTCAATTCATTAAAGGACTGTTATACTAAGTTTGGTAAGATTAATGATTGATGAGGTACTAGGATAACATGTTATAGGTTAATGTATTGCAGGTACTACAATAACAGACATAAGTACTACCTTAATGGATAGTCTAATAATTATTTGCTCTCATACATTCATGACCATTAAGTAGTCCCTATATGATTCCAATAAACCTATTTTGTAGGTGACTCCTTTATTGTGATATTAACTATCTCATATAGACATGTTGATTACAATAAATAAATAGTATGGTCTAATAGTAACACTATCTAGTATGAAGGACTATTATGTTCCCATATGTTTGACTATGCGACTAATGAGCATTTAATTTGTAAATGTGTCAAAGAAAATTATAACTACGAAGAAGATGGAAATTGAAATGTTTTGTTATGTATTGTGAAGGTGGGAAAATTGTGAATGATGCAAATGGAGTCGAGTTGAATATAAGGGTGAAGCAGTGATTACATTATATGTGAATTATTTCATTTGAGAATTTGTTTCACTAGTTTGTGGTAACTTGAGCATTGATCCAAATTCGGTGAAATTGTACTACACATGTAAATTTGATCCATCAATGTTGGTATTGTTACGTGATAAACAAGAATTATTGAAGACGTTTAGATTCAATGACATGTATTGTCGTTTGTATGTGTCTCCGAAAACCGATGTTGTGGTTGGTGTAATTGCACCTTCGAGGTATATTAATTTACATTCGCTATAATTACAAACATTGTCATACCATTATGTAAAGCACATGTTTAGTAATGACTAAGTTTCTCATGTCTTGTGGAAGCGAGGAGTCAGAAACACCTATTCGATTTGCTTCTAATAATGAACTTGTTCCTATCAATGGAAATCCACATGCGAATAGAGTCCTGACACCTACTGTTGCTTCTAATTTTGAAAACGTTACTATCAATGGAAACCCAAATGTGAATTTGTCGATAGACATATCGAAAAATGGCCTAACATTAGACAATGGGGCATTTCAAAATGCAAATCAAGACGTCCTTCATGGCAACTCAAGGCGATTTCAAAATGCAGTCATGGGCAATGGACAAACGTTTCCAAATGCTTTCACATTCTGGGATGCTGTGTACCTAATGTCCTTATCTTCTAGGTTTCAACACTACTCTGAAAAGCTTGACTATAAACACATAATTATTTACACCTTGCGATTAGTGGCTACCTTTGGAAAATAACTTGTGTGTATGATAGATTGGATTCGAATGTTGTCAAAGTGCACACATGTATAAATGACCATAGTCATACTGTAGATGATGTAGTTGCATCTCAACTATTTGTAAGATCTAATCATGGCTCTATGGTCATTGATGAGGTCATTCGATCTACTCCTAATTACCAACCACGACAAATTTGTAAAGCCTTCATTAGAGAGCCTGATATGATATTGACTTCTTTGTCAAGGCAGTGACAAATGAAAGAAAAAGCAAAGGAGAGAATATATGGTCAACCTAAGAATTATTATAAGTTATTACCTTGGTTGTGTGAGCGAAGTGTCCGAAGTAATCCAAACTCAGTTGTGGAGTTTACATACTCAAATGACGGCCATTTTGAACAACTTTTCATTGCACATGTCGTGTCTATCCAAGGATTTATAATGGGTTGTCGACTAATCATTGCCATTGACTCATCTCACATGAGTGGGTCATATGGTGGTGCCTTATTCTTTGCTACAATGTATGATGCCAATGACAACATGTTCTCATTAGCATTTGGAGTTATGAGGTTAGAGAATTATAAAGATTGGTTGTGGTTCTTACAGAATGTAAAGAAATTTGTTAGCGATAAGAAGGTTGTCATTATATCGAATAGGCATCCGGGTCTTCTTCGTAGTGTGTTGAAGATACTTGGATCAAAGAATTATGCTTATTGTTATCGTCACTTGAAGATTAACTTTATTAGCTTTTAAAATAAGTAAAATACAAAGGGATGCAAGGGGAAGGAAAATGCATAAATGGATTTAGATAAAGTTATGTGAGATGGATCTCTTGATTATAATGCTCACATGTTTGAATTGTGAAAGTATAACAAGTCATTAGCATCATGGATTGAACAAAATGAACCTGAGCATTAGGTCATGTCAAAATTTCCAACTCATAGATGGGATAAAATGACAACTAACCTTAATGAGTCTTTTAATGTTTGGTTAAGAAATGAGCATCATCATTTTATTTGCAGCTTCATAATTGAGCATATCACTAAGTTGGGGGTAGCGCTTGTTAAGCATAAACAAGAATCCAACAATTGGAAAGGTACAATCGGCCCGAAAATAGATGAAAAAATAAAGAATAATATTGTTAAAGGTGAGGTTTACTCAGTCAACCCATTCATTGATAGCTTCTTTGTTGTAGTTGTGGGTAATTCGGTTTTGAATGTTGACATAGTGGAAAGAACATGCACATGTCGTCGTTGGCAAAGGTCTAGTATACCCTGCGAGCATGAATGTGTATTTATACTCTTTATAGGCCAAAATGTTGCAAACTTCGTTGATGATATGTTCAAATTTCTCGCACAACAATTGGTATACTCAAAAAAATTTTGTGGTATAAAGACACATGACATGCCAAAGGTTGATGATGATGGGGTTGTTCAAGATGTCATAGTGTAACGCCCTAAAAATACCCTATAATTTTTATAATAATTCTATTGTATATTCCGGGTATGAATTGAGCCAAATTTGGGTTTTTTTTCGAGAAAACTGATAAATTATGAAATGTGAAATAAATATGTGAGCATATGATTAAATGATATATGCTAAAATAAGAAATTGATTGAACTCGGAAATAAACCCAAGTGTAAAAATGGCAAATATGGAATTGGTAAATGAGAACCTAAGGGTTAAGAATGGAATAAGCTTAAATCCAAAAGTGAATTAAATGATAAATGAAAGTGAAATGAAGACCAAAAAGGACAAAAATGAGAAATGGAATTTGTGTGTAAGCCAAAATGACCTTACACTTAAATAGAGCAATAAGACCAAATGTAGTCTTAGAAGAGCACATTTGTGCATTTGGGCAAAAATATTTTTGAGAGAGTGGGAGAGGAGAAAAACCTAGAGTTTTGGAAATAGTTGGAGATTGGTGTGAATCTCTCGATGTTTGTTGAATCTTACTGAGAAAGGAGAAGGAAAAAAGGCTGGGAGGCTTAGTAAGAAAGTTTGGATAAAGAATCAAATACTGAAGTTATGTTGATGGTGGGATGAAAACCTGGCTCATCCATAGGTTTGCTCATGGTTGGTTTAGGATGTTATTGCAAATTGATTTATGTTTTGTTTTAGGATTTGAGGATTTTTGAGGAAATTACAAGGAGGAAAAGCTGGAAAGCACAGGCAAAAATCGGAGGCTCTTACAGCGGCATAGGGAACCCACACAGCGGCATAGACCTACGCGAGGCATGGGATACCCTGGCCGCGGCCGAGGCGAGGTGCGAAATGGCACCCTCGGGTATGCCACGGCCAGTAGCATTGTTGCCTTGCGGTGGCAGCCTCTTGTTCTGAGTGGCCGAGTTTGATTTTGTTTAGAACACTTCATTATTTGTACATCGATAGTTTTAGGACCCTAATAAATGATTAATGAGGGTTCAAATAAGGAATAAACTAAATGAAAAGCGTACCGTACAATATTCGTTAAGTGTGAATAGTGCTAGTTTACTAAATGTGATGTGTGTGATTCTTTAGGAAGTAGGGTGAGGATCACACAGCTAGGATCGAGATTGAAGGGAAGGCAAAAAGAAAGTGATAGATTGGTTTGTTCTATCTTCTCCTATTCTCGTTTCAAAATTTGAAATGTTTGTTCTCTATGTATAAGAAAAGCATATTGATTTGTTTTAATTGATTTGAGGCAATTGATTGTGAAATGTTTACATACGAAAATTTCATGAGTATTGAAAATGAAGCTGTTGCTCTGAATATGCGTATTGTCACGTATTTTCTTTATAAAAGATTTAGACGCCCTTAATAGAATGTTAGCGTTTTATTTCGCATTAGGATAGATTGGTATACTAAGAATTGAGTCGCGATCGCTGCCGAACAAGCGTATTGATGTGTCACTACGATCGGTATTTCGCGAGCGATATCGGTAGTATTCCGCGAATTGATTTTAATAACCGGTCGTATTGTGAGGCGAAGCGTGTTATAAAACAAAGGTTTTATACGACTGTAGCCCAGCGGGGCCGTGCAGTGATTTCGATATCCACAGCTAGCCTGACATAGGTTAAATTCGTTGGGGCGAGAACTAAATTGATTTTGAGATTGTTGACATATTGGTATTTAAGCATGATTGCAAATTGAAATGAAAAAGCATGGTAAAAATGCATGGTTGATTTATAAATGATTTATTGCATATGAAAGTGTATATTTGGAATGATCAATGAGTATAAATGATTGCATATGAAATAAGTATATGTAATTACGTGACATTGATCATCCAAAAAATATTGGAAAGTTTGTTTGATAAAAATTATGATTTGACTTAAGTGGCGAGGAAGGAAATGGAAATTGTGTGAACCACTAAGCATGAAAATGCTTAAGAATGAGTATTATCCATGCGTAGTGGGCGACGAGACGGAGCGAATCGGAGCGTCGGTCATGCAAGAAAGATTTGCGGAGTATGCTCAGACATACGTCGCTCCATTTTTTTAACATTGATATTTTGTAAAACAATTTAAACTCTGAACATCTATTTTGTAAATCATTTTAGAAAGGCTTGATATGCCTTTATAGTAGCGTACTTTTGTATAAATGTAATGCTAATGGGCTACCCTTTAAAAATGCTTCTGCGTATTTGAAAGAGACTTTATTCAAGCTAGTATAGCAGCTTCCGCGTGTTTTTAATAAATGATTTTTATAAAGTGATATAGTGGAATCAGAGCATGTCAGATCCGGTTCGGACCCGCCAATCGGGCCGGACCAAAAAGGGGTGCTACACATAGGGAATGTTTTCTTCTCTTTAAAGCCACCACGCACAAAAAGGGCCCCTGAAAGACCGAGAAAAAAGCATATAGAATCCCAGTTTCAAGATAAGTGGACAGTATATTGCTCTCGCTGCCATTTAGCAGGACACAATAGGAAAACATGCAAAAATCCATTGGCATGACTAATGTGTCATTTGAATATGCTATGTTTTGAACTTATCTCGCATCATTTATTTTATGTATTAATTTGTGATAGGTTTTTTTATGCTATGTTTTGAACATTACAGAAGTTTGCTTAATTTGTCAGTTAAATATGCTATGTTTTGAACTTTTCGGAATTGATTTTTATTTAGTAATTTGAATAGGTTGTTTTATATCTTAATGTTGTTATTGTAAAACCCGGGAAAAATCGAATTTTTCTGAAAAATGGCAAAACAGTAAATTATCGCTACAATACGGGTTGAAAAACTGGAAATTTCCTAGATCTCAAATGATGAAACGGACAGCACCGTTGGATTCGCCTCACAAAATCTAGTTACCTAGGCGAAATTTGTTGAATTCCGAGATGGTCAAAATTTCGCGTTCTTCGAAGCAACGGGGGTCGGGTGACACATGGTATGATGACACATGCCATGTGACACATAGCATGGTGACACTTGGCATAATGAGGGCCAAGTGTCATGGTTAGAGGCATGCATGAGGAGGATGAGGTGGTGGCTAAATATGAGTGGTAACACATGACATAGGACACATGCCATGTGTCAAGTCTATACAAAGGAAGTGAGTGGGAGGCAATTCGGTGGAGAATCAGCTAAAGCGAAAAGAGAGCAAAGAAGAGAGAAGGAAGGAGAGAAAGAGAGGAAAGAAAGAGAAGAAAGGGAGAGAGAATGAGGGAGATGAAGGAAGATCGACAACTTTGTCCTCTGATCTATCGGCGCTCCGACAGTCGGAGCTCATTGGGCCAAGAGTTAAAGCTCGTCTACTCAACAAGGGCTATGCTCCAAAAGGTAGGGATTCTTCCTCCTTTGGTGTATTTTCACCTTAAGGGCTGTTTGGCCAGATTTTTATAGGGTTTCTTGTTTCGACCCTACATACTGACCAGATTTTGGGATTGGTTTTCAGTTGAGAAATTAAGGGAATTTGGAATTGTGTCCTTCATAGAAGTTGTAGCTGCATTTGTGAACTTAATGTTAGGCTTTTGAATCAACCAATTTGGACCTTTACAGCCTAAGTTATGGTCAATTTCCCAGGACTGCCATAGCTTAGGCTGTTTATTTGTTTGTGTCAAGAGTTTGGAACTGATTTCAGTGCTGATTTCGTATTGATTTCGGGACTTATTTGGGATAGTCCCATGGCCGGTTTGGTGGTCATATATGGGGCTGTTATGGCCTATTTTGAAACTGTTTTGGTGGTCGATCTTGTAGCTTGTGTGTAATCCAGTCTTGTGGATTGTTTATGGGCTGGTTTGGGATGGATTCGGGGCCCGATTAGAATTTGGTCGGTGCTACTATGGGATTGAATTTGGGACTATTTTCAGGTCTTGTTTAGGGCATGGTTGTGGCTTGTGGATGGCTGGTTGTGGTAGCCTATTTATGGCTTGTCTCGAGGCCATTTTCTGGATTATTTTGTGGATATAGTATATGTCACACTTGGCCTCGAGGATCAAGGGTGGTGTTGCTTGATTTTGAATAACATGTTTGGTGGTAGTTGTGTGATAACATGTTGATGTATGAGTGCATAAATTATATGCAATTAATATAATTGTCCATGAAACATGATGAATTGTGTGGCTTGAGTTGTCCATATGACATTCATTACATATGTGACATGACATAGACATGTAGTGGTGCATTGCATTGCATTATGCACGGGGACATCGCATGACATGGGTGTGAGTACAGGATATGAATCAACACTGTGTTTGGTGATTGATTGGTGGACTCAGTACCGTTGGACAACATCCAACAGAGTCACATGATTGCATACATAGAAATGAAAATATGTGTCGGGTAATAGCAATTAGGGATAGATACCCCCTTGGGTGAAAGACCCGGTATATGTGGTTGATACGTTTCCAACGATGAAAGCCCGTGAAAGTGTAGGAAGGTGTACAAAGCCTGCGGTGAGACCCCGAAAATTCACTACCCACAAAAGGGACATGGTTTTGTAAAAGAAATGGTCATTTGAATATGACATCCAAAAGTTTTGGTTTAAAGAACAAATAACTTTTTCTTTCTAAATGATCATTAGATGTGATTCATCGATGACAAATTTATCATGCATGGACATAGGGGTGTGTGGTAGGAGTAGGTGATTAACTCGAGGTTTATTACTCATTAGCATCACATTAAGTAGTGGAGTCGGTAATGACTCGAAGCATGGTACATGATCGAGTCTCATCTCATTTCATGGCATGACAAATATGATTCCATAGTAGAAATGACATATCTTTTTGCTTGGGATGTGAATGTAGAACATGACCATTGCATGTGCACTTAAGTGGGGAGTAGCCTGCGCGCAAGTTTTCTGCGGGGCGTGGTTGATATATAAGGAAAATGTTCTTACTACCGCCCAGCTGGGAGGATGAAGGGGCGCGAAACTATACTTGAATTTGTTACTTGATTTTGGGGGCATTGGTGGTCACGAGTGCTTATATTTGAATCAAAATATCGTATTCAAATATACAAAAATAAAACTACCATATTAGTAGTGTTCACGATATCAATACATACAGTCTTGAGTCCCATTTACATATACATATACAACAACTGTACATTTACATTTACATAATCAGAGCGCAAAACCTACAGGTGATGGACCCCTATAAGCATGTTGGCCCAGCAGAATGTGGAAGATCACAAACGTCCTCCTCTATACCTACACGGATTAAAACTCGTGCTAAGCTTATAGCTTAGTAGGAAACTTATGACTTATACATATACACATGCAATAATACTCTTTTAGAGTAAGCATATAACAGTAACAGATATACAGTAGCAGATATCATAATTTTTCATGAATTCATATAACAAACTTATACACATACTTGTACTTATAGCAGACTTATACTTGTTCAGATCTCACAGTAGGAATTTACAGGAGCTTATACTTGTACGAAGAATTTTTCGTAGATGCCTACGAGGCTTATGCTTGTACAAAGGGTGTAACACCCCAAAAAAATACCACACAGAATATTATGATAAAAATTATTATATATTAGGGTATAAATTGAGTCATCTTGGGTATTTAAAAATTGTTAAATGAATATTGAATAAATGATTATATGAAAAACCCAAAGTCAAAAGGCAAATATTATATGCTAAATGAAAATTGATTGAATCCGGAAATTTACTCAAGTGAAAAATGGAAAATTGGATTTATTGAGTGGCCAAACAAGGCCTTATGAAGATTAAGTGACTTAAGAAAAAAAATGAAAAATGAGAAATGGGTGTGTAGGCTAAACATGGCCTTACACTCAAAAGGGATTTAAAAGACCAAACTTGGTCTTAGGTGCTCATTTTGAGCCATCCCGTTTTTGGAGAATAAGAGAGGAGAAAAAGGGAGAAAGAGATAACGTTTGCAAGAGATCAAGTTTTGGTTGGCTTTGCTCCCCACTTCTTGCTCCTAAGAGATCTAACAACTGGAAGAGAAGATTTGAAGAGGCTAAGGTAAGAAAATCAAACCCTAACCTCATATTTTTTGTGATTTTTGATTTGGGGAAAAAGCCTTAACTTGGGAGAAAAGGGTTTTCATTGATTCTAAACCACCTTTGGAGTTGTTTTGGGTGGATTCCATGGTGGATTTTTTATATGGGATGGATTGGAGAAGGTTTGTGGAAGAAAAAAGGATGAAAATGCAAAAATCCAATGTTTTCTAGGAAAAAACCCGTAAGTGGTACCAGTACCAAAGAGTGGTATCGGTACCCATGTGCAATGGGCAAGTGAATGTAGAGTACCACTCAAGCGTATCGGTACCACTTAGCAGTGAGAGGCCCGATGGAGTACCGATCAGTGCCAAATTACCACGCTCGGCGACCTGTTTGTGCATATTTTTGCAGCATTGAAGTCTGTATTGATATCTGGGTTGTTGGGACCTAAGAAATGATTAATGGGTTCGAATAAGAATAGAACTAAAGGAAAGTCAATGCGGAGTACCTCGCACGCCTCAGCGAAGCTTCGGCCGCCTTAGCGAAGTTTGTCATTAGGCCCGGGACTTAGTGTCTTAACCCAAAGCAGCTAACAAAAAGATAAATTGTCATTTCACTAAAAATATGATAATTGTTATCCACTAAGGTGGCGTGATTGTTATTGACTAGGAATGGGTGATGATGCCTAACTAGGACCGAGATCGAAAGAGAAGAACTAGATCCAACAACCGGTTTGTTCTCTGACTCTATTCTTATTTCAAGTATTTTGGTAGTTTACCAAGTAACTATGAAATGAGTACATGAATGAGTATATGAAATGAGTACGTGAATGAGTATATGAAATAAGTACATAGATTGAGTATATCTTTGAAAAGATAATACAGTAGATATGGAATTGAAATGTGATATTTAGAAAACCGAATGAATGTGAATGATAAATCGAATTGTAAACAAATCGGTCAATTCCTAACATCTTGAATTGAATGATATACCGAATGAACCGCTGTGGGATGCGCAGTCGACATCCCTCACGAAGGTGCCGAGGTAATCGATGTCACTTGGCGGGATGCACCAATCGGCATCCGTCATGATGGCGATATGGCATTTAAAGTGATACCACATGTGAGTGCACCAAATGACTTATCCCGAATCATGATGGGAGACGAATTGTTAAATGTGTAGGCACATTCTTAGAATGATAATAAGGGCAGGATTCATCAAATGGAATCCGTCAGAAATGTGATTTGAATAGTCAGTAAAATAACCCGGCATTAGCCAGTATAAATGGATTTATGTATGCTTAAATCCTCATAAATTGAATTGTAGATTGAATTGTACGTGAAAATGCATGTTGTGATATGATAAATGATTTGTAAAATGAAAGCATCTGAAAATGAATAGCATGGTATATGTTGATATAATAGGCATGGTTTGATTTAAATGCATGTCAAGTTAAATTAATATTGAGATAAAAGCTGTATAGAACCCATAAGCATGAAAATTCTTAGCGTATAGTTTTATCTATGCAATTATCGAGTAAGCAAAGGCGGAGCCAAGATCGAAGCCTTGAGTCATAGAGAGAGTACGGCGTATAAGTATATACCCCGTCATTTGCATATCATTTCTTTTGAACACGTAGTATTTTGTAAACAAAAGGGTTAAACTCTAAACCTTGATTTTTGTATATCATTCTGAAAAGGCATGAATTCCTTCTTTGTAAATGTATTTTGTTAAATGTTTATGCGCCTACCGAATTGAATTGAATTTGCTTAAATGATTATGAGCACCCCAACTAAAACAACCATGACGAAATGACATAATAAAGTGTTTTGATAAGATAAGTAAGAAAGCGTCGAAGTAAGCCCAGAACTCTGGTTCAGATCCATATTCGAGTTAGTAGAAGTTCGGGTGCGACATTTTTTGAAAAGAAAATTTAACATGGAAAATAAAAGAAATAAATCGAGTGTCCCACAGGGTTTGGTTAGTCATGGCCGGTCGGCCAGGCTCGAGGGTAAGCCTGAAGGTACTCGTAGGTACTCTGGAGCTTATGCTTGTCTGAAGGTACGAGTAGGTACTATAGAGCTTATACTTGTACGGAGGTGCCCATTGGAAGTACATTGATGATAGAGCGATGTACATTACTTCTCTTATTATTATTCAAACTCTTATCATATAATTGTTGACTACTAGACCCGATAATGAAATGAGTAGGACCACGGTACAATAAGTACGAGGAAAATTTGTCTGATCTTGAGGTGCCATAGCACAATAGAGTCTTAGAGGCATAATAGAAAGTGTCGTCGCACTAATCGGAGAATCTTAGAAGTACTAAATGTGCCGAAGCATGGTCGAGGAGAGTGTCATGCACTAATGAAGGAAATCTTAGAAGTACTATCGTGCCTCCCACGCAAAGGTCTTTGTGTCATTCAATATTCGGTCTTAGACAGTCCTATAATTATATGAGTTCAGGAACTTCCTATCTTATCATAGGGGCATTAAGTTTGCCAACATCAAACTCTCCGAGGTGGCGAGGTACGGTATAATTTTTCCTTTACTTTACAAACATGAATGGACCCTTTCATACACTTATAGGGTCCTCATTAGTCCAATAGACAAGTCATCGGAATAACGGAATAGCAAAATGTGACAAAAACACATGTCTATGAACAGTGCTACGCCACGGTGTAGCATTGCTACGCTGCGGTGTAGGCCTTCGCTGCGGCTTACCTTTGCTACTCCTCGGCGTACGCGAGGCTTGTCTAAGCCTCCCTCTCGGCCACACCGCTACATGGGATCCCTACGTCATGGCATAAGACCCCGAAATTGCCCAGTTTGTGGTTCGTCCCTTTTCTAGAAATCAACCAAAAACGAAGCAATCCAAAAGCATCCTGAAAACAACTCCCCGAATGGTTCATAACCTAAACATAAACCTGAAGGGAGTTAAGAGGATTCTAACACCAACAGTATTCATACTCTTAAAACCTCAAACCATAGCAAGGAGAATTTCATACACCCAAGCAAATGATCTACATGAATCCCCACAAATCCATATAAATCCTCATTTCCAAGCTTATCTATACATATTCCTACAAGTTCTAACCCAACAACTTCCACAAACACATGTAATGGTGGGTTAGAAATTCTCATAGAAAAACCTTAGATGAAGACCTAGACTAAGAATCCGAGAATCCATACAAAAGTTCACAAATCCATACAAACCCATAGTAATCCATACCTGAAATTCTCTTCTCCTTCTTCTTCTCTTCTCCTCTCTTCACGTAGAAACCACAGCACTCATTCTCAAATTTAGTTTTTCCCAAAATCCTTAAGACAGTGGTCTTATGCCTATTTGATTTTATTTTATTTTTCCTCTAATTACAATTTGGTCCTCAAACTCCATTATATTTGCACCACAACTTATGCCATTTCTATAATAGCATATCATCTTCTTATATTATGACTTTTGTGTCCCATTTTGAAAAATTACAAATTTATCCTTGCTTATTTCTGGGTTTCTCAGTTTTCACGTTTTGAATTTAAATTAAGAAAAATTCAAATTATACCTATAAAATACTCAAAACATGTTGAAAACGACTAGAGTATATTTCGAGGTGTTACATAAAATATTTCAGGTATAGGAGATATACTAGCGGACGACGCTCATTCAAGGCCACAATTGTGAAGAAATCCAACATGTGGCTTTGATAACTGATGAATACACAATTGAGCAATAATTATAGTAGAACTTAGCACATTCAAGTCACACTTTGCCCACATTTTGCATGAGGATAGGTACTTTTAATTGCTTTTTTTTTTTTTTGGACTTGTGCAGGTCTTTCAGGTCTAATGCATAATTGTACAAAGATTTATGTCCGGGAAGCAAATATGGATCATTGAGGAGGTTGGCAAACGATTGTTGAAGTTTCGGGAACTACAACGTCTTTGGAAAAAGCACCGAGAGGGCAAAGTGTGGGGTACACCTTCAACGTGTGCAATTTTCGTGAAAAAAGTGGCGAGTAAAGCCCAGAGAAGTGTGGGTACACCTTGACATGTCTTAGAATTTTCAATGCCAAAAATTATTGATGGCCAAAGTTTCTGGGGTACCACTAGCATGTCTTAGGTACTGTGTATGAGAACTACAGGGGTGGTTAGGAGTCGATCTAGCAGCGAGGGTACTTTTCAATCAACCTGTGCGAGATCACATTGGAGAGGGAGTATAAAGCCACGGGATACGGAGAAAGAGCGGCTTTGATTAGAGTTAAGTTTTCATAGGAGAAGAGTTCTTCTCCATAGTTGGAGGTGAAGTTTTGTGGATTAGGGTTGAAGACTTATTTTCTCTGGTGATTTTGATTCAAGCACATGTAATCTTCGGTAGGAACTCTGGCCCAGTTTCCATTCTCGATGTGCATTTTTCATCCTTAGGTTTTGCAATTGGTCTGATTTTCTCAAAGTTCTTTTTATGAATAAATTCTCTTGATTATGATTGTCCTTATATGTTCCATGGAATTCTAAACTTCTATCTTTGAAGGGTCTACGATTGGAAACTCCTACTGATCAGGTAAATTCCCTCAATCCCTCTTTTATACCTTAATGGATGTGTGATGTTATTTGCTTGTTGAAGCGTCTTAAAAACCTTAGTTGGGCATCCTCTTGACAACGTGTGGTGAGAGATCCTCGGTACACGTTGTGCTTGATACAAATGCAAGCTAAGAGTGCGAATTAATTGGGAACAAGTGCTTGGCATCATTGATCATCTTCCTTTTCAAAAAAGAGCATTTAAGGATAAATCTTCATCAAAAGACCATTGCTCCAATGGCTTTAGATGAGGCGTAAAATAAGAGGTGGGAATTACGTGATCATAAGTGAGTGGAAACCTAAGAATCCAAGCAATCATCTTTCTATTTTAAAATATTCAAATCAATCAATCATTCAATCAGCGAAACCTGACCTTAATTCCCTTTTAAATTACACTTTTTGTGGAGAATAGCTCCTACGGATCAACAAATTTAGACCACTCCCTGTGGAGATGACCTGTGGATTCCCACAGTACTACAATGCTAGACAACCTTAACTCCTACGCTTGGGAATAGAATTCAACATATGGAATAAGCCTGAGAAGCATTTTTGGCCTTGGATTCTTGCAGGGGAGTGGCGACAATCCGAGTTGATCGACGAGCTAGAGGTAATTTGCAATTACATTGCAAATCCGGTACGTTCTCTACTTTTCTTTTTAATTTGTTTTTTGTGAGAAATTTCAGTGGGTGCTTCCTTGGACGGAGTAGGACTAGTGCATGTCGGTTTGGACTCGCAACGAGCAACGCCGACTTGTAAGAATTGCACCTCTTAGAAATTCTGAGGAATCCATAATAAGTCAAGTGTTTCAAGATAACATTTTACATCAAATGGATCATCACGAGATCAACAACATCTGTTTAATGAACATACTCGAGGATTCGGTCAACCCATAAGGAATCCATGAACCTCCACAACATGGAGATGATGTTACACTCCCAGTAGCACCAGTAATAGGAGGGGGAAATGTTAACTTTCAGCGTAATCAATATAGGGGTCCCCCTGCTCCTTTACCTAATGTGGAAAGAACTCTTCGAGAGATCTTGCAACCTCAACGAACCTGACAAACTCGTGCATTACTTTACTGAAGAGACCTGACCAATTCCTCGTGGAAGTCGGAAATGATCTGTGCTTTTTTTTTAATCTATCACGGGGTCGAATCGAGAACCCTATTCATTCATGAGACTTAGAGGATGTGCTTGGTGCATTTCTCTCTACTTTGGTTCACCTCTCCACATAATCTGTTTGGTTTTGTTTCCTTTTCTCTAGGAAAAAGCCAAAGGCCCAGTTTCATTCTCTTACCTAGTGATTTTCACTTGGGAAATATGCGAAATGAGTTCTCGACAAATTTTCCCTCTGCGCGTACCAATGCTCTCATGCGAGAATCAATTGTTTTACGAAAGCGGAGTGAAGACAGCACATAGCTGCTTGGGTATGGGGAGAGGTACAAGGGGATCTCCTCCCATGCTATCCTCATCATGGATTGGATGTAGAATGATCTGATCACATACTTTCATCAAGTACTATCCTTGAGTAATAAACAATACATCCAAATGATATTATGCGGGTGAATTTTATGAAAAGAGGTACTTTGGGAAGCAGTTCAACTCTTTGACACCATAGCGGAAAATGCTCGAACATGGGAAGTAACACCTCATGAACCTTTGCTAAAGTGCATAGTACGCCTGTAGGGGGAGGAATCCATCACCTAAAGGAGAATGATGAATTGCAAGCAAAAATTGCCAATTTAACAAGGAAGTTGGAGGCCATAGAGATGAAAAAGGTGAATGAGGTAACTAGTGTACCTCAAGTACCCTCTGTACCTATTGTACCCAGAGTGGAGGAGCCATGCATAATATGCGATGACCACACACACTGTGTGCATCCCGACCTTCCTCGAGTCAGAGACAATTCAGATAGAGCAAGCTAATGTTCTTAACTACCAAAGGAAGCCTTTCAATTCCCCATACTCTAAAACATATAATCCTGGATGGGGTAAGCATCCTAATTTTAGTTGGAGAAATGAGGAGACCAGCGCCAGCTTTGCCAGAGCAACGAGTCCCCATTACGAAACGAGTTTTCCAAATTCGATCCCTCCATTTCAGAATAAAGGCCCCCAAGGATTTCCTATGAACTCTAATCAATGTTTTCATCCACCGAATCAAGGGAATCCAAACCCACAGCCTTATCAACCTCCACATAAGAGAAGTTTGGAGGATATAGTAACATAGTTTGTTCAGACCCAACAATCCACCAACCCACGAAATTTAAATGCATACGAATGATGTAAGATCTAAACCTTCAGCTAACCTCTTATATTGGCAATCTTGACAAGAGAAGGGAAACTCCCATCTTAACCCGTCAAAAACATAAATTCGAAATAGTGTGGGAGTTTCGAGGGACAGTGAGGTACTTTTGAACATTGTAAAAATTTGTCTTACTCTTCGAGTGGTAAGATGAGTGATAAAACCATTCAAATCGAGGAACCAACACACGAGTCTCAAAGTGAACCCGGGTCGAGAGATGATGAGGTGTCGGATAAGCCTTATGTCCCTAGAATGAATGATATTGATGGTGAGCCGGAGGAGAGACGAGTGACCATTACCTCGGTCTCCATGCCTCATAGAGTGAAAACCCAGAAAGAAGTGAATAACCATTATGAGATCTATGAGTTATTCAAACAAGTGAAATTGAACATTCCTTTATTAGATGCCATTAAGCAAATTCCGTCATATGCTAAGTTTTTAAAGGATTTGTGCACGATAAAAAGAGCGGTGTGAGGAGGCATTCATGACTGAACAATCTACCTCACTGATTCGAAACAACTTGCACCCAAAATACAAAGATCCAGGAAGCCCTACTATTTCTATAGTGGTAGGAAATTCCAAGTTGGGACATGCTCTAGTGGATTTAGGGGCAAGTTTTAATTTGTTACCTTACCTAGTATATGTGGACCTAGGGTTAGGAGAATTAGAGCCAACTAATATCACCCTCCAGTTAGCTAACCGTAGTGTAAAAATTCCTAGAGGGATAGTGAAGGATGTATTGGTACAAGTGGACAAGTTCTACTTCCCTGTGGATTTTGTTGTGCTCAACACTCAACCTGTGGTGAGTCAAGGAACTCAGTTCCCAGTGATTCTTGGTAGACCATTCTTGGCAACTGCTAATGCCATTATACATTGTAGGGGAGGCTTAATGACACTATCATTTGGGAACATAGTTGTGTCGAATATCTTTAATGTTATCAAGGGAATGGGTGATGAAGATGAAGTGTGTGAGGTCAACATGGTTGATTCTGTGGTACAGAAATACTTAGACAATGTCTTACATGATGACCCTCTTACGTCATGTTTGGTAAGCCCAAGTTGGGATGAGGAAGTGACCACATTAGAATCGGAGTTCCTACACTCCATAATTGAACATAAAGAGGTACTAGAAGTGAATGGGTGGGTCCCTAAATTTGAACCATTGCCACCAAATGAGGACAAGGCATTACCTTGGCGGAAAGAGGCCACTAAGCGAGTTGAAACCCTTGCAATCCCTTTCAAATATGCCTTCTTAGGGCGGAAGAAACTTTAGGTAATCATATCTTCTTCCTTAGAGATGAATCGAAATCAACTTTTGGAGATATTGAGAACCCACAGGCTACATCTAGGATGGACTATTGCGAGATATTAAGGGAATTAACCTTGATGCGCACATAGAATTCATTTAGAAAGAGTGTTAAAGCCTTCTAGGCAACCATAGAACGGTAAACCGATAATGAAAGAAGTGGTAAGAAGGAAGTCTTAAAACTCTTGGATGTAGGTGTTATTTACCCCCATTGCAGAGACGACAAGTGGAGTTGGCCCTACATAAGTAGTTCTAAGAAATCAGAAGTCAACGTAAATTAAGCGATGAAAATAATGAGCTAATTCCTACTCGTGTCACTTCAGGTTGGAGGGTGTGCATAGATTATAGGAAACTTAATGCGAGTACTAGGAAAGACCATTTTCCTCTTCCATTTGTTGATCAAATGTTAGAGAGAGTTGCAGGGCATGAATTCTATTGTTTTCTCGACGGGTACTCAGGTTACAATCAAATTGAGATAGCTTTGGAAGATCAAGAGAAAACTACATTCACTTGTCCTTTTGGTACTTTTGCCTTTAGGAAAATGCTGGATTATAATGCACCGGGAACTTTCCAACGGTGCATGATGGGAATTTTAGGTGACATGATAGAAATCATTTGGAAATCTTCATGGATGATTTCTCGAGTTTTAATTGACTCTTACGAAATTTGTCTGGAGAATCCTACGCAAGGTTTAGAGGATGTCGAGAAAAACCTTGTGTTAAATTAGGGAAAAGTGTCATTTCCTTGGTGACACAGAGAGTTAATCTTTGGCATATAGTGTCAAGAAATTTGGAATTGAAGTTGATAAGGCCAAAGTTGAAGTGGAGTCTCGATTTACCTACTCCTAAGTGTGTTAGAGACATCAGATCATTTTTGTGACATGCTGGATTTTATAGGAGATTTATAAAAGATTTTAGCGCTATAGCTCGTCCCTTATGTACTTTGCTTGCTAAAGATGTCCCTTTTGCATGGTCACAGGCTTGTGAAGACACTTTTGTAAAGCTCAAAACTATGTTAGTGTCGCCCCCTATCATGCGGTCTCCTAATTGGAACCTTAGTTGAGATCATGTGTGGCCTTCAGTGATTATGCTATAGGGGCTGTTTTAGGACAAAGGGAAGAACCAAAGGCTTTTTTGTAATCTATTACGCCAGCAAGACACTGGAGCTCTGCTCGAAACCAAACTACCTGACCATAGAAAAAGAGTTTTAATTTGTCGTGTACCTTACTGAAAAGTTCGGTCATGCATTGTAGAAGCTCTCCTGTGACCATTTTCCACAGGATAATGCGATAGCTGAAGTACACTGCTCTAAGTAGGACACCAAACCTCGGTTGACTAGGTGGATTCTACTCTGTCAAGAATTCAATCTGACCATTAAAGATAAAAAGGGGGTCGAGAATGTGGTAGCTGACCATTTATCTCGATTAGTTCTAGAATCCAATTCTCATGGCATACCCGTAGCGCAGGTTTTCTGATAGAGCAGCTTTTTTTGCTCTTGTTCATTGCCCATGGTATCGCGACATTGTAAAGCTACCTAGTCCTTTGGTCAAATTCAACACAATGGACTTCTCGAAAAGAAAATTTTGTAGATATTAAGAAATATTACTTTGACAATCCATATCTATTTAAATACTGTCCCTACCAATTAATGAGAAGATGTGTGCCCAATGATGAGCAGACCAGGATCCTAACCTTTTGCCATTCCGAAGCTTGTGGAGGGCATTTATCTGCCCGAAAAACAGCAGATAAGATTTTGTAAGCTGGTTTTTACTGGTCTACCTTATTTAAAGATTGTTTTAATTTCTGCAAAACTTGTGCTCAATGCAACTGATTAGGAGGGTCTAAAGCGAAACATGATGCCTCTGCCCATCTTAATCATTTAATTTTTATTTCTTGGTCTAGACTTCATATTTTCCCCCCTTCTTGTGGGTATCTTACACATTCTATTATCACATTGATTATGTGTCTAAGTGGGTTGAGGCTATTCGGCAATGACCATAGGGTGGTTTAAATTTATAAGGAACACATTTTTTCGTTTGGAATACCTCGTGCAATTATTAGTGATGGTGGACTCCGCTGTAATCGATCTTTTGAAAATCTGTTAAAAAAATGTGGAATTCACCCATAAAAGTTTCATGACGCCACCACCTGGACCAATGGTCAAGATTTGAACTAACTAATAAGGAGATAAGTATTTTGGAAAAAAAGCGGTTGCCCAATCGCAAAGGTCGGTCACTCAAACTGCGTGCTCTTTATGACCCTCAAATGCGCGCTTCAAAAGCATTCTTGGTATGTCTCATAAAGCTGGATTTATGGAAAGGCTTGTCATCCTACCGGTTGAAATGGAACAGGGCTTCTTGGGCTATTAGAACTTTTAAATTACGATCTAACTCAAGCGAGGTAAGCGCTTGTTGCGACCAATAATTTGGATGAATTGCGTGAGAGTCGTATGAAAGCTCCAAGATTTACAAGAGATGGCTCAAGTTGTTCCATGACAAAACTATTGCTTGGAAAACGTTCGAACCAAACCAAAGCGTGCTAACGATCTGACTCCGGTTGCATTTATTTCGGAAAGCTTCGCTCGTTGTTTGGTCCATTCGTCGTTAAGGTGGTTTATCATCTGGAGTAGTGGAATTGAAAATCCGGATCTTGGGAAAATCCTTCAAAGTCGATGGTCAAACGCCTCGAGCCATTCCTACGAGGCATTTCAATCTTGAAGAGACTGAAATTGTGAGGACTTGGTGATCATTCTGCCGGGATACCCCTTCGGAGTAATTCATTCTCAATTTGTTGTATATAGTTTTGATTTTGTTTTATTTTCATTCTTGCATTTTATTTATGTTGTTTCTATTCAATTCTTTTCCAAATAAAAAAAAAAAAAAAAAAAAAGAGGCCCTGGTTTCTATGTTGCCTTCCATTCTGTTGTGGGGGTACCCTTAGTTTCTATGCATTGGGGACAATGCTTATTTCTGTTGTGGGGGTGGGCGTACACTTGGGCGTACACTGGTTGAACCTAACTATGCGCTTGTTACATGTTTAGTGTATGGCAAATTTTGAATGGCTCTTTGGTAACTCTTTCACACTTGCTTGTATCTTATATGATCCCACACACCTCCACATCATCTCAATGCATGTACACTTTAACAACATTACAGAAATCTTTATATTCATTTTTTTCAGGACTTTATCACCACATTATATATGTTGCACAAACCACGGACTTCACTGACCATACTCTTGTCTTGCAGCATTGCCCCATGCGTGCATTAATTTGGCATATCATGTGCTTATATCATCATAGTCTTGAGAACATCTTTCATAGCGGAAAATGATTAGAGAGGCCGTGTTTTGTGTCACACTTCGTGGAGTCGTGTTGTCTTATCTCTTGCACCTATTTTGAGCCTTAAGGTTACTGGCAGGATTGGTTCGAACTACAGAACCATTGATCTTTGGAAAAAGCGATGGAGCCCCATGGAAAAATTGAAAGTATCCAAGAAGAATTACATAGACTGACTCCGTGATCACGGTCGGTTTGGGTAGAATATGAGTAAAGAAAAGGTGAGCATGCGGTGAGCTTGAGATGGAGCGGTTGACAAGAAAAATTTTATCGGCACCCACTTGTTCCCGATTTGCAAAAACTATGTAAAAAAAAAAAAAAGAAAAAAAAGGAACAAGTGTCAGGAGTACACCTTCAAATCTCTGTGCACCTTGCATGAGACTGATGGCCAAAGTGTCTGCAGAATCTGCCTTCAACGTGTCTTAGGGTACACCCTAACAAAAAAGGGCGTGGCAAAGTGTACGGATACACCCACATAACGTAATGCCAGAATTACGTAAAATGGTTTTGGGCAAATAGGGTTTTTAACCCAATTTTGTGCCTTTTGATGTTCCTGACTCATCCGTTCTCTAAACAAACCAAACCTACTCTTTTTGCCTCTCTGAGAAACCTAAGTTCGTTTATACTTGAGTTTCCGCCGCTCGGGCCCAGTTAGCCTGCATTCATAATGGGCGTGGTAAGCCTCTGCTGATTCCTTGATAGCATTTTTGGGCTCTTCATTATTATACATGGACTTGCTTGGGTGGTTTTGTTTGATAGTTTTCTTTACTTGGTGGTTTGGGGTTTCGTGCAGGGTATGGGAGGTATGTCGTCTGCATAGGAGCTGACCAGGTACTTCTGGAAACGGGCTTCTGGGACTTTGTTTTATATGTGTGGGCCATACATTCCATCATTGCCATCTTTGCGGAGTATCTATGTACAGATCGAGGAATATTGGAAAGGAAAAGCGCTAGCTCCTCTATGGAGCGAATTCGTGAAGAAAAGAAATCGACTCCTCACGCCCGATTAAAAGGGCAAAGGAAAGCAAATAGAGTCATCTGAGAGAGTGAGGAAGTGGATAGTGATGATGATGAGGAAATAGAGGCTATGTTTTTTGAGGGTTCGAGTCGGAGCGGAAAAATGGGCACAGAATCAGTGCGAACGAGAGTTTCACTGCGAGAGGGGCGTGAAGTTGGAGACATTTTTTGTCACTCTCATCCCGTCGGGGAATTATTCAAACGAATATGCGGTTAAATTATTGCAGGGATTCAGGGATATTTCCCTCTTGTGGTTGGGGAGTTTAACCCTTGATATGAGAATAAATCGTGGTCGAGACCTTACTAGAGACCACGCGGTGATGGAAGTAGCGATTACGGATCACCTGATTCGATAGCTCATTCGCACGGTATGTCCCTTCCTGGCGCCTCGAGATCGACCTTACCCGGCTTGGGGCTATCCGCAGTTTTGATGCCCAGTTGTTCACTGAAGCTATGTGCACTCACCCAGTGACCATGAATGGCTTCATGCGTAAAGAATTTGTACCAGGGAAGCTCAAGCGAGTCTGCATTGATGAATAAGATTATCCATGGTGAATTGGACTAGGGCGGTAAATCTCCCAAACAAAGAACAAATTCAGTTTATATGAAGTCATGACCGGGAAACTTATCGATTATGCTTTAGTCATATGGTGCGTGATGAGGGACTTTCTGCAGTTCTCGCATGAAAGTAGACATATTCCATTCCCATCGCTTGTTACGAGTCTTGTGGAAGCGGAATGAGGACGGCCTAAAGGAAAGAGGGTGCTTCCTAGGTTGGGGCCCGTACAAACAAAACTAAGGCGAAATGAGACGCATCTACTAGACCCGACAACCGGTGACTATTCAGAGTTCCTTCATCTCTGGCCTGACACCTACGAGCACATCCCATTAAGAGAATGGAGCGTCGAATAAAGGAATTGGTTCAAGTGCGTTTAGGAAGCGAGGCGGCTTGACCGCAAGCTCTCTAAGCTCGAGAGTCATATTTTCCGAGGAGAGCCTGCATTGGCGGTGCCACTTCCACGACACGGAGGTCGGAGGTTGGATAGTGCGTCGATGGGGATGCTTTTCTTAGCGGATGATGAGGTGGGTATTTGTGTAGTTGTTTTAGAGGCACAGATTGGGGTGGTGTTGGCAGTTCGTTGCGAGACCTCAGCCATGTTATGCCAACACCCATTTTGTTCATTTTACCCTTTTCGTTACGCCTATGGTCATTACAAACCTTTAAGACCTTTTTGATTCCAGTTATGTTCGTTGTTTCTTTTGACTTTATACATAGTATTTCTGTGTTTATGTTAAATGGTTGCTTCTATAATATCAATCATTTCAGTTCAATGTTTGCATAACCACCTTATTTTTTCTTCAATTCCATGGTCCCTTATTTGAATAGCTGATTTTGTGTTAGCTTGTTGTTATGTTCATTGCTTAAGGCTTGTGGTTAGTTCTAAATGAGTCATACCTTTTGGTGCATACTAAAGTAGGTGAAGTATTATATTTCATAGTTGCTATTTTGAGGATCTTGCAAAGCTTAAGCTATGCAAAGCACTTGTTGGAATTCATAACCAGTGGGTATCTCTAGTCTAAATCTTGTTGGGAACTAGCAAGATGCAGGTTGGGGGGTGTGATGAATACACAATTGAGCAGTAATTATAGCAGAACTTAGCACATTCAAGTCACACTTTGCCCGCATTTTGCATGAGGATAGGTACTTTTAATTGCTTTTGTGTTTTTTGGACTTGTGCGAGTCTTCCGAGTCTAATGCATAATTGTGCAAGATTTATGTCAGGAAGCAAATATGGATCATTGGGGAGGTTGGCAAGCGATTGGTGAAGTTTCGGGAGCGCAGCAATCTTTGGAAAAGCACCGAGAGGGGCAAAGTGTGCCGTCACACTTCAGCGTGTCTCGGTACACGAGGGCGAGAAAAAGTGGCGGTGGGCAAAGTGTACCGTCACACCTTCAACATGCGGAATTTTGTGCAAAAGTGACCAGTGGCCAAAGTGTGCCGTACACCAGCAGCATGTCTGGGTACACTTGGCCTTATCTGGGGTGGTTAGGGTGCGTCCTAGCAGGTACACTTTTCAATCAACCTTTAATGCGGGAATCTCACATTGGAGAGGGTATAAAGCCACGGGGATACGAGGAGAAGGCGACAGTTAGGAGTTCGGGTTTTCATGGAAAGAGTTCTTCTCCATGGTTGGAGTGAAGTTTTTGTGGATAGGTTGAAGACTTATTTTCTGCGGGGATTTTGATTCAAGCACATGTAATCTTTGTTAGGAACTCATATTTAGTTTCCATTCTCGGTGATACGTATTTTTCATCCTTAGGTTTTCTACTTGATTGAATTCGATTTTCTCAAAGTTAACACATGAATAAATTCTCTTCAATTAGTAGGTGTCCTTATAAGTTCCATGGAGTTCTAAACTTCTATCTTTGAGGGTCCTACGATGGAAACTCACACGATCGAGGTAAATTCCCTCACAAATCCTCTTTTATCATACGCGAGACAGAATCAGTTTCCCCAAGGAAGGAGATAAAATGGTAATTTCGGTCCAAAATCACAGAATTTTCTAGATCTCGGATGACGAAACGGACTTCTCCGTTGAAATCGTCTCGCGAAATTTAGCAACCACGTCGAATTTCGTTGGATTCCGAGGTGGTCGGGATTTCACGTTTTTCGAGGCGTGGGGTGTCGGATGACACATGGCAAGATAAGAGGATGCCACATGGCACCACAAGTGTGTGACACTTGGCATCAAAGTAGTATTTCACCCAATGAGCCATGTGTGAAAAAGGGATCCCATGGCTCACGATGAGCCATGTGGAGTGTGATGTCATGAAGGTGTGAGCCAAAGAAAAGAGAGGGAAAAAGGTGAGCCACTCATTTGAAACTGAGGAAGGTAGGAGGAGGAAATTTCCTCATGTTGGCCATCTGGTCGATTCTCCCGAGGAGAAAGGCAAGAGAAATGAGAAAATGGGAGAAAATGAAAGAGAAAGAAGAGAAATGAAAGAAACAAAAGCGAAAGGGAAGCGTGGGGAGGAAGAAGAAAAGATCGGGGAGTCTTGGATCTCACATTTTCTAGAGAGAGTCTTCCTTCTCCTACAGGTTTGTAGCCGTCAAACTAGTCGGATTCTTCGTTTTAAGAGGAGAGTTGTTCTACGAAGAAGAGGGACAACGTGTGGACTCCGGTTTTAGGGAGTTTCTACAAACTCCGGAAAAGGTAGGGGTTTTTCTCCTACTTGTTTACACTTTGTAAGGTCTTGTAATGGGTAGAGGATTTGTTGAGCTGGGACGGCCGTGATTTGAGTTCCAAAAGATTTGGGCCAAGTGAATCAATCCTTAGTGTGGTTTAGACCAGTCCCACCCAGATTTCATTTGTGTGATTTGTGTGATGTGTGTTGTTTCCATGGGTGAATAACATGTTGATTGTGTGAAATTGTGGGCTGTTCGAATGAATCGTGTGCCTTAGCCCATGTGAGCTAAGTTTATGTTATTATTATATTTGAATAACATGATGTACAAGGTTAAATTGTTAATATATGCATGGGTGATATATTAGCATGTGTTGTATGCTTTGTGTGTATTGCATTTCACTTGGGGTGAGAATGTTGAGTAGAAATTCCCTATGGGCTTTGCTCTTCCCAGTCGTGGGGCCCATTTTTAGTGCGAAGACGCGCTTAGGGATGGAACTCTTAGGGGCCTTACAGGCGAAGAAACGGCCAAGATGGCCTTATCTTATTTTGGTAAGGTGGGCAAGGACCCGGTTTGTATAAATTGTAATTAAATACAATTGTAATAAATCATTTTGTATAAAATGTACATTTTTATGAGTAGGATGTGTGAGGCCCAGTGGCCATTTTTGCACATGTACTTGCCTCGAGACATGAGACATGTAGATTTCAGCGGGTTGTGGGTTGTCAACGGACACCCGGGATTGGGCGTCCACGAGCCTCGATGATGGATCGTGTATTATTCGCTTGTTGAAATTGTGTAAAAACCTTAGTAGGGCATCCTCTTGACAACGTGTGAACGAGAGATCCTCGGTGCGTTGTGTGATACAAATCGCGACTAAGAGTGAATTAGTGAGAGCGAGTGCCCAACATCATTCAATCATCTTCCTTTTCAAGAGCATTTGAGATAAATCTTCCATCGAAGACCATTTATCAATAGCTCCTAGATGAGGCGTAAAATAAGAGGTGGGAATTACGTGATCATAGAGTGAGTGGAAACCTAAGAATCCCAACAATCATCTTTCTATTTTAAAATATTCAAATCAATTAATCATTCAATCCAACAACACAACCCCATAATTCCCTTTTAAATTACACTTTTTGTGGAGAATAGATCCTACGGATCAACAAATTTAAACCACTCCTGTGGAGATGACTGTGGATTCCCACGATTTTTCTGATCTTCAAACTGACCTTAACTCCTACGCTTGGGAATAGAATTCAGCATACGAATAAGCACGAAGCAATAACCTTTTTGTAAAACTTTTGGAATAAACTAGTTTTTACATGTAATATTTGTAAGGTAGTCATGATTGAACTCTTACGGGTTGTTTTAATGTAAGTTTTGTATGTATTTAAATCAAATATGGATAAATGGAGTCGGAGTGGCCATCTAGCTATTAACTCTATGGGTTCGTGTAAATTAGACGTAGTAGTGTGGTATCGGGTTACCCGATATCCACGAGTTTCCGCAGGTTGACGGTTGGTCAGCGGACCCCCGAATTTTGGGGCGTCATAGCTTGGTATCAGAGCATAGGTATACGATTACCTAAGGCTTGATGGGCATGGGTTTAGACCATTGCATTCAATGTGCATTTCATGTTTTGTGCCCTAATATGCTACATGATTGTGTGTTATGTGTTGTGTGCATTACATACATGGTAAAATGTGTATGGAAAAAAAAAAAAGCGGAATTACTAGGGTTAATGAAACATAAGCTTAGGGTTCGAAGTAAAGAAACGAAGCGGGATAGTTCGAATATTTAGAGGTCTATTAGTGGTTGGCACAAACTAGCACTAGTTGGAAACGAGGAGAGAAATCTTGAAGTTTAAACTTGAGTACCATTCTTGGATATCATGTAATACTTTATTGTTATCGACATATGTGAATTCTTTAGTCGAGGAAGGGAGCCCAGAGGCGTGGGCGAGCAACAATCCTGACCATGGGCCTTTGACCCGACAAGCCTTGATAGAGTATTGGTCTTCTGACGCTACTATTGCAGTGAGTCTTTGTGGCTACCACCATTGCACATGCTAGTGCAACTGCGGGCCAGGGAGGGTTAAGTAACCTCCAAAGGTTCAAGGCACACTATCCTCGACCTTGAGGAGGGAGAGGGGACCGGAATGAGTGGTGATCATTGGTTCCGCCTAATTCGGAAGATTATGGAAGTTATGGGAGATCACCTCAGATGTCACTAAGATAAAAATTTAGTCGCATTTTGACTAGAGGCGAATCCCAAGTGTGTGGTGGGATTAGGTCAAAGCCTCGAGGGACTTGGAGGCAATGACATGGGAAGAGTTTCGTGAGCTCTTCATGGGCAAGTTTTTCCCAGCATTTGCTTGACATGCAAAAACTCGAGAGTTTATGGAATTGAAACAAGGAACGATGACAATGCTTGAATACCTGGCTAAGTTCAAGATCGGCCAGTTTCGCGATGGTATGTGGCGCGAGACATGGCGAAGTCTTTGAGGGTGAGGATGGCACAGTGTACATGGGGGTAACGGTCGAGTTTCTCCTTCAAGACATGGACTTGATGGTCAAGACAACTATGGCCATTGAGATAAAGGTAGATGACACATGGAACATCCGGGATGTGGGTGTTAAAGATAAGAGGAGGGAGAGCGACCTTAACTAGCCAGCTCGGGAAAGAAACAAAGAGGTTACACTCCTGAGGTTTTTTAGGGACAAGGCCATGGCTATCAGGGCCAAGGCTAGGGTTGATCATCCCAAGGTGGGAGACATTTCGGGACGGCAGCGGCCCGGTGTAAGGAGCAGTGTTTCCCATTGCCTGGCTAGACATGAGATAGGATTGCCCTCGAGGCATCGAAGTTATGAGACACCACGGTCAGTCATTAGTGGACGTTCATAGACTCGGTTGTTCCTCATACCCCACCATGGGCTCGGGAGCTAGTATCAATCGAGCGCTACATAGGCCCTACCCTTCACGTCGGTCGGATGGACCGGGCGTAGGTCGAGTCGAGGCCCAGGCTCTGGCTAGGACTTCAGGACCTAGGCGTCATCTGTAGTCACACCTCTAGATCAAACACAGTTAGTTGATTATTCAGGGTATATTTATGCTCTTTCGCTTATGGGCAAGAGTACTATTTGATTCTAGTGCATCTCATTCATTCATTGTTGGATCATGTGTGAAAGATTTGGGCTTAGAGGTTGAAACCTTGGAAAAGTCGTTGTATGTGCATTCTCCCCTAGGAACTAGGGTGAGTGTTGATAAGATATGTCGGGATTGTGAGTTAGAGATCTCAGGGTTTCTACTCAATGTGGACCTTCGGTTCATGGACATGTCGGAGTTTGATGTCATCCTTGGGATGGATTGGTTGACGGCACACCAAGTCGTCATTGACTGTGATCGTAGGAGGGTTACCGCCTACACACCGGATAAGGTTTGTGTTATGTTTTAGGGGCATAAGTAAGATATTATGCCCTAAGTTGTGCATGATTCTAGATGGCACAAGCAGTTGATGGGTTGGCTAGCAAGCCTTACCCTAGAGAACGAGGCGAGACAAGAGTTGAATCTACCTCGGGTGATTTGTGAATATGAGGATGACTTTTTGGATGAACTACCTGGATTACTTCCGCATAGGGATGTAGACTTCACTATTGAGTGTCACCCTGGTACATCGCCTATTTCGATGACTTCGCATAGAATAGCGCCTATTGAGTTGCAGGAACTTAAGGTCTAATTACAAGAATTGTTGGACATGGGTTTTATTAAACCGAGCACTTCCCCTTAGTGCGCTCCAATGTTGTTTTCCAAGAAGAAGGACAAGACCCTTCGGCTTTGCATAGACTATTAGTAGTTGAATAGGGTTACTATCAAGAATAGGTACCCTTTGTCGAGGATTGATGATTTATTTGATCAATTGAAAAGGGCACGGGTTTACTCTAAGATAGATCTCCTCACCGGTTACCATCGGTTGAGGGTTAGGAAGGCAGATATCCCTAAGAAGGCGTTCAGGACTCGGTATGGACATTTCAAGTTCTTAGTGATGCCATTTTGATTGACGAATGCTCCAACGACATTCATGGATCTCATGCATAGGGTGTTCCAACCCTACTTAGATTAGTTTGTTGTGTTATTAGTTGATGACATCTTGATCTACTCCAAATCGAAGGAGGAACAAGAGGGTCACTTAAGGATTGTTATCCAGGACTTAAGAGACCATCAGTTGTATGCCAAATTCAGTAAGTGTGAATTTTGGCTTATTGAGGTGAGACCGAAGTTAGTCTTTGAGATATTCAGTTTCTTGGGATTGACAAGGTATTATAGGAGGTTCATTGAGGACTTCTCTTGATTAGTTACACTTATGACGAGATTGACCCGAAAGGAGGTCAAGTTTGAGTGAAATGACTTATGTGAGAGGGCCTTCCAAGAATTGAAGAAGAGGCTTACTTTAGCTCCTATTCTGATAGTCCCGGAAAGAGAACAGAGGTACATAGTGTATTGTGATGCCTCTAAGGACGGACTTGAATGTGTTTTGATGCAATCCAGGAAGGTTGTGGCCTATGGTTCTCGGCAATTGAAGAACCATGAGCGGAGTTACCCCACGCATGATATGTAGTTGGTGGCCATTGTCTTTGCTTTGAAGATTTGGCGCCACTATCTATACGGTGAGCAGTTCGACGTGTTTTTAAACCACAAGAGTCTAAAGTACATTTTCACACAACGGGACCTCAACATGAGGCAACGCAAGTGGATGGAGTATCTAGAGGATTATAAGTTCACTTTGCATTACCACCCTAGTAAGGCAAATGTGGTGGTTGATGCACTTAGCCGGATATCACAGGGAGTGTTGGCTAGTGTGGCTTCCTAAGAGTGGCAAGATGCTCGAGATTGTAGGGCAGTTCGGAAAACAATACAGTGGTTAGGCTCAGGGTACTTTGGGAATTTTAGTGGCTACACCTTCCCTATTGAGCAAAGTGATCGAGTCCCAAGGACAAGACAATGAGATATAGGCCATCAGGGACCAGGTACAGTCGGGTATAGGTAGTCTTAGGTATAAGGGAAGAGTTGTGGTTCCCTAGTCGGAAAATATGAGAGAAGAGATCCTCAGGGAGTTCCATTGCTCTCGTTTTGCTCTGCATTGAGGTGGCACAAAAATATACCATGATATTCATCCCCAGTATTACTGGAGTGGGATGAAGAAACACGTTGGAGATTATGTTCGTCGATGTCTCATGTGTCAGTAGATAAAGGCTGAGCACTAGAGGCCAGCAAGATTACTCTAGCCATTGGAGGTAGTTGAGTGGAAGTGGGAATACGTCACGATGGACTTTGTGACCCACTTACCATGGACATCACGAGTGCATGACATGGTGTGGGTGATAGTGGACCGGCTTACTAAGTTGGAACACTTTTTGGTTGTGCAAATGACCTTCACTCTGGAGGAATTCGGCAGGTTGTATATACGGGAGATTGTCCAATTACATGAAGTACTAGTATCTATTGTATCATATTGGGATCCCAAATTTATGGCTTATTTTTGGAAGAGTTTCCAGAGAGCCATGTGGACGTAGTTGATGATGAGCATTGCTTTTCATCCCCAAATGGACAGTCAGTCAGAGAGGACCATCCAGATTTTAGACGACATGATTCGAGCATGTGTCCTAGATCTTAAAGGTGGTTAGGAGGAGTATTTACCCTTGGGGGAATTCGCCTACAACAACAGTTATCAGGCAAGCATACAGATGGCACCTTATGAGGCACATTATGAGAGGCCTTGTCGATCTCCGGTTTGTTGGACGGAGGTGGGAGAAAGACCCTCTACGGGTCCGGACTTGGTTAGAGACACCTCTGAGAAGGTGGACTTGATGCAAAAGCGTCTTCTCACGGCTTAGAGCCGGCAGAAGGGCTACGTCGACAAACGGTAGTGACCTCTAGAGTTTGAGGTGGGTGATCATGTCTTCTTGAAGGTGATGCCTAAGAGATGAGAGGTTAGTTCAACAAGCGAGGAAAACTGTCACCAAGGTATATCGGGCCTTTGAGGTACTCGAGAGTTCTAGGGCATTTGCTTATCGGTTGGCGCTACTGCCAAGCTTATTGGGTGTTCATGCGATATTCCATGTCTCTATGCTCCAAAAGTACACTCTAGATCCGACTCATGTAGTGGACTGAGGCGAGCTTGTTGTTGATGTGAATGGAACCTTCGAGGAGGGACCAGTACGTATCATGGATAGTCGGGATCAGGTTTTATGACGCAAGACCGTGAGGCTAGTTAAGGTGTTGTGGCAACACTGAGGAGTGGAGGAGGCAACATGGGAATGCAAAGACACGATAATGCCAATTATCCTTCTTATTCGAGAAGGAAGGTATATTTTTAGTCATGTGATATTAAATGATTGTTGCATATGCATGTGCTTGTATGTGTATGTGTGTGTGAATTTTGGGGATGAAATTCTTTTAAGGGGGAGAGAATGTAAAACCCGGGAAAAATCAAATTTTTCTTAAAAATGGCAAGACAGTAAATTGCCGCTACAATACGGGTTGAAAACCTGGAAATTTTCTAGATCTCGAATGATGAAACAGAAAACACCGTTGGATTCGTCTCGCGAAATATAGTAATATAGGAGAATTTTGTTATATTCCAAGATGGTAAAAAATTCACGTTTTTCGAGGCAACGGGTTTGGTGACACATGCCATGTGACACATAGCATGGTGACACTTGGCATAATAAGGGCTAAGTGTCATGGTTAGAGGCATGCATGAGGACGATGAGGTGGTGGCTAAATGTGAGTGGTGACACATGGCATATGACACATGCCATGTGAGTGACACATGGCATGATAATGCCGTGTCAAGTTTATCTGAGAGAGGAAGTAGCAGGAGTGGAAGCGATTCGATTGGAGAAATCTGGCCAAGGAAGAAACAAAGAGATAAGGAAGAAGAGAAATAGAGGAAAGAAGGAGAAGAAAGGGAAAGAGAAAGAGGGAGATGAAGGATGATTGATGGCCGTCATCTGGTCTGGGGCTTTGGAGTAATTCGGAGTTACATTGGGTAGGGAGTTAAAGACCGTTTACTCGACAAGGACTCTACGCTCAAGAATAAATTCTTTCTCCTTTGGTTTATTTCCACCCTAAGGGCTGTTTGGCCAGATTTTTATAGGGTTGCCTGTTTCAACCCTACATACTGTTTGAATTTTGGGACTGATTTTCGATTGGGAAATGGAGGGAATTTGGACTCGTGTCCTTCATAGAAGTCGCATATGCATTTGTGAACTTGATGTTAGGCTTTTGAATAATTCGGATCTCTACAGCCCATGTTATGAACTACCATAACTTAGGCTATTTATTTGTTTGTGTCCAGATTTTGGGATTGATTTCGGTGTTAATTTCAGGACTGATTTGGGACCCTCTCATGGCCGGTTTGGTCGGAAATTTGGGGTTCATTATGCTTTATTTAGTGTTTTTGGTGGCAGTCTTATAGCGTGTGTAATCAGTCTTGGGTTGTTTAGGAACTGGTTTTAGGATAAATTTCAAGACTGATTAGGACTAAATTCAGTGCTACTATAAGACTGAATTTGGACTGTTTTTAGGTCATGTTTAGAGCATGATTGAGGTCTGTGGATGGCTGGTTGTGGTAGCTTGTTTATGGCTTGTCTTAGGGCCGTTTTCTGGATTGTTTTGTAGACATAGTATATGTCACACTTGGCCTTGAGGATCAAGGGTGTTGTTGCTTGATTTTGAATAACATGTTTGGTGGTAGTTGTGTGATAACATGTTGATGTATGTGTGTTTAAATATATCGACATGATATGAGTTTAATTGGAAATTATATGCAATTAATATGATTATCCATGACACATGATGAATTGTGTGGTTTGAGTTGTCCATATGACATTCATTACATATGTGAATGACATAGACATGTAGTGGCGCATCGCATTGCATTATGCACGAGGACATCGCATGACATGGGTGTGAGTGCATGATATGAATCAACATTGTGTTTAGTGATTGATTGGTGGACTTGGTACCATTGGACGACGTCCAATAAAGTCACACGATTGCATATATAGAAATGAAAATATGTGTCGAATAATAGCAAGCAGGGATAGATACCCTCTCGGGTGAAAGACCCGGTATATGTGGTTGATACTTTTCCAACGGTGAAAGCCCGTGAAAGTGTAGGAAGGCATGCGAAGCCTGCGGTGAGACCTCGAAAATTCACTTTCCACAAAAGACACATGGTTTTGTAAAAGAAATGGTTATTCGAACATGACATCCAAAAGTTGTGGTTTAAAGAACAAATAACTTTTGCTTTCAAAATGATCATTGGATGCGATTCATCGATGACAGATTTATCAAGCATGGACATAGGGGTGTGTGGTAGGAGTCAGTTATTAACTTGGGGTTTATTACTCATTAGCATCATATTGAGTAGTGGAGTCGGTAATGACTTGGAGCATGGTACATGATTGAGTCTCATCTCATTTCATGGCATGGCATATATGATTCCATAGTAGAAATGACATATCTTTTTACTTGGGATGTGAATGTGGAACATGACCATCGCATGTGCACTTAGATGGGGAGTAGCCTCTATATGAAGTTTTTCTACTAGGCGTGGCTCACCACATGGAAAATATTTCGAGTCACGGGGAGATACACCGTGGACGGCAGCTACATTCAAGGCACTTAATTGTGAAGAAAGCCAACATGTGGCTATGATAACCTTTTTGTAAAACTTTTGGAATAAACTAGTTTTTACATGTATTATTTGTAAAGGAGTCATGATCGAACTCTTACGGGCTATTTTAATGTAATTTTTGTATATATTTAAATTAAGTATGGATAAATGGAGTCAGAGTGGCCATCCAGCTGTTAACTCTACGGGTTCCGGTAAATGGGACATAGTAGTGTGGAATCGGGTTACCCGATATCCACAAGTTTCCGCGGGTTGACGGTTGGTCAACGGACCCCTGGGTTTTGGGGCATCACAGTTATCAAGAATGTTTGCATGCAATTACTAACCAAAAGTGCAGCATAATGTACAATTTCCAATGCAAGCGCAAACATTATCTCAGTAAACAAAGAAAAAATGTAGGATACAGTTTATAAACAATGCACATTTAAAATGGAACTATCCATTTATTTTTTGTTAACATACAGTTTGATTGTTGTTCTGTTTGTACTTGTAGGTTAGGCTACTCAAAATTCATTGTCCGAACAATAAATTCTTGTCAATTGTCCAACAGTCACTGGCTGAAAAGTTAGATGCAATTAGGGATGTCGGGTTTGGTGGATTATTACAGCTTGCCTGTAAGGAGCTCCGTTATGACCTATGTTAATACATTATTGCATATCATCGTATAAAAATAGAGGGAGATCATATTCTTCCTGTCACTATAAATGTGTGCAGGATGTTATGGGCATCCCATGCAGCAAAGTTGATGTGATTGTGCATCCTAGACATGGATCAACAACCCGTACATATTCGATCCGCTAATTGGAAGAGAAGCTGATTGAATTACCAGTTGGTGAAGAATTCTTGAAGTTACTTATTATTTTTTCATGCGCAACAATCTTGGTGCCAAACAACAAGCTTTAAGGGATCCATGACCTGTGGGATTTTGTAATGGACAACGATATTATGCGTCAGCACAACTAGGCCAAGTTTATGCTAAAATACTTGGAAGATGGAATACAAGATTTCGAAAATGGTAATAGCACGTACATGCCCGAGTATTTGTTGTTTCTACAGGTACTTTTAGTATTTACTGTTAAAGATGTAGTTTTGTCATATTGATATTATATTTTACATTAAGGTTTAGTTAATATACCTACATGTTCATATTCCGTGGTTGTTATACTTAATAAAATCCTATATACCATCAGTGGAGGTTGAACTAAGAGTTTCATATTGTGTTGTTTGGAATGATATTTTAGTTAGACAACGCCTAAGTAAATAAATTTCCATGTTCAGTGGCTATAGGCATGTGGATGTAAGCTTGTTAAATGTCTATCAAGTTTCCATGTAATTGTTTAAACTAACATAACATTTCCTTAATTGATTTGTTCTGTTTGTCGTGATAATAAAAAACGTAACTTAGAGAATAATAGCTTGGGCAAGTAGCTTGATTGGTGCAAACATCCCAACAAATCTTATAGTTTGCGACCTTATTGGTGTGTGAGATTGGTGCCTTCCAAGTGTTAGAGAAGTGCCCTAAAGGTAATCGCCATTAGCACTTAATGTACACACAACATATTATCTAATATGAAAGGTGACGGGCCAATGGTGAGTGAGTAGAAATTTAATTGGGAAACATAAACCCGTGTGCGCAAGTGCACGCGTCGAGTTGACGTAGTGTAGTGGTTAGTCAAGTGTCGTTCCCTCGAAGAGAAGTGTGTTGACTACTGATTTAATGACTTCGACAATATTTGGATCTAAAATTATGACTAGATTATTAGAATTAACAAAAACTTGGAATTGTTTGTGTTGAATTATATCGATGAGAAACCCTAGGGTTTCTTAGTCTCTACCACACTTGATAGATGTCAATTCAATTAAGGGCTTATTGAAGTATTCATACAAGTTATGTTGGTGGGTTGATCTTTCCTACAAGATATTCTCTCTCTCGATATATTTTCTTATCTCGCTAGTGGGGTATATTGCATCTCTGCCTCAACCCCTCAACTCCGAGAAGCCTAAATGTGCAAACCCTAATGCCACACTTTCAGTCTGGAATATCTCTATTCTTCGACTACCCAAGTGTTTCTTTAACCATGTCCCTAGAAATTATCTTCTCTTGATCTCAAACTCCCAGCGTTAGCATGTCACGGTTGGCTAGACAATAACATGTAATTAAAGCCTAGAATTAAAGTAAACATATGAACTTGTATTAATAATCAAATAAGCCAAGACCAAAAATCAATCCATCAAATTGTGGTTAGGGTTGGTAAAACCCTAGAGAAAAGAGTTAGTTCATCATATTATTCATTACAGATTGAAGAATTCGAATCATGAAGTAGGTTGAAGGAAGACTACAGAAAAATCCGTCTTCGCGATCTGTCCCGAATCTGTCTATCTTAATCTCTCACTCACCGTATCTCTCTACCAGTCATCCCTCTGCACAGAATCTCCACTTTTACCAGAAGACTTGATATCAGTAGCCAGAAAGCTCAGGGTGCACTGGATCTGCCAGTGGAAAGGAGTTTCAAAGCAGCGAAGTGTAGCTAGATGACTGCGACGAGCGGACTGAGAGCCTTTGATTTAAGGCCTTTTGGTTTGTTGCTATGAAGGGGGTCTTCGCACTTGACTGCTTCGCCCCGCGGTGAAGGGGTGCCGCGGCGAAGGGGTCTTCACCGGCGATGAGCAGTAACCACTTTATGATCTTTTGCCTTTTCGGTCATTCACCTTTCGGCATTTTTTACGTCTTTTAGGCGCCTTTTTGATTCCAACATCGCCATATTCTATAGAATAGTATAATATGAGGGATTAGCGTAATATGAATGAAAATTATTGTGAATCATGCATTTTAGCTATGAAGAACACCGGGAATTTAACTGAAATGCACGCATGATTCATCCTGATCAAAAGGCTTCTTCGTTAATTTGATATTCATACGTTGATACATAACATAGCATGAAGGAAATCATGATGGGATGATGATAATAAGATTCCTATCATGTGCAATTATATTAGTGTCTAAATTATCCCTAGTCATAGGATTAACGAGACTAGACATTGTTGATCCGGACAGACTAGCACATGTCATACTCCTTGATTGGATCAAGCAGTAGATCTTATAAATTGTGATCATAAGTTGATGAGAGTTGACATGTGGATGCTTTCTAAGAGTAGCTATGTCACGCCCCGTTTTAGGGCCTTGAGACTCGGGCTGGGACTCTTTACTGATTTTTTTTTTTAAACGGTGGCACACGTGGGTTATGGCCCACATCTTATAACAGAGAATCAAAAAGAACTACCGCCCAGTGGTGTCATCAAATCTATACACATATCTTGAGTCCATTTACAAATACAAAACTTTACTTTTACATTACAAATGTTGAGCACGGAACCTACATGTAGTGAACCCTTCTGAATGTGTTGGCCCGGTGTATGCGGATGTTCTTGGCGTCTTCTCCTGTACCTACGGATTAAAAGCAGTCTTTAAGAAACTGCAGCAATTAGAGGCTGTATCTTATAACTTATACGGATGCACATGCATATGCACAATTATAATAAGTGTATAACCATAACGGATATCGAAATTTCATGCATTCATAACATGGACTTATCACAGTACTTAAGCTATAACGAGCATGTTTGTCGGGACTCAGTGAGGATTCTGAGATCTTATTCTTATACGACATATCCTTATAGAGACTTATGTGCATTCGGGACTCCGTAGGATTCTGAGAACTTATACTTATACGGACTTATGTTTATTAGGGACTCCGGTAGGATTCTGAGGATCTTATTCTTATGCGGAACATATCCTTGTGCCCGGATCTTATAAGGGCTTATTCGTATTTCGGATCTGAAGTACCGTAGGTACTATAGAACATTTTCTTTGATCTGAAAGTGCCGGGAGTAGGTACTACGGGGCCGATTCCTTATCTGGAGGTACCGTAGTACTCCGGGACTTATGCTTATCTTAGGATCGTAAGTACTCGTAGTACCCTACGGTCTTGAGAATTGCAGATGGGGTACTGCGGACTTATACTTAATCTACCATCTGGGGTACCCATAGGTACTAATGGTTTGCTCTGGAATCTGGACTTATCGGATACGAGGGTACGAGTGAGTGCTCTGAACTTATTCGGATGCGGGAGTGCAGGTAGATCTTCTGGAACTTATTCGGTGCGGGAGTGTAGGTACTCACAGGGACTTATTCGGATGTTGGACTTGTCGGATCACGAGGGTGCAGTAGATGCTTCTGGAACATATCAGGATGCGAGGATGGAGACTTGTTCGGATCTGGGACATCGGATACGGGTGCCGAGTAGGTGCTACGGGACTGACCGGATCTGAGGACTTGTCGGATACGAGGTACGAGTAGGTACTCTGGAATTTATATCCCGAATCTGGGACCAGACTTATTGAGATACGGAGTTATCGAATCACAGGGTACTCGTAGGTGCTTACGGGACTTATCACGGGGGCAGAACTTATCGAGATACGGGAGTACGGTAGGTACTCACGGGACTTATGCGGTCTGAGGAGTACCCATAGGTGCTTCTGGAGACATTTGACCGGATACGAGGATTGCAGTAGGTACTCTGAGGCTTGTCGAGGCAGTGCCGGGTGGAGTGCTACGGATCTTGTTCGACGGGAGTACCCGTAGGTACTGAAACAGTCTGAGAGGTACATTCGGATCTTTGCTGCAATGCAGTATTCGAGGAGTCTTATCCTTATAATTGTTTGACTTCCTAGACCCGTGTCTGGAATGGTAGGACCTGGCACAATAGGCAGAAGATACTATCTGATGCGGAAGTGCCGTAGCACTAGTCGAGCAGGAGTGCCGTGGCGCTAATGTCGAGCAGTGTAGTAGCATAACGAGTGCCCGAGTACTAATCGAAGTGCCGGAGCACTAATCGAATCTTAGAAGTACTAATCGGGAGTCTTGGAACTAATCGGAATGCGAGTACTATTCAGGGCCAGTAGTCTTTGTGTCATTTAATAAGCGGTCTTAGGTGGTTTCTGATTATGAGGTCGAGTAAATGGGGCATTCTTAGCCCCTTAGGTGTTGTTCATGACAAATAAGTCCTTCATTCTTGTGGGTGTGATGCGTATGTAATCACACCTTATTCATCAGATTCTTATTCTTCTATGAATCTACTTTACCCAGGAATTGGAATCAATCCATTCGGATCATCCAAACTAAAGTTATGGCATTTTCATGCCAAATAGTCGGTTTACCGATTTTTCCGAGGTACAGATTGAAATATTTATTTTCCAGTGCCTTGTCTCAATATTTGGCACTGTATCTTTGTACTATTTTAAAGTTAAGGTGCTAAGGGTTCTATTTAACTGGAATCACCTCATTCGAGCAAGAAACTCAAATTCACGTTTAAACAACTCGGACTATACTATGATCAACTGATGCAGGAAATGGGCTTGCACATAGCCCCACTTTGAGTGAATTTTTGAGCTATCTAGAGTCATAATTTGGAGATACCTATAAAATATGTTTGGTTCTCCTTGAAGTCTATTTTACGTAGCCACTTGAATCACTCAAATCGGATAAGAAATGAGCAAGTTATGGCTAATTTACGAAAACTGGTCGAAACAGGAAAACTAGAACAGGTTGTACAGGTACAAGTCTAACTTGTACCGGTACAAGTTGGCCAAAAATGACCAGAACCGAAGTTGTACCGGTACAAGCTCAAATTGTACCGGTACAAGTCACTCGGGAATGCCCAGAATGTGTGTTTTCTCACATTTTTCCATACTTTTGATCCCAATCGCCTACCTTCAAACACACATCAACGATTCCAATTCACCTTGGAATCTCTTTTCTACTCAATTCCTCTTTCAATTTCATATATTTCTTCAAAAATCCATCATGGATTTCTTCCAAAACCCTTCTAATATGGGTTATAACCCATACACAAACAAAACATGAGGATTAGTTAGGGTTTATTCTGAAGCCTAACTCGATTACTCTCATTAACCATGGATTCATCCTCGAAGAGAGGATTTCGCAGGCTTCTTGTGCCGCTATGGGGTTTTACCCACCTTATTTGCTATCATTTTTTGGAGTTAAAAGATGAAACGCAAAACCCCATGTTTAGGGGACAACTACTAACCAACTTGAGCATGGAAATTCGCCATAATCAGGGTGAGGTTCCATGCAGCACTAGCTTGATCCCTACCCTCTTCTTCTTCTTGCTTCTACCTTCCCACTTCACGTTTTGTTCCTCTCCCCAAATGAGACCAATTTGGTCTTTTAAATCCAGATTTGTTAAGGCCTTGTTTGGCCATCAAGCCATTTTGGAGTTCTTATCATAATTGCATTTTGTCCCTAGCTAGCCATTTGTATTTCCAATTCCCTTTTTATTGTATTTTGGCCTCTCATCTTCTAGAATTGTAAACCATTCCTATTATTTCTTCTTTGGCCTCAAATCTTTTCACATTAGGACTTTTAAGCCCCTTTTTGGACCCATTTACAAAATTGTCCTTAAGTCTTGTAACTTTCCGGGTCTCTCGTTCCCGGGTTTCGCATTTAACTCACGAAACAGTCAAATTATGCTTACAAAATACCCTAAACATGTCGAAAACGACTAGGGTATATTTCGGGGTGTTACAAGCTAAGTACATCGGAGACCTGTCATGAGACAATCATATGGATCATCTATGTAAATGATTGTCTCATCATAGCAATGGTGCAAATATCCTTAGACTTGAGGTGCTTAAGGATATCTTGGATGCTGATTCTGTAATTTGACCTCAATCCATGTTGCCTCTTAGAAATTAAGTTCTTTGGATGAAGTTAGGTATAGTTTGAGGTGTTCGAAGGTAATTGAGCTTGACCAGTTCGCGCTTCGATAGAGGGAGGGTATACTGGAGCCTCTTATCGGAATCATTACTCGGGAATCTTTGGCTAGAGTGGAAATGCCATGAAGAGTGTCTTCAGGTGCATAACTGATGAGTGATGAATCCGGGGACAAGATCAAATATCACTTGGGCTAGGTGTGACATAGCCAATCCAGTGGGAGCTACGCATTATCCATGCTCTAATACCACTGTAGGGTTTCGTGGGTAACAACACTTGCCAACAGTAGTAGAAAACAAAAAAAATCCCAACAAAAACCCGTCCTAGGACCCCTTGTAGCATCAAATCCAATTCTACAACAAAGAGAAGGGTGTAGGATTACCTTGTGTCGGTTCCAAAACCGAGCTAGTGGTCGGGGTAGCTTTAGACCGAAGTGAACCAAGTCCTAGGTTCGCCTTTAACGGTATCCACATGAAGAGTGGAGTTGACAACCTCCATGGCAATGGTCTCGAAAAGGGTCCTAGTAGTCAAGTCCCGATCCAAAGAGGAAGCCAAAAACCTAGGTCTATCAAAATCTCTAGAACACCTTCTTAGAGATGAGAGAACAAAAAGGCTTGGTCTCATGAACTCTCTCAAGTCTCAAAAGAGTCATCATCATTTAGGGTTTCCATAACATTCCTTTTATAGGAAAGCCACATCTATGAAACGGCTTAAATGCTTATCGCTTTAGTGATGATGGTACACACATCCCTATGTGTTATGGCATGTTCCTTCACGGCCTTAAGCCGAGGAACAAGCCTAAGCCTATCATCTTTCTAAGCGAGGGCTTTTGAACCCGGGATTCAACTAATCCTGTGACATTCCATTCTCGAGAATCTTCATAAAAAATTTGGATCCTTCGCCCGACTGCGAAAACATTCTATTGAACCCGAAATGTTGCGACTTAAAATAACGTTTTGACGTTGCGACATGACCTGACATGACATGATGTGACATGATGACATGATGTGACATGATGTGACGTGAAGTGACGTGACATGACGTGAGTTGAACACTCCCAATGTCGTGACGTTCCAACGTCGTGACGTGGTGATGTTCTGACATTGCAACGTGAGGGCGGTAGTGGGGTTTTGAACCTTGTACTACTGGTGCCTTGTTTATTTCCATTCTCTTATGGTTTTGCACAAGTTTCGAACACGCTACTTTAATATGTTTGAAATAGAGATGCGTGAGTTAAAACTAAACCGTTCAGCTTTGAAATTTCTAGAATCATGGATTTTGAAAAACCATGTTAAAATTACCTATGAGAGAACTTTGGACAAAACGTCCTTTTGGAAATATTACGATTTAAGGAGTTGAATCAGGATAATGGTTCAAGGAGTTAAATCAATTGGAGAGTTAAAATAAAATCAGGTTTATGATTCAAGAAGTTTAATCGGGTTCATGATTCAAGTTGTTGAATTGGAAGTGTTGAATGAAATGGATGTGAAACAATTTTAGTTCAAGTGTTGAATTGAGGATATTGTTCAAATGTTGAACAAAACAAAATGGATTAATTTTATTTCAAGTGTTGAAAAACCTTTTAATGTGCTTTTGAAATCATGGGGTATCATTAACTTTAACTTTTAATGAATTGCATTAGAGAATGTATGTTTAAGGGTGTATGTTAGCATGATGGATGATTATGGACTTTGCTTGATGGTGATTAGGCATCTTGCATTGATTATTATTTACTTTGGATAAATAAGGCTGCGTGTCTACGCGCTTTCTCTGAATTTCTCTATGTACTTCTCTTCTCATCTAAATCCCCTCAATGCAACTTGAGGTTATTCTTGATAAATGTGTGTAATTAAATTACATAGGATTAGGGTAAGTTGGTGAGAAGATGAAAAAGGAGAAGAAGTGTGGAGAAGGTACGAAGAAGACCCAGAAGATTGTAAATTTAATTTATTTTAAAGTTGTAATAATCATGTATATTCTAGGTTTTGACCTAGTCAGATTCCATTACACGGCTCATGAAATTGATTTTAGGATGTCCATAATCATGTCATATAGTTAGAGTAACTATCTTATAATTTCATGAGATGAATGGATAAAGCATGCTAATGAAAAGATGAGACTTATCTAAAGAAAACCCTCAATTATTAATATTAAGGCTAACATCTTCCACTAATATGGTGTGAACCAGAGTTTCTTTTGGAAAATGGGGTTGTTGGGAAAACCCAAGCCTTCCTCCACAAGAGCATGTTCTATCCATGGAAATGAGTTTTCTTGATTAGTGGGTTGGCGCCAACTAAGAACTCATTAACTGTTGGGAAAACCCGAGGTTAAAAGTTGGATAGAAACATGGCCCGAATTGATGTACTGAATGTACACACAAATCATGAGTTGATAACCCAATGATAGCGCAGAAATCAACAGTTGATAGCACTGGATTTGATAGTTGCATCGCATTGCAAATTGGAATAATTATTGATCCAAGATAGCTTGTTGGGAAAACCCAAGGTCACTTGAAGTGATATTGGATTCCTTGAATTGCGTACAAATGCAATTGGTATGAACAAGATACCTACCTTTTTGACTCGATATAGCTTGTTGGGAAAACCCAAGGTGATTCTCAATGATATTAGATATCAACCCACTAGGAGAACCTACATATAGGTTCTCACGGATCAATAGTAATGGATATGGATTTGTAATAAATAGTGGGAGCCATAATGTGTAATTATCAAGCAATAATAATCATGCATTTTAAGTACAATCTAACATAATCTCTTTTAAATCTAGGTTGTGAGAATCGAAACATGTCGACCATTGTGAACTTGCGATCCATACTAGATGCCAATAAATTGATCGGGACCAATTTCATGGACTAGCTAAGGAACCTGAGAATTGTTCTTAGGGTATAAGAGATAGCTTATGTCCTTGATGCCCCACTCCTAGTATCGCCATCTGTTAGAGACCAGATAACCTATCAGAAGCACCTGGATGACAGTATCATTGTCGTATGTATCATGCTTGTATCGATGTCACAAGGGCTTCAGAAATATCATGAGGCTATGACAGCATATGACATAGTCGCCTATCTAAAGGAGTTATTTCACGAACAAGCGAGATCCAAAGGTTCGAGGTCTCTAAAATGCTTTTTCGCTCCAGGATGCAAGAGGGAACATCTCCAATACGGTATGCATTGAAGATGCATGGGTACATGGATCAACTGGGTTTTGGTATGGACAATGAATTAAGTATAGAGTTGATTCTAGTTGGTTTACTCGACAATTTTGCATAGTTTGTGCTTAACTATAGGATGAACGATAAAGAGACCTCCATACTTGAGGTGATCAACCTGCTTAAAATAGTTGAACCCACCTTGATGAAGGAAGGTAAAACTATGATGCTTTTGAACTCTTCTAGTTCTAAGAAAGGTTCCAAGAACAAGAAGAATAGAAAAATCACTAAGAAAAAGGTCAAGGAGACATCCTCAAAAGGTACATGTTTCCATTGTGGCAAATAAGGCCATTGGAAGACATATTGCAAGGCCTACACAGAGTCAAAAAAGAATGTGGCATGTGATGCACCAACACCTTCAGGTATTTATGTCATTGAAATTATCTCTTTTGTTTCTATTGGCAACTTTGGGTGTGGATACGGTTGTGGCTCACACATATGTAATGATAAGCAGGACCTTAGAGAGAGTAGGAAGCTCCCAAAGGGAGAGTCCGACCTTCGGGTGGGTAATGGTGCACGAGTTGCGGCTGTTGCTATTAGGACTTATGTTTTGAACCTCCCTAATGGATTTTTTTTTTTTTATATTTGGAAAATTTCTTTTGTGTGCCATCTTTGATGAAGAACATCATTTATGTTTCATGTTTAAACAAGAAAGGGTTTCATTTAATTTTTGTAACGATGGTTGTTACATTATATTAAATGATTTTTTTTTATGCTAGTGGTACTTTGAGCAATGGGATTTACATATTAGATATGCAAATCCAATCCTGAATGGCAATGACAATAAAAGACAAAAAGGTGATCATTTGAAATCATCATATTTATGGCATTTATTAGGTCTTGGCCCATAAGTAAGAGGCAGCGTGACTGAGTTACACAAGTGTAATGAGCCGGGTCATTTGATTATGAAACATTTGACACGTGTGAATCTTGCTTGTTAGGCCAAAATGACCAAATTACCCCTTTAAGGGGAAAGGGCGACAACGGACGGGACTATTAGACCTAATACAGCACTAGTGTAATGTGGGTCTGCATGTTTGTGCATGCTCTAGGTGGTTTACTGTTTGCTTCATGGCAGCTAGCCGATGATATTCACGATGGGTACTTGTGTATCTCATGAGTTATAAGTCTAAGGCCTTTGAAAGGTTCAAAGAACTCATAAATGAGGTAGAAAAACAGCTTGGGAGAAGTATAAAATCACTTAGATTGGATCGAGGTGGTGAATGCTTAAGCCAAGGTTTTCTGGATTATCTCAAGGACAATGGGATTTTATCCCAATGGACTCCACCTTATGCCCCTTCATAACGCCAATGGTGTGGGTGAAGAAGGGGCAAGACCTTGTTAGACATGGTGAGGTCCTACTGATGTTAGGTAGACCTACCTAAATCCTTTTAGGGTTATGCACTTGGGAAGTATTTGACTCTTTGCTTGAGAGTCCCATCTAAGTCAATTGAGGTTACTCCATATGAGATATAGACTGACAAAAACCCCTATCTTTCCTACATGAAAGAATGGGGTTGTCCTACTTATGTGAAACGGACAATATCAGATAAGCATGAAGTTAAGTATGAGAAGTATCTGTTTATAGGATATCCTAAAGAAACAACAAGATATCAATTCTACAACACTTTGGAACAAAGGTTGTTTGTTTTCAAGCATCATTTGTGTTCTTAGAGAAAGAGTTTCTCTTTAGAGAAGACAATGGGAGCAAAGTTGAGATTAGTGAAGTTCAAGATGCTCTAACAGACACGTCTCATGTGGCGAGACACAGGCGTAATTCATGATGATGGTGCTGATTATTTCTTCTAAAAAAATCTGAGGCTTTGTAGAATGAAGTAGGATACGTTCTATTCTAGAAAGATATGGATTTCTCATTAGCGAACAGAAGGACATATTGCTCATAGAAAATGATGAGCCAACTACCTACGAAGAATCTCTTAATAGTTTAGAGTCTGATCAATGGCTCATAGCCATGAAGTCGGAGATGGATTCCATGTACACAAACCAAGTATGGACTTTGGTTGATCCACCCGAAGGAATAAAACCCATAGGGTGCAAGTGGATCTTCAAGAAGAAAACATACATGGAAGGTAATAGATTTCCTATAAAGCTATGAAACATGGCGAAGGGTTATCATAAAAAACAAGGAGTTGACTATGACAAGACTTTTAGTCCAATGGCTATGCTTAAGTCCATAAGAATACTCCTAGCCATCGCTGCTCATTATGATTATGAGATATGACAAATGGATGTGAAGACAAATTTCCTCAATGGAAACCTAACCTAGGAGTTGTATATGACACAACCTAAAGGCTTCATATCTGGAAATGGCAGTAATCCATTTATGGGTTAAAGCAAGCATCTAGGAGTTCGAATATCTGATTTGATGAGACAATCAAAGAGTTTGGTTTCTCACAGAATCTGGATGAGCCTTGTGTATATAAGAAGAAAAGTGGGAGTGTAGTCGTATTCCTAGTCTTGTATGTGGATGACATACTTCCGATAGGAAACGATGTCTATGTACTACAATTCGTAAAAATTTGGTTATCTAAGAATTTCTTCATGAAAGACCTTAGAGAAGTGACCTATATATTGGGGATAAAGATCTATAGAGATAGATCTAAGAGGTTGCTTGGTCTTTCACAGTCTACATACACAGATAAGATGCTAAAGAGGTTTAACATGGAACAGTCCAAGAGAGGATATGTCCCCATGGTTATTGGGATTACCCTCTTGAAGTCTATGCATCCGAAGACATAAGATGAGAGGGCACACATGAGTATGATACCATATGCTTCGGCTATAGGATCAATCATGTACGCTATGTTATGTACTAGACCCAAAGTATCACATGCTCTGAGTGTCACGAGCAGATACCAATCAGACTCGGGTTTGGGTCATTAGGTGGCTGTCAAGAATATCCTTAAGTACTTGAGAAGGACTAAGGATGTATTATTGATTTATAGAGATGGGGATCTTATTGTTAGTGGGTGTACCGATGCTAGTTTCCAATCTGATAGAGATGACTCCAAATCTTAGTCAAGTTATGTTTTCACATTGAATGGTGGAGCAGTCAGTTGGAAGAGTTTCAAACAAGAAACGACTGTGGATTCTACAACTAAATCAGAGTACATCGAAGCTTCTAAAGCAGCTAAAGAAGCGGTTTGGATAAAGAAGTTCATTATTGAACTAGGAGTGGTACCTATCATTTTCATCCTATACTTTTGTATTGTGATAACAATGGAGCCATAACACAAGCAAAGGAACTACAATCTCATCAAAGGTCCAAACAAGTACTTAGGAGATACCATTTTATCAGAGAGATCATTGGCAGGAATGATGTAAAGATAAAGAAAATACCCACTTATCATAATATTGTTGATCCTTTGACTAAGCCACTTCCCTAAAAGAAGTATGAATCTTATGTTCTAGCCTATGGTATGAGATACAAAAGTGATTGGCTTTAGTACAAGTGGGACTTTGTTAGAGAAGTGCTCTAAAGGCAATTTCCATTAGCACTTATTGTACATACGATATATTATCTAATATGAAAGGCTTCTTCGTTAATTTGATATTCATACGTTGAATTGATATAGATCTTTAATCCAATTAATGAAGTCCATGATACATAACATAGCATGAAGGAAATCATGATGGGATCATGATAATAAGATTCCTTGCATGTGCAATTATGTTAGTGTCTAAATTATCCTTAGTCATAGGATCAACGAGACTAGACATTGTTGATCCGGACATACTAGCACATGTCATACTCCTCGATTAGATCAAGCAGTAGATCTTATAAACTATGATCATGAGTTGATCAAAGTTGACATGTGGATGCTTGCTAAGAGTAGCTAAGTACATCAAAGACCTATCATGAGACAATCATATGGATCATCTACTTAAATGTAGATGATTTTCTCATCATAACAATGGTGCAAATATCCTTAAACTTGAGGTGCTTAAGGATATCTTGGATGTTGATTCTGTACTTTGACCTCAATCCATGTTGCCTCTTAGAGGTTGCTCTTTGGATGAGGATTAGGTATAGTTTAAGGTGTTTGAAGGTAATTGGTAGCGATAAAGTTCACCGTCTCAAATGGGGAGGGGTATGCTAGAGCCTTTTTGAATCATTTATAGGGAATCTCTAGACAGAGTGGAAATGCCATGAAGAGTGTCTTCAGGTGCATAATTGATGAGTGATGAATCCGGGGATAAGATCAAATATCACTTTGGCTAGGTGTGGCATAGCCAGTCTAGTGGGAGCTATGTATCATCCAAGCTCTAAACCAAGTAGGGTATAGATTAGTGAAAAGACGAATTGCTCGATATTTGTCTATGGGAAGGGTATGCAGTCAGACCACAGACTCTTTGGTCAATTGGGGGTCATGATGTGTTGCTAGATACCAATCTTGACTTTCTTAATTCAATAGTTGAATCCAAGCGACCATGCTTAGGAACTATTAGATTCACACACTTAGAAGTGTGTGGAGCTAATATGAAATGGTTTGGATGTGATCCAAATTTGAGGGAGTTAATTCTCGAGAATGGAATGTCACGGGATTAGTGGAATCCCGGGTTCAAAAGCCCTTACTTAGAGAGATGACAGGCTTGGGCTTGTTCCTCGGCTTAAGGTCGTGTAGGAACACGCCATAACGCATAGGGATGCATGTAGCCTATCATCACTTAAAGTGAAGGGCATATAAGTCATTTCATAGGATAGGGTTTTCCTATTAAATGAATGTTATGGAAACCCTAAATGATGATGACTCTTTTGAGACTTGAGAGAGTTCATGAGACCAAGCCTTTTTGTTCTCTCATCTCCAAGAAGGTGTTCTAGGGATTTTTAGAGACTTGGGTTTTTAGCTCCCTCTTCGGATCGGGACTTGGCTAGCACTGGGACCCTTTCTGAGACAGTTGCCTTGGAGGTTGTCGGTTTCACTCTTCGTGTGGATACCGTTAGAGGCGAACCTATGACTTGGTTCGCTTTGATCTCGCTGCCACAGACCACTAGCTTCGGTTTTGGAGCCCCGACCTGATGTAATCTACGCTCTCTTTGTTGTAGAGCCAGGATTTGATGTTCTGAGGGTCTTAGAATTTGGTTTTGTTGGGATTTTTGTTTGTTTTTCGCTGATATTGGCAAGTGTTGTCACCCATGAAACCCTACACCAAGCTCATGAAGGTGGAGCTGAGACAACAAATGGTGAAAATGAGTCTTGAAATGTAGAGACATGAGCAGAAGTGTAGAACCCGAGAATGTAGAGAGACATGACCTCAGAAATGTAGAGCCTGAGAATGTAAAGATCTATGAGTCTGAAAATGTAAAGAGCCATGAGCCTGAAAATGTAGAGAGATATAAGCCTACAAATGTAGAGAGACATGAGCCCGAAAATGTTGAGCCTAAGAATGTAGAGAGCCATGAGCCTGCAAATGTATAGAGCCATGAGGCTGAAAATATAGAGAGCTATGAGTCTACAAATGTAGAGAGACATGAGCTCGAAAATGTAGAGCTTGAGAATGTAGAGAGCCATGAGCCTGCAAATGTAGAGAACCATGAGGTTGAAAATGTAAAGAGACATGAGCTAGAAAAAGTTTCCATGCAATCTAAAGCTATATTTGCTGAACTTGATGTTGATCTTCGTGAGGAAAATGGTAAGGGGGAAAGCCCATTGCAATTTTCTAAGGAGGAAGATAAGGGGGAAACCCCAATAAAGAAAAGGCATAAAATATAAGCACGAAGACTGATAAAGAGAGTTGCAGTATGTAAATCACCTTTTAATCGATGATTGTCTTGTAAAAAGTATCATAAGATTCCCATTGACTAGGCGGCAGCAAATTACACTCTTTGAAGATGGTGATCCTAGGTAATGTCTTACTACAACTCACTTAAGTAAAATATATATGTATTAACAAAATAATTTATTCTTATGTAACAGGGAGGTACTATGTCAGATGTTTGGTATATTTGTCACACGGGATGAGATGGCATGTGTACAAGGCAAAAATTGGATCAACAATCAAGTATTTCTCATATGATGATAGTTTAGCTAGCACTACAATGTATTCATAAAGGTTTTCTTACTGTCATATATTTTAATGCAGGTAATTACAATATTTTGTTAGGTCTTAAATGCAGAACATGGAGCAGATCATGCACATCGCTATTTCGATCTTGGATTCTCGGTGAATTTTGTCAACATCTCTAGAAAGGCTAAGAAGAATATGTTGCTTCATCACAGAAGACCCTATCACGACTCCACAATCATCAATGCTATTAAATCATCAACATTTGACATGGTATAATATCATACATTCAGTCCTATATGACATATGTTTGCAGATATCATGTTTTACTATAGTTTATGCTAAATTGTATTTGTAGTTATTTTTGTCGGTATGCTTGCGAAATCATTGACAAGCATGAGCCTAACTATGTCTGGTAAGCAAATGTGACCATATTTGTATTTGTATGTCAAAGGTAGGGCTTCAACATATTAGGGAAGACGACTATTTGAGAGAGAAAGATAAAGCTTTTAGGGTTTTTTTCCTTTCACATTTATGAGCGAGAGAGAAAGGGAGGGGGTTAAGAGATAGGAAAGGGAGAGACTGACAAGAGAGAAAGGGAGGGAGTAAAGAGAAAGGAAAGGGACGAAGTTACGAGAAAGGAAGAGAGGGAGTTAAGAGAGAGGAAAGGGATGAAGTTACGATAGAGAAATTGAGGGAGTTAACAGAGAGAAAAGGAAGGGAGTTAAGAGAGAGGAAAGGCGGGTTACGAGAGAGAGAGGGAGAATAATTCATATTTTGTCTTTTTTTTTTTTTTTAAAGTCCAACTGGAATGTCAAGAGGGGTATTTTTAAAAGAGTTTGTCTAGTCACCAATTTTTTTCATGATACACAATTATTATTTTTCCACATATAGTCAACAAAACATTTCATATTTTGTGTAGCTACTTTACATTTATTTTCATTTTAATAGCCTGATATATAATTGACCCTTTATTTTAAGGTGGTCTACTCTAAAACTATGAATTGTTAGCTATTGGGTAAGCCTTATGCCACTTGTCAAGCCAAAATTGGGGGAATTATGTTAAGGTGCAATGAAGCACTAAAAAAAATAAAAAGACTCTCAAACCATTAAAATATGTGAATTTTACAACAAAATAATAAAAATATGGAGTGAAATAGCAAATACTTTTATAAGACACAAATGTCTCCTTACATCTTCTTCTACCTTGAGTCATGGGAAAAAAACCATAACCTCTCTTCCACCTTAACCTATTGTTCTCATTCAAAGAGGAAAGAAAAGTTTAAAACATTTAAAACAATTTAAAACATTTAAAACCGTAAAATCCTTCACAAGTAAAGTAGTAATCAAATCTGGAAAACAAAGTTACATTAACAAAGAATGTGTTACAGTAATGTTATGAGCATATTTCATTAATGTATAAAGGGTGTTACATTTCAGAGAAACCTTCATCCTGACGCATTAACCCTTTGTGTCTTGTTTGCGCAATGAACTGCATCCGGATGAAGGTTTCTCTTCAATGTAATACTCTTTATACGTTAATGTAAGATGCTCATAGTGTTGTTGTAATACATTATTCGTTAATGTAACTTCATTTTCTAGATTTGATTAAACATGAAATAATCACGAAAGTTCTTCATTTTATATCACATAAAACATTTTCTTTCATATTACACTAAGTATTTTCCTTTCAAAACGATTTAATAACCAACAAAATGACTAATTTCAAACTAAATCATCTTCCTTCGTTCTCTCCACGCATAAGATGCCTTCGAATGATTTTAGAAGTTTAAGAGATTGGAAGATTTTAAGGGTTTTTAGTTTGACAAACTTTTTTTCCTTTTAAAAATAGATGATGTGTTAAAGGTAAAAAAAGGAAGTAGGATTTTTCTCCCCATGACTTAAGGTAGAAGAAGAATTAAGGAACATTTGTGACTTATCACAAAAGTTTTCTATCCACTACATGTTTTATTATTTTATTGTAGATATCATGTTTTAATGTTTAGGAGACCTTTGATATATATATATATATATATATATATATATATATATATATATATATATATTTGTGTGTGTGTGTGTGTGTGTGTGTGTGTGTGTGTGTGTGTGTGTGTGTGTGTGTGTGTGTGTGTGTGTGTGTGTGTGTGTGTGAGAGAGAGAGAGAGAGAGAGAGAGAGAATGTATAAAAAGGGTTTAAGTGCCATTCTAGAAAGTATTTTTATCTTAAAAAAAGTGTTTTGTAAAAATATTATATGTTTGAAAAAATTGAAAACATTTCAAATATTTGAAATATTACCAAGGAAATTATTTGTAATGTTTCCTAAAGAAACTCTATCTAAATGATTCTTCCTAAAATATTTCTAAACGCACTTTTACTAAAAATGCTTTGAAAATAACTATCAAACTAAGGGTGTAATCGAGTCAAGTCGATTCATTACAGAGCCAAGCTCGAACTCGACTCGATTAAAAAACTTGAAGCTCGAACTTGACTAGATAAAGCTCGAATCAATTAAAAAATTAATAACTACTTATACTCGAACTTGACTTGACTCAATTAATAAAATGGTAAAACTCGAATCAGCTCACGAGCAGATCGAGTCGGGTATTGTGATACTTGAACTTCACTTGATAAGTTACTTGAAACCGAGCGCAATTCGATTAGCGAGTATTTATGGTCGAGTTCGAGTAGCTCACGAGTAGTTTGACTAGCTTACACCGGTAATCGGGCGTGATCGTGGTTTTCAGCAACTATGTCAAATATTTTTTAATTATCAAACAAAATCTTGAAAGAAAGGGTTTTGGCGATTTTTCTTTTTTATAACTGTGGATATCCGATCAAATTAGGTTCATCTTGGTTAATCCTATAGGGCTTTGAAGTTAATGACTGAGTAAAACCTCTATTGACTATAAGAGGACTTGAACTAATAACCATTAGGACTGGGCTTTAGACAAAGCGAGCCACCACTGAGTTTTAGCTTAGGGTGTTGTTGTTAATAACATAAAATAAAAATGAAAGAATAACAAATGATAATTTAGGTAAGTAATGATAATGTTCCAACATGTGTGTAAATTGGATGGATGCATGGAATAATTATCACCTGAGTGTGCATATATATAAATTCTTAAGAAATAATTAATTATTTTAATATTAATTTTCTAATTTTATTTATCAATTTGTAAAAAACAAAAGGTAAAAGTAAATTATTATATATAATTTTTGAAGTTCTTTACTAAAAAGTTGAATAACAAAAGCACTACACTGATTAAAGTACTTTATGAAAAAATTTAATTTAAAAAATCTCATATTTATCATATCTGCTAAAATACATCCAATATTATTTTCTTCCTAAATCATTCTTCCAAGAGTCAACTAAACTTAGGGTTATTTATTTTGAAATAAATAAATAAACATAGGTAGAGAGAGAAATTGGGAAATGTACATAGGTCATGTTTTTCATTGAATGAAAAGTGCTAGGAGTAGGAATAGAATAATGGGAAGCTTGCAGGTCTGTCTCACTTCAGATGTGTTAGATAGTATTACAAAAAAAAAAAGAAGTTATTTTTTTAAAGAGCGGTTTTGTTTCAAGGTAGATGACCCATGAGTTCAGTTATCTTGTATGTATCTGTTTGGAAATTAATTTGGAATTCCATGCAAGCATTTACAAGTGCATATATGAAACAGCCAAACTGCATTCAAATTCTCTTGTTTCCCCCATTTGTGTGATCTCCATTATCTTATGCCCAATCATTGCCTTCTTGTCTTTCTGACTCTACATATAATATATGTACTACTAATTCTATACTATTATTCTCTCACATTAAATTTCACATATATCATTTAATTTCATTCATCTGTTTCTGCTCTAGATATGTAGTTCAAATTGGTCTCAAAATAAATAAATAAATAAATATATAAATAAAAACAGCTGTTATTTCATGTTTGATTTTGTTTGCAATCATGCATGTTAAAAGTTAAAATTCAATCTCGATGAATATTCATTTATTATCTATTTTTAATAAAATATTGTGGTGAAAATGCATGGATCATGCTGTTAAAGGAAATAATAAAGGAGTATGCCCACAGAATCCTTTGATCTGTCAAAATTTCAAATTTTAGAGAATTAAATTAATAGTTTTTTCGTTATATTTCTATAATATATAGTGATCTCCTTGATGTTATGTGTTCTCTTTGATTATTTTATGTAATTATTTTATGTTTCTTTGATTAGTTATATTTATGTATCTTTTGCATTATTTTGGTAATAATATGGTACGGATGCAATGACTAACTGAACTATGATAGAATGTGTATCCAGGGTTCCAACGAATGAAATGAAGGAGATGAGAAGCAATTGATTTATCATGCTATTGTCACATATATTTTCTAATTATATCTTTACTTAAAATTATGTAGCGGTATAAAAAAAAAATATCAATCCAGAATAATTTTTGCTTCTCAGGAGGAAATATAAAAGATTAATTTTTTTTTGTAAAGCTTCACCTTTCGACCTGTCATTATATGTATCAGTCAACAGTAACACTTCTTGCAAGCTCCATTTTTAATAAATGTTCTGAAAAATATTTAATTTTAATATCTTGAAGGCTGAAGTAATCACTCCAAATGATTATCAAGCCTTTGGACTCCCATGCAATACTCGAAAAAAGTGCTTTTGACTTATACCATCTTGTTAATAGCATTTTATGGTAGATATATTGATAGAGAATCAATTAAATTTGAATATTTTTAACAAAAAAATTGTGCTTTGAATAGCCTTTTTTATAGTATTTCAATAATTAATTATTTTTTTTTAATTTAAGAAGGAACTCATTAAGCTAATAAAAAAATGCTTGAAATAATCTTTTGATTCTTTGTTGTTTTCTAATTTTGTGTTTTTGACAGAGATGCGTGAACACAGTTGTTAAAAAACATTTTTAGCTTTCTTGGAAACCATTTTAATTAATATACTCTAAAATTTTTTAAGTTATTTGATAATACTAGCAGTCACTGTTAGCTAGGACCCCCATTAACCCTAACCAATGCACGTCAAAATATTATTTTATCTGATAAATAAATTGTTGTATGCAGAAAACATAAACTAAATTTGTACTGGTATGAGGGAAGGTCCAGTTCATATCATTTATCGCTCTCAAGTCAACTTTCTTGGGGCTACTTCACTTTTGACTGACAATCCACCTTGAGGCAACCACTAGGGACATTTTTTTTCCTCCTTTTCATTTTTTCCTTGAAATTTCTTTCATGCATATACAATAATATACATTACTGAAATTAATCCGTGACTGAAAAATTTCCATCACATTAATGTTGTGTTTGCTTCGTGGAAAATTCTGAAAAAGAACAAAAATAAAAAAGGTTATTTTCTTATATTTGATTGTCTGATAAAAATTTCAAAAAAAAAAAAATAATAAATAAATAAATATATATATATATATATATATATATATAATTAATTAAAAGAACTTTATGTTTAAATTTATTAACATTAATGTTGTGTTTGATTCTGGGAAAGTTACGAAAAGAACAAAAATAATAAAAGTTATTTTAACATATTTGATTGTCCGATAAAATTTCAAAAAAATATATATAAATAAAATTAATTAAAAGCTTTAATATTTTAAAATTATTAATATGAGTTACTATATATATATATATATATATATATATATATATATACATATAAATAATAGGTTTGAAGTAGCTAACAAAAGATAATATATCTCATTTAACTCTATTTTTATTTTTCTTTCTTTCTACTTTTCCTTTCTTAATTTCCCTTACACTTTCCCTCCTGTTTTTTTGAAACCAAATATAGCCTAAATAATTAAGGCAATTGAAACAATTAGGCTGTTCAGCATGCAACTGCACATGATCCATGGAAAATATTGTATACACATTATTGAATTGGAAGAGATAATTGTGTAAGAGCTGAGAGGTATAGCTGGCCGACAACTCGAAACTCGTACATGCACGTGGGAGATGGAAGAGAATTGAGTGGTTGAAGGACGAATAAGTTGGAGATATATATAGTGAATATTATTGAGGCATTCTCTTCATAATATGTTATTCTATTGCTCTTTGTCTACTCTGAGAACGTGGGGAACAGGCTGGTACGAATAACTCAGCTTCCCCATAACTCATAATTGTTGGGTTATAGGCATGGGTCGTTTACGTGGGTTTGATCCGATCCAAGATCAATTGGATGTTTCATATGACAAAAAACATGTCTCTTCTAAGTGAAGTAAATCAGAGCCTATAAGAATAGGACTTTGATTCATTTCTCGGGTTCTTTTTTTTTATGTGAGATGTTAGTTTTTTTTTTGTTTCATGTCGAACATATATGATGTGACTCGATGGTTATTTAATTTGGAATTCAAATTTTAAAATATTTTATCAAAACGAGAAAAAAACATGAAACAAAAAAGCAGTTTTTTATTTATCTTTAAAACAAAAAAAAAGATAAGAAAGAAAAAAAAATAAGAAAAAGAATCTTAGAAAGAAAACTCTTTCAAAAATCCCACTCTAAAAAATTCTTTGTGAATTCAAAGATATGTCATCAGCAGTGATAAAATATATTACCAATTCGTTGTTCAGTTGATGTAATTTTAATTTGACTAAGCATATATTGTAGGATCACAATTTAACAGCTGGGCTCAGCGTGGTGAGAACACGAGCATCCATTTAATGGAGAAAAACTGCGTAAGTACATGTATTTGGAATGTGGATCTCTTTCTTTGTTGATGCGGAATTGATGAAGAACCTTACGAAAGAGCCGTCTCGAGATCACCGAGAATCTTTCCTACAACGACCCTTTGAAGCTGAACTTTTATGAGATTGCGATCCACTTTTCTCGAAAGCAGGTATGGGAAATAGCATTATGTGATAGAAAATGTCCTTAGGGTTTGGGAGGAACTTGAGCTTTAAGCCCAAATAGAGTTCACACGATACGGGCACCATGTGGCGGGCGAACTCGGCCATACCTTGACCGACCCATGCTTTATTAAGAAGCCGATAACCTCAGCAATTAGAACCCGATCTTAATTAGGTTTTAATCTGCACCAGGTGTGAAGCGAGCAATGAAAACTTTCACGTTCTCGGCGGGCGTTAGTTGAAACAGCTGTGTCGCGTAGCTGGCTTTATATTTGTAGATTTGATGCAATAGTCGATCCGTCCGTAAAGTCTCGAACAACGCGGATAAGTAAGGCGGTAATTGCGTGTACTCATGACCCCTTATGGTCACGAGTCTTTTGACTTCTTGATATGGATTGATATGGTGGTGTGTTTAAATGGAATGATCATATACATGTGAGTGATCTCCGTGTGTTGCTCGGGTTTTGTTAGTCAATTCTCTCTCCTTAGAGTGTCCTGAGCTGGTGTGTCACCGAGAGAATATCCATCATGGTTCAAGCGAACTTTGTATATATATATTTACCTTGATGAGTAACTTTACTTAATGTAACAAAATATGCTATTGAAATTTAATTCAAGAAATGCCTTAGCCTTTGTCGAGTTTACACAATGCCTTGATAGTACTCTTGAGTTATATGTACTTGACTTCGATAAACCTCGATTCGCTAATCCTTAATGAATGTAAAAGTTGTCATGTCAGTGCTCTAATGTAATGAGAATTGAATTGACTTTATTGAAGCGACATAAAAATTGTAAAAGCTCCCGCTAATTCCGCGGTATCGTGTTACTCTAAGCCCGTGTTAATATTGTGTCGTTCAATCTGTGAGGCGAAGGCCTTTGGTTAAGCGGTCTACTTGATCGTATCATCAGTTGATATGTGCTCCCGCTATGACGTCCACGGTTTGAACTTTTCCTTTATGGTCGGTGTTGACCAGTGTGTTAGGCGTAGAAGGCACTCTGTTGTTAATAAACAACAACTGTGAGTCTTGTCAATACTGGCTTTGTATGGGCTATCCTGAAAATCAAACGCGGTTAAGCTGCGAGGTGGAGTTTTTGGGCCCGAGGTGCTTGAGTAGTTCTTGAAAAGCATCTGAAACTCTGCACATGGTAGAGGAATCTGAATTAATTCTGTTTCTCACTTTTCCATGATCACTGCGCTCACGCCCAACCCAAAGATGTCTTGGGTTGTTGACTTAACTGATCATTTGACCATTAGTGAGAGTCAGGATCCCGAGATCTACGACTAATTTGTGGAGTCCCGAGACATGTTTGTGTCGACATATAGTCTTTTGTCCTCTTCAGGTACCTCGTAACCTTCTTGGCGACCCAGTGATCATGTCACGGGTTTGGCGATATACTAGGGATCACATTGCACTGAAAGCGATATCGAGGGCTAGTGCGTACTTGAGCATACGTAATACTCCCAGAGTGCCTTTAGCATGGGTATATTCTTCATTTGAGTTTTTCTCTTATGTCACGAATGAGGGCATTGTGATAGACCATTATCACCTTTTACTACAGAGACGGGAGGCTTGATTAAACTGCATGAATGCGTGTTGAATCTTTCTAAAAACACGATCAACATATGCCCTGGATAAACCCGATAATTACGCGAAACGATCCTTTGTGAATCTGATACTGGAGACGAAGGCGCCTCGCGAGGGTCCGCCACGTATCGAGTTGTTTAATGACATCCGCTTTGGCTCTCGTGCGTGGGCCCGAGGTCCTTTACGCTGCGAAGCGAGGATATCGTCGTAGAGTATTAGGAAAATGAATTTCCTCCATGACCTTGCGGTATATACATTGATACACTTTGTTCTCAACAAAAACCATATGACAATGACATGAAACTTAAAGTCTATTAATACGAAGCTTGCTTGGGGCCATAAATGAACTTTTTCGGTCGCAATGTCTGGTTACTGAATCATTTGCCCACAAAACCTTCGGGTTTGCATCATATAGACTTCTTCATTAAGGTCTGGTGAGAAATGCAGGTTTAACATCCATATCTGGTGTAACTCAGTATCGAAAATGGCAGTAATGCCGTGATCGCTCTGAAAGAATCTTTAGAAATGGAGGAAAAAGTTGCTTCATAGTCACTCCTTAACTACGAGTGAAACCTTTAATTTACCGGTCGGCTTTAAACTTCTCGATCTTTCCTTTAGGTCCCTTTTTAGTCTTATACACCCATTTAACGTGATGAATTACATGACCTCAGGGTAATTGATAAGTTCCCCGAACTTCAGATTTATGCTGTAGTTGAATTTAAATGCCGTTCACGTCTAGCAGCGATTCGGTGAGAATGAAGCGACTTCCTCGTAAGTTATTGGATGTTCGCGGAACCGATATAGTAATCTTGCTCTCTATATAATTTAAATAGTCCGGTGGATCGTTTGATCGTCTCTCCACAGTGGATCTCCTTCTTGGAGTAGTAATGACCACGATGCACTTTTCGAGGCCTTGATGGAACTTCCATTAGTTTGTCACCGGCAACGGGATCCACTAGTCACCAGCCGGGTTGATATGGTATGTGGGAGTTTCCCTGATTATTTGTATGGGAGATACGGATACCACGGTACTCAGTCTTGTCATCCTCGATGATGCGTGACGAGTACTTTATTACGGCCACGTGAGCTCGAAAACTTAGACATGTGTGATTATGATTCTTGTGCCCTCAGGTGGGATTATAGAGCTAGATATCACTTTGAGATATTCGAGGTAAGATCTGAAATAACACTAGTGGTTAAAATTAAACTTACTTAATGTTGGATTATATAACTTTATAACGGGACATCCCCGAACCTTAAGATGGTTTAAAAATTGAAACTGCGGGTGTAACCGAAAGCGATGGAGCCGACTTTCGTAGGTACACGTTGAAATGTCTGGCGTTTTCAAACTCACCAGCGGCCAGGGTAAATTTGTCTCTTAATCATACTCTTACCATTTTAAGCAAATACGAGTGCGCCTTTAATTTATACCATTTGCTGGACTTCGAGGCGTAGTAAAGTATATGTATCCCGAGTCCTCTAAGTATTTGGCGAATGGCCCACTTAAGGCAATCGACATCGCCATGCCTTGCCGTATCTTTCTCGCGCCGATCGGATCATGACCTTTATGACTTTTTCCATTTGTTTTTCGACTTGTTCAGAAAAATCTTGAATTTTCAAGAGACTCGGACTTTTTCTTTAATCGAAATCTGAATAACGTATCGAGAATAGTCATCAGTAAAATGTTGAAATAAAATTTCTACAAGGTTGCCACGTAAGGTCGAGAGTGTGAATGACTTGCAGCGAGTGAGCTACGAATGCCCGATTCTTTCTTTATCTTGAATTAGTTTCTTTTCCTGACCGATCTGCGTATCTACAAGTCGTTTTGGTGGGATATTAGTCTTTATTAGCCTTTCTACTACATCATAGAGATATGGCGAATCGTTATGCCCATGTCATAAGACTAAATCCTTAGGTAGTGATCTTTTGAAAGCAGACCTTTTCGATTTGTATAAGCCGTATATGTCGTCGGAGATAAAATCTATATAATCAGTTGGATATTATAATGATTACCCGACATTTTGATTAAAATATTGAAATAATATTTGCTCTTAATTTCAAAAGAATAATCATATGAATCAATTGCAATCACACGAGAACTAAATTCCTTAAAAGAAGGTACGCCAAAATGTATCTTTAAACATCGACTTAAAACGAATCTAAAACTAGATTCACATCTCCGCGAACATGACTTGACACCTTTACAGTTATTTCCCACGGTGAGCTTTGATTCATCCTTGTTTGGCTTCCTCCGGTTTATGAATCCACAACATAGTAAATCTGACATGATTAGTTGCTCGCTATCGAGCCACGAAGGCCGGATGGTGCTTGGATGGGTTGGATTCATAACAGTATTAAGAATCATTACACCGTAAGCCAGCGCTTGGGCGTCCGAGCTTTGAATTTTTACCGCAGTCCTTCTTCATGTGACCTTTCTTCTTACGAAAGAAGCCCGGCGATCACCATCCTTTTCCCGAGAATGTCTTCTTTGGACCCGTATTGTCGGATTGTGGTAGTTTCTTGAGCACCTTTTGGAGTTCGACTTTTGAACTTCTTATTCTTTCTCTTATGGGAGCCCAGCGTATAAGAGCCGTGCTCTTTATCCTTCTTAGAAGCTTCTCTTATACGCCACCACCATACTGTCGAGTCATTCTTACGACCCAGAGTTTCATCTTGAATTGTGGATTTGTCTTTATAATCCCAATCGGGTGGAAGGGTGTTCAGAACGATCTTGTAATCTGAGCATCGGGAATGGTAACGTTAAGAGCTTGGGCTTATTTAAGTCCGCACGTCCTCGGGACATAATCTCCCAACCCCGGTGTACCATCATCGCTTCATGTTGAAGAGCTTTTGGAGAAGTGTTCCCAACCTCGACGTGGACGAGCTTCGATTTCTAACCTCTATAAATTTGCCGTCATTTCCTTGCTTGATGCGGTCTACTGGTAAGCCCTTTTGAGTCTTGTACTGGATTTCTTCATTGTCAGTGACGAATCCACCATTGCTCCTCTCCCGGGTAGCAAAAGTCGGTTTTCTCGGCTTGATCTTGGGGATGTCTCTGCAGACATCCATTGTAGCGCCGTGTAGTCCAACCGACTCAGATTCAGCGAAAGTCCCTCTTTCCATTTCTTAAAATTCGATCCGATGGGATCTACTGTTGGAAATGGAATTGCAGCTCCACGAAAAAGAATTGGCGAAAATAAAACAAAAGCGGTCTGATCGGCATCATGTGAATACTCGTAGAGAGAATTACATACATCATCCTGTAATCACCTTTGGGCGAGAATATGACGTGGTTGTCATTCTCAGCGTGTGGCCCAGTAAACATATTCTAATCCTTCATTGAAATCACCACCTTTAAGATTGTATGAACCCATAAGATCGGTCGTTTCTCATTGCATGTAATCATGTATCCTGCATGAATTAACACACTGATCACACCTCCTTTGGGAGTATGACCACGTAATAAAACATGGGAATATCCATGATATGGGGCGATATTTCTCGAATCCGATCGAGTGTGCCACTTTGGCGGTCACGACCAAATTGAATCCTTGAAAATCACTTTCGTATCAGGGATATAAACTTTATGTATCACATTCGATATATGTAATGCCCAGTATATTTGTTCGATTCATTAATGGTGATTAATTTAGAACTTGCCGACCATATGCGTGGTATTCATATTGAATTACCTTATGTTCGAAACCATGAAATACGAGAATAGGTAAGAAAATACCCACAATAATGAAATACATAGGGTTTATCATGTTTTCATATCATGAAACTGAGTAATGCTAAGTCGATATACAGGTGTAGAAATTTACGTCTGAATGCGTAGTACCAGTGAAATTCCCTCCGCGCTCGCGCGCCGTGGAAAGGTTCGGCCCGCGTGTGGCGGCCGATGGCGGCGCGTCACGTCGAGTCTGAAAGGTTGTGTTGGCCAAATTGGTTTGGCCGATTGACCGGTTGACCGTTGGCAGTCAGTTTGTGGATTGGCCGGTTGGCCGTTAACCGGTCGAGTTTGGCTAGTTGGCCGGTTGATAGTTCAACCGGTTGGCCGGTCAGATCTTTTGGCAGGTCGAATTGATATCTAAAGTCGGTCGGTCGGGTCGCGGGTCAGTTGTTGACGTCATCCGCGCGTCGGCTGACCCACGCGTCGGCCCTGACCCGTCGGCGCCATGCGCGAGCCGGGTCCCGGTGAAGCGGTTGGTGGTCGGTTTGGCCGAGGTCGGTTCTTGGCAGGTCGTCTTGGCGTCATCAATGGCGTCGACCCAGTTGGTTCGGTCTGGCGCGTGTCTTTGCGCGCCGTCGTCTTGTGGCGTGGCGGCGTGAGCGCGTGAAGGCGCGTCATGGCCGGGTTTCCGTGACGTCACCTTGCCGTTAATGATCGTCTCGTCGTGATTCAATATGTAAAAATATTTGAATTTTGGATGTATAGAAAAAATGTCGAAATTGGACGAGAATGTCAGGATTTCATAAAACCAAAAAAATTTCTCGAATCAGGTATGTTTTACAGGTTGATCCATGGTTAGCTCGATACCAAGCGTAGAATGCAATTTCTAACAACTAGTCACCGTGGTGAACTTTCCTGACATCATTTAATGGAGAAAAACCTTTGTAAAAATTACATACCTTTGGAATCTATGGATCTCTTTCTTTTGTTGATGCGGAATTGATGAAGAGTGCTCAGAAACTAGATCTCGAATCTCGAATGCTTCTCCCACGACGACCACTTTGAATGGCTTTGTAAAGATTGGAGTCTTTCTGGGAGCATTGTGAGGAGGAAATAACGTATGTGATAGAAAATGTGTCACCCCAGGGTTTGGGAGGGGCTTGAGGCTCTGCAAAGCAGAGTTAGGCCGCACGGGCCCTCTCGCAACGGGCCGGGCCGAACTTCGACCCGCACCCGATGACCCGTATAACATTAAGAAGCGATAACCTCGCAATTAGACCCGTCCAGTGGGTTTTAATACCGATTAATGAAGGCCGGCAATGAAAAACTTTGCATATATGATATTGGACATCAAGTTTTATATCCCCTTTCGTTGTATATCTGGAAAGCGAGTAATCACAGCAGTAATTGTAGAACTGTATTTTTGTTGTTTTTGGCTTTTTTTCTGCATTTACTATTTTTTATGTGGTTTCAACAAAATCAACAAATGTGATTAATTTTCTTTTGTTGTGGATATGAGTTCCGATAATATATTATTTTTGGAAAAAAATTACGAAATAAGATTTTCTTTATATTTATAGTTTTAGTTTTTGTTTTTTGAATACATATAAGGAAAAACAGGTAGTTTGTTTAGAATGGTGTCAATTTGTTTCATGATAATTTTAATAATAATGACCAAGTATATATATATATATATATATATATATATATATATATATATATATATATATATATATGAAGTCTTACTCAAAGAGGAATAAGGCCAGTCCAGTGCGGTAGTACAGAGACATGGGCGGCTACGGCCGATAACGACTATTTGTGGTGGGCCTCCTTTAAAAAAGCATGAATTTAATATCATGTGAGCGGAGTGGTTTTCGATATCTTTCCTGTAGTGGATTAAGTGTGGAGTTCACATATGGACTCAAGTGGATCGGTTGGCCTTTGTGGATATATAAGGCTTGCCTTATATATATATATATATATATATATATATATATATTTTTTTGTATAATAATTTACACTTGAGTGAAAAACCTTTGGATTCGACCAAATATTTTATAGAATTTAAAGACTAGTTCCATATATATATATTTTTAAAAGGGACACAGATTCAGAATCTCATTAAATATTTTTAATTGATTTTTTGTACGGAAATATGGCGAAAGAGAAAATAAGGTTAGTAAAGGCAAATTTAAAACGGGACAATGAAAGAGTAAAGAATATGATAAAGGATCTTAGACGAACTTTGGCTCCTCTCTCAAGGGATGTTGTTTTGGCATTTAAGTAAACACGTAAAATGAGAGTGATAAATTGCGTTCAGAAAAATTGACTTGGGAAAGGGGCTTGATGAAATATTGTGGTCATAGCAGCTTTGAGAGTCATGCCTCGAATACGAAAAATGGCTTGAATTTGTTGCTTATGGAAAGTTACATGTCTGAGCTTATACAAAACTTGCATTAAGGAATTCATCCACTAATAAACAGGTGGGTTTGAGAAAAACTGGCGATCTTGTGTATGGTATTGTCCGATTTGGAAGGAGAAAACCCGAAACTTGGGATCTGAGATTACAAAGTCACAATGATCTTTTTGGGCGAAGAACAAATTGAATGAATCAATTCTGTTCATTCCATGGGATTGTCTTAATTTTATATTTTAGATATGAAATCTGCATTAGTAATAGTTAATTTTTACGTCTTTATATAGATGCATTTATGATATTTATTTTTGTATGAATTATCTCGCAATGATATGAACATATTGCTAATGAACATATTTATTATTGTTTAAAATTTGTTGAGTACAAATTAGGTAAAGTTCGGTGACTTTAGACAAAACAACAATTAATTGCAAAAGTGGTTAATTGAATTTAGGTACCTTAGACGGTGATTGGGAACATAGTGAACTTTCCGACTCATACATGTTCGAGTGACACTTCCTGATTGATTTAACATTCATGTATTTTTGAGGGTGATTATAGTGCCTATTGTTACTATAGTGTCTGAATGACATTGCTTTACTAAGAACATCGTGCGTGAGGAACTTCAGTAAGGAGTTGAAAAATTAAGTAGTGTGATGATTAAAGATTTAGGGTATGAAAATTCGATATGCTTGGAAGCTAGCTCTTGAGGTTTCAAAATGTCAAGCCCATTGGGGAACTTTGACAATGTCTGACTGACATAAGAGGATCGTGAATTTGTAAGGACACCGGGAAAAGAACTCCACTATACGTATCACGTTTAACTAAGTAGCGTGGATGATGACATCATGGGGAGTTCCGAAGTACAATAGTCCTGAAAGGATATGTGAATTACTCTCTTTAAGGTTTGGTGGTACGTCTATAACTAAACTAAGGTCACTTCTGATAAAATTTGACACTTAACATACGAAAATGAAATAAAGAAACATTTAAAGCGAAATGTAAATATGATAAGTGAACCCAAGGTCACGGGTCACACTCTTATTGATGAGCAATAGTGCAAGCGTGATTAAGTTTCTTTATACTAAAGCTAGGGAACATGAAGATGCACTTGGGCAAAGAACAAAACATTGGAGAGATGCGTGCGTTATCTACGGCAAGGAAGATCGCCTCGTGGCTAGTAAGGCAAAGTGTTGATACTACATATTTGCTCTGCTTCATGAAAGTGGAAGTGGGGCAAGCGAAAATATCGAGTGGGAATCGACAATAGGGTAAAGAAGGAGATCTCAAGGAAAAGAACAAAAGTTTAACCCGACTTTGGAAAATGAAATAGAAAGGCTTCTTGAAAAGGAAGAACATTTCCAAGCTCAGAGCACATAATTGTGGTAATAAGGGCATTTTGCGTGATTCACGAGGACTCGAGAAGACTGCGAGGAGCCACGAACCATGTTGAAGGGATATAAAGCGCCTTCATGGAATTTCTTGAATGCCCTGAAAAAAATGGATATATGTAGGAAATTATTCAAAAGAGTAAAAGGGGAAGTGACCGTACGAGTTAGTAATGCGAGTGGCCAGAGCCTTATTCTACGTGATGTGTTGTTTCTGCCGACATCGTCGAGGAATTTGGTGTCAGTGTTAGCTTTAATTAAACTTGACTTTGAATTATAATTCCATGGACAAGGTGTTGATTTATTTCTAAGACAACAATTTTATGGTTCTGGTTATTCTATGATGGTTTAATAGTTCTTGATGTTGAACATGGTGAAAGCAATGAATGTTTTTTATATTTCATCGATTATTGATTATGAGAATAGCTTAGAGGTTTGGCATGCTAGACCTGGTCATATTGGCCAAAGTCGAATGAATCGATTAGCCAAAGAAGGCTTATTAACAAATCTAAACAAAGTCGAGTCGTCAAACTATGAGCATTGTTTAGCTGGAAAAAAAGCAAGAAAACCTTTTGGAAAAGGAACTAGAGTTGAATTTCCATTGCAATTAATCCATTCAGACATGTGGACCAATGAATGTAAGAAATTTAGATCTGAGACGATTTATTTCATCATTTATAGACGATTTCACTTGATATGGTTATGTCCATCGATTTCTGCAATCTGAAGCATTAGATTGCTTTATCAAGTTTATGAACTATTTCATCACATTTATGAAACGATTTCACTTGATATGGTTATAATACATCTAATTTCTCCCCTGAATCTATACCGAAGCATTAGATTGTTTTATCAAGTTTATGAACTTAGTTGAGAATGGTAGATAAGAAAATTAAAACCTTAAAAACCGATCGAGGTCGAGTATTTATACGTCAGTGTAAAATTATGTGATGAAAAGGGAATAGTCACGTCGATTGACATCCACCCATACACCCTTGTAAAGAGTGAGTTGCGGAAAGACGTAATAGGACCCTCCTTGAAATGGTTAGGTCAATGATGGCTCAAGCACATTTTCCAATCACCTTTTAGGGTGATGTTTTATTAACAACCACATTTGTACTTAACCAAGTGCCTTGAAGTCAATTCTTGCCACTCTCAGTATGGAGTTATGGACGATAGGAAACTTGACTGGTTTCTTAAAACCTTGGGGTTGTGCTGTCTATGTACATAATTCCTCTCATAAACATGGAAAATTAGGTCCAAGAGGAAATAAAATCATCTTCATAAGATACGAGTGAGCAATCCCCAAAGATATGTCTTGTAGGTCGTGAAGGTGGTAACATAGCGAATTTGAATCACGAGATGTCACATTCTTAGAGAATGATTTCCCAGACAGAGGACAATTATGTAGAAGACCTTTGTGTGTATGGCGATGGCCATATTGTTTTATATTGCTGGATAAGAATTGGATCCATTCTCTTCGAGTGGGAATGTTTTGGGAAATGATGAATTAGTTTCTAAAATCACTTGAACACACCTTGGAGTGGATCTGTATGCTTGTTAGTTCGAAGTGGGAGTATGATGAAATATATGAATCCTCCAAGCGAGCAGATAGATCAAGCGATTCCTCGATGGAGTCAATTTGAGATTGAAGTGGAAACATTTATTGTTACTCCACAAGATGAAGAAGAGCCAAAACATATAAAAGAAGCTCTCAATTATACTGCTAAAGAAAAATGGAAGAAGAGATAGAGTGATATGAAAACCGTCAAGTGTGCCAGAGTGGTTGATTACACAAGAGTAAACCGATTGGCCACAAATGGATCCTTAGAATTAAGTGTAAGGTTGATGGCACAATTGAAAGATACAAAGCCCGTTTAGTTGCAAATGGGTATACACAACAAGAAGGAATAGATTATGAAAAAACTTTTTCACCTGTTATCAGGTTTACCTCAATACCTTAATTTTAGCTATTGTTGCAAGTATGGACTTAGAATTACATCGAATAGATGTAAAGACTTTTTTTTCTCAATGGAGAATTGGACGAAGAGATCTATATGGAACAACCAATAGGTTTCGTAATTCAAGGCCAAGAAGAAAATAAAGTATGCAGACTTTTAAAGTCAATTTATGGTCTTAAGCAGTCTTCGAGACAATGAAACATTCAGTTTCATGATGTAGTAATGTCTCATAATTTTGAAATGGTTGAAGAAGATCCTTGTGTTTATATTAAGAGGTCGAATGACAAGTTAGTAATCTTGTCTTTATATGTAGATGACATATCAATAGCTGGAAATAGTAAGGAGTACATTTTAGAAATAAAAGGATGGTTGTCGTCTAAATTTGAAATGAAAGATATGGGTGAAGTTGCATATATCCTTGGAGTTAAGATTTCAAGGGATCGATAAAAGAAATTAGAGTCTCTTTTCACGAAGCGATACATCGAGAAAATCATGAAGCGATTTAGAATCTGAAGTTTGTAAACCCATAGATACTCCTATGGCAAAAGGCGAGACCTTGAGTCGAAGATTATTTCCTAAAACCTCAGAAAAAAAGGAACAAATGAGCAAAGTTCCTTACTTAAGTGCGGTTGGAAGCTTAATGTATGCTATGATGTGTACTAGGCCTGATATCTGTCATGTTGTTGGGATGGCTAGTAGATATCAATGTCCAGTCGAGAGCATTGGGAAGGCGGTTAAAAGGATAATGCGCGATATCTAAAGGGACACGTGGTATTTGTTGTATTTATCAAAGGAATTATACGCAATTAAGGGGGTATCACGTGTTGATTAGGAGGTTAGATGAAAAATCTACCTCTGATTTACATTCTTACTTTTCGATAATGGTGCCGTATCTTGGGTGGTAAGAAAGCGATTTTGCATAGCCACATCAATGATGAGTGAATTTGTAGCGTTACGGCCATTATCACGAGAAGGAATATGGTTAAGAAGATTCTTGAACATTTGATCAATAAGGAATGCCATAGAACTATAGTCATTAGTTGTGATATTCGGACGTATGGCTTTATCTTAAAGACCCCCAAGTTCCATCTTAAAAACTAAACATATAGATATAAAATACAATTTTTGTAAAGAAGACATGGTACACGAGAGAAGTGAATGGCGAAATTTTAACTACACTTGAGTAGTTTGTGGATCCTTCACAAGCTATACTAAAAGCTTACTTCCAGGAATGTCGAGTCTTTTGGGCTTCACGTAGGCGTTAAAGTGTATTTGAGTATGTACTTTACACATGCGGCTCGTAGGTATTTATTTGATGATAATATTTTATTTATTTATTTTATAAATGATAATGAAACATACATGAGCATTATATGTTAAATACATATGACGATAGAAATTATGTTGAATGAATGAGAGACTGACTGCTATGAGACGGTGCCTTAGTCACTTTGTGTGTACTAAGATGAGACAGTTTTCAACATTATTATCTAGGTGATATGTAACGTCCTGAAAATACCCTAACAGTTTTATAACATGTTTAGGGTGTAAAATAAATTAAATTATATTTTTTCGGCATTTAAATGACTGAAAACGAAAAATGATACAAACTCAGAAATTTACAGGAGCAAAATAAATTTGGTAAAAATGTCAAATGAGGACCTAGGGTCATAAATGAGGAGTGTAAATGTTAAAATGAAATAAAATGAAGTGAAAATGAAGCTTTAAAGTGAGAAAAATGAGAAAATGGGGTGGTGTGCGGAGAAGACAGGCAGTGAAGGTTTGGATTCAAGAGGCCCGAATGATGATTCTTTGAGAGACATTTCTCTCATTCCTCTCATTCTCTCATCTCAACTCTCTCTCACGCATGAACTCCTCTCTCAAACCCTCATCTCCCACACATTCCATTTTGAGAACCGAAAATAAGTGGAAATCGTCTAATTCTTCCAATCGTTCATCTCTTTGTCAAAGCTAAGCTTGATAGCACCTAAACTAACTAAAGCATTAGGCGATCTATGTGGTGAGCGTTTAAATTTGGAGTCAAGTAAAAACTAAGGTTTTGGAGTCCCTTCTTGTAAGGTAGGGTGTAACTCACAGTCACAGATGCATGGAAAGGCTAGAGTATTGGGGTGAAATCAACCCTATCTGGAAACCTAGAATGGTATTGATGTTCCTTTGTTTTTGCCGTGTTTGTCTTTAGAATAGGAGTTGGAGAAGATAAAGCTTGAGTTAAGATCAAGGCTGAAAGGAAATGAGACCAGAACCGACTCTTTTTGGTTTATTCTTCTTACTCATCTCTCCTCATTTGAGTTTTAAGTTATTCAACAAATACGCATTGTGCAATATGAACATGAATTTGTGCTACATTTGGAACGAAATGAGATATTTTGGTGGTGTAAAGTGATTTCAAATGCATCATCAAAAATTGCATGTGTGTTATTAAGAGCAATGAATGGGTAAATTTAGGGTTAGGTAGCTGTTTTGAAGGATTAAACATGAAAAGGGAAAATAAAGAAAAGCAACGAGAGAATACGGAAATTTTCATAACCCATTACGAAAACAAATTTTGCAAAGCTGCGAAATTTCGCAAGCCTTGCATACGAAATTGTTCTGAGCACAATCGACCATAACATTCACGATCAGAACTCCAATTCACGTGTTCATGGAGCTACTGCGAGGAAGCTCTTTGAGTCTAAGAATCTAACCATATGTATTGAATGTCAATTGGATTTCCCACGTATTTTCCTGCAAAGAATTGAGTTGGCACAGTGTACTAATTACTTGGTTGTGTTGGTGTTTAAGTTGGAGTTTTCCTTTCCGAATCCCAAGTGTGAGAGAATGAGCCAGGTGTGGGCATCGCAACCCCTGTGAAATAGGATTAAAAATGAAAAGTAAACCAATGCTAAAAAATGTTAAGGATTTTCTAAAGAGGGAGAAAATGTATGGAAAATTCGAGTAGAAGAGTAAAACTGAATAGAACTCTGGGTGCCCGACTAATAATATGATTGTTAATTGTATTGGAATGAGGTGACGAGGGAGAGCTTTGTGGATTGTCAGTTCCAGTTGGAATCAGAGGTCTGTGAGCTTTTTGGTTTGTTCTTGACTCTCTTTTGTTTCCATTTTGGGTTGTTCTCCACTTATCTCTCACAATTCCAAAATGTTTGAATGATTACAAAATGAATTTGAATTCTTTGAAATGATTTATAAGAAAGCATATTGATTTGTTTTAAGTGATTTGAAGCCCGATTGATTGTGAAATGATTTGCGTATGAAAAATTGCATGAGTATTGAAAAATATGAATTGCTTGTATAAATGTATATCTTATCTTGTATTTTCTATATGAATAGTTTGAGGCAGCCCTTAATAGAATGTTAATCGTTAAATTCGAGTTGAGGATAGGTGGTATACAGTAAGGAGATTAGTCGCGATGCTATGACGAGCGTGTGATGTGTCCTCCATTCAGTAGCCCGGTGGGACGATATCGATAGTGTTCATGAATTGATTTTAATAGCCGGTCGGCTAGTGGGACGTGGCCGGATCGAATATATTGCACGAGTGTATATACGATTACCAAAAAGATTATTATCTAATCCCACGACGGCGCCATAAAACTTGTTAAGCAGGACCCAGATGTATACGAATTTATGGCGTCATCACTGGAACTATTATCTAATCCCCGGCCAATGATACCATAAGACTCGTTAAGGCTACATGAAATAAATTATTTATGGATCAAACACCTATTAATTTGAGACTTATTACCCAGGGACTATTGTCACAATCCTCATTAAATAAACCATTAAACTTGAGTGTGAGTTTCTTTAGAAGTATCACTTGATTAAAGATATTTTTGTAAAAAATTAAACATTTTCGTGTGGTTTTGATCCGGTATACTACAACGATTGCACTTGGTCGACAGTATTAATAAAATGGTTTAAGTCCAGATATCGATCTCACGGAGATCTCGAAATTTTTCAATCAACTACCCGACTACCTTAAGCTCAATCTTATTTTGGAGATATCACGATAATGAGATTTTGCTTTGAAAGCTTGGAAATGAATGATGTAAAGAAAAATGAATAAGCCGATAAATGAATTGAATATTGAAATATGAGATAACGAATTTAGATTTAACGATTATCTCACAAAAGAAAACATTGAATAATGACTATTGTGAAGGAATCGAATTCCTACGAGTTTGTCTTGCATCTTTGGTTTACGAGCTACGAGATCTTTAAAAGCGAGTCGAGGATTAATATGAGTGTATTTGGATCTCTCAGTACCACCGCGATTCATTAAATCTCACCTTAGCTGTTCCTCTGAACACGGGGTGAAATAACTACTTTAAAACTAGTTGCCTTGTTACGGGTATTTTTCTTTCTGATACTTCATACACGAAACATGAATTGCAGACTAGCTCACTTAGTGAAAGTCGTTGCTGAGGTTGCCTTTATGCGGTTCTCGCCCCCTGAGAATTAGAATAGCTTACTCTTTCGTAGTTGGGTCCTTGCTAACCGCGGGATTGAATTCATTGAATTGAGGTGAACTCTCTGTCTACTTAAATTTATAACTCACTCGACTCATTCTCGATTCTGAGCGAGAGGAAAGAGGATGTGATGATTTAAATATCACGAGGCGCATTAGATCGGCGATATCGGGTTGAATACCTTCCCGAGTGACTTACTCTCATAAGCTGCCTTCTACGTGTACGGAGGGCACCTCACGGAAATCGGCGAAGCAACCTCGTTATGAAGTGAGGCTGAAATCAGGGATCAGTTCAAGAACTACTTATGAGCCAGTGAGTCGATTTGGCATCTGAGTTCGAATTTATTATGAATGAAATCTTTGCGGGAAAGATTGGCTCGACAATAGCGTCAATTCAATGGAAGGTGGGTTTCTAAATTCTTGATTATACCATCTGTTGAAACTGGCGATCGAGAAAACCACGTAAACGAGGCTTGGGTGTTGAAATCCCAAAGAGAATTTATCTGGAATTCAATGACAGACAGTAATTTTAAAGAAATAAACATACGCATTATTTTGATCTTCTACATTGCGTTGAATCCAAATTAGAGCGAAATACAAACTAAGCTAATCTAAAATAAAATGGAAAGAACGAAAACAAAAGAAAGAAAAGAAAAAAGAAAAGAAAAGAAAAAAATAAAAATACGGGAGCCTTGATATCAGGATCTCTTTCGAAGTGCGCGAGAAATTTGCTTTTAATTGGGCGACCGTGTTATAAGGTTAAAGTTGGGCCTAATAATTCTAATGCGATGTTTTGTCGTTTCCCAATGGGCGGCCCGTGTGCTGACCGGTCGCGACCTCGAAGCCCTTTAATGGCGACATCGGTTAGTTTGGCACTTGTTGCGGCATTTATGTTAAGTCGCGATATTCCTTTGTTTTCTTACGAGCACCTTATCGCCGGCGACGAGGAATCAATGTCGCGACATCAACCTTATTCTCTGCAACCTTTAAATGATGGTTTCTGATGTCGCGACATCAATCTTTTGTCGCGACATCACTCTATGGCTCCACAGGTTTTAACTGTTTGTTCCTGATGTCGCGACATCGATCTCTTGTCGTGACATCATTTCGTATCGCCGTGAGTCCTTCAAGCGATGATTTCGTGCCAGACATCAATCTCTTGTCGCGACATCACTTTATGGCTTTGCAGCTTTGAACTGGTCGTTCCTGGTGTCGCGACATCGATCTACGTCAGCGACATCGACTTGAATCTGCTGACCTTGAACTTGGGTCTTCTTAGCCAGCGACATCAATCTCTTGTCGACATGAGCACCAGTCTTTGAGCTTTCCATTGATGGTTTCCACGATGTGACGCTTCGATCTCTTATCGCGACATCAACTTTAAGGCGTAGCGTATTTGGTATCTTCTTATGTCGCGACATCGATCTGCTGTCGCGACATCGGCTTAAGTCTCTGCGACCTTGGCCCGAAGCCCGAGTCTCGTGCTTCGCGACCTCGATCTCTTGTCGCGACATCCAGTTATGGCGCTGCGGGGAACACACCTTTGGTTGCTTTTGGTGTCGCGGCCCACGTCGGTCTATCGCGACTCGACTTAAATCACGCCAGGTTTCATCTTTTGAGCTGTCATAGCGTCGAGGTGCTTCTCTTATCGCGACCTCCATCCCTTGTCGCGGCGTCGATCTTGAGTCGACATCACGATGTTGTCAGCGACATCATTTATCTTAAGTCTACGGTTAGTCTTGATTTGCTACATTGTAATGCACATCGCTGACACTGCATAAGTTTCCTTGAATTTTCCACGATGTCGCGACACATAAGCTGGGCAATCTGAAGCCAGCTACTGTTATTAGTTGCCAATTTGCTTTCATTTACGCCTATAGTTTTACATTTTTACTCCACTTAGATTCGCTGCGTTTTCTCTGCTTTTTCTTCTTTCTTTCACACTCCCTGCTAATATGAATTGGTGAGTTTCTTCACTAATTTTACATATTAATTATTCCTTTTCGGATGAAAATCAATCGAGAAAAATAGTTAAAATAGATGACTTTTAAGCTCGTGATCTCACAGCTTAAAGTTTTCCTTGTCCTGTGAAAGGAAAAGAAAAAATTGTTTGTCCCTCGAACAAAGGACATTTTAATTACGTCTTGCGGTGTGATCAATTTTAGTTGAAATCTGAGAATGCATTGTTTTCTATACATCTAACTGAGTCCGGTTCAAGGTTAGTTTTTAATCTTTATAGTATGAAAACTAAGTACATTTGAGTGTTTACAAACCACATAATCATTAGATCTGTTGAATAATAAGATTATTTTCCTTTCGTCTTCATCTTGAGTCACTTAACTCCTAAAGTCCTTCCACCAGTTTTGATTGTTTCCATATTTCAATTCCATAGGTTTGTTTTCATATTGATCTCCACTTGTAGGTGATTTCAATGAGATCGATTAGGTCTTTTGGGCTTATATTGTTGGGCTTGGGTAATGGGTAGGATGGAAGGAATTTTAGGTTAGATTACCCTGAACCTTTTTCTCTCCCTCTTATGCCCCTTTCTTTCTTGTAGTTTCTTTAGCCAACTCCCCTAAACTTCATGTTTGGAACATCTTCTTTAGTGTGATTCGAGCTGCCTGCCCACATTTCTCTTTGGCTATTTGGGAAATTTCGCTTTGTTTGTGCATTCGGGGATAGTGCAATGTTTTACCTTTTTAGGCTTTTCCCAACACTCTTAGCCGAACTTTGGGTAAGTAACCCATACCGGATGGCATTAGAGTGCTTGGTGTTGAAACACCCCCAAGAACAATTGTTCGAGTTAGGCAGCGAAGATGGAACTTATCCACATGGCTTTCTTTTATTGCATTTACGCTCTTTGCTTTTTCTTTTCCTCCCTTTTTGAGTTCTCAAAACATATACTCCAAAAACTTCATTTCTTTCTTCCTCCTTGAATTCTGGGTATCGTATGTTCTTTCTTGAAGGATTGATTTTTTTAGGATGGGTTGGGGTTTCCATTGGCTTATTTTTTGAAAAATAGGCTTGTTTGGCTCAATTTACGGAACTAAGGTATGTCAAAAGCCGACATATGAATAAGGATGGCTAGAATGGCTCAAACTATCCGAATGACTGTATCATCTCTTGTCATTTGTATCGCTGGGATTTCGCCTCGACCCGATAATACAACGAATTACAGAATTTAGTTAAATAGTTAATGACTAACCATAAGGATTATGACTCATTTTGTTGATGGTAGTTAAATTACTTGATATTCAACGGGTTCCTTGACTTATTGTTCGTCTGACAAACTCGAAAATATGTCTTGTTCATATTGTATTACCTTCCTGTGCGGACTTATCGGTTAGGCTTGAGTCACTTTTTGCACTTTGTGTTTCAATCAAACTGTATTCATTTGGCCCTTATTCTACATTTCAGCTTATTCCTAATCTAACTGCTTCATTCAATTCATCTCATTACATCTCAGTCGGTTTTATTCTTGAACTAATTCCTACTTTTATTTTCCCATTGTCTGACCCATAAGCGACCTGAAATTTATGAGCGAAATAACACGATAATTCATTTCAAATTTATCATTTTATTTCTACGATTCAATTGCAAATGTTGGATACACCGAGTATGGGCTTTGGGAGAGGTAAAGGAGGAGGTCGGTTTGGGAAGAGTCCTATCTCTTTCTTTTGGAAGGCGACCTTAAAGATATTAAGGGGGATCAGGGTGCAGGGTATTGAATGAAATTTGGGAATGGAGGAAATTTCATTTCCCTTCTTTCCTTTCTCTTCTTGGTTTCCATTCTCGACTTGATTTTCAATGAAGATCTCATTGGAGGGATCAACCTTCTTGTTTAGCTCATCTTGTCTCTTCCCGACAGTTCATTGTGTTTTTTCCGTTTAGGTCATTATTTCGAGAATTTGGAAAGATTATTTGATATCGAGATCAATTTCTAGCCATTCTTTACGCTGTAGGATTCGATCCTTTTGCTTCTTGTCTACATCATCGACTTATTCTGAAATATTTTTGTAGAGACTTGTATAAAAATTTGAATCCCTTTATTTGTTCTCCCGATTTGGCTTCTGTTCGACCTCTCTCTTTTCTTCATGATGGTTAGGGTGAATCAGCTCAATGATTGTTATAAAAAGATTCATGATCGACGAGTTTACGTAGAAGATCGCGATCTCTTTCCTTGTTTCTTTCTTGAAGTCCTCTCTTCTTTCTTTGAAGAACCTCTTTCATGTTCTTCTCTTCTTCCAGTTCTTCTTTGTTGTGAAGTCTCTTAACAACTCTTTTTCATAGAAAACTCCTGAATTCTTGTTGCCACGTTCACTCTTTTTCTGTCTTCCATCTTCTTACGGATGGCATTGGGAGCCTCAGTGAATTGTTCTCTTGTTCTCCCCCTTGAGCCTCCTCTGCTCTGCGAATGCATTTTGCATAGGAGGAGAACTAGCTAGGGATGGAGAAATCTAAGGGGCTTCTAAAATTCTGCTTCATCGTAGATACTGCAAATGTGGAAGTATTATTTTCGAGGGAGGATTTCCTAGATTCTCTTCTTGGCGGCAACTGATCTCCTCTTCTTGTCTTGCGTTTGGAGCTTCTTACATGGTTTTAATCAACACTTTTCTTTTGGTTTTGGGTCCCTTGCTACATCAATCGATGGGAGAGGTGATGTCGTAGGGGCTTTTTCTTCTTCTTCATTCCCTTCACCACAGGCCTTTAAACATAAAGCAGTTATTTGTTCTTTGGGTGAGGGGATCTCTCTTATTTCCTTCATGGTACCTCATTATAGAATTTTCAATTACTACTCCACATTGAGCTTGTACCCCTTCGAATAGCGTAAAGCATTGTTGCTTTCACCTTTCTCCTTGCTGTGCACACATGCTTGGTTGGAACGAAAGCGAGAGACCCGAAATAGAGACCATGCCTTAGCCTCTCAGGTGAGGCTTCCCACATTCGAGTTTTTGGTGCTCTTCCCTTTAATCTCGATTTGTACTTTTCCGTCGGTGAGCTTTTTGTGATCTTTTAAAATTTGGGTTTTTCAGAGCTTTTTGAACTTGGACCCACGTGCTTGTTGCCTGCCATTCCATAAAGAACTTCGTTAATGGCCTTGGCTCCATTATGGTACCATTACTCCTCGACGAACACGATGTTGTCTTTCCACTGATTTGAATAAAATTCTTTCACCAGCTTCTTTGCGTAACTGATTTTGATGAGCGAAAGTTTCCCATTACACTTTGTTGATCATCACCTTGAAGGGGTAATAGGGTTTTACGAATCTTCTTTACTGCTTCACAGAACCTTGTTGGCATAGTGCTTCTTCCGGTTGGAATAAGCTTCCTCACGATACAAAATCTTACCCTTAACTTCTTCTCTTACTCTTCTTTTCCCTTGTCTGTTCTTTCTTGAAGCTAGCAGTACCTACGGGTGCTTACGTGAGCATCTCTTTGTGGTTCTTCTATTGGATTTCTTCTTACGGTTGCACATATTCCTCCATGATCTCTCAGGGTTAGGGACAAGGTTTGAGGTTTCAGCCGTTTGAAAGCGGAAGGAAGAGAAGTTTTAGAGTGGAAGGCTGAGTTTTAGGGTGAGAATCGAAGGAAGGGAGAAGAAGACAACGGTTTGGAGGGAGAATGAGTGGATTCTCAAATAAGTTCACCAGTTAAATCAAATTTTGTGATTTACTTATTGTTTTTATTAAATTTGCATGTCGCGACTTCATTACAAAGTTACAGAAATTATATCGCGTCATTAAAATTAGAGGCGAGAAATTTCGCCTTGACGTGAAATTTCAGTGATGTCGCGAGCATAATGCGACTTTGGTGGGACGAGTGGATCCACTTTGATTTGCAAACAACGGAATTATTCTCTATGTATGATGATGTCGCGACGACTCCCTACGGAGAATTGCTCTTGTCATGACTTACGTCTTTTTCTTCCGCCAATCTTGGCGAGTCAGACTTATCGATCTTAAATACAGCGAAGCTAATCGATGTTTGCTGCTATATTTTAATGAGCAGAGGGTTTTCATTCTTTATAAACTCTAATCCACCCGACATAAATAAATCAATTTCACCACGACCCAGTTCATACATGTATTGATTAAATTTTCACAAAATTTGGCGCTAGGGAAAAAATGCTTCCCTTGCCTCCTGTATCCCTTCACGTGAATTCTTTGGAGTCGTTTCGGTGTCTCTTCTCTCATTTCCTCGCATTTTTGCCCTGCAAGCACTCTATGACATTTGAGAAAGGATTTGATTCACATGTAATTACTTCCTAGATTTCCAAATAGTCACTATATAGAAAATAAAACTTTAGAAGAAAAAAATCAAGTGAATTCTAAATAAAATTCAAAATTAGAAATTGAAAGTCTTTTGGGTTGCCTCCACGTGTTTGCTCAGTTTGAGTCGCCAAATTTTGGACTTAGCTGCTTCTTCTTTCTAACAAGGCCTTTCTTGGAGCTCTTCCATTCCTTCCTCCTGCTTAGATAGTGCTTGATCTTTGTCCATGATTGACTTTGAATTCTTCTCCGGTGTCGGTCAGCCAATGTTCTTTGCTCCCGAATGTATTGCCCTGACACCAACGTGTGGCCCAGCTCATTTGGATTTAAACTTTCACAGGCTTGATTTGATGCAGAATTAAGCAATTAGAACTGTTCCTGCTCCCGAACTCTTTCCACGGGATCCTTTGATCATGCCATTTCTTTGTCTTATCCTTGTAGATTCTAGCATTATCATAGGCTTCATTTCTCGATTCTTCGATTCGAGACAGGTTAGACGATCTCTCTTCCACAGCGGTTTTAAAATCAGAGTTCAACTTCTTGATGGCCAGCATTTGCCTTGTATTCCGATTCGGTAGGTGGCGTGGCTTGCGAAAACACTTACGTAGGGGCGTTCGATGGGGTTTTGTATGTAGTTCGCTAGGCGAAGTGCGTCATGGTAGAAGACCGATCCTTCACCTTGGGCTCACGGTCTTTCAGTATTCTTTTAATCTCCCTGTTGGGAAATTTGCGCTTGTCCCGTTGGTGCGGGGATGATAATTAAGACTCATTACATGCTTGATCCCATACACTGCTCATAAGTTTGCAAATATTTTGTTTCAAAATGGCTTCCAAATCCATGATAGTTAAGATTGTTTGAATCTACTCAGAAATATTTTTTTGCGAAGCTCACTCTTTATCCATTAGCATCATTCCTTGAATGACTAAAAGCTTCCCACCCATTTGGAAACATAATCAAGTAGCAGCCGGTATGTATAGGTTCCAGAGCCAGTGGTGGGAATGAGATCACATCAAAATCTATTCCCAGCATTACATAATTTGCACCAGGTATACCTCTTGGGGCATTTCATTTTAGCTGCTTGATATTTTCGATCTTTTGGCATCTATCAGATTTCACCCACTCGGCCTGATCTCGAGAAGATAGTGGGCGATAAAGCCCGGTGGGTAGTATGAGTTGTTCTTTCTCTGAAAAATGACCCCATATGGTGCATGGCGTTCATTCGGAATTTTCCTTGTTCATTTCACGGCACACATCTTCTTATTATCATGTGAAACTTTCTTTTAAAATAATAGTGGATCATCCCGAATATAATACTGTTTGTCGAGTTACGAGTTTCCTCTTACATTTGGTAAATGAATTACGAAGAGATTACTCCGCAATAAATAGTTCACTAATATCGGCATACCGTGGAAGTTGGAGGAAGCTTTAAGCGATTTAACTCGTCGGGAAGTTCTCATCGATATTATTTTCTCTTACTTGATGGTATTATTTTCTCTTGACAGTGAGTGACTATCACATTTGTCACCTTTATCCGCGTCTCAGTCAAACTCTTTACTGATAGCGCCCACCTTATCGATCTTAAGCAAACCTTCTTTGACATCGGGTGCTTGATTCTTTGTGATCGGTATGAATGATAACATGGGATCCCAAGGAAATGTATTTACTGAATTTTCTGAAGCAAATACTGTATTTAGCATCTCACTTTTCGGTTGTTGAGTAATTTTCTTGTGCTTCATTGAAGGTTCTACTAGCATAGTATATGGTCTGAATATTTTCTCCTTTCTTTGCCACCCCAGAATGACTCGAATTTAACGAAAATCACGCGCCATACGTTATTTAAATCACGATCCCATTATGGTGCATCCATTATAGGTGCTTGAACGATTTGATCTTGATCTCTTAGCGACCTTGCGGGAGTCGCCCGAAATTAAACCTTGTATCCTTCTCCCGTTAATGCGCATGAGTGGTGCATTTATTTTTGAGAAGTCCATGATGAATCTCTATAAAATCCGGCGTACCCAGCTCGACTCCTTTTCGCATGGTAGGGGGTGCGAGAGTTTGATAATGGATACAACAGGTTAATTACACTTCTGATCCGATGGCAGAAATTTTATGCCCAGAACAATACCTTGTTACCATAAATGACATTTTCCCGATTCGGTCTTGATTTGTTTGTCTTGGCATTTTTGAAGCCTTGTTTTCGGGTTCTTGAGCAACGTCAAAGCTGGATCCATGAGTGAAGTCATCCATAAAAATTTCCATAACTTCTTGACAATTAGAATATTGACATCATACACCTTTGGAATGTGGCGGGAGCATTACACGGCCCGAATGGCATCGCTTACGTGAGGTACCGTAGGAGGCGTGTGAAGGTGGTCTTCTCTTGGTCCTCGGTCTGATAGCAATGCGATTGTATCCACGAATACCCGTCAAAACAAAAATGAGGGTGTCCTGCTAGTCTGTACAACATTTGATCAATGAAGAGCTGAGGAAATGATCTTTTAAATTATTTGTGTTCGGCTTCTTTTATGTCAATCACGTACCCTCAATCCCATCAGCGTTCTTGTTGGAATCATTCATTTTCATTGCGGGATCAAAATGCTCGCCACTTCTTTGGAACCAGTAATTTGGGCACCCGAGGGTATCTGAAATGCATAAGATAAAAACAGACATTCGACCAGTTTGATTACCTCCCTTCCCCAACCACTTCCTTAAATCCTTTGGATTCTGATCTCATTACAGTGTTTACAGTTGACGGGGTTCTTCTAGAGATTACAGTATGATAATGCCTGATGATGGATGATATATTTCTATGCTCTTCAGATTACGCAATGACTCGTTCCTCCATCATCACTAAATCTAGGGAGATAATCAACACTGGTCTTCTCTTTGGTGATTAAATGGCATACTTGAATGACAGCAGCTCTTTCGACAGCCTCTATTTAGTTCTTGATGAATTTCCGCTTTCATTATTTTCCCCTTTGTCATTCTGTTTTAGCGGACTTCAGCCACGGTTTCTATAGATGAAAGCTGTTGTATGAATTGAGAGTAGTCATCTTGATATCTTTGAAATTCATCTATTTTTTCATTGATAAAAATTTGAAACGTGATCATTGTGAGCGGGGTTGTAGGTATAGACATCATCATTTACATTGCGATTTTCTCATCTTATATCTATATTATGCATGGCACGATCAAGTTGAAGCGTGACTTCTTCTCCAACCCTCAAGGTAAGAACTCCTTTTGCATGTCGATCGGGGCGAAGCTCCGAGTAGCTAGGAATGATTACACACAGGTAGAGAATGTGTGAATCTTAACCCCAGTATCGCAGGAATGATGAAGTCTCTTGGAAAACAAATTTCCCAAGCGGTGACCGATTTTATCTTTGAGACTCCTTCGAGGTTTCACCATCGATATATGCGCCGTTTGAAGAGTAACAGTGGTGGAATAACCTCCCGAACTTAATTGTAGCGACGAAGAGGCGTCAAGTTTATACTAGCTCACGGTCGCGAAGAGCTTTTGCGGAATTGATTCCTCCACGTGATCTGAGGGTGTAAAGGCTCCTGGGTCCTTGTCTTTTTGCGGCAATTCTTTCTTTGTACGAAGCCTTGCAGTGAGTGAGATTCACGATCCACTAACCACACTATCTTTCTTTTTCTTGCTCAGCATGTCCTTTGGGAATTTTGCATAGAGTGGCATACGAGTCACCACTTACGTAAGAGAGCGTGCCGATCCTCCCAGCTTACGAAAGGTTTTGAAGCAACGCAAGCGCTCCTATCTTGGATTCTGCGGGTCTGTGGGAAATGGAATGCGGTCTGAGAAGCCTTTGATATCCTTTATGTGTCACTCCTTCTTTCTTTTCTCCAGTGCTTCTTCCTTTTACGGGCTTTCTTCTTCTTTCTTTCTTTGTCATTTTTCTTTCATCTTTAACTCCTTCACACTTCTAAGGCACCTGACCATGCGGTCTTTTGAGTTCTTCTTTGTGTCACTTGGGAAGTATCTTTCCTGCAGCTTTGCGGGGTTAGGGCCAGGCGCCCCCTTGTGTCTCGGGTTCTCTTTGGGGATGCATTGGTGGTATTACGAAAAATTTGAGGAATTGGCGCGTGCTTCGTCTGAAACTTTTTGTTCATGAAGGTTATTAAGCTTACTTTATTATCCAATGAAATGCGGCATACGTTCTTAGGTGGGCCCTCACTCGGCCACGATATTCATTTACGTGTTCATTTCATACGCTTCTTGCTCTTGGAACCTTAGTAGGTTGTTATTAACCACATTGGGGTTATCCGTACCTTGGGCCTTGTGAGAAACCCATACCGTATGAGAAGTTCTCTGGTTCCTCAGTCTTTGGGTGATAATGTCTTCAGCGGGTTAGTATTGGGTTTGAAATGGTAAGTTCTTGGCTCACGGATCTTAACCTCTTCGACATCATGAATTGTTCTTGGCGACTCTCTCGGCCTTTCCTTCAATAACTCTCTTTCAAATTGCTCCTATCTCATGGTGAGTGTGTGTCTTCCTTTCTTGCTTGTCCGGCCCGTATAATGGCATCAACAGCCTCATGGTTGTCATCTTGCTTTCGGCTCCATGATCCACCTTTCTCTGTTTGCTTCCTCTTGAAACTTAGAAGGTTTTCATATTGCATTAACCCGAGTCTTCAATCGCTCTCTTGCCTCTTGACACTTTTTCGGCAGATGCTCCACAAACATCAATGATCCTTTGATATATCGATCAAGGCATGATATACAATGTCATCACGGAATGCGAATCCTATCCCATTACATTGGACATCTTCTCGGCAACGTTTGAATCTTTCCCCGAAGCTACATCTGAGGCTTTCATCCCCACGATGAAACCTGATGATTTCCCTCCTCCTCTACGAGAGTGAGGGCTGGGAAAAGAATCTACCTAAATGAGCCTCTGCGCTCCTCCCAGTATCGAACGAGCCGTATGGTAAAGATTCATTTTAGGCTCTTTGTATCTTAGAGAGGGGAATAGATGCAATTTAATGACTTAGGTCTCACCCGTTCAACTCAACATGATAGCCATCACGAGGAAATCTTCCCAGGTGCTCGTTTGGGTCTTTAATTAGGATGACCGATGGCGATCTTCTTGGACCATGAAGTAGTGAGTCGTGGTTTAAAGTTCAAAATTGTGCATCAATAGGCCCAATTTGTCACGATTGCGAGTACTCATCTTGAATAATCGGCTTCGGGAGAAGTCCTCCACATGAGTATCCCGATTGATTAGGCCTTCTAGCTGCTTCTCTATGTGCTTCATTCTGATCTTGTCTTTCATCTGCCATGGTTGAGTTTTCTGCCTTCTTTATCTTTCTCGAGAAGCTTGAGGTGTTCTCTCCTAGTGCATTAATACCAACTGGAATCGGGTCAGTGTTATTTCTGTGCGTTAAAATTTTGTCCCTGAAATCAAAACACACTTACATTAATAGGATGAGTCTGGTCAACAAATATTTTCAATATGGTTTGTTAAAGGTTAGTGGCTAAAAATACCCACTGCTTGAAAAGCTATTTTTGTTCTTTTCTTCAAAATGTCCAAATTAGCATTTCCTTCTTTCGTCTGAATATTGATTTACTAAATTCTTTCGATCCCCGGCAACGGCACCATAAAACTTGTTGACTGGATCAGAGTATGTACACAAGTGTATAACACAATTACCAAAAGATTATTATCTAATCCCCGGCAACGGCGCCATAAAACTTGTTAACCGGACCAAAAGATGTATACAAATTTATGACATCATCACCTAAGGACTATTATCTAATCCCCGGCAACAATACCATAAGACTCGTTAAGACTACATCAATAAATTGTTATGGATCAAACACTATTCAAATTTGGACTTATTACCCAAGGATATTATGCAATCCTCGATAAATAAACCATTAAACTTGAGTGAGTTTCTTTAAGTATCACTTGATTAAAAGATATTTTTGTAAGTAAACCATTTTTCGTGTGGTTTTGATCCGGTATCTTTATAGAATTACCCACGAATTAAACAAAGTAATAAAATGGATTTAAGTCGAATGCTCGATCCACGGAGATCTCGAAATTTTCAATCAACTACTGACTACTTAAGCTCCATACTATTTTGGGCGATAATACGATAATGAGATTTTGCTTTGAAAGCTTGAAATGAATGATGTAAAGAAAAATGAATAAACAATAAATGAATTGAATATTGAAATATCAAAATAACAAATTTAGATTTAAGTTATCTACAAAAAGCATTGAATAATCAGCTATTGTGAAGAATCAATTCCCTACAGTTTTATGCTGCATCTTTGGTTTCACGAACTACGAGATCTTTAAAACTAGTCGAGTTAATATAGTGTATTTGGATCTCTCCATACCACACGAGTTCATCATCTCACCTTAATTGTTCTCTCGAACACAGGGGTGAAATCTACTTTTAAAACTAGTTGCCTTGTTCTGGGTATTTTCTTTCTCGATACTTCATACCTGACATGAATTTGCGAGACACGAGCTCCTTCAAGTGAGTCATTCTTTGATTTGCACTATCTTGGTTCCTCACCCTCAAAATTAGAATAGCTTACTCTTTCCTTGATTAGATCCTTGCTAACACGGATCGAATTCACTATTCGAATTGAAAATTGAACTCTGCAATACACTTAGAATTTATAACTCGCTCAGCTCATTCTCGGTTACAAGCGAGAAGAGGATGTATTGATTTAAATATCTGAGGCGCGTGGGTCAATGATATCGAGGTTCAAATACCTTCCCGAAATTGTTTCTTACTCTCATAAATGCCTTCTCTGTGTCACCCAGAGGGCCTCCTGGAAATCAGTGGCTCGCCTGGGTGTAGGTGAGGCGAAATCGGGATCAATTCTCAGAACACGCAAACCCGGCGTCGATTTAACATCGAAGTTCGGCTATTATGGATAATCTGCGGAAAAGATTATTTCGACAATAACGTCAATTCAATGGAAGAATTTAGGTTTCTAAATTCTTGATTATACCATACAATGGCTTGCTGATCAAGAAAACCACTTTATAAATCGGAAGGCGGGTGTTAAATCCCAAAATTTATGCAAATTCGAAACAACGAGACGGTGAATTTAAGAAATAAACATCTGCATTCAGCTCAATCCTTTATAGCTAACGTTCAAATCCAAATTAGAACGAAATACAAACTAATCTAATCTAAAATAAAATGGAAAGAAAAACGAAAACAAAAGAAAGAAAGAAAAGAAAGAAAGGAAAAGAAAAATAAAAATCTGAGGCCTTGTGTGAATCTCTCTTTCAAGTCAAAATTTGCTTTTACTGTTGGTAAGCGACCCGTGTTATAGGGTTACAGTTGGGCCCTAATTCCAATGCAACCTTTTGTGGATTTCCCAATGGAGCGCCCATGTGCTACATTCAGGTCAAGTACCAGCTCTTAATCGCGACATCGATTAGTTTGGCACTTGTTGCAGCTGATTATCGATAAGAATCATGATATTCCTTTGTTTTCTTGCAAGAACCTTATGTCGGAGACAGAATCAATGTCGCGACATCAACCTTTATTCTCTGCAACCTTTAAAAGATGGTTTCGGTAGCGACATCAATCTTTAATCGCGACATCACTTTACATGGCTCCGCGTGTTTTTAGCGTGCGTTCACGATGTTGAAGCGGTGATCTCCTTGTCGTGACGCTCGACTCATATCTTATGATCCTTCAACGGATGATTTACGATGTCAGCGACATCAATCTCTTGTCAGCGACATCGCGCTGTAAAACTCTGCGGCTTTGAATTAGTGCCGTTCTAATTAGCCGGCGACATCGATCTCTTGTCGCGACATCGGCGAGTCTCTGCTGACCCAGACTTAGAGTCTTCTTATGTCGCGACATCGATCTCTTGTCGCGACATCAACTTTAGTCTTTGAAGCTTTCCATTGATGGTTCCTGATGTCGCGACATCAATCTCTTGTCGCGACATCAACTTTAGGAACTGTAACTGTGAACTGGTATCTTCTTATGTCGCGACATCGATCTCTTAACCAGCGGCGTCGGCAAACCTGCTGCGGCCTTCAAGCGAGAGCAAAGTCTCATGCCGGCGACCTCGATCTCTTGTCGCGGGCATCGGATCTGGCCTTTACGCGGCTTACGCTGGATTGCTTTTGGTGTCGCGGCTGTCGGTTCTTTGTGCGACTCACGAGAAACTAAATCACATCGAGTTTCATCTTTTGAACGTCATAAGCGTCGAGTGCTTCTCTTGTCGACCTCCATCCCTTGCCAGCGACCTTCGATCTTAGGCTCAGCGACATCCGCGATGTTGTCGCGACATCATTTCTTAAGTCTACGGTTAGTCTTTAGTTGCCTACATTGTAATGCACAATCGCTGACACGCATCAAGTTTCCTTCGAATTTCTGATCTTCGTGACACATAAGCTGAATGATACAAGCCCAGCGCAACAGTAGTTACGAGTTGCTCATTTTATGCCTGCCATTTTTTGTATTTTACACACCGATTCTTTGCATTTTTCCCTCTTGCTTTTCTTCTTTCTTTCCACACTCCTGCTAATAACAAATTGGTGAGTTTCTTCATAATTCTGCATATTAATTATTCCTTTTCGGATGAAAATCAAACAGAAAAATGGATTAAAAATAGATGACTTTTAAGCTCATCACCGTACTGTGTTATAAAAGAAAATGTTTTTATACCGGCCTACATTCAAGCGGGATCGTTCCAATGATTACGTTATCATTTCAATTTGCCCTTAAACGAGTTTAACCTATGCTTTCAGTGCACAAGATAAGAAAATTGTGAAATGCATGATTCGTGTTTTGAATGATTTATTGCATATGAAAGTTCATATTTAAGATGATCGATAAAGCGTAAATGAATGTATATGAAATGAATATGTGTATTGTATTGCATTGTTCATTCAAAAGGTTAAGCATTGTTTAGAAAAAGTGTATGGTTATATTAAACTGAAATGGAAGAATGTGATATAGAACCCAAGCATGAAAATACTTAGCGCGTTGTTTTATCATCGCATAAGTACCTAGATAACAAGTACAAAGGTAAGGGCCGCTAAGATTCATAATCATCGTCAAATCCACACGAAAGATTAGTAAAGCTCTGTCATATGCATACATGAATTTGATTTGACTATTTTTGTATTGAAACTATAATTCGAAAAGTGAACTGTGATTTTGTTTTTGTAAATGTTTTTTATATTGAAAATAGCTAATAATGTCGTATTGTATCAAGGTGGGAAATGGATCGAATAGGGCATATGCTATATCGAATGGAAAAAAAAATGCATTTGTGAACAAATGATGGGTATTTGCCTAAGTTAAATGATGTTTACGTATATATGTTCACTTAAGGTTAATTCTTTACAAAATGGTAAATGTGTCTTAATGAGAAATTGAAATTGGATTTGAATGGTATCAAAGCACAAGCTACGATATTGAAAACGTATTTGTATTTGTATTAGTGTTTGAATAAATTGTAAAAGTAAAAGTACCGGTTGCGCAATAGGATTTACAATTATTTTTGGTATTAGAGCCTAGGTTTAGGCGATTCTAGAAAATGATTTTTGAAATTGTTTATGGCATGCATTGCATTTGCATATAAAGGATGACGTGACTTTGATGCGGATATTGTCAGTCTTAATAGGTAAGCATGTATGGTTCAGGACCCCATAAGGTTAGAGGTGACTCGGGAAGTCGCCAAAATAGCCCTGATACTGTGGAGGGTGGGCAAGCGTCCCATGCTCCATTGATTCGCCAGTCAGGTCAAGGCGGAGGTACTTTATGGATATCCTCAACGGATAAGCTGAACCTTACAAAGAGCAACACAACTAGCTGTAGTTGTTCCTCAACGGTCAGCCATAGAGAGAATGGAAAAATATCCACCTATAGATTTTCTTAGGAAGAAGATGATGAGCCTTCCATTGCGGAAAATTGGCATGAAAGAACTAAAAGAATGCTTCGAAAAATGCATTGCACACCAGAGGAGAATTTAGAGTGTGGAAGCCTCTTTACCTCTGAGGATAAGACACCGGTGGTGGGTTTAGTATTTAGGATCGCATCACTTAGGAGGTGTTACATGGGAGTTCTTCCTAACGAGTCGAGGGCTCAATATGTGGTCGTATTTATTTGGGCAATATGAGACGAGAGTGTTTCTGTAATTTGGAAACAAAGGCAGAGATGAGTGTATTGGTGCTCATGAAATTCACTCGGTTGAGTAAGTATGCTCCAAGAGATGCTAGTGGCATTTGAGAAGAGAAATCTGCAGTTTGAAGATGGCCTCAATAACCATATTCGGGCCCATGTCACATGATTTTGCCATGATTACCTTTCTAAAATTGTGACATGTGCTTTAAATGTTGAAAGAGTAAAGAAAGAAGAGTATGAAAGAAAATAAAGAAGACGAGGGGTAGAAAAACCTAGGCAGTCAGTTCTTATATTTTTAGTAAAATTTAGAGGACCACGGTTCTAATCCCATTCACTCGAGGATTAGCTCGGGCTACAGTATTAAGACTATTCTACACCTTGCCGGAGTCGGTTGCAAAGTGCACCAAGAGGTTCTTCAAGAGGACCGGCTCCTCCTTATTGCACACATTGTGGGAGGAAGCATAAAGGAGAGTGTTGGAGATTGAAATGTGCATGTTTGGTTTGAGGATCCAATGAGAACAAAGTGAGAGATTGTCCTAGAGCTCGTTCTTTCCTGCTTTTGATTTGAGAGTCACAGTTTAATTTATCTGAAGAGAAACATCCTTTGGTACACATCGAGACAAGCGACATAGACTATGGGTACACAGGATTCTCGTGCTCTAGCTAAGGCGTATCTGATGAAGGTAGTATGGAAGAGAAAGATGCACCGGATGTGATAGTTAGTAATTTCTATATCTTTGAGACTGTTGTACATGCATTGATAGATCCCCTTCAGCCACTCTTGCTCTTTGTACTACCATTCCCGAGTTTGGGTAGTTTATCGAAGAGTAAAACCAAATTATGACATTTTAGTGACAAATCCACTTGGGCATGATGTCATTGTGAGATAGAGTTCTGATTGTCCCGTAATGAATAAGAGTATGAATTTCCGGGAGATTTAGTCGAGTTGTCATTTAAAGAGTTTGATGTGATATTAGGAGGATGAATTGGTTGTCCTGACACTAAGTGGTAAGTTGATTGTAAGAATGAAGAGAGTACCCACTTAAAGACAGTGGCGCAGTGACTATCGGCGAAGGTCGAACCACCCTCTCTAATGTGATATAAAGCTCTTTTGCTTCGACGATGGTTCGGAAGGGGTGTGAATCCTACTTGGCGTATGTGATTGATACGAAAAAGGAAGAGCCTAGCTTATTGGACATCCCTATAGTTAGTGATTATTCGGACGTGTTTTAGGAGGAGTTGCTAAGATTGCCTCCACAGAGAGAGATTGAGTTTGCAATTGACGTTGTTTAGGGTGCCACTCCGGCATCCATTACCGTATCAGATAACAAATTAGGTCAAAATTGAGCTTCAAAGTTGCAAAATTTTTAGAGAAAAGGATTTATTCGTCAGTGTATCACCATATTCTGAATTGCTCTTTGTTAAGAAGAAAGATGGTACGCTTCGGTTGTGTGTTGATTATAGGCAATTGAACAAAATGATAGTGAAAAACGAGTATTCGTTACCAACCCAGGATTGATGACTTGTTCGACCAATTGAAAGGTGCAAGTGTCTTTTCGAAGATTGACTTACGATCCGGGTATCATCAATTGAGGATTAAGGATGCGGATATGCATAAGACGGTGTTCAGAAAACGGTATGGACATTATGAGCTCCTTGTAATGCTGTTTGGGTTGACAAATGCACCGGCAACTTTCATGGACTTAATGGATCGTGTTTTCCGACCGTTTGTAGTGGTGTTTATAGATGACATCCTTGTGTATTCAAAGGATCAGGAAGATCATGATACACACCTTCTGGTAGTACTAGAAACCTTGAGAAAAGAACAGTTATATGCAAAACTGAGCAAATGTGAATTTTGGTTGGGAGAAGTGTCTTTTCCTAGACACATTGTATCGGAAGAAGGAATTCGAGTGGATCCAAAAAAAATAGAGGTGATTATTGAATGGAAACCACCGATAAATGTCACGAAAGTGCGTAGTTTCCTAGGATGGGCAAGTTACTACATAAGGTTCTTTAAAGGGTTTTTGATGACTACGACCCCTATGACGAGATTGCTCTAAAAGAATATGAGATTTGAGTGGAGTGAAAAGTTTCAAGCTAGCTTTGAAAAGTTGAAAGTATTCTTAACCGAGGCACCGGTTCTTACTCAACCAACCTAGGATAAAGAATACGTGATTTTTAGTGATGCTTCATTAAATGGACATGGATGTGTCCTTATGGAAGAGGGTAATGTGGTAGCTTACACTTCAAGGCAGTTGAAGCCGCATGAAAAGAACTACCCTACGCATGATTTGGAATTGGTCACTATTGTATTCACATTGAAAATATGGAGACACTATCTTTATGGAGAAAAGTGTTTCATCTACACCGATCACAAAAGGCTTAAGTATTTGCCCTCGTAAATAAAGCTTAACTTGAGACAATGTAGATGGATGAAATTGATCAAGGATTATGATTGTGTGATTGATTATCATCTCGGGAAGGCCAATGTAGTAGCAGATGCTCTAAGTAGAAAGTCAGTACAAACGTTTCGAGCGTTGAATGCTCATTTGTCATTGTCAGACGACGGTGCAATAGTAGCGGAATTGATAGCAAAATCGGATTTGTTGAATCGAGTGCTAAAGGCACAAAAGAATGATGAGAAAATTTCTGCAATTGTAAATCAGAGTAGAAAGGGGAAAGAAACTGAATTTATAGTGAACGAGGATGGATTTGTGTATTATAGAGATCGGGTTTGTGTACACAATGATTGTAACACCCCAAACATTTTTTTAAATGATTTTTTTTTTCATGGAATTTAATTTTTAGGTGTTTTAAGGTCCATCATGGGTATAATAATTTTTTAGGAATTATTTCTCCAATTACTTGGAATTTTAGGAAAATATACCTGATGGAGTCAAATTACGACGATTGACCGAAGTAGAATTTTAAAATACCCAATAAGATAGAAATAAATTATGGGAATTTTCTGAAGCAAATTAAGTCCAAATATATGTTATAAAATAAAATTAATGAAAAAATGAATAAAAATAATAATAAAAATAGTGAGCAGTGAGCTAGGGTAGGAAAAGTCAGCAGATTTTGTTGACCAAGGGCGAAAAGACATTTTTAAAAATTCCGGGGGCCTTAAAAAAAATTCAAGAAAAACACCGCAGGGACTTTAAGTTCAATATTGAATTAATTTTAAAAATATTAAGCCTCAGAAAATTGAGCAGGAACAAAAGAAAAATTGAAGAACCACAGGTTCTCCATTCGGCCTTGACTGCGGGGAAGGAAAGAGAGATTTTTGTTGCAGGCAATTTCCTTTGAATCAACCTGTGATTTTCATGGTGGGAGACTTATGAAGGTATATTAAAGCACATGGTTTTTAATTTTTTGGTTTTGCATGGTCTGTATTATTGGAGGAAAGGGGCTGAGATTGATAAATGGTTGTTGTTTGGATGGTCAATTAGGGCTGTTTGGAATGAATTAATTGTTCTAATGTGTATGCTAGGTTGCAATTGCATTTTGAATCTATAGAATGTGACCTAAGAGGTATGAATTAGGTCTGGTATGTTTAAAATTTGGGAAAATGTATTTCGAATGAATTAGAGGTGGTAATTAGTGGAATTAAGGGTTTGGTCGATTGAATGTGAATTTCTGTTTGAGTCGACTTGGGACAAGAATAACGGGAGGGACCTAATGGACGAATTTTAGGGCCAATTTGACATCATTGGAAATATATGGATGTTAATAGTGAGGTACACCATTGGTTTCAAGGTCGTCTTTCGGCGTGTTGAGAGAAAAGATATAGGCAAAATACTAAGCAGTCATAATCTGCCCAAAATTGAGTTTAGTGATTAAACATTTATTAGATATAAGAAATTAGTTGTGAAATTGAATATTAAAATTATAATTTTGGGTATTTAGATGTTAAAAGGCGAGAATGTTGAAGGTAAGGAAAGTAAAGAGGGATTTTAAAATTATTTAAAAGAAAGCTCAGGATTAGGGCGATTAAATAGAAGCGAGGAATTGCTTGGCCTGAATTGAGTAGTGGATAACAAGGTATGGCTCGTTATGATTTTGACGTTATCTTTATATTTATTTTCTTGCATGAATATTGGTATAGCAAAAGCGAGTTGAGGAAGGCTCCTGCGTTCGGGAGTGAATAGCCCTAGGCCCGAACTGGACTAATAGGAGGTGGTAGAATTTATACCATTGTACTTGCGCCTTCGAGAAATGTATAGCGGTGTTTTCATTGTTTGACTTGATCGTAGTAATTGACTATGATTAAGACCCTTATTCTTGAGCATTCATTGAATTGAATTTGTCATATGCCCGCAGTCACGTGTCTGATGAATATTCATCTTGAGCACGGTCGGCTAACTCTTTGTGTATTTGGTGTTATCTCTTGTTGCATCTCTTTGAGAATACGGTCATTTATAACTATGTCGTTAATGTCGTGATGGTATGAATCACAGAAAGCCCTATGCGATGGGAGGTCATCGGGGCTATGTGCACATGGTACCCTCGATGCGGGCAAAGCCCGGTGCCTTCACAGAGAGGTGGTAAAACTCTGGGCGCGTGGGGCAGGCCCGTTCTACGGATCTTTGGATGATTGGAATGTGCAGTTCAGTATAAGGTACAAAGGAATGTACGGATTCTGAATGGTAAACTATATTTACGTGTTTCAAACCTCTAAAACTCATTTGATATTGTTGTTCATGTGCCATTGTTGTTGCATAACCTATGCGGTGATTGATTGATTGAGTATAACCATCCTTGTGAGGTGGCCTTGAGTACCTAGCCTCACAGTATGGTGATATATTTTACTCACCGGGATTATCTCACCGTTGATTTCCTCCTTTTCGGGAGTAGACGGAAAGGAGAATCGATTTCTTACGACCCTTGGATTCTATTTGAAACATGTAATGGATTATTATTTTGTTTATTTGGTGAATGAAATTAAGTTTCGAAGGCTCCATGGTGGATGCTTAGTTATTAAGGTTAATTATTTGGTTGAATGTCGATAAATTTTGAATAGTTGGAGTTGGATAAATTTTACTTTTGATGAAACCTTATTGATATTTACGATGAGACCGTTGAGGTCGTTTTGTTAGTGGATGACCACGAAAGATACATTTGTTGTTATTTGAGAGATAATATCATGATATGAAGTTTTGAGTTAATTATTAGTAGATTTTAGATTTGATATTGTGAATAACGAGATTTGTAGTGGATTATAGAAGCGAATAGGTCTTGCTTAGAGATTTTTGGTAGAAATTATGGGACTTAGGCTTACTACGGGTTTTGGTGGCCTTAAGCCTACCCATTCCCTAGCGCCGGTCACAGCCTATAAAAGTGGGATGTGACAATGATGATGAGTTGAAGAAATCCATTCTTGAAGAGGCACATAGTGGATCTTTTGCTATGCATCCCGGTAGCACAAAGATGTATCAGGATTTAAAGACTTCATATTGGTGGTTCGGAATGAAAAGAGATGTTTCGGAATTTGTGACCAAGTGTATGGTGTGTCAGAAAGTGAAAGTTGAACGTCAAGTTCCTTCGGGATTGTTGTAGCCTATTAGGATACCCGAATGGAAATGGGACCGAATCACAATGGATTTTGTGGTTAGGTTACCGTTGACAAGAAGAAAGCATGATTCAGTTTGGGTCGTAGTGGACCGATTGACGAAGACAGCTCACTTCCTACCAATGAGAACCGACTATTCACTTGACAAGCTGGAAGAGCTTTACTTAAAGTAAATAGTTCGGTTACATGGGATTCCAATATCGATAATTTTAGATAGAGATCCAAGGTTTACCTCAAGATTTTGGGGAAAGTTGTAAGAGGCTTTGAGCACTCGACTAAATTTCAGCACAACGTTCCACCCGCAGACGGATGGACAATCGGAAAGAGTGATCCAAGAGTTGGAAGATATGCTAAGAAGTTGTGTGATCGACTATGAGGGTAGTTAGGATAGACACTCCTCTAGTTGAATTTGTGTATAATAATAGCTTCGGTCGAGAGTATTAGAATGGCGCCTTGTAAGGCTCTCTACGGGAAGAAAATCACGAGGAATACCATTGTGTTGGATCGAGGTTAAGAGTGAGGAAGAAGATAATTGACGATTTGATTCAAGGCGAGGAAAAAGTGAAAATGATTAGAGAAAAGATTGAAAGTGGTCTGTAGACAAAATCCTACGCCCGACAGGAGAAAGGATATTCGATATGAGATCGGCGAAAAGTGTTTTTTGAAAGTATCGCTTTGGAAGAAGGTATTAATGAGATTTGGGAAAAGGCCAGTTGAGCCCTAGATTCATTGGAGCCATATGAGGTGATAGAAAGTGGGTCAATGGATCTGAGATTAGCTTTACACTCCCGGAGTTGGAAAGATTCATAATGTTTTCCATTTGTCCCGATATTGAGGAGGTCAGTAATAGGACCCATCACATGTAGTCTCTTTGAAGACGATTGAGCTTAGACAGGATTTGACGTATGAAGAGGAGCCAGTAGAGATCTTGGCTTGAGAAGTCAAAAAATTGCGGAACAATCGAATTCCATTAGTCAAAGTGTTGTGGAGAAACCACAAGACCGAGGAATCCACGTGGGAAAGCGAAGAAGTTATGTAATGACACCCTGTTTGTTGAAGGTAATTTCGAGGACGAAATTCTTTTAAGGAGGGGAGAGTTGTAACGCCCTGAAAATACCCTAACAGTTTTATAACATGTTTAAGGTGTAAAATAAATTAAATTATATTTTTCTAACGTTTAAATGGCTGAAAATGAAAAATGGTACAAACTAAGAAATTTCTGAAACTGAAATAAATTTAGTAAAATGTCGAATAAAGGACTAAGTCATAAATGTTAAAATGAAATAAAATGAAGTGAAAATGAAAGTGAAATGAAGCTTTAAAGTGAAAAAAATGGGAATTAGTGTGTATCCAAGCAAGGCTTAGTGAAGGATTTGGATTAAAAGACCAAAAGACCAAATATTGGTCTTTGAGAGACATTTCTCTCATTCCTCTCATTCTCTCATCTCAACTCTCTCTCACGCATGAACTCATCTCTCAAACCCTCTTCTCCCACACATTCAATTTTGAGAACTGAAAATCAATGTAAATCGTCTCATTCTTCCAGCCGTTCATCTCTTGTCTAAGCCCTAAACGATTCGCACCTAAACCGACAAAACGTAGGTTAGTCTATGGTGAAGCGTTTCGGCAATGTCAAGCAAAAACTAGGGTTTTCGTCTCTTCTTGCAAGGTAAGTGTAACTCTAGTCTAGATGCATGGAAAAGCTAGAGTATTGGGGTAGAAGAGCCACCAGCGGGACCTAGGAGATGGCCGTGATATTTATTTCCCACTGTTTTTCTATAGTGTTTGTCTTTAGAATAGGAGTCAGAGAAGATAAAGCTTGAGTTATGTAACACCCGAAATATACCCTAGCAGTTTTCAGACTTGTTTAGGGTATATTATAAGCTAAATAGAAATTTTCGGGAAATAAAACGAGAGACCCGGAATTAATAATAAAGCTAAGGGTAAATATGTAATTTACCACTTGAGGACATAAATGGCACGAAAATAGGGAATCCTTCCTTTGAGAAGGGATTCATGGTTAAAAATTGTAAGTAAATGGGTTGGGGTTTAAGTAAGCCTAATTAATATTCATGTTTTTGTTGAGGATGGGCCATAACCCATATTAGAAGGGTTTTGGAAGAAATTCATGAAAGAATTTTGAAGAAAGATATCTAATTGAAAGATGAATTGTGTAGAAAAGAGTTTACAAGGTGAATTTGAAATGGTTTTGAGGTGTATATGGAGTATAGAGTTGATTGGGGTTGAAACATATGGAAAAATGTGAGAAAACACACATTTTAGGGCATTTAGGTGGCAATAGGTACACTTTGAAAGTGTACCGGTACACTTACATTTCTGGTCATTTTTGGCCAAAGTGTGCAGTACACTTTAGGGGTGTCTGGTACACTGCACTCTGTTCCAGGTTTCGACTAGTTTTCGTATTTTGGCCATAACTTGCTCATTTCTTATTCGATTTGAGTGATTCAAGTGGCTACGTAAATAGACTTAAAGGAGAACAAAACTTAAAGAATAGGAATCGCCAAATTCGTATCCTAAGTGGCCTAAAAATTCACTCAAGTGGGGTACATGTGCAAGCAATTAAGTTCCAGTTTGAACTTCGAGTAGTCGGGTTGTTTCGAGGACGTAACTTGAGTTGGTTGCTTTCCGTTAGGTATTCAGTTGGAATAGAACCCTTAGAACCTTATATTTAAAAATAGTACAATGACCTAGAGTCAAACATGAAGTTAAGATCGGAAAATTAGTAATACGAACTGTTCTAGTGTAATCCAGGTAAGCAGAGCTAGTTTGGCATGAAATGCCATAACTTTTGAAAGTTGGATGATCACGATTGGATTGATTCCACTTCCTAGTAAAAGTAGATTCATAGAGGAATAAGAATATATGAATGAGGTGTGATTCACATACATCATACTTCACAAGAATATGAAGTCTTAGTATGTAATAGGCATGAAACAAGAGAGAAAATGTAGAAAATGAAGTAGCCAAAGATGTGTTCATGAACATGAAAATGATTATGGAAAATGAAAATGAATTGAAACATGATTGTGAACATGAGAGGCAATATGTCATGAACACATAATGTGGTTAAGTGATATATGATTATTATCACATATAACCAGAAAATGATAACAAATGATAGGAGTATACATGAATGAGTATACATGAGTGAATATGTGAATGAGTATTTATGAATGAGTATACATGAATGAGTATACGTGAATGAATATGTGAATGATTATTTATGAATGAGTATACATGAATGAGTATACGTGAATGAATATGTGAATGAGTATTTATGAATAAGTATACATGAATGAGTATACGTCAATGAATTTATGAATGAGTATTTATGAATGAGTATACATGAATGAGTATACGTGAATGAATATGTGAATGAGTATTTATGAATGAGTATACATGAATGAGTATACGTGAATGAACACGTGAATGAACACGTGAATGAGTATTTATGAATGAGTATTTATGAATGAGTATACATGAATGAGTATACGTGAATGAGTATACGTGAATGAATATGTGAATGAGTATTTATGAATAAGTATACATGAATGAGTATATGTCAATGAATTTATGAATGAGTATTTATGAATGAGTATACATGAATGAGTGTACGTGAATGAATATGTGAATGAGTATTTATGAATGAGTATACATGAATGAGTATACGTGAATGAACACGTGAATGAGTATTTATGAATGAGTATACATGAATGAGTATACGTGAATGAAAAGGTGAATGAGTTTATAAAATAATGTACATAGATTGAGTATATCTTTGAAAAGATAATACGAAAGTGATTATGAAATTGAAATGGGATATTTGAAAACCGAATGAATATGAATGATGATAAAGACGGGATTCATTAAACGGAATCCGTCATAAATGTGAATTAATTGATATATCCGAGATAGGCGCGGCAGGGATGCCAATCGGCATCCGTCCGCGAAGGCGCACCCGAAATTTTCAATGTCGACTTGAGGCGGGATGCGCAATCGGGTATCCATCATGATGGCGTATGGCATTGAAGAAATGTCACCAGGCGGGATTCACCAACTGGATCCGTCATGATGAAAAAATATGACATTTTAATTGATACCACGTGTCGGGATGCACCAAAAGCGGCATCGTCATGATGGGAGAACCCGTAAGTGATACCACATGTCGGAAGGGATGCGCAAGCGACATTCGTCATGATGGGAGAGCAGAATAGAGTATTACCACGTGTCGGAAGGATGCGCAAGCGGCATCCGTCGTGATGGGAGAAGCCAGAATAAGTATTACCGCGTGTTGGGGATGCACCAAGCGGCATCGATCATGATGGGAGAACGAATAAGTGATACCACGTGTCGGGATGCACCAGGCGACATCCTTCATGATGGGAGAACCGAGATAAGTACCACGTGTCGGGGATGCACCAAGCGGCATCCGTCATGATGGGAGAAACCAGAATAAGTGATACCACGTGTCGGAAGGGATGCACCAAGCGGCATAATGTGATGGGAGACAGTGTAAAATGTGTAGGCACATTACCGAATGATGAAAGGCGGGATTCATTAAGCGGAATCGTCGGAAATGTGAATTAAATAGTCGAGGTGAAATAACCCTGACAATGGCCCGAGTAAATGGGATTTTTATGTGTATGCTTAAATCTCATAAATTGAATTGTGAATTGGATTGTGCATTGAAAATGCATGTTGTAATAATATAAATGATGTGTGTAAAATGAAAGCATCGAAAAAATTAGCCAACGAGTTTATGTGGATAAAATGGCATTATTTTTAGTAAATGCCATGTTATTAAGTGTGAAGGTTATAGGTCTTTTGAATTTGTAAATGGTCATGGGATTGCCCGAAGAAGTGTTTTAAGCAATTAAAGGTACGAAATAGAATAACATAAACAACATGTTTTGGAAAGATAATTGAAAATGTCGAGATAAACCCCGGACTCCGGCTTGAATCCTTGATCGGGTCAAATCGGGGAGTTCGGTCGCGACACTTTTAAAAATAAAAATTTAATAAGACGAAATAAATGTTTTGATTGAAAACGTCGGAGTAAACCGGGCTCCAACTTGGATCCGCCAACCGGGTCAAGTCAGGGATTCGGGTCGCGACACTTTAAAAATAAAAATTTAATAAAACGAAAACTAAAAAGTTTAGCAGACATCCCGGATCATGAAATGTAATTTCTAAAGGAGTTGATTAATGGCTTCGGCCGTGATAACGATAAGAGTCTAATATGAATTGGTATTAGTTTGATTGACCCAATATGTATTTAATATGACTTGATATGTTTCGATTTACCATTGTATAAGTTTGTTTCGAATATGATCTAATATGACATACATGTAGAAGATATGAATTGAAAACTTGTAAAAGACATGATACACATGGAAGTATCTGAATAAGATAATGATATGGAATATGAAAAGGGCAAAATCTACATGTATAAAATGAGATGAGTTAGAAGTCACATAAGAATAGACTTCGATATATGCATAAGTAAAAGTAAAAAAAGATAGTATTAGCGATTATTGTTTATTGGTCGATTCTTGTCTATATGTTCCAGCTAAGCGTAAAAAGCTTAGCACGAGTGTTCAATCGTGTAGGTGCGAAGAGGAGATAAAGAGGGCGGGGACATTCCACACCGGCGGCGGGCCATACGGAGATAGGTGCTCGCGACCTTTGTTCCCTTGATCTACGATGTTTGTTTAGTTATGAATTTGTATAAGTAAATGGGACTTAGTATATGTGTATAAACTTTAATGGATACCACTCAGGTGGTAGTTCATTTAATAAATGTAAATGATTATTTGGTTATTACAAAAAATTGTTTATATACACGGATATAAGTTCAGCTCAAAAAAAAAAAAAAAAAAACAGGTAAGAAGTCCCAGTATATGGTTTCGCACCCCGAAACCGGTTCGGATTCAACAATCGGGTCGGACCGGGAATCGGGTTGTGACAAGTTAAGATCAAGACTGAAATGAAAAGGGCCAGGCCAGAGCGTTCTTCTTTACTTCTCTCTCCTCATTTCAAGTTTTATGTTTATTTCCACGAAAACAAATGCATTGTTGTATGAACATGAATGTGTGCTTTTGTTTGGAACCAAAAAACAGATGTTTTAATTGTAAAGTGATTTAAATGCATCACCCAAAAAATTGCATGTGTTCTATTAAGAACCACAAATTGATAGAATTAGTGTTAGCTAAATTTTCAAGAGGATTAAACATGAAAAGAAAAGGAAAGAAAATGAAAATGAGAATGCGAGGAAAATTTTTATGAAGCTTGAAAATTTTCTAATATGCGAAAAAATTTCGCAGAGCCTGCGAATTTTCGCAAAGCCTTACATCTGAAATTGTTACCAAACTTCAATTGACCATAACTTTTTTCTTCGAACTCCGATTCACTCGTTCTTGGACACTACATAAAGCTCTTTGAGTCTAGAATCTAACAATATGCCATGGAATGTCAATTAGTTCTCACATCTTTGCTAAAAATTTGATTGTAGCACCAAGTGTACTAATTACTTGGTTGTGTTGGTGTTTAAGTTGAGTTTTCATTTCCCGAATCCCCCTAAGTGTAAGTGAACTGTGTGGGCATCCCATAACCCAAAAATAGGATTAAAAATGAGGCATAACAATGCCTAAAACAAATGTTAAGGATTTTACGAGGAAGAAAGGAAATGAATAATGTATGGAGAAGAAATTCGATTAGAAAGTAAGCCTAAATAGAGCTCCTAGAATACCCGACTAATAATATGATTGTTAATTGTATTCGAATAGGGCGGACGAGAGGAAGCCGAGATTGATTGAGATTAAGAGGATTGGAATCCTAGTGCAACAAACTTTTGGTTTTGTTCATGACTCTCTCTTTTGTTTCCATTTTGGAGTTTGTTCTCCACTTCTCTCTCTCTAATTCCAAGTGTTTGAATGATTACAAAATGATTTGAATTGCTGAAATGATTTATCAGAAAAAGCATATTGATTTGTTTTAATTGATTTGAGGCAATTGATTGTGAAATGATTTGCATATGAAAAATTGCTTGAGTATGGAAAATGAATTGTTTATATAAATGTACATACTATACTATATTTTTCTATGAATGATTTGAACACCCTTAATAGAATGTTATCCGTTAAATTCGAGTTGAGGATAGATTAGTATACCAATAAGGGTCAAATTAGCGATGCTGCGAGAGCGAGAGCGTAATGATGTGTCACTCGATTCGTAGCCCGGCGAGGCGATTATCGGTAGTGTTCATGAATTGATTTTAATAACGGTCGGCGGCAGGTGGGACCGTAGTGTGTTATAAAACAAAATGTTTTTATACCGGCCTATAGCGTAGCGGGACAGTGACGATGATTCTGTTATCCTGTGCACCGAAAGCATAGGTTAAATTCGTTTGAGGGCAAATTGAAATGATAAGAAAATTGTGAAATGCATGATTTGTGTTTTGAATGATTTAGTGCATATGAAAGTGCATATTTGGAATGAGTCGATAAGCTTGTAAATAGATCTTATATGTATTGTATTGCATTGATCATTAAAAAAGGTTAGAAAACATTGTTTAGAAAAATTGCATGATTTGTATTAAACTGAAATGGAAGAGATAACTATATAGAAAAATTGCATAAGGATGAAAATGCTTAGTGCGTTGTTTTATCATCGCGCAGGTACCGACAAAACAAGTATAAAGGTAAGGGCCGCTGAGATTCAGAGTCATCGTCAAAACAACACAGAGGATAAGTAAAGCTCCGTCATATGCATGCATGAATTTGATTTGACTATTTTTGTATTGAAACTATAATTCGAAAAGTGAACTCTAATTTTGTTTTTGTAAATGTTTTTGATATTGAAAACTGCTAATAATGTCGTATTGTATCAAGGTGGGAAATGGACCAAATGGGCATATAATGCCACATCGAATGAAAAAAAACACAAAAACAAAAATGCATTTGTGAACAAATGATGGGCCCCCTTTAATTTAAAATGATGTTTACGTATATATGTTTATAAGGTTAATTATCCTTTACAAAATGAGCATTTGAAATGTGTCTTAAATGAGAAATTGCAATTGGATTTGAATGGTATCAAAGCACAAGTAGCATAGAGCTACGGTATTGAAAACGTATTTGTATTTGTAATTAGTGTTTGAATAAATTGTAAAAGTAAAAGTTCCGATAGCGCAATAGACGTTACATGATAATTGAGAGCAAAGACTTAAATACAAATGTCAATTTCATTTAAAGAATGAATGAAATATTAATCACAAGTGAGATATCACTTAATTAGTCTTTGAGTAGTGCTCAAAAAGTGCTATTTTGAGCCCTGTTTATTATAGGTTTTGAGCACTTTTTGTGTACTAATCAGCGTAATTAACCCAATTGGCCCATTAAGGTCCCGGCTATACCACTGATCACATTTTGTGGCTAATTTTGTGGTTTTTACGAGCTATTTATGCCAAAATTGTGAGTCGATCGAGAAGCCGCGAAAATTCGAGTCGAACTTCGACATTGCCCGGTCAGAAACCAGAAGGAAAGAAAAGTAGAAAATGCAAGGAAATTGGGTCATTGCAAGAATTTTGTAGGATTGAAAAAATTTCGCAACATCAAGAATTTCGCAGGTTGTGAAATTTCACAACCTGAGAAAAGCCTTTCCTGCTGCCACTGTTCACTTTCGTGCGCCTTTTTATTTTTTTGACTCTTTTGTCACTTTTTGGTTTGCTTCCCATTTTACCCTCTATGTATTAGTGATAGTTCATGTAATTTGGTAATTTTGCTTGTCTTGGTGGCTATATAAGCCATTTGAACACACTGTAAAGGGGGAGACTTTTTTTGTGCAGTGAATAAATTTTTGGCGCGCACAGCCAGTTTTTCCCGATGCTTTTATTTTCTCTCCTTTTCTCTCCTTTTCTTTCATCTTTCTCGGCTGCCAAACACCCCTTGAGGATAGCTTCGAGGATGGTTAACTAGACCCCCTCCGTCGCGAGAAGAGGAGAATTTCTTGGAGCAACGGTTTTGAGGTAAAATTTTTGGTTCTCTTGTTTTTTAGCATAGCGATTATTAGCATTTATGTTTCTATATTTCAATCTAGGTTTAAATCCTCTTGAGATGCCTTGATTGACCAGTATTTGGCAATCTTTTTGGGTTCAGTGGATGCTTATCTCTAGATTCACTGAGATTCGATTAGTTGTCTTCTATAAGTCAACGTAGGGTGGAGTCGGGGGGACATGTTTTCAGCGTCGGGAGCATTTATGTAAATAAATGCTTTGTTTCAAAAGGAATTGGTAGGGTTAATTTTAAAAGCGAATGAGATGCGGTTCGGAAATAGTATAGGTCATCCTCCCCAGCGAGGAAAAGGATCCGAGAACCTCTCATTTACCTTAGGACCTTAACCCGATGGCAGGTGATGCTTCAAGGAGTTCTTTTTCTTATTTTTCTTTATTTTATTTTCAGCCTGCAAACCACCATACTCCACTGTTTTTAAAAAATCCCAAAATCCAAATTGAATTCACCATTTTGAACCTCACTGTAAGTCATTTGTGCTAAGAAAACCCATTCCTGAGTTCGACCCTAAAGCCGCTATACTGTAGTAGCTAAGCTACATCAGTAGAAGGTATAGGTTTATAAATTTTGTTGGTTCGGAGCTGCGTAGCTACACGTTTACGTGCGAATCAAAATGACGTTGTTGCCAGGGATGGTGCCTAAGTGCAAATGATGATCTGATAAACACTTGTGATCCTCATCACAAGTCCTAGTGAATTTCTTTTATCATTTTTTTTTCCTGTATATATTTTACTATTAGTCTTCTTAGTTTCAGTTCACAGTTTTTTTTTAGGTAACCCTAACCTTTTAGGTAGGATTGTTTCTTGGTTGTTGGGTGTTTGCCCTGTTTTTGCTGCAAGAATCCATGTTCCAGTGGATTAGAAATTACGAAGAGCGGGTTGATGAGTCGGTGTTCTCTGAGAGTCGATTCCCCAGTTAGAATATTGAGTGTTGATCAAATGGAACACCTAGAGGAGAGCCTTCCGGTACCCAATTGAGAGAGAAAACCCTAATGCATATAGGTCCATGAGGGACTATATAAACCCTCCATGGGTAGTGCACCCTCCTACATGGTTCCCCAAGAAATGCACCATATGGAAATGCTTCTGACCTAGTTGGGGAACCACTAAATCCTCATGGGACATTATGCACCTCTGCCTCCATATTATGCTTCAACTTCTCGGCCTCAACCGCACAATCAACTCTTACGTTGAGCAAGCCATCCTAAGAAGCCTCACCAAGCTGAGTGGGTGACTTTGTGGGAAGAAGCGAGAAGACATTCAATGCGATTAAATTAAAAAAGAATTCATACTGTGGAGAACTCTTTGAACCAAAAATTAGATGGGCTTCAAAGTGAAATGGAGCATAAATTTGACAACCTGCAGTACTCCATTTCAAGGCTCACCAATCAGCAACATGTTCACCAAGAGGAAGTGAATCCAGAAGAAGAGTGCCTGATTGACACCACAGTCGAGGAGCAATGTAAATAGCAAAAAGAAGAAACTTCCCTAATGCTGACTAAGGGTAGTGGAAAGGAAGAAATAGAAGAGCCCCAAAAGTCCACTGCCCAAGCCACCAACAACCCACTACCAGCAGCACCTTCTACTAACCAAGTATATATCACACTTTTATACCATGACACAGGCCACACCCCAGAAACCCCTGCTTTGCTAAGTGAAAGTCGTCCCGTCTCTGCCCGATGCACATTGCAAATCTTGAGTAAAAATTGGCACATGTTTAAACCTTTTGCCACTACATCAAAGACGTGCTTGGTACTCACATTGCATGGCATAGCGGATGGTTCGGGTGCTAGTTCAGACATGGAGCACTGGACCTTAAGCAATTGTTAACCCCTTGATTTCGACCTCGAGGGCGAGAAGCGGTTTTGAAGAGCTCAGTATCCCCCACTTTTTGTTTTAATTTTCCTCCTTTATTTTATTTTATTTTGGTTTATTTAGTTTTTTCTTTAGATTTCCTCCAATTTTAATTTAATCTTTGTTTCTGGCTTATTTTTTTATTTTTCTGCATATTTTCTAATTTTTCCTGTGTTTATTTTTGCAGTTTGGATTAAAAATTTTGAAGCAGAGATGCGCGAGCAAAGAGCAAAACCCGACAATTTCGTAAAGTTCTTTGAAATTTCGCAAGCACTATAAGCGATCTTGTACGGGAGGAACCGACAAAAAGACCATGATATCATTTTCCAAAAATAATAATAATATTATTATTATTATTATTATTTAATCTTATATTTTTATTTTTTTTAAAATTATCTTGAAAATAATTTTTATAAAAAAATTCTTTGAAAATATTTTTATAAAAAAATCGCACGGTTGCAATTTTCTAACCTCACTCCAATTTCGAGCCGATTTTGTTTATCATAACTTTTTCATCCGAACCGTTTTGGGTAATATTGGTATCGTTAGAAAGATTAGAGAGTGTAGAATCTAAATGTAGCCAGAAAAAACACTTTTGAAATTTTTATAAAGGTGAAATTTTCAAAATGCTCTAACTTGTCACTTTTTTTCTCTATTTTCCTCTTCTAACTTATTCATTTGAAGCCCAAATGTAGTGAATAAGGTCTCGGTGGAAAGCTTGTGAAGTCTCCTATCCAAAAACGGGTACATCTCATCAAAGGAGTAACACTTCCTTCCTAAATTTCAATCAGGCCCCATTCACGAACAATGGGCACATTTGGTTGGGGGGGAGAGTTAGCGAAGGAAGTGGCATTTATTTGTGTTTGTTTTCATTTTGAGCAAGGCCTATTTTGTTAAGTTTAATGACTTGCTATTTGGTTTTCCTTTTTGTACAGTTGTTTGTTTTGTTTGTGAAGTTGTTAGTTTGTTTTTGAAAAGCTGAAAATTTAGTCACATTTCTTTTTATACATACTATACAACTCACTTTTCAATTCTAAAATTGCACCCATTTTTACATCCATTTTTTTTTTGTGTTTTGCCTAGCATGCAGTTTGAAAAATTAAAATATTGTCCAATTCTTTTGATGTTAGATTGGTTCCATGCATAATTGAGTGGATGATCAGTTGAATTCCGATCGCTTTCAATCTTTTCTTCCCACCTCTAACTACCACCTTTGTACACATCGGGTTTGACAATGAAGTTGAAAAACTGCCTAACCTCCTAAACTTTGTAAAACCTACACTAGTTTCGTTGACTACCTTTAATAGGTTAAGGACCCCCATGAAAAGAAGGCCAATGTGTCTTCCAAAATAAAAAGAAATCGAAAAGAAAAAAAAAACAAAAAGAAGAAAATTGCAGCGGCTGCCTCGAAACGAGCACGGTCAGGGGTATATGGCGAAAGTTTTTAAAAGCCCGGTGCCCTAAGCTATTTGGTTGGAGTCACTTGAAACTTTGTGCTCGCTACATGGGTGGATGGGTGAGGTTTAGCAAGTTGTAGGTGCTAGAGTCTCGAAATCATTCGAAGTTCGGGGTGAAACCTGACGAGTTAATGGTCGAAAGATCCTTATGACTTAGTGCGAAAAGTAAGCGCCCAATTTGTTGGGAGTCATCGATGATCCAGACCACATGGACTTTGGTGAGGGAATCGTTCAACAGCATTTTACCCCCTACAACATAAAAGAGTTGTGGAATAAGAATTGGGTCCTGATCTATTTAGGTTGGTTAGTGTCTAGGTGGAGCGGTAGCAAAAGGTTGGGGCGAGTACGGTTTAGTAGTTTGGCTGTTGAATGATCAAACTCGCTGGAGTGTTGGTGGAAGTCTACAGTTGATTCACGAGGGGCTCTTTTGATACTCAATTTTGTATGCCATTCATTCTCTCGAGATAGTCATTGGGCAAGGGTTTCAATGATTCTCATTGAGGGTTAGGCATTACTTATTCACACCCTTTTTGTAAACTTAGTTTTGATATTGTTTTGCATGCTCTTTCTTTCTTTCTTTCATTGCTAAGTGACTAGCAATGTGTAGGTTGGGGGGTGTTATTAGTGCTCAAAAAGTGCTATTTTGAGCCCTATTTATTGCAGGTTTTGAGCACTTTTTGTGTACTAATCAGTGTAATTAATGAGTGGCACATTAAGGTGCAGACTAAACTACGATCACATTTATGAAACAATTTTTTAGTTTTGCAAGCTATTTATGCCAAAATTGTTGAGTCGATCCAAGCACGAAGAATTCGAGTCGAACTCAGCATTGCAGATAAAAAACAAGAAGGAAAGAAGAGCAGAAAATGCAAGGAAATTAAGTCACTGCAATAATTTTGCAGGATTACGAAAATTTCGCAATCTCTACCAGGGCTAGCGGGTTGTGAGTTTCGCGTCTGAAAGAAACCTTTCTTGCTACCCCTTTGTTCAAGGTTCCTACCCTTTGTTCACTCTGCGCCTTTTTTATTTTTGACTCTTTTGTCCTTTTGGTTTGCTTCCCATTTACCTCTATGTATTTGATAGTTCATATAATTTGGTAATTTGCTTGTCTTGGTGGCTATATAAGCCATTTTGTACACCTTGTAAAGGGGAGACTTTTTGTCGCGATGAATAAATTTTAGCCCGCGCATAGCCGGTTTTCTCTTGCTTTTATTTTCTCTCCTTTTCTTTCACATCTTTCGGCTGCCAAACACCAGGGATGACAACTCAGGGATGGTGGTTAGCTAAACCTCCGTCCTTGAAGAAGAGACTCTTGGGTATGGTTCAGGGTAATTTTGGGTTTTCTTGTTTTTAGCATAGCGATTTATTAGCATTTATGTTTCTATATTTCAATCTAGGTTTAAATCCTCTTGAGATGCCTTGATTGACCCGGTATTTACAACAATCTTTTTGGAGTTGATGGATGCTTATTGCTAGATTAGTGAGATTCGGGTTAAGTTGTCTTCTATGAGTCAACGTAGGGTAGATCGGGGGGGACATGTTTTCCTTTATTCGGGGAGCATTTATGCTCAATAAATGCTTTGTTTCAAAAGGAAAATTGTTAGGGTTCAGATTTTAAAAGGCAAATGAAGATTCGGTTCGGGAAATGACTATAGGTCATCCTCCCCAGCCTTGAGGAAAAGGACAGAGCCTCTGTTTACCTTGGGACCTGACCCGGTAGCCCCGTGCTTCAAGGAGGTTCTTTTCTTATTTTTTCTTCATTTTATTTTCAGCATAAACCACCATACTCCCTTGTTTTAAAATCACAAAATCAAATTGAAATCACCATTTGAACCTCATTGTAAGTCATTTGTCACGAAAACCCATCCCTAAGTTAGACCCTAGGGCCGCTATGCGCAGTAGCTGAGCCTAGATGAAGGTATAGGTTCGCAAGAATTTTGTTGATTTCGAAGTACGCCTGGTCCCACATGTTCACGTGCTAATCAGTCTTAAAGCCAGATTGGAGGTATGAAACCCCGAGAAAATCTAATTTTCTGAAAAATGGCAAAATGGTAATTTTGATCAAAATCTGGAATTTTTCTAGATCTCGGATGACAAAAAGGACTTCACCATGGGAATCATCTTGCGAAATCTAGCTACCACATCGAATTTGGTCGAATTCCGAGACAGTTGGAATTTGCACATTTTTTGAGGCAACGAGCGTAGTGCGGGACACTTGGCGCATTTTGAGTGGCTCACAGTGTGCCACATGTTAGGTGCAGAATCAGTCAACTTGAGCTCAAGTGTGGGGCCCATGTGGACATGTGGCATCTCCTAATTGGAGGAAAATCAAAGTTAGGTGGATAAGTGGATAAGAAATCCAAATAAGCCAATGATGGCTTAACATGTGGCAATGAGGGGACACAAGAGGAATAAAACAAGAGAAAAGAACAATTCTCTTGGCATTTTCGGCAGAATACGTGCAGTGGAGGGGAATCAAATTCTAGAGAGAGAAGCTCCAACTTCTCTCTAGATTTCCAGGTGTTCGGATTGTCGGTTCGCGTCGGGCCAAGAAGTAAAGTTGCTCTACACGGCAAGGGCTACGCGTGGGCACCGGTTTTGTGGATTTTCGACAACTCCAAGAGGTAGGGGTCTTCTCCTACTCGGTTATTTTCGGTTTTAAGAGCCTTGTAAATGGTTTGGAGTGTTTGAGGCTGTGAATGGCCATTTGGTCGATCCTGGCTTTCGGCGAATTGTTGGAATTTTGGGACCACGTTTTGGAGCGGAGTCTGGACTGATCCCGGGCTAGAAATGGTCCTCTTGTGATATAATTGTGTGTTAAATTATGGTTTGGGTGTTGTTGGGTCGGAAATGGCCATGGATTTCGGTTCCACAAAGTGGAACCGATGTTTGAATAATTTACCGCGGACGGACAAGCGCTCGGTTTGGAATTTATTAAAAGCTTGATCCGGTTATGGTGGACCATAATGGTCCATGTGAAATTGCTTGTGTGTTGTTGCTTGACATGAGGAGCATGAATGATGTGTGAAAGATAATAAAACTGTAATTGTTGAATTAAATGGCTTGAAATGTGTATTGGAAAATGAGATGTTAATGCATGCTAATTGATGTGTTAACATGGATGTTTGAATTATTTAAAAATATAATTGTGTGTGAGCCATTGGAATTGGATTGTTATTAGCCCATGTGAGCAAATTTTGATGTTATTGCTAAGAATTGAATAACATGATGTTGTGAGTTAAATTTTGTTAATATATGCATTTAAAATATATTAACATGAATTGTTTGGAAATGGCATAGTGCATTCCATATGCACCGGGGCACCCTAGAATGGTAGGTGTGAGTGCATGACATGAAAGAAATAAAAAAGGAAAATGGTTGTGAAAGGAATTTCAAGGAAGATTTTTCGAAGAATTGCATTGGAGAGTTGTCAGCCAGTTCTAAATGGAGGCTGACCCGACAGGGTGCACCTAGGAGGTTGTCAATAATTTCTTAGGAAACTTCGGTAGTATGTTTCGAACAAAAACCTTTTGTTTTGAAAGCGTATTTTTTCTCACCTTTGAAGCCCAGGCATGCGTGAATTCGGGGGGAGGGGGCTCGAGAAGTGGGAGGGAGTCGCATTCTCATCCGTATCAATGTGGACATTCATTGGGATCATGTATTTGCTTGAGTGTGTTTAGTTTACCATTGCATGTGCACTTAGGTGGGGGTAACCCATGTAGGAGATTATCACTCTTGGGCATTGCTAAATCTGTCGATGGATCATTATTTTAGTCTGAGGAAGTGTTCGAAAACTGGCGTCCATTAGAATTAGAAACACTGAGCCGGATTGTGGCTTTGATTGATTATTTTTGTAAAGCATGTATTAAGTTCTAAATTTAATATATGTTTGTATTAAATAATGTAATCAACTCTTGAACTATTGCAATATAGGTGGATTAGATTTTTGGTAGTATTGATGTATGGGCTAAGTGGCCCATTTTACTGAGAATAGGTCTCATGACATAAGAGGCAGTTTTCCATGAGGTTGATTGTCAATGAGCGCAGGATTTAGGGCGTCGCAGGAGGTCTAATGTTTTTGATAAAAAGAGTATGTGAGTGAACTCATAGTTGAACATTGAGTGTTTTGAACTACAATCTGTACGGTATTGAAAGAAAATGCATAAAGACATACACTCCATAAGAAAGGAGATTACCCCGTAACATGTGATTCATACCACCTGTGCATATGTTGACCAACAAGGGTACTGGAAATTTTTTTTGTGTGAGGCCCTCGAGTTTTAAGTAATCTCGTATAGTATCCTTATCACTTTGGCCTGATTTCATAATTAGTATCTAGTGTTTGCTATCTTAGAATGTTACCAAAAGATTATGAATGATTCAATCTACTGGAACATTTCTAGAAAAGCAAACTAGATAAGAATTGTGAAAATCGAGGAAGAGGAAGATCATATTTATAAATAAATAGTAGCATCAATATGTATTCATGGGTCGACAATTATGTATTTATAGTGTGGAAGAAACATAATCATGGATTCATATTTCTTGAGATCTCATGTGAAATGGATATGATAGAATGATTTGGGATACTACATATACTAAATATACTCTAAGAACCTTTCATTGAAAAGCTATATACTCCTAACAGATATATAGTAAAAATACTCTCGTAGTATGCATGGTCATAAGGCTTATTTGACAAGTATGAACCTTTAAAGTTGAAAAGGGAATCGGTCTCATCATGTGTGAGTAGGAGATGTTAGTTTTTTTTTTGTTCCACGTCGGGTACACATGATGTGACCCGATTATTTAATTTGAAATTCAAATTTTAAAATGTTTTATCAAAACGAAAAAAAAAAAAGGTGAAAGGAAAAAACGGTTTTTTATTTATCTTTTAAATAAGAAAAAGAGAAGCATAAAGAAAAAAACAAGAAAAATAATCTCATAAAGAAAACTCTCAAAAATCCCACTCTAAAAAATTCTTTGTGGATTCGAAAGGTATGTCATCTACGTTGTGGTAAAATATATTACCAATTCATTGTTCATTGATGTGATTGGAATTCTAACTAAGCATACATGATCTTGGACATTGGTTTGCATCTAACTCGATATCTGAAGAGAAAAATGAATGTGAGAAATATAGAATGAGAGATAACATTTGTATTCTGGGTAAAAAATCTTCAACAAAAGAGAATCATCTAAGTACTCACAGACAAGGTGTTCGTACTATGAAAACTAAATACAGATTCCATCATAGTTATTTTTTTTAAGCCTGAAGCATTGAAGACATCATTGAATTATGCGCTTCAACAAGTAAGTATCATTTATTTCCGCTGCAAACCAATGTTTTTCCAATAGCGGTATAAGAGCCAGAGATGATGTTCTTTGTGCTTCAATTTTGTTAAAGGAAAGAGAAAGAGTTTTTTTCCGAAAATTCTTTCTTGGTTTTTTGAATGCAAATTTGGTATGGATGGAAAGATATCGTCGAGATCTTTCTAACGCATATTTTTGGGTAATTTTTGGAGTTACGGTTGAATAATAGTGATTTTTTAAAGTTTTATGGAATTTTTCTTTGCATTTTCCAATGACGGTGCCTATTGACAGGCCAGATTACGTGGCAGTTGGCCGATTGGATGACGTGCCGGTTGACCATTCAAATGACTTGGCAGTTGACCGACCGATGATGTGGACGATGACATGGCAGCATCTGATTACGCCACTTAGCAGGCTTTGAGGGAGCTAAGTGTCAGGAAATTATTGGTCCATGTGGCTCAAGCGTTGATCGGATGACATGGTAGTTGACCAGTGTTGACCTAGGTGACATGGCATTTGGCGTGCGTTGACTGTTGATTGAGAACTTTGACTGATCCGTTTGACCACATTCGGACTCTGTCTTTGATGAATTGTTTTTTAAAATTTTCGTTTTAAAATTCTCTATTGAATGGGAATCCTTTCAAAACATTTTGAGGTCATTTGATATTTTATAAAATTATGAATATATATTAGTATGACTTAGTTCATGTTGATTGAACCTTGGCTTAGATGAAATGTCGAATGATTTATTTCTTCTAATTGTTCAATACATGTATGGAGTAGTAGTTGTAGAGATAAGCAAATAAAGTTAGAGATACGAATTTTTCCTCTACTCTTTATATGTAGTGGGAGAACGAATGATGATCGCTTTGGAGCGATTATGTGAATATAAGAAACACCCAAATCATTCTTTAGAAGAACACATTAGTGTCATGTATGACAAGCTCTGGAATTTTCAGGTGATCTTTAGCGAGCACTATGAGTTGTCAGTGGAACAACAGATGGGGATAGTGCTTGATTCCTTACCCGATTCATGGGAATATGAAAGAAAGGTGTTAGTAGAAAAGGCAAGCGACTTAAAATATAATGAGATTATACCTAAATTAAAGGAACAACTAGAGCGCCAAATACAAAGCGGTATTAGGCGATCTGGCAAATCCATGAATGCACTTCCATGGATGAAGAAAATGTATGGGCCATTAACTGAAAGGGAATTTGCTGAAAGAGAACATGAAGGCCATCAGAGAAATGAATAAAAATAAAATACATATAGGAATGTTTAGTTTTTTCCTTCTTAATGACCTCTTGTTATATGATGTAGCACAAATATTCGTTCCACATAAAATGATATACATGTTCATTTATTTATCTTAGGAATAAGAGCATATGTGTTTTTTTTTTTTTTTGTGATATATTAGGATGAGAATTGAATGTATCTCTCCTAAATCATTAGCGCAAGTTTAAATGTAACCATATAAACTAGGTTTTGTTAAGAGAAATTGATTGGTCTCAATTTGATAACCTTTTGTTTTTCTGACAAGACTAAGTTTTTATTGTTTGATTTAAAACTTTGTGACATGTTATGGGTCACTAGATTGTGAGTTGTGCTAAGTCAATTTTTTCTGTTTAGTTGAAATGGCTGTTATTAGAAGCATAATTGTTGATTTGAACCAGGGGGACAAACTGAATGACAAAAACTATGATGTTTGGCATCATAAAATTTAGTACCTCTTGGAAGAGCAAGACATGTTGGAGACAATCTCGCAGCCGATGGTAGAGCTTAAGGATGGAACGACTGTCCAACATAGGCAAGATATGGAAGCATATCAAGCCTATAAGAACTCAGGATAAGAGTTGCTTTCGCATTTTTTTATCTTTGAGAAGCGACATGATAAATGATCTAATGCTACATTTGAAATAATCCACTCCAACCATGGCCTTAGGGCGATGTTAAGATCTGTTGATTGGTGGTACTTGATCAACCCAGGTTGCGTCAACTAACTATGAAATTTGACGCTTACAAGAAGCAGTGGAATCATACCATTAGGCAACACCTCATTGTCATGTCAAACATGATAAGTGAGCTGAAGGGTGCTAGCCACGGGGATTAGCGATGATTTCTTGAGATTAAGAAGCTATCAATTTTTCTCTTTGATATTTGGGGAGGGAATCAGGGACAAACCTTACATAGCAGGTGTGTATCGAGAAGAAGACAGGTGTTTGACTGGGGTTTCTGGGAGGAGTGTCTTCACAACTAACAAAGTCACAATGACAGACACCATGTGAGCCCCAGGATCTCTAACAGGTTGGATCTTTGAAGCACACATGAAAAAATAAATGGAATGAAAAAGGTTTCAAGCCTAGGAAGGGAGAAAATAAGACCAATCTAAGTGGGAATAAGCACAAGTGTGGAAAGTGTGCAGGAAAGAAAAGCAGGAACATGAATTGCTTCAACTGTGGAAAGCCAAGTTACTTTGCTCGTGATTGCATTGAGCCAAAGGTAATATATGACCAAATTCATTTCCATAATGCATTTGTTAGTAGTTGCTTAATGTTGATTGAGACTTTTCCTTATTAGACTATAGACTCAGTAGCAACCGACCACATAGCGCGGGATCGTAATGCATATGTGGATTTTTCGTAGAATTTTGAAGGGAAGTAGGAGCATTTACTTGGGAAATAACACATCAGCAAAAGTGCTTGGGATTGGCACCTCTGGTGTTGAGGCTAAGATTAAGCGCTCTATCTTCATGATGTGCTTTATCACGTCGAAAGTTCGTCAGTCTTGTTTCCGTTGTAGTTTTATTTAGGTTTTAAAATTGTATTTAGAACAAAGATTGTGTTAAGGTATTCTTACAAACAACATAGTTTATGGGTATGGATTTATGTCGAGCCAAGGGTTTATTGTATTAGATACTATTCCATTCAATGAAACCACATATGTTTTACAATAAACTAAATTAGTAGTAGTTAACCTTACGTGAATGATGTTAAATGGCATGCTGGGTTAGGACACATAGGACAGGATCGTCTAAAAAGATTAGCTAAAGCTGATGCTTTTAGGATACATAGATAAGATAGATTTTGGGCATGTGACATGCTGGTAGGAAAGCAGCGAGATTGCCTTTTAAGCTAGCTTGAAGTATGTTTTCCTTTAGATCTTATTCACTCTGAAATTTGTAGCTTAATGAATGTGAGGGCAAGGCATGGAGCTCAATATTTCATCACTTTTATAGATGATTTCACTCGATTTGGTCACGTTTATTTGATTTCCTTAGATACGAAGCATTTGAGTTGCTTCAAAATATCTTCATTGGTTGAAATCAATTAAACACAAAAATAAAATCTTTACGGATCGATAGAGGACGTGAATATCTATCCAACCTATTTAAAGCATATTGTGATGAAAAGGAAATAGTTAGACAACTAACCATTCCTTACACCGCAACAAAATGGTGTGGTGAGGAGGAAGGGAGCCAGGACCCTTTTGGACATAATGGTAAAGATTCGATGATGGGCGTAACAAAGTTATCCAATATATCTTTTGGGGGGGATGCCTTGTGATTGACCTACATTATAAATAGAGTTCCATCTAAGTAAGTTCCTTCCATTCCATATAAATTATGGAAAAGTGTGACGCCTTATTTGAACGTTATGCCCCCATGGGGGTGTACAACTTATGTTCATAATGTTTCTCATGAATATAGGAAGCTTGGTCCTAAGGAGAAGAAATTTATCTTCATAAGATACTCAGAGTCCTCCAAAGGATATATCTTCTTAAGGGAAGATATAAATGGAAGTCTAACAAAAATTAAGTCATGAGATGTCATTCTTGGAAGAGGACTTTCCGGGACGAGGTGAGATAAATAAGGATACTCATTTCTATGAAATGGAATATCCTAAGGTCGATGAGGGTGTAAGAATCATTGATTCAACACTTACAAGACCAGACAACATAGAAAGTCTAACCCCACGTGAAGCGAGTGGAAGTGACAATTTGCTAGATCAAGTTCCTATGGAGCGAGATCATGAACAATCTCGACCTCGACATGTGTCGTGAGAGAATTCCCCATTGTGGCTTTGACATTGAGGGAGAAGCTTTCATGATTGCTCATGATGAAGAAGAGCCCAAAACAATACAACAGGCTCTTTCTAGTCCTAAATCTAAAGAGTGGTTTGAAGTCATGAAAGATGAAATGAATTCAATGGAATCGAACCAGTATGGTATTTGGTTGATTTGTAGGTCGTAAGACCATTGGGAGCAAGTGGAGTTCTCCCAATATTAAACAAGGCAGGATGGGACAATTGACATATATAAAGGCTCGATTAGTAGATAAGGGGTTGCACATAACAAGAGGAATTGACTATGAAGGAACAGCCTCTTCATTGAAGTTGGAGTTCTAATCAATTCACCTCATTCTAGTTATTGTGGTAAGAATGGATTTAGAATTATACAAAATGGAAGTTAAGACCGATTTCCTTAATGAAGAGCTCGATGAAGAAATCTATATGGATCAACCTTTAGGCTTTGAGCTCAAAGGATAGGAGCGCAAAGTTTGCAAGCTAAAAAGATCCATCTATGGTCTTTAAACATGCCTCAAGACAATGGAACCTCAAATTTCATCAAGACATGTTGAAAGATGGTTTTACAATGATGGAAGAGGATCATTGTGTGCATATTAAACGTTCAAATAACCACTTCATAATTCTATTATTATATGTCAATGTCATATTAATGAATAGCTGGAAATGATAAGAAATTGATAAATGTGACCAAGAAGTGGTTATCATCAATTTTTGAAATGAAACACATGGGGGAGGTTAGCTATGTACTTGGTGTTAAGATCCTAAGGGATCGCTCAAAATGCCTCCTGGGTTTATCTCAAGAGACGTATATAAAGAAAATGTTGAATCGTTACCATATGCATGATTGCAAGCCTCTAGACACCCCCATTGAGAGCAATTTGAGTCGTAGTCTTGATATATGTCCTAAGTCGCCTGAAGATAAAGAACAAATGTCCAAAGTACCTTACTCCAGTGCTATCGGAAGTCTGATGTATGCCATGATGTACACACGCCCAAACATATGCTATGTTGTTGGGCTAGCAAGTAAATTTCAATATAATCCATGTATAAAACATTGGATAGCAGTGAAGAGAATTTTGAGATATCTAAAAGGAACAACAGATTATGTGTTATGCTACCAAGTGAGAGATTTGCGATTGATTGGTTATACGGATGCTTCTTGCTGAATGATTGTGAAATATCATGGGAAGACCAAACATATCTAGATTAGATATCATTTCGTCAAAGATATGATCACGCAAAATGAAGTGGTTAAAACACGTTTCTTGCAGTGAAATGTTGCGAGACTTGGATTTACTAAACCAATAGCCAGGGATGCATTTGTGAGGCATGTGAGATACCTAGGCTTATGTAGGATGTGATTGATGGACAAAACACTTGTGATCTTCTTACAATGAGATAAAGAGCATTTCACATGGTTCGTTCGTTTTTTTTTTTTTTTTTGTGAATATGTTACAGATGCCTCTTAGCACAATTCAAATAATGTATGTCAATAGATTTGATTAACTCCCTCACATGAGTAATCGCCTTTAGCGTTGTGGGAGCGAGTAGAGATGAGACCTTAATTTAGAGGATTGAGGCGCAATGGGAGTGACTTTGGTCATATTATCACTTACTAGGTCACCTTGATGAGAATCAAGATGAGATTCTTTATTTGAATCGACATGAATGCCTTACCCCCACCATTCATGCGTCTATTTAGAGGAAGCTGAGTGTGGAACTTGTTGTTTAATATCATGGAATGTGGAAATAAAAGTTTCAAGTTTGAGGCTTTTGGAGCGATAAGACTAAGACTCGTATGGTGTTATTTGTTTTACAATTTAGAGCAAGACATACACTCTTTCATCTTTTTTATAAGAAGAGAAGCTCCACCATAACATGCATTTCATCTTTGCGTAATGCGAGAGCATTTCATTGGGAAGCGAAGAATGAATCCACCTTCTTTGCTATGTGAGTCCTAGAAATCCTATATATGGATTTCATCTTTCCTTACCCTTTGAGACTTTTGACTATATCGTGATGTGATGATTTGATGTTGGTTATCTTATAATGTATCCCATAGTCAAGGAATGATTTGGCTTAACAGAGCATTTCTAGAAAAGCGAGTTAACTCAAATATGATTGGTATAAGGGTGAAAGAAAAATTATTCTTTGCTTATACACTCGTTACTTATATTCACCCGTCGGAGTTATTTCGCTTGATAAAGCTTGAAATAACTCAGGGTATTGAGTAATTGTTAGAGAGATATGAGTGTGGATTCTTGAGGGATTGAATCATACTTGATCATGTGTATTATGAAAGATACTTAGGGTAAATAAGCACTGCCTTACCCTTATGAGGTTGATGTCTCCCTATAGCTGAGATAGGTTTGTATTGGAGCTCCACCGTCGATGTGCTTCGGGTTGCACGATCGTTCACTTATGAATAATATCTGCTTGGGGTTAATTTGGAATGATGTGTGAAATAAAACAAGCCCAGCATGGGCAAGTAGGAGATGTTGCGTTATGGGCATGGGTCGCCTATGTGGGCTTGACCCGACTCAAGACCCATTGGATGCCTCCCTTGATAGAAGACATGTCTCATCCTAAGAGACGTGAATAAGAGTCTATAAGAATATGACTCTGATTCATTTCTCGGCTTCGTTTTTTTATGTGAGAAATATAGAAGGAGAGATAACATTTGTTTTCTGGGGTAAAATCTTCAACAAAAGAGAATCATCCAAACTCTCATAGACAAGGTGTTCGTATTGTGAAAACTGAATACATATCCCATCACAGTGATCTGTTTTATGCTTGAAGCATTGAAGACATCACCGAATTCTGCGCTTCAACAAGTATCATTTATTTCTGCTGCAAATAAGTGTTTTTCCAACAATAATAATATGTGGGATGTAGTTGTGGATTTTGAACTTCAATTCCCACTGTCCCACATGAAGTTTGCACACGGGATTAGAGTCTTGGAGTCCATGATTCAATTGCTCAACCACCACATCTTCAATATTGTTTCTCCAATGCTTTTTTGCAACCGCTTGGGGCAATGGCGGAGCAAGAATTTTTCTTCAAGAGGGGCATAATTTAGTAGTAGAAAAATATAAAATTTCAATACGAAATTTAATAAAAAACATTATTCAATATATTTGATAATATTATCATAACATATTTAAAAACATTATGTTAACTAAGAATATAATGTTTTTTTTAAATGTTACTAAGAATATAATATTAATACGAAGCTTCAACAACAAATTTTGTGATTAAAAAAAAAAAGTTAAATTTAAATATGAATAATTATTATCAATAATAAATTTTAAAAATTGAATAAAATATAAATTTATCATTTATTTATGTAATATTTCAATAATATTTAAATAGGTAAATCCAAATAGCAGGTTGAGTTTTTATTTTGGTCAGGTTTCCCCAGCTTTCAAATTAGGTTTTCTTACCGTTAGGTTATCAAAACACTTTAGAAGATATAATAAATGATTGGTGTGCGGTAAATGTCAAACGGTTTTAAATTGATTTTTTTTTTTTTAAGTTACAATTGGTACATATATAGAAGTTTGTATTAGATTAACACTATAGGATGGTAACTTGGTGGTTAGAGCTTTTAGTATAATAGCTTATTCTTTCCTCATATCTCTTAATTGTAGAAACAATAATTTTTTTGGGAAAAATTTTAGTGGACCATTAGGCTCCTTTTATAACCCGGAAAGTACTAAAGAAAGAAAATAGAGAATAAATATACATTAGAAGAACAAAAAAAGGTTTAAAATTAATAAATTTATTATATATGTTTATTCAAACTCATTTTATTTGTTTTTCTCTATCATAAAAGACTAAGAAAATTAAAATTTTGTAAAATTTTTAGGAATTTTGATTATATTTGATTTTCTTTTATATTTTCCATAATCAAATCAAACATTAAAAAAAAAAAAAATCATTCTCTAATTTTTTCCTTTCTGATATTTTCGAGGTTTCAAATGTAGCTTTAGTATAATGGGAATGTTGGATAAAAAAATTGCAAAACAAGATGTTTGGATAATTTTAATGGCATACCATAGTAGGATAAAAAAAATAATTCAATAACAAATCATAGATAAGGGGAAGGGGGATGGGGGATGGGGGATGGGGCATATATATAAAAAAATTGAGGGGGGCCGTATCCCCCTTAAGCCTATGGTGGCTCCGCCACTGGCTTAGGGCACATATGTGGTACTTTTCTGCAATAGGGTTTGTGTTTCTTTCCCGAGAACATGGTTGGTCTTGCAGGGTTCTAACTATCCCCTAAGCTCAAATTAATGGATATCTATACATATTAATATTTTGGTTCATGGAAAGTTGGAGGGAAAGGGTGTAGTAATGACATTGGAGATAGTTAGGGAAAATGGAAGAATGATTAGAGAATAAAGATGAAAATAAGAAGGACATTTAAGGTATGGTGGTAGTTTTATACTATGGTTGTTCTAAAAATATCAAAAGAAAGGGAGTAAATTTTTTTTTTTAATCTATTCACATTGCATATCATAGTGTAGTATTCTGTTGAGGATGGACACTAGGATTTAACCTCAGAAATGGCATATCTTAGCAATTGTGATTTTGTAGCATAGTAGTATAGGATCTTACAATTTTAGGGGGGACTTAACCTAGGTTTTGGGTTCCACTCCACCTACCTACAAAGGAAAACAAAATTGAGGGGGCATATGCCCCCTTGGTCACTAGGTGGCTCTGCCACCATTCTTACAAGGATTTCATGTTTTTTTTATCATGAAATCTATAAAAGAAAGTCTAGAATAACTAATATTTATTAAAAAAATGATATAATATTTTTAAATCATTTGATTTTGATATAGTATAGACAAATAAATAAGATGAGTGTGAAAAAATATATATAAATAATTTACTGGATTTAAACCTATTTTTATTTTTTGTTTTCATTTTCTCATACTTTTTCTTCTCTCTCTTTAATGTTTCTTAGGTTTTTTTCTCAAAATTCTTATAAACCAAATGCAAACTTAGATTTTATTAGTTTCATTCTTGAAGCAAGGCAAAAGAACATTTTTTTAAAATTGAAAAAAATATATATTGTAAGACAAAACGGTTTCCGGTATAAGTATTGCTAAAATTAACTTGTATCATAAACTTTATATTTCAAATTAATGTAAATTTTGTAATGTATAGATCATTCAACTACGAAAAATCATGTTTTAGTGGTATATAACAATATTGGTCCATTTACTATAAAATCTTAAAATAATGATGTTTTTTACACTTTTAAAAGGCATCATTGTTTGATATACTATTCTTCTTTATCTTTATATATAATGACACTTAGTTGTTTCATCTAATCCAAAACCTAGGTTGTGCCTCTGAAATTGTAGGATCCTATTTCACTATATGTTACAACATCAAATTTGTTAAGTTATGCCCTTCGTTAAATCCTAGTGCCCCCTCCTCTTGAACTTAGATCCGGACTCCACAACTACCTTAAGGAACTATGACTAAACAATAAGCTTCTAAACACTTAGTAGCTTATCTTTCTTTTATTGTCATGCTCAAGTGTCTTTTATGTTTTCCTAGTGTTGTGGCTTGGATGTCTAACCTTTTTAGTTTTCTATTAATATCGTGCCCCAACTATTCAACATTTTTAGTTTCCTATTAATATCACATCGTAATAGTTTGCCTTTTTTAGTTCCTATTAGTGTTGCGTACTAATTGTTCAACTTTATTATTATTTTTTTAGTTTCTTGTGATTAACGCACAGTAACTACTAGACCTTTTAAGTTATCCATTGTCTTTCATCCTAACTATTCATCATCCTAACTGTTCATCCTTTTTTTGTTTCTATTCAACTGTTAATTCCTTTTAAGTGTTATGCCTTAGCATCTGACCCCCTTACTGTCATCTAACCTTTTAGTTTATGTTTATGTTGTTCCCAAATTATTTGATATTTTATGTTTCTAATATGTCATGCTTAGACTATTTGACATTTTAATTTCCTGTTTAGAATTGTGCCATGATTAATTGTTTGACCCTCTTTTTAGTTTCCCATTTTACTGTGGTCTAATCATCTAAACCCTTTTGTGTTTCCTATTATGTCACAAACCTAAATGCTTTACCTTTTTAGTGTCTTACCATGTTGCACTCCAACTATTCAACTCTTTTAGTTCTTTATTAGTGTCATACCCAAATTATTCTACATTTTTATGTTTTTATTATGTGGTGCCTTGACTATTGGATATTTTCAATTTTTGTGAATGTTATGTCCTAAAGTGTCATCTTTTTTAATTTCTCGTTATGTCACACCCAAACTATCAAACTTTAGTTCTTTTAATGTCATGCACCAACTGTTTAACCTTTTTTATTTGTGTCAAACTTTTATGTATGTTGCGCTTGATTTTTGACCTTTTATGTTTCTATAGTGACGCATTCAAACTATTTAGCTTTTTATTTTATTTCGTTTCAAGATCCATGGGAATGTTGCATGTTTCCATATTGCACGTTTTTATGCTGACATATCAATGAGTAGATTTTGTAATCATAAAGAGTCTAATTCGTACTTGAATAAATTTTCCAACTTTTCTTGTTTCTTGTAAAGCCTACTCATTTTCTTTATGTACATACTTACTTTACTCATGAACTATATATATGGAGAAGTATAATTGTAAAACCCCAAATTTGATCCAAACTCATTTAAATTATATCTAAGCTTTTACATTTCTCCTTCACTTTGATAATAGATCTATTTTAATTCCGTTGATCATATTTCGTAAATCTAGCTTTGTTTCTTTCTTTACTATTGTAAAGTTAAGTGATGCCTTACTCCTCGAACATTTTGTTTTTGTCAATCCAACTTTGGTCTCTAAAGCAGGAATGTGTGAGATAACAAAAGAAAATCGATTAAGGTTAATTACAAACCATTTAATGTAGGAAAAACATTTTGACTATGTTTTTACTTCATATAATCCGAGTATGTTATGGAAAATATAAAATATTTTTTCTGTTGAATAGTTTAATTTATACTAAATAAACAAAGATAGTTAATGTACTATTGAAGCTTCCACTAGATCTTGGTGAGACTAGATATGAGGACAATGACTGCACACTACCTTGATCAAATGCAAAAACATCCATTTGATGATATCAAGGATATTGTTAACATGTGAGTGTCTTCATTTTCTTACTTGAATATATTATAGTATCTAAATCTTTAATATTTTTCATGCCCACTAAAAATTTGTCCACCAAAACAAAAATCATAAAAAATAGAGACAACATGGGTAAAAGTAGTGATAAACTACTTATTTAGATTTAGTTATATACTTTAAACATTTAGATTAACCATAAAATTTGAATATAATTTATTTTATCACTTAGATAATATTGTCATATTTCTATGATTTCATAACTCATATTCCTAATTATAGTGTCTAAGACAAATAGATAGTATGAATTGTACCTTTTGTGTGTGGAAATATATGAAAGATATTATTTCTAACCCAAGTCTTCTATACACAAAGGTCACTCATTAATATATTATATTAGTTCTCATAATTTAATATTCTTTGTTAACCTAACTAATCATCATGTATTTAAAATTAATTAGTAGTTTAAAAGGCAAAAATATCATGTAGTAAAGTTGACCTCAATGAAGTGCGACCTAAGTGGGTTATAATGACAACACAACTAATCCTTAACTATGCTTGAAGGTATAGTTAAAATCTACGGAATTTCATTTTCATTATTAATTAAGTCTTAAATGAACTTAGTTTTAAAATTTACCATGTTATAAATTTAGATGTCCTCATTTTAACTCATCAAGAGGTGTACATCATATTTTCATGCTTCTATCATGTTCTTTCATGGTAAGTATTTTTCCTTCATAGTTAGAAGATAAACTTTAATGCATATATTGTTAATACAAGTAATCAAACTATTATTTTTATAATCATTGTTATTATTGTTTGTTATTGTTACATTGAGAAATTATTTTTGTCATTGTTACATTCAGAATAAGAGCATAATGTTTGAATTCACCATTATTAATGTTGTTATTGTTTATGTTGTTACATGGAGAAATTGTTATAATTATAGAGAAGTTACTAACTATTTTTGCTAAAGAGTTTGTGTTGTAAGAAAATGTGGTTTTTTTTATTGAGAGACGGTAATGAACTTTTTTTTTCTAGGTCGGTTATATGAAATGTGATATATAAAATGAGGGCAAATTCTATAATGGTTTTTATTATGCCATTCAAATGATGATCTGTAGTTTTAATTTAATACTAATTTTCACCTTATAGAATGTTAGGAGTTAACTAACTTTAGTAACATATATAGGAAAACTAAAAGAATAAATTAAAAGGATCTACAAGTAGTTGATTCTAAATCTCTTATATATTAATGTATATAATGATTTATAAAAAACAAATTGTAACAAGACTCTCTAACAGAGACGTGGATGAAATTCTTGAGGAACAAGACTCTCTAATGGAGATGTGGACAAAATCCTTGAGGAACAAGCCCCCCTAATGGAGACTTGGATGAATTTTTGAAAAACAAACTTCCTTAATGGAAAATATGAGCGGTATCTTCAAGAAGTTGAGAAAGTGGAGAAAATGGAGACTTGGGTACCAAGTCTAGACATCTATAAAAAGAGAAGAAAAGGAAATCGAAGGAACAAACAAACAATCAATCAACAAATCAATCGACTCAGTGTCAATCTACTTTAGCAAATCTTAACTTTTCAATAAGCTTTCATCAATTTCAGCATTCCATTTCCTATTTTTAGCCAAGTTTCTATTAATTTTCCAACATAATGTTATTTCATTCATTCATAGTGAAATCCAATATTTTCTTTAGTAATTCCATCATTCTATTTCCAAGTTCTATTCAAGTTTCTATCAATTTTCCAACATAGTATTATTTTCACAATGAAATTCAATGTTTACTTCAGCAATTCCAGCATTCTATTTCTAAGTATCATTTGAGTCTATCAATTTTTCAACACTGTGTTTTTTCAATTGTTCTTAGGAAAATCTAACATTTTTCTTCATCATTTAATTCTTGCAATATTTTCATTTGTACAACATTTTCTACTTTGATTATGAGGAATTGTCAAAGGAACCAAGAAGCCTACATAGTTTGATCTTATGAGTCATTTGAGTTTGAAAAACTTTAATTTCCTAGCACACTCTCATGCTTGTATTTTGTATATTTGTGTGAAATTCAAAAATCACCACAACACATGGATAAGAAAAATATTATAATACATTTCATATTGTAAAATTTATAAGTTAAAAGTTTTGTTTCCTTCAAATGAGCTACAAGATCTACTAACATTTTATTAATATGTATCAAGTTAAATAAATTTTCATCTTCATTTAAATATAGGATCTCATTAAACATGACCAAAACATGCTCACTTGGATTTTTTCATTGACTATTTATAGAATTAAATTGCATGTGTTAACTAAACATTAATTTTTACTTCCATAAATTTTTTTTTGGTAATATATGCAAGTAAAATATTTCAATTAAGTTCAAGAGTGGATAAGCAACCATCAAGAATAGTTTTGGCTTGTTCTTCTTTAATCTTACTTGTAATATTATTTTTGTTAAGGAATTTAGATATCATGCCTTTTTGGTACATATACTTGTTTTTTTGTTGGTCTTGAAAAACATATATTTGTTGTGAACATTTTGGTTAATTAACAAATTCATATATCAATAGCTATATCTAGATATTAGTTCTTTATCATGATATCACAATTACCAAATTTATTCAATATTTTTAAAGATATAATTATTAGTATTGAATTCTATTTTAAATTCATGAGGAATTATTTTGAATTATATCAAAAATCATTTGAAAAATTATATATAACACATCATACAAAAAATATATATCATTTCATTGAGGGAAGTTTTTCAATATTATTGTCTACATAAGATAACCTTCAAATGAATGTAAAAAATAAACAAATAATTTTCCATATTCCTTGGTATTTTCGTAAGTGATCATAGATGTAATGACAATGATGTTTTTAAAGTATCAATATAAGTATATCAATAATGACACTTTAAAAAACTGTCATTGAAAACTATGCATTAAAGATGATACCCAAATTAGTTATAGATGACACTTTTTAAAAGCCGTCATGATTGCACTTACCTATTTCATGACAATTTCGAATATGACACATTCAAAAAGCGTCATTTTATACATTTATTGACACCAAGAAAGCAATATTTTAAAAACCGAACTAGTGAGTGAATCGGACCGGTAAATGAATTAGAAAAGTTAACCGGTTTTAGTTCCTTCAGTTCAATAGATAGGTCAAGCCAGGAATATTGAATCGATAGCGTCAAAGCAGATAATTTATATTTATTAAATTAAAAAATAATTATAAAAATGATAATGCATAAAAAATTGACATCATCTCTATTTATTAGCGATTTTTGTAGGTAGAAAATTTGAATTTTATGAAAAAGGGTAAAATGGTAATTTCGGTCAAAATCCGAAATTTTTCTAGATCTTGGATGATGAAACGGACTTCACCGTTGGAATCATCTCGCAAAATCTAGCTACCACGTCGAATTTCGTCGAATTCCGAGACAGTCGAAATTTCATGTTTTTCGAGACATCGGGTGTCGGGTGCAATAAAACGGCTCGTGAAAAACATGTGACGTGACAAGAGTCACCTACTACATGTACTCTTGTGACACATGTTGCATGAGTAGAGAGAGGATGAGATGGATGGCCGAGATTGTGCCAAGTGTCAAAAAAATCAAGAAAATGGACACAATGGGAATTATAGGAATGTTTAATGAATAAGACAAAAAAAGCCAATAGTGTTCATCTTCTCCAAATGGAGAAAATCGGCAGGGGCTGGAGCAAAAAAAGGTGTAGTGGCTGGATTTGTGATTTTTAGAGAGAGAGAAGAAGGCTCGCTATCTCTCTAGATTCCAGGCCGTTTGGACCGTGGTTCTCAGCGGAGCAAGAATGCAAAGTTGTAGCTGCACGGCGTGAGACTCTGGCGTGGGCATCAGGTTGGTGGAGTTCAGGCAACTCGAGAGGTAGGGATCTTTTCCTACTTGGACTTTATTCTTTGGCTAGAGCCATTTTATGGACTGAAATTTGTCAGGGCACAGAGGTCGTGATATTGATCGCAGCTTTGAGGAGCCAGGAGTGGAGAGAGTCTCTAATTGTGTGGCGAGTGAGCAGTCTGGTAAAAAAGGAGGGTTTCACTGTTCATGTGAATAGTGACGTGATTTTTGGTGTGATTTTTATGATGTTAAGTGATTCAAAATGAATTGCTTGTGTTTGTTAATTAGCCTATGTGAGCTAATTTTGGTGTTATTGGTTGTGAATTTGCATAACATGATTTATGTGAATTGATTTCGTTAATATATACATGTTAAATATATTAGCATAAATTGTTGAGATTGACATAAATAATTGAAAAGTATCGTACAAGGAAAAATCTAGTGTAGTGGAAGTTGCATGACATGAAATTGAAGAAAACGAGAAAATGTTGTGAAAGGAATTTCCAAGGAAGATTTTGAAGGAATTGCCTTGGAAGGTTGTCAATGGAGATAAACTTGGATGAGGGCCGTGGCTTGTTTTGGAGAAATATTAATCAGTTAACCAGGTGATGATATGGCCTATTAAGAAATTCGGTGAGTGGTTTTAGAAATTCAAAAGCTTTGTTTTGGCGGATGTTTACTCGCATTCGGCTTAGGCACATGTGAAGCTGGTCGGTGAGGACTACGTGACATGGGATTGGGCACTTCAGTGGCACATTCTGAGTGGAGTTCATGAAATTACTTGAATGTGATTGTTTTATGGCATGCATAGGTGGGAGTAAGCAGTATGAAAATTATCTCTCAGGCTTTGCTCTTTGTGTCGAGGATCATTTCAGGTACAGTGGAGTCTCTGAGGAGGACGGTGCTCACTAGAAGGCAGCGTTTAGAAAGAAAATGGGGTTGTGGCTTTGGCATTGTCGGTTGTATAACATGTATTAAAACTCTAAATTTTGATATATGTTTGGTAAAGTAATTTATTAACTCTTGAACTATTGTATATAGTTGATGTATTTATGAGTATTAATACGGGGCCCCAGTGGCCCATTATTTCTGTATATATGGACCATGTGGTCGTATGTAAACTGTTTGGGACAGGTTGTATTTGGGTAGAGCTCCCCGTACAATGGAGGCTCTACCCAATTTTTTATGAGTGGTGTCGGGTTGCGATATCACGTGTCCTAACGAGTTGATGGGTTTGTAAGTGGATCTGGGTTTTGGGCGTCACGGCAGTATCAGAGCTTAGGTAAACGATTACCTAGGGAGCTCGGGTTTGGGTATCCATAAGTTTAGTCCTGATACCAGCTTCACAGCTTGGTATCAGAGCTTAGGTATACGAATACCTAGGACTCGATGGGAAACGGGTTAGATCATGCATACACTATGCATTTTGATGAATGGTGTGCATTTTGATGAATGTTGTGTATGATGTGTGGTTATGTGCTTGTATGCTTGATAAATAGCATAGGAGAAATAAAAACCTTAGGAGGTTGAGAAATTTTGGGCAAATAGTCCTGAATTAAAAGAAAAAAAAAATGTTGAGGGAAAATTTTTTTTTGTTAGTTTTATAGTATGTAAAACGGGAAAAAAAAAATATACATTTAAAATAAATATTTATTTTTGGTTCTCTTTTGGAAAACTAGAAAAAAAAAAAAATATATATATATATATATATATATATATATATATATATCTATATATATATATATATATATATATATATATATATATATATATATATATATATATATTTTTTTTTTTTTTTTTTTTTTTTTTGTGGTCTTTAGGTGGGTGGAATAAAATGAAAAAAAATGAGTGAAAAAAAAACCAGTGCGGGTGAAGTCTTGCCGATTTTCCGGTGCGTTGGGTCGCGATATGAGGGAATTGTATCGTGACACGGGTGAGAGGCTGAGTGCAGGCGTCACGGCGGGGTGCGGCTGCGGCGAGTGGCGCCCCATGACCGGATGCTACGACCGCCGGCGGAGAAGGGCCTACGACACGACCGGCCGTGCGACGTGCGGCGGAGGCGCGTGTGCCCTCGCGGTGGGGTGTCGCCGTCTGTCCGATTAGCGTGGCGGGAGGGAGGCTTGGCCGCCCAGTTTGTATCGCGAGGCAGATGACCGCGGTTGGAAAGCGCGAATCTGGCGCAAAGGGGCGTAGCGACACGGCTGAGCCGAACTGCGACACGGCGCGTTCTTCGCGCGGTAGGCGAATGGAGATACCGCTGTCGCATTCGACCCGATTTTGACTCCGGTCACGATATTCTGAACCTTCCCATTCATGAACATTGTTCATGAGCACTGTTCACGAGGTTTTCAAAAAATAAAAAAATAAAAAAAATAAAAAAATATTTTAAAATAAAATAAAATAAAATGAAACAAAATAGAATAATTTTTTTTGGTTAAATATGATTTAGTATATAGAATTATTGTCTTGCATTACCTATGAATGCATTGACATTGTGTATGAAATATTTTTCGGTATGCGAATAGTGTCTCGAGGCTATGTTTACACCTTAGAGATGCTGCATCGGTTGTGATAGAGTTGGGCTTAGAGGTTGAGGTCTTGGAGGAGCCCTTGTATGTGAGTTCTCCCCTAGGGATTATGGCTAGGATAGGGATGATATGTCGTGGTTGCGAGTTAGAGATCTCGGGGATTCTACCCACAGTGGACCTGAGGGTCATGGACATGTCAAAGTTTGATGTCATCCTTGGGATGGATTGGCTGACAGCTTACAGAGTCGTCATCGATTGTGAGCGTAGGGGTTCACAGCCTGCAGCGGGACGGTACTCGTGTATTCGGGGGGTGAAGCATGATGATTTTGCCTTAGGCGGTGTACGAGTCGGATGTCATGGGCTGACTAAGCGGGTTGGCTAGCGAGCCTTACAGAGGGACGGGTGATGCCGGACTTAGATCCTACCTCGAGTAGTTTCTGCAGTATGGGGATGTTTTCGGATAGACTCACAGGGATTACCTGCAGCAGAGGGTTGTAGACTTAGGTGTCGATGCACCTAATCTTACGCTATCTCGCTATGACTCATGAGGATGGCACCAGTTGAGTTGGAACTTCGAGTCCGACTCGAATCTTTGGACAAGGGGTTCATTAGGCCAAGGCACTTCACCATGGGCGCTCGGTTCTATTTGCAAAGAGGGCCAGACCCTTCGATTGTGCATGGACCTAAACGGAGTTGAATGAGGGTTACGATCGAGAATCGGTACCCATTGCGAGATGATGACTTGTTTGATCAGGTTGAGAGAGCACGAGTCTACTTCAAAATAGGCCTTCCTGCAAGTTTACCATCGGTTAAGGGGTTTGGGAGGCAATTTCCACACTAAGAGCGGCGTTTAGGACGCGTTATAGGCACTTTGAGTTTATGGTGATGCCCTTTGGATTGATAGATCATGGCAACATTCCTTGGACCTCATCATGGGTATTCGACCTTATTTAGATTAGTTTATCGTAGTCTTCGTGGATGACATTTTGATCTACTCCCAATCCAGTGGGAGCATAGAGATCACACGAGGATTGTTTACGATTCTGAGAGGTCATATTTATCATGAAGTATAGTAAGTCACGAGTTTGAAAACTGCGATGTGAGATTTTTAGGACATACGTGGTGTTAGCATCGAGGCGTGTCAATGGTTGAGAGAGGTCGGGAGTCGATGAGTTGGGAGAGACCAAAATCAGTCTTCGAGATATGTAGTTTCTTGGGATTGGTTGGGTACTACAATAGATTCATTAAAGTTTCCTCCGGTCGCGCACCTAAGCGAGGGTGACTCGGAAGGAGAGTCGAGGATTTGTGATTGGGATGATCGATCACGAGGAGGCATTCGAGAGTTTAAGGAGACCTCTGCTCCTATCTTGATAGTCGGACGAAGGACATAGAGTTACCACGGTGTATTGTGATGCCTCGAGGGCCAGGCTTGGGATGTGTTTTGATGCAGTCCGGGAGGGTGGTAACTATGGTTCCCGTCAGTTGAAGAATCATGAGCAGAATTACCCCACACGATGGAGTTAGCGGCGAAGTAGTCTTACGCCTTGAAGATTTTGTGCCACCTATTTATATAGCGAAACGATTCGAGGGTATTACTTTCAGACCACAAAAGTGCGAAGTATATTTTCACAGCGGGACCTCAACATGAGAGCCGCATAAATGGATGGAGTTCTTAGAGGATTATGACTTCACTTTGCATTACCATCACAGTGAAGCGAATGTGGTGGCTGATGCACTCGATCGGATCCACGGTGAGCATTAGTTAGTATAGCTTCGAAGTGGGTGATGCTCGTGACGTAGAGACGAGTTTGGGCTATGAGTGCGTGACGGGCTCGAGAGTGCGTTAAGGGGAGATTTGAGTAAATTTACCGTCACTATTAGGTAGAGTGATTGAGTCGGGCGGGGCCCAGCAAAGATAGTGTCCGTCGGGCCTGAGTACGGTCGTCTGGTGTGAGGATGGGCGAATCCACCTGAATGTTAGTCTTGTTATAGAGGACGGGTAGTGGTTCCACTAGTTGGCGGCGGAGTTTTAGAGAGGAGATTCTCGGGGAGTTTCAGCTGCTCGATTTGCCGTGCGTCCGGGTGGCACGAGATGTATCGGGATCTTTGCCGTCAATAATGCGGAGAAGATGAAGAGACCCACGTAGGGACTTTGGGTCGACGATGTCTCACGTGTCCGGCGGAGTTGGGGCTGAGCACCGAAGCCCGGCGAGGCCTCACTTCAGCCATTGGAGGTGGGCGAGTGGAGAATGGGAACACGTCACGATGGATTTTGTGACCCAGCATACGGACCACCGCGGGGACATGATGCGGTATGGGTGATAGTGATGGGCCAGACTCACCGAAGTCGAAACACATTTTCTAGCGTGCGGATGACCTTTCACATTGGAGAGATTCTGTGGGTTGTATCGTCGAGATAGTCAGGCTACATGGGTACAATTATCTAGTGTCGGATAGAGACTCGGGTTTACAGGCGCACTTTGGAAGGAGTTTCAAGGCCGTAGGCTGGGCGACCATGGGTACATCTTTCCACCAGCAGACGGATGGTGATGACTATACAGTGTTAGAGACATGAGCGTGGAGCATGCGCCTGGATCATATGGGTAGCCGGGAAAAGAAAGACTTCGTCTAGCAAGAGTAATTCACCTACAACAAAGTATAAAGGTGAGTATACATATGGAACCATATGAGGCATTGTATGGGAGGCCATGTAGATCACCGTTATGTTGAACCGAGGAAGTAGAGAGAGTTCCATCACCGGTCCATCTCGATTAGAGACACCTCCGAAGGTGAGCTTGGATACGCATAATGTCTTCCCTACTACTCAAAGTCGGGCAGAGAGCTATGTGATGCAGAACACTTCGACCCTTAGAGCTCGAGGTCAGATCACGCCTTCTTGAAGCAGGATGCCTAAGAGGATGATGAGTTACGCCTCGGTAATCATGAAGATCGCCGAGGTTTATTAGGCCCTTCAGATATTATGAGAGGGTAGCCATCAGAAGTGTACCTGCTTTTTTTTACCGCCAAAGATGTCGTGTCCACGAGGTATTTCACTCTCCGCCTTGAGGCACCCATCCGCTCATAGCTGGATCGGTGTAGATCAGATCGGATACCCAGATGGGACCTTCGAGGAGCACCAGCAGTATTGCGGATAGTTAATTCCAGTTTCATGGCCACAAGACCGTGAAGAAAGAGGGCCCAATATATGAAGACTTTAGAGCGATGAGAGCCAACGCTGAGCCGCTGAGACATTAACGCGAATAACGGTATCCTCTTTGTTTAGGGACGTAAGGTACGTATTTAATGCTTAATACCTAATGACTAGTTTATACGCATTGCGATACAGACGTCAGATAAAGCGTGAGTTGTCAGATTGTCCATAATTTGTGACGAAATTATTTTTAAGAGGGAGAACAAAGGACCCGGAAAATTCGAATTTTAAAATGGTAAATGGTAATTTCGGCCAAAACCCGAAATGACTGGAATGACGAACTAACTTCATCATGGAATCATCTCACGAATCTAGCTACCACGTCGAATTTCGTCAGACCAGATAGTCGAAATTTCACGCCGAGGCACCAAGCCAAAATAAAAATGGCTCAGTGGAAAGACATGTGACATGAAAAGAGTCACCTACTATATGTATTCATGTGACACATGTTGTATGAGTAGAGAGGACAGATGATGTCAGATTGTTAAGCATAAAAAATCCAAGAAAAGAGATACAATGGAATTATAGAAATGTTTAATGAATAAGAAAGGCAATAGGCCCATCTTCTTCCAAATGAGAAAATCGTGTGTTAGAGCAAAAAGGTGTAAAGTGGGCTGGGATTTGTGATTTTAGAGAGAAGTTCTCTCTCTGATTTGATCCATTCTTTTCAATTATTTTACTCGACTGAGCAGAAGTAAAGTTGCTCTACGCATATGCTGGCTACGATGGCACTGATTTGGTGGAGTTCACAACACCAAGAGGGTGGGATCTTTTCCACTGGCGATTTTTTGGCTAGAGTCATTTTATGATAGGGATTACACCAGCCCGAAGGGGTCGTGATATCTGGCCTCAAAGCTTTGAACCGGAGTGAAATTTAACATGTGGTCAGGAATACAATCAAGTGTCACTTGTTCATGAATAGTGACTTTGATTTTTGAGCGACTTTTATGATGTCTAGCATTCAAAATGAATTGTTTAGCTTGTTAATTAACTTATGAGCTAATTTTGGTGGTTATTGGTCAGAATTTGCATACATGGATTATGTAATTGATTTTGCTATATATATATAATATATTAGTATAATTGTTAGGATTGACATCATGCATTCCATGCAATCGGGCCCTAGAAGATAGATGAGTGCATGACATGAAATCAGTTAAAAACGAAAAATGTTCAGAAAGGAATTTTATAGCATTTTCCAAGAATTGCTCGAGAGTTGTCCAACAGATCACTTCTGGATGAGGACCATGACTGCTTTGGAGAAATATCCGAATTTACTGAGGGTGGTTCAACATTTGATTTAGTTTGATGGCTTCGCTTTTCGTAGAACAAAAAGCTTTGCGAAAACCTGGATACTTTACCTGATTCTGCCAGTATTGGCGAGGAGTCTGACTCGATATGGATCAGTATGTAGACATTCGGAGAGGCTCGCGAAATGCATCTGACGTGATTGTTTGCTATGGTATGTGCACTTAGCGGGAGTAACCCATGTGGAAATTATCTCTCACTGGCTTTGCTCAATTCCGTCGAGGGATCACCATTTCAGTACAGTGAGTGTACAGAGGACGACGCCACTAGAGTCTTAGAAGAAAGTCAAGCCAGGCTTTCTGCATTAAGCCATTTTGTAAGCAATATGTATTAAAAACCTAAATTTTTGATATATGCTCAAAAGAGTAATTTATTAACTTAACCCATGTATGAGGTCGATGCATTTTCGGCATAATGCAAATTCAAGTGGCCATTATTTTACGCGCATGTAATCCTCGTGTGGTCATTATAAACCTGCTTGTGACAGTTGTATTCAGTAGAGCTCCTCATACAAAGGAGGCTCGCCATTTTACAGAGTGGTGCTCTGCTACCTCGACATCCACGACATTCCTAAAGGCCGATGGTTATTAACGACTCTCTATCTGGACACACAATTTTTGTATAGTTTTTATACCTATAAAAAAAATGAGATAACAAATTTTTAACACAATATAAGATGATATATTTTCATATTGTAAAAACAACATATTATGACAAAACTACTATTATATTTCCTACATATGAGTAATAGATAGAATGTGATATAATATGGAATTTCCAAGATCATCCATAATACAAATATCAAACACAACACTTACATAGTTACATAACATATGAAATGTCAATATGAAGAGTTTTTCATATTAATAAGTTCATGCATAAAAAATATAAATACATGTCTCCGTTCACTTTGAAAATTAAGATGTGAAAAGTCAAATAGGTTATATGAAAAATTAAAGTTCTCTAAAGCCACACCATCATCATCCACATCATCTACAAAAAGACAAGTAATATGTATAATATATAAGAAATCATTTTTAAAGTAAAATAACAATAATTTAAAATGTATAAGTTTAATAAGTTATTCTAACCAATTTGAATAGCTGAACTTGAGCCTTCAACTTCTAAAGGAAGAGACAATTCATATAAAGATTTTACTTCTTTCAAGATCTAGCTCTAATCTATTTCCACCACCATCCAAAATCGGGCCATCACATGCATAGTCAATAGGATCATAGCTTCTTTTCTTGTTGTAGAACCTAAAAAGGAAACACATGTGACTATTCATAGCTATCCAAATAAAATTCATAATCAAAATAACTAAGAAAATATTTATACCAATTTTTTAACCGCAAATTGTAATGAATACATACAAGACTTATTGTTCTTGATGTTCTAATATGTTCCTCTTTCATATGGGTATGCTCAAACACTTAGATGAAGAAGTTTGACTCAATATTTGAATTGCCAACTTTTGCAAATTTAGGGGCACTATATCCACATAGCTCCAACATTCATCATTTGGCTATATATAAAAATGACAAAAATACTGTAAGTTTAAAAATATAACAATCTATATTTTTAAATACATTAGTATACATTAAAGTATAACAACTTAAAAATAAGTTAATAGATGAAGTATCATTTACTAGGTTATAGTATTTCACATGAAGACACATAATCTCTTCAAAACCTTTTCAATCGATCACAAAGATAACTCTTAACCTATCTATCGCTATGTTTTTGCCTTCATGACTTTTTTTTTGATCAACCATGACACCTCAAATGACTTCAGGCATGTCACAAAAGTTTTCTTAATCATATTGGAAACATGGATTCAACCAATAAGCTGATGAATGAATGTTTTTGCAAAGTTATTCATCCCAACGTTGCTTTATGATATTTGTAAGGTCATAAATATGAAAGATTATTAAACGCTTTCTGACACTAAATGAGCCTTATATATGCCTTCATACACATATTCCATTGAAAGCCTCTCATCACAATCAACAATACGCAATAAGAAGACAAGTGAAGCCATGAGTTTCACAACTATGAAACAATAATTCCAAAATTTGTGGTCTAAGATGATAGAAACCACAACCCTGCTTTTATTATCCTTTGAATATCTAGAGTTTACAAAGAACTTGCTGGTCATCAAAGCTTGCAAATCATGTTTGTGATCATGAAGGCTCTTCAATGGAATGAATGTAGTAGCAAAGAGAGTTGCACTAGGTCAGAGAATCTCTATCCATCCTTATTTATTTCTTAGCAAACTTAACAAAACAACATGATTATACACAAAAAATTTCACCTTTGATGCACATTTTTCAAGCTCAGCAATATGATCCAACTTATAAATATCCTTAAAGATTAAATTAAGACAATGAGCAGCACAAGGTGACCAATTAATGTGTTTGTATTTATAAGAAATCAATCTTCCTGCAGCCACATAATTTGATGCATTATTAGTGACCATTTGAATCACATTGTTAGGCCAACCCATGTAATGATCTCATCAAATAGTAGAAATTGATTGTTTGCATCTTTCACAATATCTAAAGCATCAAAAGACTTCACAAATGATATTCCTCAGGGATAATAAACCATGAAGTAGTTGATGAGTGTTCTTTGTCTATTATATATCCAACCATCACCCATTATTCCACACCTAACTTTTGTCCAAACTTCATAATAAGAATCCACAAGTAATTGAACTTCCTTCTTAGCATCCTCTATATATATAAACACGAAGTAATAATAGGTTAGGGATTCTTGGCGCGATGGAACGCATTATGAGATAATAAATAAAAACCAGAATCCCACCCATTGGACCATCTAGTTCATCAAAACAAACCAAAACCAAAACCAAAACCAAGAGTTCAAAAGATGATATACCTTTGTAGATCTACTCCTGGAGGGTGTTTGCAACTTGATTAGAAACGAACCATGTCCTTGGTTCGTCTATAAATGTATCCACACGAAGATGAGACCTGAGAACCTCCAAGGATTGATTTTTGAAAACAACCTCTGGCAAGGCCAAGTTTTGTCTCAATGAGGATGAACAAACTTCTTTCTTCTTCTGGTTCTTCTCAGAACAAGAGAAAAACCACCACTATCTCAACCATTGGGATTAGGTTTCTATGATCAACCATTAGCTAGGGATTTCTCCCATAACCGTTATTACTTATAGGAGAAAACTACTCCTATGAAGACTAAACTACCTCACTAAAGATGGAATATAGCAGCGTGCATCTCCATGCATGATAGCATGCCCTCATGCCTTAAGCCCATGAGCAAACTATTCCTATTCATTTCTAAATGAGTCCTTTGTACTGGATTCTTCTAACCTTGAGTTGTCAAACCCAATGGAAGTCCTCACATTATTATATCACATCCAAGTCCATTTTATATAAAGTCTCCATCTTCTAAGTGTGTGACCCATTAGGTTCCTGGTTATGTTGGCCACTTAATTAAACTATTGAATTAAGCAAGTCATGAGAGGCGTCTATCAACACATCATGACTCCTAATTCACGGGAAAGTCAATAGTTTGACTGCAAACCCTTTCGTAGACAAATACCATGCAATTCGTCCTTTCACCAATCTATACCCCACTCGGTTCAGAGCATGGACAAAGTGTAGCTCCCACTAGATTGGCTACACCACATCTAGCCCAAGTTATATTTGATCTTGTCCCCAGATTTATTACTCATCAATTATGCACCTAAAGACACTCTTCACGACATTTCCACTATGTCCAGAGATTCCCGAGTAATGATCTCGACAAGAGGCCATAAGTATACCTCCCTCTGTTGGGAGTGTTGAATCCTTTGTTGGCTACTTCAATCGTCGACTAATCTAAGGATATACATGACTATCATCCAAAGAAAGGAATCTGTAAAGAAATATGGATCAGACAAAGACAAAATCAACATCCAAGATATCTATGAGTACCATGTTTAAGAATATTTGGTATCATTGCTGTTATTTAAAAACAATCATCTACATTTAAATATAATCCATCCAATGTCCATGGTAGGTCTGATGTACTTAGCTACTCTTAAGAAGATCCAGAAGCCAACCTAATCAACTCATGATCATAGTTTATTAGATCCACCTGATCCGAATCGGCACCATGACAAAAGAGGTCGTTCTGGATCGGCCAACAATGAACTGCTGATCCATATTCTATGGATATAATTTGCATTACAATGACAATTGCACAAGATAGAATCTGTATTATCGTGATCTCACATGATTTCCTTCATGCTATGTTAGGTATCTTGGACTTCATTAATTAAATCACAGATTTAAATCAATTCGATATACCATATCCAATTAAAGAAGATGTCCTTCCGTATAAGAAGATAGAAAAGGTTCGCATACTAAGTGCTAATGGCGATCATTTTTAGAGCACTGTACTGTAAACTCCTATTTCGCACTAAAGGCAATCGCCTTTATATCTCTGCATCAGCGGCAAGTTAAATACTAGATTCATATTTGTTTTAGGGAAGAGGCTTAGTCAAAGGATTAACAATGTTCTGATCAATGGGTATTTTCTCTATCTTTACATCATTCCTGCCAATGATCTTCGATCAAACGGGTTCCTGGCATTTCTGCCGACCTTTGAGTGAGACCAGCCTTTGCTTATGTTATGGTTCCATTGGTGTTATCACAATACAAATATCCGATGAATAATGCGAATTACGCCACACTCAGTTCAATAATGAACTTTTTTATCCAAACCGCTTTTAGTCGCTTCGTGGTCGCAATGTACTTTGTCCAACTGTAATTCGTGAGTTGTTTCTGCTTAGAACTCTTCCAACTTATTGTACCACTCATTCATTATGGAACATGAACCCGATTGAGATTTGAGTCATCTCTGATTAAGATTGAAGCTGGGCAGCACGATACCACTCAACAATAAGATCCCCATCTCCATAAATCAAGAATACATCCTTAGTCCTTCTCAAGTACTTAAGGATATTCTTAATAGCCACCTAATGACCCTTACCTAGGTTAGATTGGTATCTGCTCATGACACTCAAAGCACATGATACGTCGGGTCTAGTACATAACATAGCGTACATGATTGATCCTATAGCTTAAGCATATGGGGTCAAACTTCGATAGGGTAATCCCACTAGACATGGGAACATATCCTCTCTTGAACTGCTCCATGCTAAACCTTTTTAGCGTCTTGTCTTTGTATTTAGACCGTGAAAGACCAAGCAACTTGTTAGATCTATCTCTATAGATCTGTATCCCCAATATGTAGGTTGCTTCTCCAAGGTCTTTCATGGAGAAATTCTTGGATAGCCAAATTTTGACGGATTGTAGAACTGAGACATCGTTTCCTAGTAGAAGTCTGTCATCCACATACAACACTAGGAATACGACTGCATTCCCACTTGTCTTCTTATAAACACAAGGCTTGTCCAGATTTTTTGAGAAACCAAACTCTTTGATTGTCTCATCAAAATGAATATTCCAACTCCTAGATGCTTGCTTCAACCCATAAATGGATCTCTGAAGTATGCATGCTTTACTGCCATTTTTAGATATGAAGCCTTGAGGTTGTGTCATATACACCTCCTTAGTAAAGTTTCCATTGAGGAAAGACGTCTTCACATCCATTTTTCATATCTTATAATCATAATGAAAGATTCTTATGACTTGGCATGGTACCGGACTAAAAGTCTCGCCATAGTCAAATTTCTTGTTTTTGACGATAACTCCTAGCCACAAGCCTAGCTTTATAGGTAAATCACATTACTTCCATAGCGGTTGTCTTCTTCTTGAACATCCACTTGCACCCTATGGGTTTCATCCTGGTGATCAACCAAAGTCCATGCTTGCCTGTATAACCATCTCTAATTTCATGGCTATGAGCCATTTATCATACTATAAACTATTCAGAGAATCTTCGTAAGTAGTTGGCTCATTATTGTTTATGAGCAATACGTCCTTCTGTTCGCTGATAAGAAATCCATCTCTCTGGAATAGTACGTATCCTGCTGTCCTACGAAGCACTTGTGTTTTAGAAGAGTCAGATGTTAATTCATCATCATAAATTATAGCTTCAGGTTCAATTAGATGAAAGCTTATGTTAGAGCATCTCAACTCACTGTTCAACTTTGTTCCCAACTGGCCTTCAAGAGAAATTTTTCTCTAAGAATACAACATGCTTTGAAACAAACAAACTCGCTCTAAAGTGTTATAGAATTGATATCCAGCTTGCTCTTTTGATACCATACAAATTGCATACTCATCGACTTTAGCTTCAAGCTTATTCCTCGATATTGTCTCGCTTCAATAATGCTGTGACATCCCCCATACTTTCATGTGAGAAGCATAGGCTTCTTATTAGTCCATATCTCATATGGAGTAACCTCAACTGACTTGGATGGGAATCTGTTTAAGATATAAATAGTAGTCTCAAGTGCATAACCCTAGAAGGATTTAGGTAGATCTGCCTTGCCCATCATAGACCTCACCGTGTCTATCAAGGTTTGGTTTCTTCTCTCAGCCACACCATTGTGTTGTGGCATGCAAGGTGGAGTTCATTGGGACAAAATCCCATTGTCCTTGAGATAATCTAGAAACTCTTGGCTTAAGTACCCACCACCTCAATCTAATCTAAGTGATTTTATACTTCTCTCAAGTTGTTTCTCTACCTCATTTTTGAATTCTTTGAACCTTTCATGCACGGACATAAGATATAAGTACCCATATCGTGAATAGTCATCGATAAAGGCTATGAAGTAAACGAAACCACCTCTGGCATGCACGGACATAAAACTGCATACATCAGTATAAATTAGGTCTAATTGTCCATTTGCTTGTTCACCATTTCCCTTAAAGGGTAATTTGGTCATCTTGCCTAACAAGCATGATTCACATGTGTCAAATGATTCATAATCAAATGACCCTAAGCTTCCACATTTGTGTAACTTAGTCATACGCTTCTCACTTATATGGCTAAGACGACAATGCCATAAAAACGATGATTTCAAATTATCTCTCCTTTTTCTTTTATTGTCATTGACATTCAAAAATTGGATTTGACATATCTAATATGTAAATCCCATTGCTCAAAGTACCACCAGCACAAAAAAAAACATCATTTAACATAATGTAACAACCATTGTTACTTAAATTTAAATGAAATGCTTTCTTGTTCAAATAGGAAACATAAATGATGCTCTTCATCAAAGTTAGCACACAAAAGCAATTGTCCAAATTTAAACAAAGTCCACTAAGGAGGTTCAAAACATAAGTCCCACAAGAACGTACCAGAATCCTCGCACCATTACTAACTCGGCCTGACTCTCCTCAGGAGCTTCCTACTATCCCTAAGGCCATGCATATCATTACATATGTGTGAGCCACAACCGGTGTCCAATACCCAAAGGTTTCCATGAGAAATAGTATTAACTTCAATGACATAAATACCTGAAGATGTTGGTGCATCACATTCCAATGGCCTTATGTGCCACAATGGAAACATGTACCCTTTGAGGACTCTTTATCGTTTATCCTATAGTTGAGCACAAATTGTGCAAAGCTGCTGCAAATCCAGCTGTAATCAAGTCTATATTTAATCACTGTCCATACCAAAACCCAAATTGATCCAACCTTACTTAAGTATCAATTCATCTTCAAAGGCATATTATACTGTGTAGGATGTCCCTCTGCATCAGAGATAAAATCATTTTAGAGATCTCAAACCTTTCGAATATCACCTACTCATGAAACAACTCCTTTTGATGGACAACTATGTCATATGTTGTCATAGCCTCACGTTGTTTTTGAAGCTGTGGTGACATCGATGCAAGCATGATACATGCGACAAACATACTGTCATCCAAGTGCTTTTGATATGCTATCTGGTCTTCAACATATGCATTAAAAAATGAGGATTCTAGGAGGGGGACATCATGACATAAGATCCTTCGCCTTGAGAACAATTCTCGTTCCTTAGCTACCATGAAGTCGTCTCGATCAATTTATTGGCATCCAATATGGATCACAAATTCACGATGGTAGACATGTTATGATTCTAACAACCTAGTTGTAAAAGAGATTATGTTGGATTGTACTTAAGAATGCATAATTTTTACGGCTTGATAATTACGCATTATGGCTCCCACTATTTTATTATGAATCCACAACCCTCACTATTGATATGAGAGAACCTATATGGAGGTTCTCCTAATGGGTCGATATCCAATATCTTCGAGAATGACCTTGGGTTTGCCCAACAAGCTATCTCGAGTCAAAAGGTAGTATCTTATCCATACCAATTGCAATTGTATGCAATTAACGAATCCAATATCACCAAGAGTGACCTTGGGTTCACCTAACAAGCCATCTTGGATCAATAGGTAGGTATCTTATACCAATTGCAATCCGATGCAACTATCAAATCCAGTGTTATCAATTGCTGATTTGTGTATTATCATTGGGCTATCAACTAATGATACGTGTACATCTTATGTACACTTACCCAACTGTGTCTTTATCCTACATTAACCTTAGGTTTTCCCAACAAGCTAATGAGTCTAGTAAAGGCTAGCCCGCTAATCAGGAAAACTCATTTCCATGGATAGAACATGTTCTTATAGGTAAGCTTCGAGTTTACCTATAACAACCTCATTTTAAGAACTTAGATTCTTTACACTTATATAGGTGGGAAGACGTTAGCTTTAATATTAATAATGGAGGGGTTTCTTTAGATAGGTCTTTACCATTCTATTCATTACCATGCTTTATCCATTCATCTCATGAAATTATAAAGATAGTTACTCTAACTATATGGCATGATTATGGACATTCTAAAATCAATTCCATGAGCCAAAATGGAATTGACTAGGTCAAACCTAGGGACATGCATGATTATTACAACCCATGAAAATAAATCAAATTTACAATTAAAAGTCTTCTTTCTTAGATCCACCTCCATGTGCTCATTCTCCTTATATCTCCACCAACTAATCATAATCCTATGTAATCTAATTACATACATTCATATAAAAAGAACCTCAAGTTACATTTGAGGGGGATTTAGATGAGAAGAGAAAGCCATAGAGAAAATAGAGAAAGGTAGGGACACGTACGCCCTATTTACCCAAAAATAAATAATAATTTAATGAAATATGCTCAATCACCACTGGGCAAAGTCCATAATCATCCAACATGCCAACATACACCCTTAATCTTGCATTTTCTAATCCAACCCATTGAAAGTTAATGATAATGGTACCCCATGATTTCAAAAGTAGATGAAAAGGTTTTTCTTGAAATAAAATTATCCATATCCTTTTGTTCAACACTTGAACTATAACCCCTTTTCAACACTTGAACTAAAACGATTCAGCAACTTGAATCATGAACCCGATTGAACTCTTAAATCACTAGCCTGATTCAACTCATGAATCTTTAACTTATTCAACTCCTTGAACCAAAAGCCCGATTCAACTCCTTGAACCACAAGTTTCCAAAAAAGTGTCTTTGTCCAAAGTTCTCTTGTAGATAATTTCAACATGGTTTTAGAAATCCATGATTCTAGGAATTTTAAAGCTGAACGATTCAGTTTTAACTTTCACATCTCTTTTTCAAACATACTAGAGTAGGGTGTTTGAAATTTGTGCAAAACCATAAGAGAAAGGAAACAATCAAGCCACAAGCAGCACCTTATGTCGCGATGTTCCTAGGTTCTTCAGCTATTGGAAACTAGAAAAATCCCACATTTGGGACTTTTAATTTCATCCAAGTTGTTTCTCCTTAATAATAACCATCCTTGATCATGTCATGATCAGATTACATGAAGAAGAACACTGGATCAACACTTTTTCAAACCAAAATCTCATTTTTGAACCTTTTGAAAATATGTGTACAAAAAACCAAAAGCTCTCAACAAAGATCTAATTTGATGAAACTATGTAAGCTCTGATACCACTATAGGGAGTCCTAAGTGCCAAGGGCACTGTTCCACAGAGGAGATAACAAAAAAAAACCAGAATCCCACCCATTGGACCATCATAGTTCATCAAAACAAACCAGAACCAAAACCAAGACCAAGAGTTCAAAAGATGATATACCTTTGTAGATCTACTATTGGAGGGTGTTTGTAGCTTAACTAGAAATGAACCACGTCCTTGGTTCATCTCTAATGGTATCCACACAAAGATGAGACTCGAGAACCTCCAAGGAGACGAATTTGAGATCAAACTCGGTGATAGCCAAGTTTTGTCTCAATGAGGGGATGAAGAACAAACTCTTTTCTTCTTCTTGGTTCTTCTCTAGAACAAATGAAAACCCACCACTCTCTCAACCTTTGGGATTAGGGTTTCTATGATCAACCATTAGGGTTAGGTTTTCTCCCATAACCACATATTTATAAGAGAAAACCACCCTATGAAAGGACTAAAATGCCCTCACTCAAAGATGGAATATGATACATGCATCTCCATGCATGATAGCATGCTCCCTCATAGGCCTTAAGTCCAAGAGAAAGCTATTCCTATTCCATTCTCTAAATGAGTCCTTTTAGTCTCGGGATTCTTCTAATCTCGGAGTGGTCTAAACCCTAATGTGAAGTCCCTCATTATTGGATCACATCCAAGTCCATTTTATATCAAGTCTCCATCTTCTAAGTGTGTGACCCATTAGGTTCCCAGTTATGTTGGCCACTTAATTCAACTATTGAATTAAGCAAGTTATGAGTGGAGTCTAGCAACACATCATGACCCCCAATTGATGGAAGAGTCAGTAGTCTGACTACAAACCCTTCCATAGAAAAATGTCGTGCAATTTGTTATTTCACCAATCTATACCCCACTCGGTTCAGAGCATGGACAAAGTGTAGCTCCCACTAGATTGGCTACGCCTCATCTAGCCTAAGTGATATTTAATCTTGTCCCCAGATTCATTACTCATCAGTTATGCACCTGAAGACACTCTTCAAGATATTTCCACTCTAGCCAGAGATTCCAGAGTTATGATCCTGACAAGAGGCCAAAGGTATACCCTCCTTCTATTGGGAGTGGTGAATCCTTTATTGGCTACTCAATTACCTTCGAACACCTCAAGCTATACATAACTAACATCCAACGAGCGACCTCAAAGAGGCAACATGGATCGAGGTCAAAGTACAAAATCAGAATCCAAGGTATCCTTGAGGACCTCAAGTCTAAGGATACTTGCACCATTGCTATGATGAGATAATCATCTACATTTAAATAGATAATCCATATGATTGTCTCATGGCAGGTCTTCGATGTACTTAGCTACTCTTAGCAAGCATCCACATGATAACTCTAATCAACTCATGATCACAGTTTATAAGATCCACTACTTTATCTAATCAAGGAGTATGACATGCTTTAGTATGTCTGGATCAACAATGTCCAGTCTCGTTGATCCTATGATTAGGGATAATTTAGATAATAACATAATTGTACATGATAGGAATCTTGTTATCATGATCTCATCATGATTTCCTTCATGGTATGTTATGTATCATGGACATCATTAATTCGATTAAAGATCTAAATCAATTCGACGTACGAATATCCAATTAATGAAGATGCATTTCATATTAAACAATATGTAGTTCGTACAACAAGTGCTAATGGCGATTGCCTTTATAACACTTCTCTAACAGGTAGGATCCTAATATCGAGGATCAATTTTAGCTACAACATCTAACATTGGTTTGAAGTAAAAGGAATTCACAGCATTAGTAGGGATGTGTGCATCATAAAAAATAAAAAATAAAAAATCTCCCAATAGCCATAACTGCTCTCCAAATAGCTTCTTTCCCAACTAATGCACTCTTAATGGAAGGTTGAGCCCCTTGAGTAGTTCTTGGTGCAAAATACTTATCCATCGTTGATTTTTTTTTCTTTTTTCACTCATTTATGGTCTTATAGGATTTTGCACTTGTTGAACCTCTTCTTCACCTTGTTGCTCATCCTCTTCAAATTGTAACACATTGAGACCATATGGATTTTCAAACTCATAACCCGCTTGGGATGCTTTTCTGGATTTTACAACCTCTTGTAAGAAATTCTCCATTCAATATTTAACATCGGGAGGAATCGATCTACATGGTCCAATATCCCCATTCACTCCAACAAGGTGTTGTTTCATTCTATGAATTCCCCCACCTTTAGTAACTTTTTTTCAATACATGCATATGAGAGTTTTCCTTCCATTTGAACAAATTTCTTTGGAAACATGCTCCCATGTTGGGTAGGTCTTGCTTCTAATAGAATGTGAATTTTATGTTGAATATTGACCAAATGTTGGAGTCAAGTATGATTCCACTTTCGTATCAATTTTTAAAAAGTAAAATAATATCATTAATGTGACAAATTGTATTTCAACAACATAGAAAATTCATTTATGTAAGAAACTAAAAATAAAGCATGAAATGGTATATCTCATCTACAAATATGAAATAACCACATTCCTAAGCTTAAGTCCCAAGAATATCAAATTCCTAACAAAAACCTATGAAGCACAAGGGAGAAGCTTGGTAAAAATTGCCAAATTTTAGAAAGAATGGAAAGGGAAGAACAAACAAAGTAATACCTTTGATCCCAAACAACTATTTAGTATTTATATAGCCATTTACCTTGGTTTCAGTTACTGTTATAAGAAACTTTACTATTTTGATCCTCTGTTTTGACTGTTTACTTTTAATTTTAACCCTTCATGGTAGTTTTCTGTAAAACCCCAGAAAAAAAATACTAAATTTCTGAAAAATGGTAAAATAGTAATTTCGGCTAAAATTCAGAATTTTTCTAAATCTCGGATGATGAAACGGACTTCACCGTTGGAATCATCTTGCGAAATCTAGCTATCACGTCGAATTTTGTCAAATTCCGAGATAGTCGGAATTTCACGTTTTTCGAGGCACCGGGGTGGAAAGGGATACTGGTACATTGTGAGTGGGCTTCAAGAGGTGCCACGATTGCGTAAGAATGAGTCAAACATGAGCTCAAATGGGACCCATGAGAGACATGTGGCAACATGTGAGTGGGTGAAAATCCATGGTAGATGGATAAGAGGATAAGGGAAATCCTAAGAACCAATGGGAAAGTGACAAGTGTCAATGAGAGGACAAGTCCTCTTGACCCCATCTTGACCACTATTTTCTCCCAACCGGTTGGGACAAGAGAAAGAGAAAGTGAGAGAGAGAAACCAACAAAGAGAGAAAGAATCTAGATGAGAAGCTCTCACTTCTCTCTAGGTTTTCCGGCGATCGGTCCGTTGAATCCCGGCGAGACAAGAGGCAAAGTTGATCCCCACTGCAAGAGCTACGTAGGGTGACCGATATTGTGGAGTTTAATAACCCGGAGGTAGGGTCTTTCTCCTACTTGGTTTAGTTCTTGTCTAAGAACCATACAAATGGTTCGTGTGTTCGGGGTCGAAAGGTCGTGGTGTTTCGTTCCCTTGAAAGGACCAAAGGCTAGAAATTTTGGACTATTTCGGACAGTCTAGGTTGGTTTGGAGACTACCTTCGGGTGGTCCTGATTGTGTGCTTGTGATGATTTGGACAGTACAAAGTGAACTGTCAGATTTTTTCTTTTGGCCCATGTGAGTCGATTTTGTGTTATTACTTACGATGAATAACATGTTATTGTGTGTTAATTTATGTTAATATATGCATGCTTAATATATTAACATGTATTGTATGGAAATGGAATAATGCATTTCATATGCACTGGGGCACCCTAGAATAGTATGTGTGAGTGCATGACATAAAATACTTCGGAGGGTTGTCCAATGAACTTATCGGAAAGTTATCCGAAGAATTGTGTTGGGAAATCGTTCACCAATCATGTCAGAGTCACGAATGGTTTTGAGAGTATCCAACAAAATCACCTGATATCGTCCAACGATTATATCTGGCGGTCGTCACAACAAAACAACATTTTAACGCTTTCATATACATACACAGGTAATGAGACCGGCAGGATACGGATCGTAAAATGGATGACTGGAGCAGAACTGAATCACCAGCTGGTGGTCATCGAATTAGGTGAGTAAACCACAGAAAATATCATCATCGGCATTGTTCACCCCGCCGGATCCCCTTAGGATATATGAGTATCGCATGCACTTCGCCTCAGAGTCGGATTGGCTGCCGGCCGCAATCAGGCCTTGATCATGTTTGAAAAGCATATATTAGAACAACTCACTTACGATATGTATTAATAAGAGCGCAATTAACTGAAAATACGGTAATATGCTGGTTGCGTTTTTGGTGAGTATGGATGTATGGGCTCGACGTGGCCATTTTTACTCACGTTTGAGTCTCGGGTAGAGAGACACTCATTTTGTAGCATTGAGACACTCAATGGCTACACGTAATTTGGCGGGTTGACGGGTTGTCAACGGACCCCCGGGTCGGGGCGTCACATTTTCAATCAATATTTTTGCATTATCCCAATGTGCCACTAAAAATTGAATGCCTCTAGCAGGACCTTAGCTACTAACAATGACTCCATTTTTGTGAAAGAACAAATGGATAATGAATATATCTATCTAATTTTCAATATGAGATCCTCCTATTATTTCACACTCCACCTCTCGGAAGTCAGAAGTACATTTTATTTAAATGACCAAGCCCCATGAATTGATGGTCCCATTAAGGAAGTAGCATTAGAAGGAATCAACTCCATTAAATGATCTCTCCCATTTATTTTGTTCATTTTCTATGAACTGTAGACATTTTTGTTTTAAAGAAAATTTTTAGAATGGTTACTAGAATGAAATCATTGAATCACTTGGTTAAAGTTGATTAAAAACCTATAAAACATAAATAAAATGGATTTAACTTTTAAATCTATCTTCATTTTCTTTCAAATTTTTCTTTGTATTTTTCTTAGATGTTACCCTATCTTCCTAGTTTCACTAGAACCAAACGCAGGTTTTTTGAGAAAAGGTGATCTCCTAAACAAAGCATGTCAATATCTCGTTCTTATGATCATCATACATGCATATATGGAGCAAGTTTGTAACCTAGTTGAGGAATCATTATCCTATTTCATAAAATTAGTTTGATCAATCAAGTAAAAAAAAAACACAAGCTAACTGTGCGTTAAGTATTTAAAAACTACCAGCATAATGAAAAATGGCCCAAATCAAGTTTCATCCCTTTTTTTCCATCTCATAACAACATATGGAGCATTGAAGAAAAAGTGAATTGATAAATAGAAAGGGCTATAGTCCGAGACTTTGAGCAATATATAATGACACATACAATACAAACCTTAGGTACCACCAGAGTTAGAGGAGGACCTGCTGCCAGAGTTGGAGGAGGATCTACCGTCTGAGTTGGAGGAGAAGACTGAAAATCTACAACCGCTGTCGAAGTATGTGAAAACAGAGGAAATCGAAGCCTTAACCTTGAGTGTTGAGAGAGAGAACTAGAGAGTGGAGATCGAAAGAAAGAGAACAAAGAACTAGAGATTGAAGAATGGAGATTGAAAAAGAGAACCAGAGATTGGGGAAGTGTGAAATTGTATCATATTCTAAATTTGGTTAAATTTGGTTTTTAAAATTTTTCTAGAAAACATTATTATTTACCTTTTTTCTTGTAGTGTAAATTATTTTAAAACCCATTTTTTACCACCAAACCTTAAGTTCTTAAAGTTTAAAAGGTTTTTAAAAGAGTTTTCTAGGGTTTGAAATTGAATTTAGTTGAAAAAAATAATCAAGGTGACCCTTGGAGGAGTCACTTGAATGATTGAGAAGTCGTTTAGATGAATCACCCTTGACGACTAAAAGGGTTCCTCATCCAGGCGAGGAAGCTAGGTTATCCAAATGAGGGACTTAGTCATCCAAAAAAGGGACCTAGGTCATCCGAAGTGTTGGTGATGTACCCTATAGCAACAGTGTGCTCATTTTCACTTTACAGTTCTATAAGAGTCATTTAATTTCATGAATAATTTTGTGACTTGATGGTAAAATCCTAGGGTTGAAATATAAGACTATTTTAAATTGTCCCTAATTACTCATTATTCGTGAAACACTAACGAACTAAGACTGGTATAAAGTATGACTGATGATCATATTCCTTGGATCATGGATATGTGATATCAAGCAAAAATGATTAATATAAACCTAATCTTGAACCTGATCCAGATTTTAGAAAATAATCTCAAATCCGATTAATATTAACCTATACTTGTTCCAATAAGAGTAGGGTAGATCAAGTGCCCCAAAAACCAAAGAATTTGTCCATCCCTATGTGAGACCTACCTACCTCATCAAGATTATGATATTTTTGTAAAATCCGAGTAAATTTGAATTTTTCCGAAAAAAGGCAAAACGATAAATTGTCGCTACAATACAGGTTGCAAACCTAGAATTTTTCTAGATCTCGGATGACAAAACGGACCTCACCATTGGATTCATCTCGCAAAATCTAGTTACCCGGACAAATTTCGTTGAATTCCGAGACAATCAGATTTTCACAATTTTTAAGGCATCGAGAGATGCCTAACCCCAAAAACGGGATTTTAAGAAAAATCTCGAAAGTGAAAAATAAATTAAGTAAATTTCATTTAAAATAAGGATAAGTGCCACGATGTGGGCCAAGCATTTTAAGTTGAGGATAAGGTTAGAAGAATTAGATTTTTGAAGGAGAAGAACCCATTTTTCTAGTTTAGAAACCGTGAGAGAGAAAAGTGAGACGAGAGAGCTACCAAGTGCTTTTTTCGACGATCCATGAAGTTCTGTAGATCGAAATTCGTCGGGCCAAGAACCAAAGTTCATCTACTCGACGAGGGCTATGCGTGAATACCAAAATGAGGGATTTCATCGAATATCCAAAGGAGGAGATTTCAAGAAATCAATTTTTTTGGGATGTGTTCTTGAGATCTCCTTCGATTCTACTAAGCTCCAAGAGGTAGGGATTTTTCCTACTTTGATTTATTCCTACTTTTTGTGGATTAAAAATCTCCTTAGGGTCGTTTGACCGATAATCCGGGGTTTTATAGCCCTTATGTGCCGCTTGGGGTTGAAAATCAAAGTTTATGGCTCCTTAAATGCTTGGGATTGAAAATCTGGTTTGGCGGCCCTTTAGGGGCTATTTGGATTGATTTGTTGGGTAATTTTTGGCTTGATTGTGGTTTGGTTTGGTTTGGTTGTGGTCTTCCAAAGATGTGAAAAATGATATGTGGGTGGTTGAGGGGAAATTCTGCCAAAATTTTCCTAGACCCATGTTCTTGTTTTCAGCCATAACATGGCCTACGGACCTCCAAATTGGATGATTCTAGTTGGAGATGAACCCTAAGAACAAGAGCTACAAATTTCTAGAAGAAAATGAGGTTTTAAGTCCAACTCTAAAAACCTTGAAAATGAGTTTTACACTAAGATATTGATTCTATCCCCTCCACGGGAGTAACTCATGTTGTTTGGACCATATATTGGATTATACTGATCCAAATGATGTTAATCAAAATCCTAATGAAACTAGACACCCAGGAGAGTAACTTTCATGAAGAAAGTAGGGTCACATTATGTCTATATGGTTCCTAGAAATTCGTCTAATTGAGAACACAATACTGTCCCTGGAAACTATTCAGGAGCAGTTCAGAAGGTTTTGGCCATATCTCCTAATTTAAAGGTCCAAATGACCTGATCTATGAGATTTGGAAACTTAAGACATAGGTGAACATTTTGTTAGAAGATCACTTTGTCTAAAACCCTCATTTACAGGGTCACAATTGTAGTTGGAGATGGACTTGGGATGTGCCTGTATTAGGGACTGTTTGGCTAGTCTTTAAGCCCGGTTTAATGCGGCGGTTAGGATGTTGTTGTGGGCAATCTATATGCCAAATTTTTCTCTAAGGATTAAGTGTGTTGTTTCTTGATGTGTGATAGCATGCTTGTTTGTTGTGGTTTGGTGAAATGTTAAGATGTGTGTTCTAAATGTATTAACATTGTTGTGAATGTTTCATTGGAAATTATATGCATGTAATATAATTGTCCATGATACAAGGTAAATTGTATGGTTTATATGGTTTATATGGAATTCATTACATGTGGGATATGGCATTAACATGCAATGGCACATTACATTGCATCATGCAAGAGAACATCGCATTTCATAGGTACAGGTGCATGGTTAGAATCTAACACCACAATTGGTGGTTTGGTTGGTGGGCTCGGTATCGTTGGACGAAGTCCAACAAAGTTGCACAATTGTATAGAACGGAAAACTTGTGTTGGGTAATAGCAAGAAGGGCTAGACACTTCCTTGGGTGAAAGACCTGAACTGGTTTACTACACTCCGACGGTGAAAGTCTAAAAAAAGTGTAGACGATGTGCAGAGCCGATGGTGTGACTCCAGAAATCCACTACCCACAAATGACACAATGATTTTATAAATGAATGGATCATTCGAGAAATTAAATCCAAAAAGCTTTTGGTTTATAAACAAACGAATTTTGTTTGAAAATGATCATTGGATGTAATTCATCAATGAATGTGGGCAGTTCTCATCCGGAGCCGCAAGAGTGAAGAAAGTTGGCTTGTGGCTTTGTAATTATTTTTGTAAAATTTTTGAAGTAAATTCATTTTGACATGTACGAATGTATTAATGAGTGAAATTGAACTCATATGTAATTTTTATGTAGAAGAGTTGTAATTCTTACTCCTAAATGGACATGGTGCGATCATTGTGTTATATTGGGGCTCGGATGGGTCAAGTTGTTGTATAATGTACAGGTTGGGAATTAGATAGAGCCCCCTATACAAAGGAGACTTTGTCCGATTTTTTGTTAAATTATGGATCCCAATGAATGGGACACACAAAAGGGTATCGGGTTACACGATATCCACAGGTTTTCGCGGGTTGATGGGTGATCAATAGACCCCCGGATTTTGGGGCCTCATAGCTTGGTCTCAGAGCATAGGTATGCGATTACCTAGGGCTTGATGGGCATGGGTTTAAACCTTTGCATTCATTGTGCATTTCATGTTTTGTGCTCTAATATGCTACATGATTGTGTGCTATGTGTTGTGTGAAATATATACATGGTTAAGTGTATATGGAAAAAAAAAAGAACACTAGGATTAGAAAACATAACCTTAGGGGTTCGGAAAAAGAAAGAACAAGATTGTTCAAGATGCTGAGGTCTATTAGTGGTTGGCACATGCACTACTAGTTAGACAAGGAGAGGGATCTCAAAGTTCATGGAGATCACCTCCAATGCCACTAGGATAAGGCTAGCCGTGATTCCGCTTAGAGGGCAAATCCCAAGTACGCGGATCAGGGTCAAAGCCTCGCGAAACTGAGGCAATGACATGGGAAGAGTTCCGTGATCTCTTCATGGGCAAGTATTTCCCGACGTCCGCTTGATATGAAAAAGCTTGAGAGTTCCTAGAACTGAAACAAGGAACGATGATAGTGCTCGAACACGTGGCTAGGTTAATTGAATTAGCCAGTTTCGCTGATGATTATGTGGCCACAAACATGGCCAAGGTGAGAAAGTTGAGGATGGTTTGAAATTGTCCATCCAGGGTCAAATTGTGAGACTTCTCCTACAAGACATGGTCTTGATGGCAAAGATAGCTATGGCCATTAAGAGGGAGGTGGAATACACACGTAATAAGATTCAGAGGAGGGTGTCAAGATATGAAAGATCGGGGCTTGTAGGCTGAACCTCGAAAAAGTTATTTACGTGAGTTCTCCCTTAGGAACTAGGGTGAACGTTGATAAGATATGTCGAGGTTGTGAGTTAGATATCTCAGGGATTCTACTCACTGTGGACCTTAGGGTCATGGACATGTCTGAGTTTAATGTCATTCTTAGGATGGACTGGCTGACGACACATCGAGTCGTCATTATTATGATCGTAGGAGGCTTATTGCTTACACACCGGATGATGGTTGTGTTATGTTTCAAGGGGATAAGCACGATGCTTTACCCCAAGCCATGTACGACTCTAGATGGCACAGGTAGTTAATGGGTTGGTTAGCAAGCCTTACCCTAGAGGATGAGGTCAGACAGGAGTTGGGTCTACCTCGGGTGGTTTGTGAGTATGAGAATGTTTTTCCAGAAGAAATATCGGGATTACCTCCTCATAGGGATGTATACTTCACTATTGAGTTGCACCCTGGTACATCGCTTATTTCTATGACTCCGCGTAGAATGGCACTCGTTGAGTTACGGGAACTCAAAGTCCAATCACAAGAATTTTTTGACGAGAGTTTTATTAGACCGGGCACTTCACCTTAGGGCGCATCAGTGCTATTTTCCAAGAAGAAGGAAAAGACCCTTCGGCTATGCATATACTATAGGAAGTTGAATAGGGTTACTATCAAGAATAGGTACTTTTTTCGAGGGTTGATGACTTATTTGATCAGTCGAGAAGTCCGCGGGTTTATTCCAAGATAGATCTCTACACCGGTTACCATCAGTTGAGGGTCAGGGAGGCAGATATCCTTAAGACGGTGTTTAGGACATGGTATAGGCATTCTTCCACAGAATGTTTTCGGATTGTCGAATGCCCAAATGCATTCATGGATCTCGCGGCATAAGGTATTCCAACCCTATCTAGACTGGCCATATTCTTTTCAATCACACTCGATCTACTTCAGTCCGAGGAATGGTCATTTGAGGATCAGGCTCCGTGTTTTAAGAGACCATCAATTGTATGCCACCACAAGGTGAATTTTGGCTATTGAGATGAAATTCTTAGGGCATGGTTCGCCTTCGGGTGTATCCGTGGACCCGGGCGTCGAGGTAGTTATGAATCGGGGAGATACCGCGAATCGCCTCGAGATACGTGAGTTTCAGTGGTCTGTAGGTTATTACAGGAGGTTCATTGAGGACTTCTCTCAGTTAGCTGCACTTATGACGAGATTGAGCCGAAAATAGGTCAAGTTTGAGTTGAATGACTTGTGTGAGAGGGCATTCTAGGAATTAAAAAAAGACTTACTTCAACTCCTATTCTGATAGTTCCAGAAAAGGGACAGAGGTATTATTAAAGGTATTATGATGCCTCTAAGGATGGACTTGGATGTGTTTTGATGCAATCCGGGAGGGTAGTGGCTTACGGTTTTCGGTAGTTAAAGAACCACTAACAGAGTTACCCTACACATGACATGGAGTTGACAGCCATTATCTTTGCTTTAAAGGCTTAGTGCCACTATCTATACGGTGAGTAGTTTGAGGTGTTTTCGGACCATAAGAATCTAAAGTACATTTTTACACAGTGGGATCTCAACATGAGGCAACGTAGGTGGTTGGAGTATCTAGAAGACTATGACTTCACTTTGAATTACCATCCCATAAAGGCAAATGTGGTGGCTAATGCACTCAGCTAGAAGTCATGGGCAATGTTGGCTAGTGTGGCTTCCTGGGAGTGGCAGATGCTCGAGGCTATGGGATAGTTTAGGCTATACTACAAGGGCCAGGCTCAGGGTACCTTAAAAAGTTTAGTGGCTACGCCTTCCCTACTGAGCAAAGTGATCGAGTCCCAAGGACGGGACACAAGATATTGTGCATCGGAAACTGTGCACGGTTGAATACATGTGGCGAAGGCTAGGCCATTCACACAGATGGTAGTCTTTGGTATAGGGGATGGGTTGTGGTTCTCTAGACAACAGATATGAGAAAGGAGATCCTCAAGGAGTTCCATTGTTCCTCGTTTTGCAATGCATCTAGGTGGCACAAAGATGTACCATGATCTTCGTCGCCAGTATTACTGGAGCGAGATGAAGAAACAAGTTGGAGATTTTGTTCATCGATGTCTCACGTGTTAGCAAGTAAAGGCTAAGCACTAGAGGCCAGCAGGATTACTCCAACCCTTGGAGGTAGCTGAGGAGAAATGGGAGCATATCACGATGGATTTTGTGACTCACTTGCCACGACCATCGTACGCAGTGTGGGTGATAGTGGACTGGCTGACTAAGTTGGCACACTTTTTGGCTGTGCGGATGACTTTCACTCTGGAGGAATTCTACAAGTTGTACATATGGGAGATTTTCTGGTTGCATGGAGTGTCAGTATCCATAGTATCAGATCAGGATCCTAGGTTTACATCTCATTTTTGGAAGAGTTTCCAAAGAGTCATGGGGACACAGTTGGTGATGAGCACTACTTTTCATCCTCAGACGGAGAGGACCATCCAGACTTTAGAGGACATGCTATGGGCATGTGTTCCAGATCTCAAGGGTAGTTGGGAAGAGCATTTACCCTTAGTGGAGTTAGCTTACAACAATAGTCATCAAGCGAGCATACAGATGGCACCCTATGAGGCACTATATGGGAGGCCTTGTTGATCTCAAGTTTTTTGGACGGAGGTGGGAGAGAGAACTACTAAGGGTCCAGTTTGGTTAGAGACACCTCTAAGAAGGTGGATTTGATAAGGAAGCTTCTTCTCACGGCTCAGAACCAGCATAAGAGTTATGCCAACAGACGGCGGCAACCTCTAGTGTTTGAGATGGGAGATCATGTCTTCTTAAAGGTGATGCCTAAGAGAGGAGTGGTCGATTCAAAGAAGGGGCGAGTTTATCGCGAGGTATATCGAGCCTGGTGGTACTCGAGGGTAGGTACGATTGATTACTGGTTGGCGTTACCGCCAAACTTATCAAGTGTTCATGCGGTATTCCATCTCTCCATGCTCCAAAAGTACACTTCAGATCCGACTCATGTAGTGGATTGGTCGAGCTTTTTGTTGATGCGGATGGAACCTTCGAGAAGGGACCGGTACGTGTCATGGATAGTCGGGATCAATTTTTGCGAGGCAAGACTGTGAGGTTAGTAAAAGTGTTATTGCAGCACCGAGGAGTGGAGGAGGCAACATGGGGAACGCTAAGATAATCACATGCGGCAATTATCCTTTCCTATTTGAGGATGAAGGTATGTTTTTAGTCATTTGGCATTAAATGATGGTTGCATATGCATGTGATTTGGAATGTGTATGTGTGTGTGAATTTCGGGAACGAAATTCTTTTAAAGGGGGAAGAATGTAAAACCCGGAAAAATTTGAATTTTTCTGAAAATGGTAAAAAGGTAAATTGTCATTATAGTACAAGTTGCAAACCCGGAATTTTTCTAGATCTCGGATGAAAAAATGGACCTCACCATTAGATTCATCTCCCAAAATCTAGTTACCCAAACAAATTTCGTTGAATTCCGAGATAGTTGGATTTTTCACGATTTTTAGAGCATCGGAGGTTTGGTTGACCCCAAAAACAAGATTTTAAAAAAAAAATCTTGAAAATAGAAAAAAATTTAAGTAAAGTTCATTTAAAATAAATTGAACTTGAACCGTGATAAAATAAATTGTTTCAGAGCATAAACGGACCCGGACAAGTCATGGACACGTGGCGCAACGTGGGCTAAGCATTTTAAGTTCAGGATAAGGTTAGAAGAATAAATTTTGAGGGAGAAGAACTCATTTTTCTGGTTTAGAAACTGTGAGAGAGAAAAGGGAGAGGAGAGAGCTACCAAGTGCTTTTTTCGACAATCCACGAAGTTCCGTTGATTGGAATTCGTCAGGCTAAGAACCAAAGTTCATCTACTAGACGAGGGCTACGCGTGGGTACCAATAAAAGGGATTTCACCAAAGATCCAAAGGAGGAGATTTTTGGAAATCAAATTTTTCGGGATTAAGAAGTGTTCTTGAGACCTCCTTCGATTCTACTACGCTCCAAGAGGTAGGGATTCTTCATACTTTGGTTTATTCCCACTTTTTGTGGATTAAAAATATCCTTAGTGGCTGTTTGGACTGATAATCCGGTTTTATAGCTCCTTGGGGGCTGTTTGGGTTGAAAAAAAATCAGGTTTTATGGCACCTTAGGGGCTGTTTGGACCGTTTGGGTGAAAAATAAGGTTTTATGGCTCCTTAGGGGCCATTTGGATTGAAAATCTAGTTTATGGCCCTTAGGGGCTATTTGGATTCATTTGTTGGGTAATTGTGGGCTTGATTGTGGTTTAATTTGGTTGTGGTCTTCCAAAGATGTGAAAAATGATATGTGGAGGTTAAGGAAATTCACCAAATTTCCCTAGACCAAGAAACTTTGCTTACCATAACATGGCCTATAGACCTCCAAATTGGATGATTCGAGTTGGAGAAGAACCCTAAAAGCAATAGATAAAAATGTCTAGAAGAGACCGAGGTTTAAATCAAGCTCTAAAACCCCATAAAATGAGTTTTATAGTAAGATACTAATTTTGTGCCCTCCATGGGAGTAGCTCATGTTGTTTGGACCATATATTAGGTTATACCGATCCAAATGATGTGAATCAAAATCCTACTGAAACTAGACACCCAAGAGAGTAACATTCATAAAGAAAGTATGGTCACATTATGTAAAACCCGGGAAAAATTCAATTTTTCTGAAAAAGGGCAAAACAATAATTTTTCGCTATAGTATAGGTGGAAAATATGAAAATTTTTCTAGAGCTTGGATGATGAAATGGACTTCACCGTTGAATTCGTCTCTCGAAATCTAGTTGCCTAATCGAATTTTGTTGAATTCCGAGATGATTGAAATTTCATGTTTTTCGAGGCATCGGGTGTCTAGTGATACATGGGGTGGTGCCACATGGCATGACCAGGGACTACCACATGGCACCATGGGAGAAGGACACATGGCATGAGAGCCATGTGGTGTGGAGAGTGCCACCTAGAACATGTGTCCATGTGACATGGACCATGGAAAATGTGACACATGGCAAGATGAATAGTAGAGTGAGAGAAAGCTTCCTCTCACTTGAAGGATATCAAACAATCAGATGGGGAAGAGGAAAAGAAAAGGAAGAAAGGAAAGAAAATGAGGAAAAAAAAAGGCAGAGGAGGAAAACCATGCTTGGAAAAGAAAAAAGTGCTTCACCCCGCGTTTCGATGGCTCAAGTCATTAGTCCCGAGAATTAAAGCTGGTATAATGACGGAGCTGGCTGTAAGTAGGTGCTGGAAAAACAAAAGAGGTAGTGGTTTTCTCCTACACTGCCCTCTTTAATCTAAGGGCCATAAATGGCCAGCGTGGTTCAACCCCAACCATAGGACTCCAGTCAGACTTCAGAACGTTATTCAGACGCTTAGCCGAGTTTGAGGGTCAGTTTAAGTGACTCAGAATCTCTATGGCAAAGCACAGACATTCTTGAAAGTTTTTAAAAATAACAAATAACAAACCAAACCGAAATTTATGGATTGAGTCTAGATTATTTTTAAGGTCGAGTATGGCCAGAATGGCTAGCTCAGTGGACTATTTTCAGGTGTTACAAGCGAAATTTTATAATACGTTGAATATGTTGTAAATATGTTGATATATCGGGTGTTATATTATATACATGAATTCTGGCTGTAAATCATATGCTTTCGATATAATTATCCATGGTACATGGCATAAAGTATGAGTTATAAATTGTTGTATAGTGCTATTATACATGTAACATGAGATACGCAAAGGGCATTTTGTATCAGATATGCACTGACATCACATGACATGGCGTGAGGTACGGTAGAGATCAATGGTATGTCATGAGTACACGGTAGATCAACACCGTGTTTGCGTTCGATGGTGGGCTCCAGAAATGGACAACGTCCAAAATGAGTCTCAAGGTGTCGCAAAGAAAAAGGAAATGAAAAATACGTGTGTTGGGTATAGCAAGTAGATAGATACCCTCTGAGCGTAAAAACCCAGATTTTGGCGCGCGGGGACATATGTATCTAGCAAATGAAAGTTCGCGGGAAGTATCGTAAAGCGCGGGCGGCTCGGCGGAGACTCAAAATTTGATACCCACAAAAACACACAGAAAAAACAATGCACATCTGAGTTTGTCCAATGGAGTTTGATTTATAAAACAAAAAGCTTTTTTTTTGGAAAAATGGTCATTGATGGAACATAAATGACAGTTTTCACAATTGCCATATGCATGTGTGAGGGAGTCGGTGAGGACTTGGGGCATGGGACAGGGTGAGCCACATTCTCATCCATGGCATGTGATGAGTCTAAAAACTCATTTGATTTTTAATCCATTTTTCTGAGTTTGTTACAAGTTAATTGTTGATTCATATACGTAAAACCCTGCATATTTTCAAATTTAATTTTCGTTAAAAATACACTATAAAGCCGAAAATCCCAAAGAAAACCTAAGAATTTAGCCTCGCGAATAAAAAAGGAGGCCTAAACTAGAAAAAGAAAGTCGCGACAAGGAGCTTTTGTCTGGGCTTATTTCCGTGTGTCACAACATCACCAAGACCAGCTAATGAGGTCACACCATGAAAACGTGGCTGAGACGAAGAAACTTATTCAAAGCGTAGTTTAGGTCGCAACGCCTAATCCGAGGTCGCGCTGATCCGTTGGATGAAGCCACAGGTGAGGTCTCTACAAGAAAATTTGAAGTTGCAATCCGCCTAAATGAAGGACTCAAATTGAGGTCGCGACATCATCTCGAGGTCACGACATGGAACTGAATAGGGAGTCACAACAAAGAGATTTGAAGTTGCAACTACAAGAGATGGAAAATTAGAAATGAAGTCGCGACATCATCTTGAGGTCGTGACAGGAAACCTGAAGCTGAGCCAAGCGAAATCCCAGTTAGAGAAATCGAAGTTGCAACCATTTTGTTATTCAAGGACCCCAAGAGAGATCGCGACCAATCACTGAGGTCGCGACCTAAAGAAACACTGAACATTACAAAGTCATGTCGTGACCTAATATTGAGGTCGTAACATAAAAACTCGCCAACGAAGTCTTTACCAAGAAAAAGGGAGTCATGACCACTTAATCAGTCAAGAACCTAAAAGGAGGTCATGACCTGAATACATTATGAGCATCAACATCCAGGTCGCAATTATGTTTAGCAATCGAGACAACTTGGTAACCATAAAGGGTTAAACGCGGAGGTCGCGACAGTCAGCATCGAGGTCACGACATCATATCGGTATCACGACTGCCCAAAGGCAAGGGGCTATTTGAAAAGCAATCGCACTCAATTATCGAGGTCGCGACATATATTCTCGGGTCGAATCAAAGCATAAGATCAAAAGGAGGCCTAACCTCGAAAAGAAAGTCACGACTGAGGAAAGGCAAAGAGAAATATAATGTGGTCGCAACCTAAAATCGAGGTCGCATAAAAAGGTAACAAAGAAAGGAAGTCTCCGACCCGTAACTAAAGTGGTGAACTAAAAGGAGGTTGCAACCTAAAATTGAAGTCGTGGACTTAAGCCGCAATAGGCTGGAACTACAACGGTCGCGACGTGATACTAAGGTCGCGACATCACCCCGGTAACAATCAGCCGTAGAGGTCGCGACTCACAACCGAGGTCGCCACACTAATCAACGAAGCTGCAAGAAACTTGGTCGCAACTGAATTGGAACAAATGAAGGGAATCCAGGTCCCGATATCAACCCGAGGTCGCGACTTGAGACAATGAATTGGGCTTTTCTTTTGAGGATTCCACCTGGAGTTTTTTTTTTTTTTTTTGGGATTCGGCTCAATTTCTTTTAATAGTTATAAATAGACAGTTTGAGAATAGTAAAGTAGCTTCTGTCTTCACTACCCAGAAAAAGGGGAAAGAAGGGAAATTCAGTGTATAGTTTAGAGTAGAATTTTATTTTCTTTATTTTATTTTCCTTCTTCTTGAATTCTTTTCCGGGATCCGACCGCGAATCGGTGCGTAAATGAGGAAGCTGAATTTTATTTATGTTATTTTATTCTAAATTATCGCTTTAAAATTTATGAAATCTGCATAAATTTCCTGAATTCATTTCTTTCCGCTATCATGAATATAGTGGATGTATCGGATCTAAGTGCTCCATTTCTTAATCAGAATGCAAGAATTGAACACACCGCTGGATTCGACATACGCTACATACCTAACTGCAAAAATATGGAGAAAATTATTTGCGTTGAGATTTACTTATTTGGTGTCGTTTTTAAATTGATAAGTTCCCAATGGTATTACCGAATACCAGTTGAGGGAATGTATTTTACTCTGATTTCCAGGATGCCCTCTGCGTGACACAGAGTTGGAGATTCTTGAGAGCTGAGAACATTCACTTCTGTGTATGCTAGACTACCATTGATGAACTGTTGAGCTCTGAAAGTTCATTATGATAAATCCCCCATTCGCTCATAATTGAAGTTGGAAGGGAGTATTTAACAATATAAATAATTAGAGAGTTCACCTTAATCTAAAGGGAAGCTCCCAACCCCATGTTAGCTGAGATCTAATCAAGGGAAAGGGATTCAACCAATAGATCTCGAGGATGAGCCACCAATTAAGTGGTAGAAATTTTGCAAAAAATTCTGAGAAGGAAAGCAAAAGATCTGCAGTCATCAAGAAATGGGTGTGAAGTATTGAGAAAGAAAAATGCCCATATCTTGCAAGATAATTAGAAATACAGGTAGCTGGTTTGATCTTGTCTTCAAGAGAAGCAAGGGCTTCAAACCAGTGAATATGGAGAAATCCAATTGCAACATTTAAAGTAATCTGACAAATCCGCATCCATACATAAAACAGAGCGTGAATTTCTCGTGTAGGAATTGGACTGCTTCATTGTAATTTTTACAGTTTTCGCTTCTCGCGTGAAACCGATTCAGTCCAAGATTTCGCTTATCATTTATTTTCGTCATTTACTTTTTGTTTTTTTTTTTTTGCTTCACCTTAACAGCTTAGTCAATAGTTTATGATCTTTATTTTCTGTGATAAAACTTTCACTATGAGTTTTTAGTCCAAATAGCATAGAATTTCGTAGGTCAGGGGTAGTTGATCTCACTCCTCACATCTCTCGTGGAATGATACCCGACTTACATTCATATTTTACTACTAGATGACCAGACTTGCAAAGGTCATAGACTGTGACTCCATATTTTTAAACTCGAACTTTAAGAAAGAATTATTTTATCAAGAAAATTTATCCAAAGTGACATGGCTGCAAGAGAAGTGTAAGGCTCTTGTAACTATGTGAATTTGAGGGGTTTTTAGTCTATATAGAAAAAGGCAAATAGCATGTAAACATTTGAATAGGAATGTGTATGTTTTTACTTGAATGTGTGAAATGGCATTGCATGTGCACTTAAGGGAGTGTACTTTGTGTGGAATTATTCTCTATCGGGCATTGCTCACCCCTGGCCGTGAGACCACATTTCCCCAAGTACGTGACGTGCAATCGGGAGGATCACACTAATAGAGGCCTCACAGAAGGAAAGTTTCCATTGTGGCTTCTGCAGTTGCTTTGACATGTATCTATATGTTCTATATAAGAGTGTTGTGGCCAAACTCTTACGGACTATTGTGATATAGTTGTATATCGATATGGACATATGGACCCTATGTGGTCACATTACTCTGCTGAGACCTTGGATGGGTCAAGTGGATATACTATTATATAGGTGGTTGTATATCAAGTGTAGCCCTCGAACAAAGGAGACTCAAATGGATTTTTGAAAATATGGATCTTGATAAATGGGACACAACAATGTGGTCTCAGGTTACCCAAAATTCACAGGAATTCCACTGGTTGACGGGTTTTCAACACCTCGGAAGCTTCGGGGCGTCACGCCTGGTATCAAAGCCAGTAAATGATTACCTGTGTGGAGCCTCGTGTGTGGGTATCCATAAGTATGGTCTTAATACGAGTTTGTCTCAGCTAGATATCAAGAGTCTGGGTACACGAATACCTAGGACTGTTAGGCATGGGTTAGATTATTGCATGGGGTGCATTATATGTGTTGTGAATAAACATGCTCAATGTTTGTGTGTTACAAATTGTGTGAAACATATGCATGATAGGATGTATATAGTAAAGGATGAACACTAGGGTTATAGAACATAACCTTAAGGGTTCAAAAATAAATGAAACATGATAAACCCTGAACTAATATTTATTAGTGTTTGGCATTATACACCACTGCAATCTAAATAAGAAAAATCTTATTTTTCTACACATGTGAAGTGAGCCAGGGAAGGGGACGTGAGGTCGTCCTCAGGTACCAGCTACACCACTTGGTTTTTATCGCTGAAACCTTATAAAGGCGCATGGCATCATATTTACTTCACCATTGCACGTACTAGTAACCGGGGTCAGGGAGGGTCGAGTAACCTCCAGAGGTTTAAGGCGCATCATCCTCTAACATTCATAGGATGAGGGGATCCAATGGTGGCTAACCATTGGTTCCGACAGGTAGAGAAAGTTTTGGAAGCTATGGAGATCACCTCTAATGCTACACGAATCCAACTAGCAGCATTTCAGCTAGAGGGTGAATCCCAGGTGTGGTAGGATTGGGTTAAGACCTCAGGATTCGAGGCACCACATGGGAGATCGAGAGCCTCATGAACAGTTCTTCCCTAAAGATCCGATAGGCATGCCAAGGCTTGAGAGTTCCTAGAGTTGAGACAGGGAGCCATGATAGTAATTGAATAGGTGGCTAAGTTCATAGAAAGCCAAGACGCTTTCATCGATGATTATGTGGCCACAGATATGGCCAAGGTGAGGAAATCTGGCTGGACGGTCTGAAGTCATTCATCCAAGGCAAGATTTGTGGGGATTTCTCCTCATGGGTGATATGCACTTCATGGTCAAGACAGTTATGGTCATAGAGAGAGAGATTGATGACGCAAAGAGCATCGAGATGCGGGTGCTAGTAGGAAGAGTAAGGAGAGTCAACATTCTTCTAGCACGGGGAAGAAGCAGAGGACTTCTACTCCATAGTAGTTTTAGGGGCAAGGCCGCGACTATCAGGGCCAAGGCCAGGGCAGGCCTACTAGCTAGACAGGGCCGATAACGTGCTATCATTGTCACCAGCCTGGACACTTGAGACGTGATTGCCCCCAGCGCGTGGATGCCAAGATCGGGACACCACGGGGGCCCTGGGCCATCATTAGATGCCCGGCTGCACATCGCGCTTGTTCCTTTTTTTCCCCATTGCGGGTCAATGAACTAAAGATCACGCGTGGTGCCGCACGCTACCTTCTATAGCACAGACAAGCCAAAGAGGACAAAGTATGGGTCGGTATTCGACAAGGCCCATGTGTCGACTTCGAGACCCAGGATGATCTACCGCTTCGCACCGCATAATCGAGCCTGCGGACCGCCAATTATACAGGAAAGTGTTTTTGCTATCTCGCTTAAGTGGGCAAGGATATTGCGTTTCGACCGATGCATCGTGATCTATTCATCGTCGCATCATGTGAGAATCGCTTGTAGGTCAGACCTTAAAAAAGCCATGGTATGTGAGTTCTCGCCAGTGGACCCGCGGTGAGATTTGTTTCATGTGTCGGATTTTGAGTTAGAGATCTCCGAAATTCTTCTCATCAGGGACCCGAGGGTCAGCGCATATGTCGATTTGTTGTCATCCTTGATAGACTGGCTCGACTGCATAGACCGAAGTCGCCATTGATCGCGGATAGTGAGGGCTACCGCCACAATAATGCGACAAGATTCGTGTTACGCTCTGCTGACAAGCATGATGCTTTACCCAGACCATGTCACGACCCGCATAGCACCACCATTGATGGTCACAGCGCCCGCCCCGATGATCGGCGCGAGACGCGACTGGACATACCGGAGCGTCAAGAGCGATATGGTGACGTTCCCAATCAGCCATCTTGATTTACCTCCAGTGGCAGATCCCCCAGATTGAACCGCACGCCGTTCCATTTCGGCGATTCGCATTAGGATTACGCCGCTGGTCATAAGCAAACCCGGCTATCCGATACAAGAGCGGCTGCATGGCGGGTTTTTAACTCCGGTTACTCACCCGAAAAATGTCCGTCGCCAATATAAGACGCGATCCCTTCAACCATACGACGATCGGCTACGAACGGCGGCGCGATCAAAGAACCCGCGACTCTCACCGGCGAACTGATTATCATCGACCAGCTCGAAAAACGCAAGTCTGGTCTCAAGATGACCGGCACGTCATCGTTCCACCAGATTTGGGCGGAGCGCGGATGTATTCTAATACGACGTTAGATTTGGGTGACTACACAGCATTTTGAGCTCCACTGAAAAGGATGCCATTATCAACGTCTTTGAAGTGCGACCGCGATCCCACATAGGGTATTCAAACTCGCCGGATTCACGTCACCAGTCTTGCGCATTGACATTTCTTTATCCATCGGGGCCGGAGAGTACAATACGAGGACCACCGAGACACCTCCCGCGTCTTCGGAGTGAAACGATCACCATACGCCAAGTTCAAGAAGCGCTATTTTCGGCTTTCACCGCGCGATTCTTGGAAACACGAAGCTACCTTCGTGACCAAATGATCCGGATACGTCACACCACGAGTCGTAGAGAAACGCCGGGCATCGAGATTACGTTTCGGGACCCGGCGGCGTCGATAAAGATCCATCGAGACCTTCCGATTGAGTTTCAAATCGCGACGGAGATTGGTTCGAATACGTCAATCGGCGGAAACGATCCGTGGATAGCGAACGCGAACTTGAAAGCGCGAGCGTTTATTCAACTTTATCGGAAATAGTCCCGAAAGACAGAGGCACACGCGGTACCGGACGCCTCGGTACGGATTGACCGGATGGCGGAAACGACGTGGTTCGTGGAGGTTTGGTCACGCTCTTAACGAACTGGAAACTGGCGCTGCATCACCCCATTACGATGCTGAGCGGCAATTTCATCTCGCCTCGAAGATCAACCATCGATCATTTACCGTGGCGAGCGAACCGATGCACTTCGCACCAATAAAATCTTGGTGAATAATATTTGATTGAATGAAATCTCACCATGAGCAATACAGATCGACGGTTTCGGTGATGATTATGATCATCACCATCATCCGGTGGAAGTAACGCGGTGGCCATCGCAATCAAGACAGAAATCAGAAGAGCACGAACGGTCTTGCCGACATAAGATCAAAGCTCAGCGGCATTTATTCACATTGAACGATCCTACGATTGATAATCGGATTCCAGGGCAGACGGAGATATCGTCCACCAGGATCGAAGGTACAATGCAAAGCAGCGACGAGGTCGCGACCAACACACTATATGGAAGTCTTCTAAGATAGTGGGACGCAGGTCGCAGAGCTTCGACCCACGATCCGAGATGAAGATCCCCGGCGGAGTTCATCGCTCCTGGACTGTTGGCGCATCCAGGCGGCACCGCGCGACAAAATCGCGATCCTTCGTCACGATCATTCGGGCGGACAACGATAATACGACAGATCTTTCGATCGACGTCCACGCGGTCAACAGTAATATTGGCCACCCGGAGGCGATCATAATATCACATCGAGAGCGCGGCAGCCAGAACCCGTGGATTCCGGCAATATCTCGATTATAACGACTTGATTATATGATTCGGCGGCGAATTTGGTCAACGAACGGAAAACTGATGGTTAGCGAAAACGGAATGCGGCGAGAACAGTGAAACGATATGATTTAATATTATATTCAAAATGATAAATTACGGAACCCGCAACCCGGCGCGGCGGAAATTTTGAATTTGAAACGATAATCCGGCGGCTCAACGGCAACCGGTAAATGTCGAGTAATTAAACTGATGTAAACACTATGTCAAAATGTTTCAAAACGATAGAACAGATATTAAGGTTTCAAAACAAGGCGCCTTCAATAAATATATTATTGTAACAAATGTGGTTCAGAAGCCCTTCATTTTAGCAAAACTTCCTTGAGATTTGACAGGTAAAGGATAAGTTTGAAGTTTGGAAAGAACGATCGTGTGTTTTTGATGTGCGATTCTCCACTGCCTTCACGATCTTGCAAGAAGGAAGAAGGAAGAAGCTAAGGCAAAGAGTTCAAAGTGATTTAAGGTATGTAACTAAGCCCTAGAAAGTTGTATTTGATGTTTGGGTTAGAAAAACCCTAATCCATCCATGGGTTTTGCTCATGGTTGGTTTATGATGGTATTGGGATGCCTTTGAGAGTGATTCCCATGATTTATTTTGAGTTTTGATCATTTCGTGAAACCCGTAGTGAGCAAAGGAAAAAATCGGGCAAAAATCTGCCCCTTTCGTCAGAATAAGGGCACCTCACCATGGCGAAGTGCTTCTCAAGCAATGGGGTGGTTGCCTTGTTAAGGCGAGGCCGAAGGGCCGGTGCGTTCTGGCCGCTAAGGCATAGCCCTCGTTTATGCCGAGGCGAAGTGCTTCGGCCACAAATAAGACATCAGTCTGTTAAGAATAAATTTTCGGATTTTTGTTCCGAAAGTCTCGTATTCGTACCCTGATAGTTTAAGAACCCTCATAAATGATTAATGGGGGTTCCAATAAGGATAAAATTGAATGAAAAACATACCGTACCTCACCACCTCGGCAAGTTCGTCTTCGGGCAGACTTAGTGTCTTAATCCAAGACCGCTAATGAAAATAAATCATCATTTAATAAAAAAAATTGTATAATAATTGTTTATCCACTAAGAGTGGCATAATTATTATTGATTAGGGACGGGTGAGGATCACCTAACCTAAGACCGAGATCAAAGGGAAGGGAACGAGAGCCGACAACTTCGATTTGTTCACTGATTCTATCCTTATTTCAAGTGTTTTGGTAGTATACCAAATAAATCTGAAATGATTATATGGAATGAGTATATCTTTGAAATGATATTATGAAAGTGCATATGGATTTGAAATGTGATAATTGAGTCGATTGACGACACTCTGCATGTGAAATATTAATCGAATTATAAACGAATTGGTCAATTCTAAACATCTTAAATTGAATCGATATACCGAATGAACAGCCTGGTGGGATGCCCCAATCGGCATCTGTCATGAAGGCACCCCGAAATTGTCCAATGTCCCACATGGCAGGATGCACCAATCGGCATCCGTCATGATGGCGTATATGGCATTGGGAAGAAATGTTCCCACTTACAGACGCACCAACCCAAGATTCATCATGATGGTGCGACATTTAAATACCGATATGTCGGTGCGCACCAATCACATCCGCATGGTGGGGAGACTGAATTGTGAAATGTGTGCTAATAATAATGATCGATAAATAGGATCTGATTCAACGAACCGCCATGAATGTGAATTGCATAGACAAAGTGAAATAACAAACTTGATGAGTGTAAATGAGATTTGTAAACTGCTACCATTCTCAAGAGTGTACGCTTGAATCTCATGAATCACCGGTAAGGATTTGTTGCATATGAAAATGTCGCTATGGTTTATATGATCAATGATTTGTAAAGTGAAAGCATGCGAATGAATAAGCATGAGTATAGTTAATGAAAAGGCATGATTTTGGCGCGATAAATGCATGTCGGTTAAATGGAAAATCGAATAGAATCAGATAGAACCACTAAGCATGAAAATGCTTAGCGTGTAGTTTTTATCTATGCTCAGGTTTCGAGTAAGCAAGAAAGGAGGCCAAGTAGCAAGAAGCGTAGAGTCATAAAGAAGTGCAGCGTATAAGTATATACCCCGTCATATGCATATCATATCTTTTGAACATGTGATATTTTGTGAATAAGAGAGTTAAACTCTGAATCATTGTGTTTTGTATATCATTTTGTAAAGGCATGATATGCCATTTTGTAAACAAATTGTTTAAGAGTAAATGTTTATGGGCCTATCATTTGAAAATGCTTCTATGTAAATGAGAATTCTAAAATGAAATGGCATAATAAAATGTTTTGATAAGATAAAAGAAAACACGGAGTAAACCGGGCTCCGGTTCAGATCCGCCATTCTGGTCGGACCGGGATTTGGATCGCGACATTTTTAGAAAAGAAAAATTTAATAAAACGGTAAATAAAAAGAATTAAACGAGCGTCCCCGAGTTTCGGTTCAGATTCGCTAACCTGCCTGAACACTGCGCCTTGAGGTCCCCTTACACTTTAGGTGTGTCGTGAGCCTAGGTTTGAAGCTCGGAAAAAGGGCCCTAAACGATTTTGTAAAAAATGATTTCAAAATGGTATTTCACACACATTTACTTGCATATATGATGACATGACCCTAACGCCGGATTCCTGCTAGTCTTAATAGTAAGCATTGATGGTTCAGGTACCCATAGGGTCGAAGGTGATAAGGGAAATCGTCCTGATAGTCTTGCTAGTGTGGTAGGTGGGCAAGACCCCATGCTCTACCAAAGAATGAACCTAACAAGTAATAGAGGTACTATGTGGGTATCCTCAATGGGCTAGCTCAGTTTGCAAGAGCCTGGCAACCGCCCGCAATTGCTCTAGTACTTGGGCCATTGGGAGACAATGGCGAGGTACCGACCGATAGACTTTCTTGGAAAGAAAGAAGATGAGCCTTCAATGGCAGAAAATTAGCTTGAGAGAACCGAGCGAATGCTTGTGCAAAAGCATTGCACATCGGAAGAGAAGTTAGAATGTGCGACCTCACTCCTACAGATGAGTTTTATCGCTGGTGGGTTGTCGACTAGAATCGTACTCACCGTAGAGTTACATGGAGGTTCCTCTTGGATGAGTTCAAGAAGCATTATGTGGGTCGCATTTATTTAAACAATATGTGATGAGAGTTTCATAATCTGAAACAAAGGCAATTAAGTGTAACTAAATATATGAGAGAGTTCACACAGTTGAGCAAGTATGCTTCTGAGATGTTAGTAAGCGAAGACGAGAAGTGCCGTAAGTTTGAAGATCATCCCACTGATCAGAAGAGCCCGGTTTCCACACCACAGATTTTTCTAATATTCTTCCAAAACGTTATTATTATGTGTTTCAATGTGAACGAGTAAAGAAAAGAAAGAAATGACAGGGCAAGATAGAAGACAAAGGGAGAGAAAAAATCCCGTCAATAAGTGCCTATCACAGCAGAGTAAGAGATTCAGTGGGACCATTGTGGTTCCAAATACCATTAACTCCAAAGAAGGGTGAAGAATACTCATTCTACCTGACACCACTAATCAAGTAAAGTGCACAAGGAGGTGCTTCTGTGAGGACAAGATGTTCCCTGCCTCTTCTCAAGGTGGGAGAAGACACAAGGGAGAGTGTTGGAGATTGACAAGTGCTTTCTTGGGTTGTGGATCCATGGAGCACAAGATACGAAATTGTACAAGGGTACGTCCCTTCATAGCACCCCAGACAGGGGGCAATGATTTATCCGTACAAAAAGGCAGAAAAAGTGTTGCATCACCGAGTGTTCCGAGACAAGGGACACAGACCTTAGGTAGGCAAGATGGTCGTGCTCCAGCTAGAGCATATGCAATGAAAGCAGTAGAAGATACCGATGCCCCAGATGTGATAGTAGGTAATTTTACTATCTTTGATATTATTGTGAATGCATTGATAGACCCAGGGTCAACCTATTCATATGTGTGTACTAATATACCCAACTTGGGTAATTTAATGAGGGAGGAAACCGAGTATCACATCTGCGGGACTTAACCCGCTGACATAGTGTTGTTGTGAACAAAGTATATAGAGATTGTCCTATCATAATAAGAGAATATGAATTTCTGGGCGACTTGATAGAGTATCCTTCAGGGAATTTGATGTGATATTGGGGATGGACTGGTTATCCCGACACTAAGCGATAGTCAATTGTAGAATGAAAAGAGTGACCTTAAGGACACCGAATGAGGATGAAGTAACTTTCATCGGCGAGAGGTCAAACCACCTCTCTAATGTGATATCCGCAGCCACTGCTAGAACATCGTAATGAGCGACGTGAAGCCTACTCGCTTACGTGATTGATATGGAAAAGCGCGCATTTAGTGTATCCGATATCCGCATCGCTGATAATACTTTCCGACGTGTTCTTTAAGAGTTGCTGTGGATTGCCTCCACGCAGGGAGATTAAGTTTGTTATCAACGTTGCACTGTGCCACAATCGACATCCATTACAAACGGTATCGAACGGGCTCCGGTGATATTTTCAAAGTGGAATTGAATCAGAGTTGCAAGAACTCCGCTAGAAAAGCGTGGTTTTTCACCAAGTGTATCACCATGGGGAGCTCTCATGCTCTTTGTTAAAAAGAAAGATGGTACACTTAGGTTATGTATCGATTATAGACAAATGAACAAGTTAACAGTAAAGAATAAGTATCTGTTACCTAGGATTGATGATTTGTTCGACCAACTGAAAGGTGCAAGTATCTTTTCGAAGATAGATTTGCGATCTGGGTATCATCGGTTGAGAATTAAAGATGTAGATGTGCATAAAATGGCGTTTAGAACGCGATATGGGCATTATGAGTTCCTTGTAATGTCGTTTGGTTTGACAAATGCTCCAGCGGCTTTCATGGACCTAATGAATCTTGTTTTCCGACCGTATGTAGATTAGTTTGTCGTAGTGTTCATAGACGACATACTTGTGTATTCAAAGGATCGAGAAGATCATGACACACCTTCGGGTAGTGTTAGAGACTTTGAGAAAAGAGCAGTTGTATGCATAACTGAGCAAGTGTGAGTTTTGTTTGAATGAAGTGTCCTTTCTTGGGCACATGGTATCGAAAGAAGGAATCCGATTTGATCCAATGAAAATAGAAGTGGTTGTTTAATGGAAGCCACCAAGAAATGTTACAGAAGTTCATAGTTTCTTGGGACTGGCAGGTTATTATAGAAGATTCGTTAAGGGGTTTTCTATGACTGCAGCCCCGATGACGAGATTTCAAGTCTTAAAAAATGTAAAGTATGAATTGAAAGGAAAAGTCAGCAAAATTTTGATAAATTGAAAGCATTCTTAACCAAGGCTCCGATTCTTACTCAGCCAACCTGCGGTAAAGAATATGTGATCTTTAGTGATGCGTCACTAAATGGACTTGGATGTGTCCTAATGTAAGAGGGTAAAGTGGTAGTCTATGCTTCAAGACAGTTGAAGCCACATAAAAAGAACTACCTTATGCATGATTTGGAATTAGCCGCAATTGTATTTGCGCTAAAAATTTGGAGACATTATTTGTATAGAGAAAAATGTTTTATTTACATCGATCATAAGAGTCTTAAGTATTTGCCCTCACAACGAGAGCTTAACTTGAGACAACGTAGATGGATGGAGTTGATAAAAGATTATGACCGCGCATTGACATCACCCAGAAAGCCAATGTAGTGGTCGACGCTTTAAGTAGAAAGTCAATGCAAACGCTTCGAGCGTTGAATGCCCATTTGTCATTATCAGACGATGGTACCATAGTGGCAGAATTGATAGCGAGACCGAATATGTTGAACCGAGTGCTAGAAGCACAAAAGAGAGATGAAAGATTTTTTCCATAGTAAGTCAAATTTGAAATGGTAAAGAAACCGAGTTTACAGTGAATGAAAATGGAGTTTTGCATTATAAAGATCGGGTTTGTATACCCAACAATAATGATTTGAGGAAAGCCATACTTGAAGAGGCACATAATGGATCTTTTGCTATCCATCCCGGTAGCACAAAGATGTATCAAGATTTGAAAATGTCATTCTGGTGGTCCGTAATGAAAAGAGAAGTATCAGAGTTTGTAACCAAGTGTTTGGTGTGTAAAAGAGTAAAGGCAGAGCATCAAGTTCCTTCGAGATTGTTGCAGCCTATTAGAATACAGGAGTGGAATTGGGACCCAATTACCATGGATTTTGTGGTTGGGTTACCATTGACAGGGAGGAAAAATGACTCGGTTTGGGTCATAGTGGGCCGATTGACCAAGTCAACTCACTTCCTACCAGTGAGAACAGACTATTCACTTAACAAGCAAGCAGAGCTGTATATCAAGGAAATAGTTCGGTTGCATGGGATTCCTATATCCATTATTTCGGACCGAGATCCGAGGTTTACTTCGAGATTTTGGGGAAAATTGCAAGAGTCCTTGAGCACTCGATTGAATTTCAGTACAGCGTTCCACCCACAAACAGATGGATAATCAGAGATAGTGATCCAGATTCTGGAAGATATGTTAAGGAGTTATGTGATCGACTATGAGGGTAGTTGGGATCGACACATTCCTTTAGTTGAATTTGTGTACAACAACAGTTTCCAATCAAGTATTGGAATGGCGCCTTCTGGAAGCATATGGAAGAAAATGTAGAACACCGTTGTGTTGGACGGAATTGAGCGAAAGGAAATTGATTGGCCCCGATTTGATACAAGAGACTGAAGAAAAAGTGAAAATGATTAGAGAAAAATTGAAAGTGGCCATCGATAGACAGAAATCATATGCTGACATGAAAAGAAAAGATATTCGATATGAGATCAGCGAGAAAGTGTTTTTGAAAGTATCACCTTGGAAGAATGCGATGAGATTTGGGAAAAATGGCAAGTTGAGCCCTAGATTTATTGGTCCATATGAGGTGATTGAAAAAGTGGGTCCAGTGGCATACCGTTTAGCATTACCTCCGGAATTGAAAAAGATCCATAATGTTTTCCATGTTTTGATGTTGAGTGCCGTCCGGATATCGCATGTAGTCTCTTCGGAGACAATTGAGCCTAAACCATATTTAACGTATGAAGAAGAGACAGTAGAGATCTTGGCTCGGGGAAGTGAAAGAATTGTGAAACAAGAAGATTCCGCTAGTCAAAGTGTTGTAGAGAAACCACAAGACCGAGGAAGCCACTTGGGAAAGTGAAGAAACGATCTGGCAATGATATACACAAGCTTGTTTAACTAAAGTAAATTTGAGGAATGAAATTTTCTTAAGTGAGAGGGAGAGTTATGCTTGCCAAAAAAATACCCTAGAATTTTATAATAATTTTTTATTATATATTAGGGTTTATGAATTAAGTCAAACTTGGGTTTTTACAGGAGCCCATTAAGTTGTTAAAATGTGAAATGTGAAAAAAATAGGTAAGCATATGATTAAATATTATATGCTAAAATAAGAAATTGATTGAACTCGGAAATAAACCCAAGTGAAAAAGGGAAATTTTGGAATTTGTAAAATGAGGACCTAAGGGTCAAATGATAATCTTAAATGCCAAGTGAATTAAATGATAAATGAAGAGTTAAAATGCCAAAAATGAGAAATGGGATATATTAGGTAGGCGAACAAGGCTTTAAGCAAATAAGGGATATTAGACCAAATGTGGTTTTAGAAGGCTCATTTGAGCCAAAAAAACGTTTTGAGAGCTTGAGAGGAGAAAATTTGGGGTTTGTGTGAAGATCAAGTGGTGTGATTCTTCCATTTTTGCTGAATCTTGTAAGAAGGAAGAAGAGGAAGAAGCTAGGCGAAAGAGTTGAAGTGATTTGAGGTGCAACTAAGCTACTAGAAAGTCATATTTGACGTTTGGGTTAGAAAAACCCTAATCCATCCATAGGTTTTGATCATGGTTGGTTTATGATGGTATTGGGATGCCTTTGGGAGTGATTCCCATGATTTGTTTTGAATTTTGAGAATTTTTGGTGAAAAATCGCAAAAAAAAGCAAAGGAAAAAAACTGGGCAAAAACAAGCCCCTTCACCACAACGAAGGGCACCCTCGCCGCAGTGAGGCCGAAGGGCCAGAAAAGGCCCCCTCGGGTTCACCAAGGCGTAGCCCTGCTACGTCGAGGCGAAGTGCTTCGCTGTAGTGAAGCAGTGCTTCGTTGCGGCGAAGACACTGTTCATAGTGAATAAATTTTCGAATTTTTGTTCCAAAAGTCTCGTATTTGTACCACGATAGTTTAAGGACCCTCATAAATGATTAATGGGGGTTCAAATAAGGATAAAAATGAATGAAAAATGTACCGTACCTCGCCACCTCGGTGAGTTCATCTTCGGGCAGACTTTGTGTCTTAACCCAAGACTGTTAATGAAAATAAATCATCATTCAATAAAAAATTGTATAATAATTGTTTATCCACTAAGAGTGGCATAATTGTTATTGATTAGGGATGGGTGTGGATCACCTAACCTAAGACCGAGATTAAAGTGATGGGAACGAGTGTAACACCATGAAATATACCCTAGTCATTTTCAACGTGTTTAGGGTATTTTGCAAGCATAAATTAAATTTTTCGTAATTTAAATACGAAACATGGAAATTGAGAAACCCGGAAAATGTACAAGACATAAGGACAAAAGTGTAATTTGTCAAAAAATGGGTATAAAATTTATAAGTTGTTAAGATTAGAGGTCAAAGTGGAAATAACTTAAGTTGTAGTGGAAATAAGAGAATGAGGGAGGACTAAAAGGCAAATAACATAAACTTTAACTATAAAAAGGGGAGGGAGACCAAAAATAACTCATTTTTTGTCTCCAAACAAGAGAGCATACAGGTTAGAAGAGGAAGAAGAAGAAGAAGAAGAGGAAGAAGGAGGAGCAAAGCAAAGGTATGGATCTTTGGAGTTTGGTATGGAACTATGACTAGTATCGAATAGTATGGAATAGTATGGAATTGTATGGATTCTAGTATGATATTGTACAAAAACTACTTGGGTATGGATTGCTAGGGTTTTCTTTGGAGATTAGTTTGGTTCCCTTTCTAGGGTTTTGTTAGGAATACATCCTAACTCTAGATTTAAGGGAAGTTGGGTTGAAAATCCCTAGTTTATATCAATTAGATATGGAATCCTTCATAAGTGTATGGTTTGTAAGAGTTTGGAAGAACTTTGGTATGAATCCTTGGATTCTTTGGCTAATTAAAAGTGTTTTGTGGAGTTGTTTGGAGAGGTTCCATGTTGGTTTTGATGAAGAATGGAATGAGAGGGTATGGAAGAAGATTAGAATGAAAAGGGTGAATTCTCCCATTTTTTGAAGCCGAATCGCACCTTGAATGCGATACGAACAGGGTGAATAGGTACCACTTATGCGAAGCAAAGCGGTACGATTACCATCAAAGAAGTGGGTACCGGTACCGCTCGAAGCAGGTCGATCTGGTACCAAGCAGTGAGTGCGTTTACCACTAGTTCTACAACCGGTTTTGGTATTTTCATAGTTAAGCTATGGTCGCATCTTAGAAATTATAGATAAGGAAGAAATGAAGTGAAAAATGTGCAGGTACCTGCTTGTAGAGGTGAAGCCCCGATGGGGGCAAAGTTCATTCTTGATAATAAGAAGTTTTGGAATACATACTGTCATTAGGAATGCCTGAGCCGGGTAATAAATGACACGACACTTGTACGTGGCGGGCTGCGTTGTTTAGTATGAGGTACTCACGATTAGTCTTCACGACACTCTGTTCGATTAACCGGCACTCTGTTCGATGCCTGCCCCGACACTCTTGCTGTGCTAGGCACTTGATGCCCCTGCACAGTATCTTGGTGCTTATTGTGTGTGTCTACTCATTTATTATTCTTAGTGAATATTCCCGTAGTTATATGATAATAAGCTTTGAATGAGGAATACGGTAAACAAGTGTGTATCGTTACGATCATGGTACCTACGGATATACGAGATAAGAATAAGCTCTGTAACTATACGGGAGATCTGAGCAAAGAGCATAAAGTTGCTATAAGTGAAGTATGAGTCATATGGGAGATCCAGAATAAGCATAAAGTACATTAGAGAGCATAAATAGTGCTTATAAGTTCCATATATGAATGCATGCAAATTCTGATATCTAGTTATTGTTATACGCTTACTATAGCGTAATATATGCATACCTATGTTTCCCACTAAAGCGTAAGCTTAGCATGGGTTTGTCGGGTGTAGGTACGAGAAGAAGGAGCCGAGTGATCTTGGCATTCTTGAGCCCGGCCTGCAGTAGAGGTTCATCTCTGGCAGGTTACGCGCTCGATCATGTAAATGTAATGTATAGTTTTGTATATGTAAATGGGACTCAGGACTGTATGTATATGACACGCAGCACCGCTCTGATGGTAGTTTGGCCCTGTATTTTTGTATATGATATGTTGATACGAGTTATAAGACTTGGACATAAACGATCGCGAGGTAAAGAGTCCCGATTCGGTCTTGCGCCTGCGCTGTATCTGTGGGGTTAGGGGCGTGTGTGGTAGACACCTTCGGTTGTTCATTGACTATATCCTTATTTCAAGTGTTTTGTTAGTATACCAAATAAATGCGAAATGATTATATAGAATGAGTATATCTTTGAAATATTATGAAAGTGCATATGGATTTGAAAATGTGATAGTGAAATGATTGACGATTAATTGCATGTGTGAAATGTCAGAATTATAAGCAGGTGAGTCGATTCTTGACATACTTGAATTGAATCGATATCTTACCGAATGAACAACCCGCAGATGGCCCAATCGACATCCGGCCATGAAGGCACCCAAATTGTCCAATGTCCCACTCGCGTGATGCACTAATCGGCATCCGCCATGATGGCGATGGCATCGGCTAAGAAATGTTCTACTTGGCGGGATGCACCAATTCCAAGACGATCATGATGGTGTATGACATTTAAATACCACATGTCGGGTGCACTAATCGGCATTCGGCATGATGGGAGACAGAAATTGTGAAATGTGTAAACACATTACCGAATGATAAAAAGGACGGGATTCACCGAACGGAATCCGTCATGAATGTGAATTGCATTAAAAGTGAAATAATGAACTTGATGAGTGTAAATGAGATTTGTAAACTAAACACATCTTGAAGAGTGTACGTTTGAATCCCATGAATTGAATTGTGGTATGATTTGTTGCATGTGAAAATGCATATATTTATATGATCAATGATTTGTAAAGTGAAAGCATGTGAAATGAATAAGCATGAGTATAGTTGATGAAAAAGGCATGATTTTATGATAAATGCATGTCAAGTTAAATTGGAAAATTGGAATAGAACTGTATAGAACCACTAAGCATGAAAATGCTTAGCGTGTAGTTTTTATCTATGCGCAGGTTTCGAGTAAGCAAGAAAGGAGGCCAAGTAGCAAGAAGCTCAGAGTCATAAAGAAGTGCGGCGTATAAGTATATACCCCATTACATGGCTATCATATCTTTTGAACATGTGATATTTTGTGAACAAGAGAGTTAAACTCTGAATCATTGTGTTTTGTATATCATTTTGTAAAGGCATAATATGCTATTTTGTAAACAAATTGTTTAAGAGTAAATGTTTATGGGCCCACCATTTGAAAATGCTTTCGCATAAATGAGAATTCTAAAATGAAATGACATAATAAAATGTTTTGATAAGATAAAAGAAAACGTTGGAGTAAACCGGGCTCCGGTTCGGATCCGCCATTCAAGTAGAGCAGGGGATTCAGGTCGCGACATTTTTGGAAAAGAAAATTTAATAAAAAGAATTAAACGAGCGTCCCCAGGTTTCGGTTCGGATTCGATAATCAGGTCGGACCGAGCGCAGGTGTCGCTATAGGAACATATCACGATGGATTTTGTGACTCACTTGCCACGGACACCACGGAAGCATGATGCAGTGTGGGTAATAGTGGACCGACTCACTAAGTTGGCACATTTTCCGTCGTATGGATGACCTTCTACATCGAGGAATTCTCGTGAGGTTGCACATTCGCGATTGTCCACCACATGGAGCTAAATTTCATCATATCGTATTGGGATCCCAGGTTTACGACTCACTTTTGGAAGAGTTTCTAGAGAGTCATGGGAACACAGTTGATGATGAGCACTGGTTTTCATCCACAGACAGATGGCCAGTCGGAGAGGATTATACGAGTTTTAGAGGACATGTTGCAAGCATGTGTCCTGGATCTTAAGGTAGTCAATGAGCATTTCGCTGGTGGAGTTCGCCTACAATAAATGCTTATCGCAAGTATACAGATGGCACCCGATGAGGCTTTATATGGGAGGCCATGTCAATCTCTTATTTATTGGATGGAGGTGGGAGAGAGATCCACCACGGGTCTAGATTTGATTAGATACACCTCTGCTAGCGTGGATTTGATATCAAGTGCGTCTTCTCATGGTTCGTAGCCGACGCGGTAAGAGCTACCCGAGCAGACGGCGCCGACTTAGAGTTTGATAGGTGATCACGTCTCGCGTGATGCCTAAGAGAGAGTTACCGTTCGAAAACGGGGAAGCTATCATTGAGATACATCGGGCCCTTCGAGATACTCGAGAGGGTGGGCACAATTGTGCATCGGTTGGCATTACCGCCGAGTTTATCGGGTGTCCACGAGGTATTCCATGTCTCCATGCTCCAAAAGTACACTCCATATCCAACTCACGTAGTGGATTGGGGCGAGCTGGTTGTTGATGCAGATGGGACCTTCGAGGAGGGACTAGTGCGACGCGGATAGTCAGACCAGCCTGGCAGGCAAACCGCGAGGCTAATAAAAGTGTTATGACAAAGACCGCCGAATGGAAGAGGCAACATGAACGAGACTTTATACGTGCCAATTATCCTTTCTTGTTTGAGGATGAGGTATCGCTATGCCATTATTATTGAAATGAATGCTTCATATGCAATGTGGTATATGTGAATTTTCGGATGAAATTCTTGCAGAATAATGTAAAGCCCGGGAAAAATTCAATTTTTATGAAAAATGAAAAAACGATAATTTTCCGCTATTGTACAGGTGGAAAATATGGAAATTTTATAGATATCGGATGATGAAACGGACTTCGCTATTAATTGGGTTTACAAAATTTAGTTACCTAGTCACCCTCGTTAAATTCAGATAGTCGAATGCCTTTGCAGACCGTGTTCGGTGACACGTAGTGTGCCACACATGATGACCGGAAACCATGGCACCATGGAAGAAGGGCGACACATGGCATGAGAGCCATGTGGTGGAGAGTGCCACCTAAACATGTGTCCATGTGACACATGGACTGAAAAGGGACATGGTAAGATGAAGGAAGATAGTGAGAGGAAGCTCCTCTCACTTAAAGAAAATCAAACAATCCTGTGGGGAAGGGGAAAAGAAAAGAAAAGAAAAGGAAGAAAGGAAAAAAAAAAAGGGAGAAGAGGAAAACCGTGCATGGAGAAGAAAGAAAAAAAATAAGAAAGGGCTCTGATTCTCGGTGTTCCAAGGGTCGGGAGTCGTTAGTTCGAGAATTAAAGTTGGTCTACTCGATGAGAGCTATGAGTAGGTGCCAAAAATAAAAGAGGTAAGGTTTTCTCCTACATTGGTTCCTCTTAATCTAAGGGTCGTAAATGGCCGTGTCGTTCAACCCCAACCATAGGATTGAGTTTTAACACCGAACTTTTTCGATAGCTTTCAAATGAAGCCTGAGGACTCGTTTCATGGTTGAAACTTTATAGCCTTTAATGACACTAAATTGTTAAAAAATAAATAAATAAAACAAAGTTGAAATTTTCCGACTAAGTCCGCATTATTTTCAAGTTGAGTATGGATCTGGGATGGCGGCCATAAATGGCTAGTTTGTGTGGACTGTCATATGTTATCGCTGAAAATTTTATAACATATTGAATAGGTTGTAAATATGTTGTTATATTGGTGTTATATATATTAGCATGAATGGATGTAAATTATATGCTTTGGATATAATTATCCATGATACTTGGCATAAAGTAGGGGTTATAAATTGTTCCATGTAGTGTTCATTATACATGTAACATGAGATAACATGCAGTGGCATTTTGCATTACATATGCACGAGACATCTCATGACATGAGTGTGAGTGCATGGTAGAGATTGACACCAGTTTGGATGTCCGATGTAGCTCTGTGAAATGGACAACGTCCAAAATGAGTCTCACTACGCATAAAAGAAAAAGGAAATGAAAATACATGTGCTATGAGCAGCAAGTGTGATAGATACCCCAAAAACCTGATTCTCGTTAAACATATGGGTAATCCAACATGAAAGCCCGCGAGTGCCTAAGGCGTGCGAAGCCCACATGAGACCCTCGAAATTCCACACCACAAAAAACACATGGAACTTGGTAAAAACAAATGAATATCAGAGTTTGTCCAATGGATTTTGATTTATAAAACAAAAGGCTTTTGTTTTGGAAAAATGGTCATTAATATTAGAACAAGTAAATAATGGTTTTCAAGATCAGTATTCATGTGAGGAGTCGGTGAGGACTCCTGGACATGGATGTAGGTGAGTCACATTCTCATCCATGGCATGTAGACATTTGAGTAGGAATGTGTATGTTTTTACTGAATGTGTGAATTTATATTGCATGTGCACTTAGGGTGGGAGTAGCCCTCATAGGTAATTATTCTCTATCAGCATTGCCTCAACTCACGTGGGACAACATTCAAGTACAGACCTAGTTAATTAATACTTAGAGACTCTCAATTGTGAACAAAGTCGGATTGTAGCTTTGTAGTTGTTTTATCACACTGATATACTTCACAGTAAGAGTGTTGTAATAAACTCACTACTATTTCGCGACATACCAGATATCGACATGTGATGATGTAATTCGTGTGGACTGGCATTATTTCAAGCGAGACCCTGGATAGGTCAAGGATATACTATTATACAGGTTGTATATTTGGTAGAGCTCCTTGAACAAAGGAGACTCTTCCTGATTTTTAAGAAAATATGGATCCCAATAAAGGGGACACAATAGTTTGGTATTGGGTTACCCGAAATCCACAGGAATTTTACGGGTTGAAGGGTTATCAACGGGACCCTTGGGTTTTGGGGCGTCACACATTGTGTCTCTATTGTTCCTATAAATTCATCCAATTGAGAACACAATACTGCCCCTGGAAACTATTCAGGAGCATCGGAATGTTTTGGTCATATCTCCTAATTTAAAGGTCCAAATGACCTGATCTGTGAGATTTGGAAACTTAAGACATAGATGAACATTTTGTTAGATGATCACTTTGTCTAAAAACCTCCTTTACATGGTCAAAACTGTAGTTGGAGATGGACTTGGGATGTGCTTGTATTAGGACCGCTTTTGGCCGCCTTGAGCCCAAGACAGTGGCGGTTGGCCGTTGTTGTGGGCACTATATGCCACATTTTTCCTACATTGCTGCTGCCGTTGATGTGACAGCATGCGGTTTCAAAGAATGGTTTAGTGGAATGTTAATATGCGTGTTCTAATATATTAGCATTGTTGTGAATGTTTAATTGAAATTATATGCATGTAATATAATTATCCATGATATATGTAAAATGTATATTTATATGGGTTTATACATCTATATGTCATTCATTTCACATGTGAGATATGGCATTAACATTCAATAAAATATTTACTGTAACAAGTATTGTGAACACGATTTCATGGGTATGGGTGCATGATTAGAATCTAACACCACACCAGATTTGGTGGGTGGGTTCTCTGTGCATCAGCTGATCTAAGTCCAACAGAGTCGCGGCTGTATAAAATGGAAAACTTAGTTGAGTAATATAAAAATGGCTAAACATTTCGTGTGAAAGACTCTGGAAACCACATACAATCCATGGTGGAAAAGTCCAAAAAAAGTGTAGACTCGTGTGCGGAGCCGATGCTGAGACCTGCAACCACTACCCACAAAAGACACAATGATTTTATAAATGAAATGATCATTAGAGAAATGACATCCAAAAAGCTTTTGGTTTATAAAAAAACGAATTTTGTTTGAAAATTATCATTGGATGTAATTCATCAATGACGATAAAGATCAATATGCAAGAGAGTCTCACCTCATTTCTATGTCATAAAGATGTTGAATTCCAACCTAGACTGCATATTCATGTTTGAATTGTGATGTGGAATGTGATTGTTAAGGTGAACATTGTATGTGCACTTAGGTGAGGAGTAGTCTCAGAGAATTACTTAGTGGGCGTGGTTCACTCCTATGATATAACATTTGGCAAGGAAATGTACCCAAGGCGCTTCTATCCCAGCCGCGAAAGTGAAGAAAGTCGGGTTGTGGTTTTGTAAAATGTTTGAAGTAAATTCATTTTGACATGTACTAATGTATTAATGAGTAAAATTGAACTCCTATGTAATTTTTATGCAAAAGAATTGTAATTTTTACTCGTAAATTGACCTGGTGCGATCATTGTGTTCTATTGGACCCTTGATGGGTCATGTTGATGTATAATGTACAGGTTGGGAATTGGATAGAGCTTCCCATACAAAAGAAACTCTGTCTGATTTTTTATTAAATTATGGATCCCGGTGAATAGAACACACGAACGGGTATCGGGTTACACGATATACACAGGTTTCCACGGGTTAATGGGTAATTAACAGACCCCTAGATTTTAGGACGTCACAATTTTCCCCTTCATTTTTGTTAGATTAAAACTTAAACATGATCAAACTCAATCGTATCAATGCCTAAATCATGCTAAAGCTCTAGTGGCTCTTAATTTAACATCCATCGTATTTCATTAAGAAATACAAAGTTAAAGTCTAATTAAAATTCAAAATCGAATAAAGATGAGATCCAAATAAATCTAAATCATTTGAGATCAAATGTCTTCCATTTCTTAATTAACAATCAATAAATTTAAAAAAAAATAAAACTTTAATGTTGAAGATAAAAGCACACTGTTGGGTTAGCTTGTCGCATACCCAAAGATTTATTGATTATGTTCAGTGATCATTAATTTTTTCATTTCAAGCTATGAATGAAATTACGGTTACGATAATCGTTATTTTTCGCTACATAAGAGCCTTGACCTCTGTGATTTTACGAAAAGGATAAAAAATTCTTAAAAAAAAACTAATTAACTATTTCTTTTTAGCTTTTTTATTTTCCAAAAATGTTTAAAAAGAGTTCTCAACTTTTATGAAGAGAGAGAAAATAGTTCACAGATATTGTGAAGAGAGAGAAGTATGCTGATGAAGAGAGTATTTTTCTCATCAAGCGAAAGAGTTCTTCTTACAAATAAAGAACCTTATATTTTTTAATTATTTTTTATTTTAACGATGATTGTTTTTGGTAGTTTTAGAATTTCCAAACAACCCTCCTTATTCCTATTATTTAAGTCGGGTTAGATGAGTTCATTTGAACTCCTAAAACTGTACAACAAAAATTAATTAAGATGAAGTTGATTATCCAAGATACGGAGGAACTGTTGATAAATAAAGCATGAGTAGTTGATCTGGGTATCTCTCTAGACTTGTATGGAGCTGATCAATTATCTAGGGTTGATGGGCATTCGTGGTTATTAAGTAATACTGAGTTGATTTGGGAGAGAAATCTCATGTTTAGATGAGTTTCATTATTGAGTAAGATTGAATATGCTTAAGTGAGACTGTTTTAGAGAACAAGGGGATCTAGTTATGAAGTACATAAAGGGAAATAAGGTGAAAGAAGACATCGAAATAAGGAGAGAGTTCTTAGTCATATAAGACTAAGGTAGCGTTTGGTTTTTTTACTTAATATTAAATATAATTTTTTTTGAACTTAATACTGAATAGTACTTAATAGTACTTAATAGTATTAAGTATTAAGTTGTTTGTTTTAACATCGGGATAAATCGACAGTGAATTCCATAACAAGTAGATATTATTTAGTTCTGCCTCGTCCGTCTTATTGAGACAGATTTGGTTCAATTCTCAAATCCGATATGGGTTTGGGGCGGGTTCAAGTATTGTTACTCATGTCCCGCCCGATCAGATGCAGAAATTTTTTTTATTATTTTATTTTATACTTTAATATAAATAATAATAATAATTAGAATGTTTTTTAATAAATAACGGTAAAATTCATAATATTTTATTTTTTATAAAATATATTAATTTGAATATAATAAAAAAAACAAATATAAAAAAATCAAAATTAAAAAATCAAAATCAAATGTAAACGGGGCAGGTTTGAGAATTTTCTCATCCCCGCCCCATCCTATTTAATTTTTTAAATGAGACAGGTTTGAAAATTGAAAAAAACAAACGAACCGAATTGGGATGGGCCGCCCGATCCCAAACCCTTCCGTTATCATCCCTAATAATGAATGTTGCTAACTCTTCTCCTTGTTGGGCAATGATTGAGTTTTTCTTATTTTTGTAGAAAATGACTTTTTTTGAATAGAAAAAGCAAAATATTTTCATTTTTTCTATTCATAACTTTTTAAAAAAAATTCAGCAATAAGTCGTAAAAATCTTGTGGAGTCAAATAGCTTAATACTAAAAGCTATTCAAATTTTCAAGATTAAGCCTTTAAAACAAAAACAACTTGGGTATAACTTGATTTGAGCGGTGGAACCCTTACATCTTTGCATTACCCATAAATATAAACTTTGTCGAACCGTGATACCAAATTGTTGCGTTTTTCTTTATTACCTACTGTTCTCAGTTGCTTCATGATTGCTTTATGTCTATTAGTGTTTTAGTGTGTCAACAACACTCTCTTTAACATCACATAAAACCCTAACCAAGGAAGAAAATATAAGAAATATCGGTTGATATTTTGATTATTGGTGGAGGTCGATACAATATCCTCCACCGCTAATCGATTGCAAATTTTTTCGGTTATTTATCAATAATTTCAGTGATATTTTGTGACACCCCATTTCCCGGGGGTCCGTTGACAACCCGTTAACCCGCGGAATATTCATGGATGTCGAATAACCCGACACCACTCCATGAGTCCCCTTTTCCAAGACTCAGGACTTAACGAAATCTGACACGTAGTCTCTTTGTACTGCAGCCTACCCAGCATACAACATGTCCCAACATCTTATAACGACCACACTGGGTCCACATGCGAGTAAAAAAAAAAGGCCACTTAAGCCCATGCATCAATACTCATAAAAATACATCAACTATATTACCATAGTTCAAGAGTTAATACATTACTCTTTACCAAAACATATATCAAAATTTAGAGCTCTAATACATGTTTTACAAAATAAAATATCAAAGCCACAATCCGGCTTTCTTCTGAAAATCGGCCTCTAGTGAGCACCGTCTTCCTGAACACTCCCTGCACCTTAAATAATGATCCCTCGACAGGGTGAGCAATGCCCAGTAGTGATAACTTCCTACATGGGTTAGTCCCCACCTAAGTGCACATGAAATGACAACCAAACACACTCAAGCAAATACATGATCCTACTTGAATGTCTACATGTCTCGAGTCCTCACCGACTCCCTCACACATGCCTAAGCTAAATGTGAAAAAAAATACAGTTTTCAAAACAAAAAGTTTTTGTTCCCGAAAACTTACTACCGAATTTCGGTAAAATCTATTGGACAACCCTCCGAGGCGAATTTGTTGGATAACTCTCCAAAACAATTCATGGGCCCCTCCGACGTGAATTGTTGGACAATCTCCTAACACAATTCTCCGAAAAATCTTCCGTTGAAATTCCTTTCACAACCATTTTCCTTTTTCATTTTCTTTCATGTCATGCACTCACACCTATCATTCTAGGGTGCCTCGGTGCATATGGAATGCATTATGCCATTTCCAAACAATTCATGCTAATATATTTTATATGCATATATTAACAACATTTAATTCACATACATCATGTTATTCAATTCATGGCAATAACATCAAAATTAGCTCACATAGGCTAACAACAATTCAAGTAATTCATTTTGAATCACCCAACAACACAAAAATTCACACACAACTCACGTGAACAGTAGAGCCCTAGGCTCGGCACTGTTCGCGGCCACACAATAGGGATTTTCTTCATTTGGTTTGAATATTTTGAGACCGAAAACACGGCCATCCAGGCCTCAACAAATCTTCATCCATTAAAATGACTCTTAGCCAAAGAATAAACCAAGTAGAAAAATATCCCTATCTCTTAGAGTTGTCGAAACTCCACAAAATCTGTGTCCATGCGTTGCCCTGTGAGTTTAGAGATTAACTTCATTTGCTCGATGAGAACCGACGGTCCGAACGCCGGAAAATCTAAAGAGAAGTCACACTTTCTCTCTCTAAAAACTGGTTCTCCCCCTCACTGTTCGTTCCCAGCTGAAAAATGGAGAAGAATATGGTCTTTTGTCTTATTTATTTAATCTTTTTACTTAATTCTCATTTTGTCCTTTAGTTTTCGATGGACATACTGGGCTTAATCTAAGCCATTTATCTCTATCCTTCACTAAACATGCAACATGTGTCACATGGGTACATGTAGTAGGTAACTTTTGTCACATCATATGTCTCTCACAAGTTGTTATATGACACCCGACACCCAATGCCTCGAAAAACGTGAAATTCCGACTGTCTCAAAATTCAACGAATTCAACGCGCGCGATTTAGATTTCACGATACGATTCCAACTAAATTGCTTCACATCCGGAGATCTAGAAAAATTTTTTGAATTTTAACCGAAATTACCATTTACCATTTTTTTAGAAATTGGGCAAATTTTCTGCTCATACACCAATCAATCAACAATCACCCCCAACAATCAACAACTCAACAACAACTCAACAACACTGACAAATTTTTCTCGATTCGACTTTAATTTATGCCCCACTTTAATATTTATTGTATGGAGGGTTTCGAACCCTAACCTAAAAACGTGGAATAGCTAGCCCTCCTCCACTAAGTTATTAATTCTACCATTAATTCTTAGTGTAATTTATTTTATATTCCCTCTTATTATTTATGAATATTTTTAAAAAATAATTTTTTTAAATCATAAAAATAATTTATTTCTTATTTTAAATATGATGAAATATGTTTTAACAAAAATAATTGAAGTAAAAAAATAAAAGTAATTTATTTGTTAATAAATAAATATAAATATAGATTAGGAAATTCAAATATTTTTCAAAATTTAAATGATAATGTCATTTCTTATACTTATCAAAATAATTTTAATACTTATATTCTTGTTTAATTTTCAATATTTTTGTTAAAAAAAATTAAATAATTGAATAATTTTTAATTATCAGTGGATATTTTTATAAAAATATTTACCGATATTTTATCGATATTTCTTATATATCCGTAAAATCCAAATATATATCCATATTTGCTGATATTTTGATTCTTGATGCTAACACATAAAAATAGATTTTACATATAACAAAGGAATTAAAGCTATTTAATGGTATTAAAGAAAAACTATTTTTGCCTATTATTTTTAGCTCAAATAGTAGAATGTTTATCATTAAAGCAGACAAAAGATATAAAGAGGTGATCTCAAGTTCGAGTTCATAGGAAAACAATTTATTACCTTGAAACTAATAGACGATTAAATGAGAGAGAGTTATATATATATATATATATATATATATATATATATATAATCTGTTTTTTTTTTTTTTTTTTTTTCATAAGTTACATGAGAAATGGCTTTAGATCTCCTTTGATATAACAAGTCAAGTGTACCCACCTTTGATATGACAAGTCAAGTGTACCCCGCATCATGATTGTCACGTTTTTTAGTTCGATGAACATTCTTGAGACCTTTGGGATCCACTCATCTACACTTATATAAATGCTATAATATATAATAAATAATAAGAATAAAATTATATAAACATAGATCATCAGGGAAAAACTAAAAATAATTTTGATGGATAAAGCACCTGATAAATTGAGATATTAATTATAATAATATGTTTTATACTTTAGGGCTTAAATTTTTAAAATGTGTTTTATGATTTAAAGGTTTAAGAAATTAGATTTTTATATTAATAATAAATGAAATATATAATTATTTAGTTTATGAATCTTATTGCACACAAGTAAAATGAAAGTATTTTCACCGATTTATCTATTTAAAAATTTAATTTGTATGCCCAAATTGCAATTAGTGATCTTAGTTTTACCTTTTTACTTATGACTTTAATTTGATTATGATTCTAATTAGTGACGGATCTAGGGAATAAGTTGAGGGGGCCAAAACACTAGGTTATGTTTGGCAATGGCGGATCCACCATATGCCCAGTGATGACATTTGTCCCTCCTGATTTTTAGAATTTTATTGTAATTATAAGCAAAAATAAATAAATTTTATTTTGTTCATTATATTGCCCCCACTAAAATAAAAAATTCTAAACTTGCCCTCATTGCCCTATTTTTCTAGCTCTACCAATGATGCTTGTTTTCTAAAGTACTAAATATGAGAAAAAAAATGTTATAGAAAATTAATTTCTAATATTTAATTGCCTAATAAAAAAAAATTTAAGTATCAATAAGGTCTCACTCAATAGTTAAAGAGTTGGGCAAGGCATAGGGAAGGACCAGGTTCGAGTCTCCGTGATAACATAATACTACAACGTTGTTGTTGAAAATATATTATGAAGATAATGGATACTTACCAGAGGAAGAATTACTTCAAAGATCTTGTTTGCTTCCTTTGGATCGAGATAATGACAATTCTGATTATATGAATTGCCAGCGATTTTCACAATCTAAATTCCTTCGCTTTTTGGTAGAGATGAGAGAGTGAAGAGTTTTCTTATGCATTTTTCTTGAGAAGATTATTAGGATTTGTACATCTTTCTTCTTCTTTTATTAAGCTGATTGCTTCCATTTGCTTTGCAATTTTAAGTCAAAATTGAGTTGGGTCATGGATCATGGGTCATGGATCCATTTGGGTTAAGCTCTAAATGTATCCCCACTTTCGCACAAAATGGGATCCATATACTCTCTTAATATCATATAAGAGAACATCATCTCTTAATACTCTCTACCAGATTCATACAAGAAAAATAGATCGTGTGACCGGCATACTTGAGAGCTCTTTGCTATACATACATTAGGAATATATAGCTTCTCGACAAACAAGATCATGAGTAGACTTAAGTATCACGATTACCTAGATCATTTATCACATTCAAATCTCAAAGCGATCTCAATCTTATATATGTCGCCTCTTGTATTCACAATTATAGACACTCTGTGGTGGTATGCAGTGAATACAAACAAAAGATGTAATCGTTTAATGATCTTCCCTCTTTTCTCAAATCTCTTAACTTTAATTTAATTTGTTTTCAGTGAGTGCCAGTTAAATCCGAATCTCTCATAGTCCTTTGGTAACACTCTAAAATAGCAAATATTAAATTAAGTCAAGTAGAATAGAGTCATAAGGGTATAAATATAAGGCTCTTATTCTTAAAAGGTCTCACACATCAAGGCTGAGATGAGCGCTTTGATTACCTATATTAGTCATAATTGCACACATGGTATGAAACACGTGCTGCAGTGTTTTCTCCTTTCCCATGGAGTGTATGTCTTTATGTAATGTATTAATACCGATACGAGATAATGGTTCGAGACATTCTTAATGTCTAGCTGGAGTTCTCTTGTCTACTTCTTTCTGTTCATTAGAACTCAAATGCAGCAACATAGACGAGATAAAGTGAATTTTTTTTATTAATTCACTTACAATCTTTAATAAGATCTCATCTTGTTTGTTAACAAGGCGACATTCATATTTTAAGCTTGGCTCTCGATTATCACTTAGATAATAAGCTTAAAATTGTCTCATCTCTCATCAACTACTAAAAAAAATAATGAGAGGCGATTACCCGTGTGAGAGGGTTAATCTCTTTATCTGTCCGACATACTTTTCAATAAATCCGAGTGTATTACAAAACCTCACACGCTATGTAGGCTTGTAACAAACATGTTTATTATTTGAACATTAATACAACATAATGAACATTGTTGGGAAACATTACAATAAGTATATCATATTCCTGCGCAATCCTTGAGATTTCACATGCTTTATAAATATCTCGAGGAATCGGTTTGTCAATGCGCAACCATTTCACGCGTAGGGATATCTTTGTAACACCCGGGGAATTTGTATATAGGTATAAGTTAGGAAAATAATAATGACGAGAATTACGTATAGGTATAGGATTACGGAAAATAATAATGATAATTCAATTAGACGTTATGAAAATAATAATGGTAATAATTAATTAATTACTTTACTTGAAAGGACGTTATGAAAATAATAATGGTAATTCAGAAAATAATAATGGTAATTCAATTAGTAATTAATTAATTACTATAATGAAAAGGACGATTATGAAAATAATAATGGTAATTCAATTAGTGATTAATTAATTACTATAATGAAAGGGGGTAAGGTAATTTCCTAATAGATGCCCTAGTATAGGGTGGGACCAGAGAGAAAATCATACGGTAAATGCTTTGAATTTCTCTGACAGGTAAAATTCAGAGAGGGCCCGTCTGACTTTCGGATCTAGGAGTTTGAAGAACAAAATTTTCTGAATGGAATCTTCTCATTTTATTTTACATGCAGATTTCTTTGATGTAGAGTTCTTTAATTTTCTTCCAGTTTAGATAAACCACAGAAAGTCAGATTTAGATTACACTTTCGTTCTTTAGAAATAAAATAAAATAAGGATCGGTGAGGTGTCATATTGAATTACTTTGAGTATGAGGAATGAAAAAGTATTTAAGGATAATTTTGAAAGAAATAATAATAAACAAATAAGATAAATTTGAAAATGTTGAATTTTGTATAAATATATGTATTTGATAAGTATTAAATATATGTATTTTGTAAATAAATATTTTATTAAGGATTGGGAATTTATTAGATAAGAATATGATTATAATAATTATTTAGCAATTATAGGAAATAAGATCCTTTAATTATACTTGTTGTCAGGTATGATAATTGTTAGGTAAAAGGGCTAGATGTGTTTTATGTAATAATATAATTTGTAAAAATATTATGTATTATTTCTTTCTAGTAAAAGATTTAGTTAGGATTAAGAGCATAAAATACATAAATTATTAAATAAGATCCAAAAGGAATATGAGTTTATAAAATTTGTAAAACTACCAAATTCAAATAGTTATCATGAAACGATTTGTCAATATGTTTGAAAGTGAACAAAATAATATCATTGTTAAGAATATCAAATTAGGAAAGTTTAAGAATAAATAAGTAATGATGATAGTTTCTTCCTTATTATTTTAGGAGAAATATTCGTTGAGGTGAAAATTATTAAAATTAGCTCAGTAAAAGCTTTAGAGTACTCCTTTGAGGTAAAGGGATTCTATCTGACTTTTCGAAAAAAATTATTATATTTATATATATGTCGTGTAAGGGATATTAATGCGGATTTTTGAAAAGGAGAAAATTGTTTTGTTTTTACTCATTTAGAGGATGAAAAATTGTTTTTCGCGAATTATATAATCTTGGTTTTATGAAAAGTTTTACTTGTTTTATTGTTGAGATTATCCATGGATCGAAAATGATTTTGTATGGTTAATACTTTGAGATTTGTTTTGTTCTGAAAGAAAATGTGGAGATATGATGTTTGTAATTTGAACTTTTGAATGAAATATTTGACTGCAGTTAGTTCATTACTGTCAGCGGGAATAATAGTTGACACTGTTCGGCCCCCTTGTCAGCGGGTTCATAATAGTTGACCTTTACATTTTCTTGGTGGGAATGTAGGTGATTTGAACCTTGACCTCTAGGGTTGGTTAGAGGTTACTAGTACTAGTAGTGTTTGGTTCAAATCCACCTTAAAAGGAACAATTTAAACTAACCACCCATTTGAAAGTCCCACATAAGCGGGCACCATTTGATGTTATTGACAGGAGAAAAATATATTTGAAATGTATTTGATTTTGAATTTGATATATGAAAGTGTTTGAATCGAAATTTGATATGAAGTGTTTGGATTACATTTGGTATGAAGCGATTTGAAATGGATATGAGAATGTTTGAAGTATATTTTGTTAATGTTCAAACTTATTTTTGAATCAAAAGTTTTGATGAAAAACATCTCCTATTTGTTATATGATTGAAAACTTTTTGATCCATGAAACTGTATTAGTATTTCTTATTGAGCTTTTAGCTCACTCCCATTCATTGACATATTTTCAGGTACTTTTAGTTTCCGCGAGGAGTGATGGCTAGGTTGGGATGATCATCATTAGGATTTGATTAGAACTTTTATGTTGGATCATGTTGAACTCATAAGTTCATGTTTATGTGTGAGAAATATTGGGTTTAGAAGTTAATTGGAAAATCATGGATGAACATTAAGCATATTAATCTGGTTGGATTTGAGAATCTAAATATTGTTTCCAAATACGAACAACTCTATATGACATGCATAGTGAGATTTGAATATTTAGAAGAAATTTTTATCGGCATTAAATTTTGAATTTGGAGAATTTATGAATTTAGAAGGTTCTTACTTACTCACGAATATGTGATTAGTAGTGGACAAAAAATCTGATTAAGAAAAGGTTAGTGTCGTTTCACACTTCAAACCGGTGAAAGGCGAGGTGTGGTGTGATCCATGCCCCTAAGGTGGGTTTCGGGCGTGACATATGCTTCACATATTCACCTTCTTGTGTGCAGCCATGTCTTTACAAAAGTTATACTTTATATCATGTGTTTGGTTTGCCGATACTTAGGGTCTTCACGAATGCTATTCTTGACTATCTGGTTCCGCTAAGGCTGAATCGGCACTATTAGCATTCACACCCAGAAATGATCAGCACGAACCACAATGCTTCTTCCATTGTGGACAAGGCTATCTTGAGGATTGCTTCTTACTACTCCATGATATAGCCATTGTTGAGTAAGAAGATGTACCCGGAAAGTGAGGGCTTTCTCTCATCCTAGATCTCTCCCAGTGACATCGTGTAGCCTTTTAATTGCAGATCATTTCCTTCGTAACCCAATGAATAAGTAGCAGTTCCTTTTAGGTACCTTAGTATCCTTTTAGCGCAATGTATGGTCACAGGTTGGGATATCGGCTTACCATGCCAGCCGGCAAGCAAATCGAGGTCTTGTACATATCATGGCATGTGGACTCCAACCGCACTTGTATAGGAACTTTCCTCATATACTCTTCTTGTGGAGTTTAGTTGTCTTGGCTAAGACCTTCACCTTTAGCAATAGGGAGTATCGATGGGTTTAGAATCTTTTGCATGTGGAATCGTTCAGATCTTATTGATGCCATGGCTCTTGTGACAGAGACAATAATTTCTTTGAACGATCTCTGGAGATCTTAACTCAGAATATAGCGGCTTCACCCATATCTTTCCATCTAGAAATTGGATATTAACCATCCTTTAATTTCATTGATATCTCCTTATTATTACAAACTATCAATATATCATCAACATATAATGACATAATTATAAACTTGTCCATAGATCTTTTTATATATACACAATGATCTTAAAATCCCGATCATAATAAAACCATTTAATGATCGTATTATGGAAAGCGAATATACCATTGTCTTGAAGGCTACTTTGGGCTTCATATATGGACTTCAAAGTCTGAGCTTTATTTTCTTGGCCTTCGTTAGCAAAGCCTGGAGTTCTCTTTGCATGTAGATTTCCTCTTCCTAAATCACCATTTAAATAATCTTACATCCATTTGATGTGATTCAAGATCCATACTTGCTACAGTAGCTAGTATCAAGCAGATTAATTGAATCTTACAACGAGGAGAAAAGTTCCCTCATAAATATTCACTTCACATTGTGTTGGCGTAGTAAGCTATAGTCTAGCCTTATATTTATGTTGCGCCATCAGCCTTACGCTTTATTTGAGAACCCATTTATTCCCAGTAGCCTTGCATCCTTTGGAGATCAACAGTTCCCTGGCAGTTTGATCTCATAGACTCCATTTCTTCTTCCATTGCTTTTAATGCAGTTTTCATATCAGGCCGAGAACCTCTGTGACATTCATGGCTCATCATTATCTTGTGTAATGGCTACAGAGAACTCTTACCTCAGTATCAAGCGCGTGGGAATATGTATGCCTTATAAATCATCAAGTCATGGGTTACGGAAGAGCGATTCCTCTATTATCCTCCGTGCTCCCACTTGGACCAGGATCATTAAGTGTCCCATTTGGATTACTTCTATTTTGATCAAGATCATTATCATTCGCACTTGGAGTTGGAAACATATTTCCTAAAATGCTCCCACTCGAATGAAGTGAGTCTTGATCATCAAAAACCATGGTCTCATAGAAAGACAAGTCTTTATTGATATCACCTTGTTGAGAAAATGTTCTCTAAGAATGTGACATCTCGTGATTCAAGTGCAGCTGAGACTCCACTATTGTGTTCACTATAAAAACTTGCACCCTTCGAGATGATACGAGTATCTTACAGATACATTTTCTTTCCCCGTGCACCTAGTTTACCATGTGGGTGCGAGGTATTAAGAACATAAGCTGCACATCCCCAAGGTCTTAAAACACTTAGGTCAGGTTTTCTTTTTGTCCATAACTCATATGGAGTAGTGGGAACTGATTTGCTAGGCACACGGTTAAGGATAAATGTGGCAGTTAATAGTGCATCACCCCAAAAAGTGATTGGCAAATTTGCCTGTGCCATCATAGACCTAACCCATTTCAAGGAGGCGTTCTGTTCTTCTTTTCCCATAGCTTCATTTTGTTGTGGAGTCCTTGGAATAGTCAATGATGTTGTTCTTTTTATGTCCGCATCGTTATCTAAAAACGATCGAGACAATATTCACGTCCTCGATCGGTTCTTAATGCTTTTATTTTCTATCTAATTGATTCTCAGCTAAGCTCATATAGCTTTGGAAGCAACTTATTGCCTCGATTTATGACTTATCAAATGAACTTAATGCGAAAGCGAAAGTATAATCATGTAAAAATGTGATGAAATAATAAGCTATGCCTTGCTCTCACATTCATTGGATACATGCCCTTCGAATGGACCAATTGCAAAGGGAAGTTGCTCTGGAAGTTCCTTTACCGATGGTTTTTACGGTACTTTTACCCGGCCGAGACGGTGCTCCGCAAGTAAGCCGGTCTACTTTGTCATGATGGCGGTAATACTTGTTTAGCTTAGCCTATCTATTGTTTTGACCAATATGGCTGTGAGCATGCCATAAATTCACATCTATCTCAGAATTATGTGAAGACGTTATCATAGAATAACTCAAATTACATTCATAATAATAAGTATTCATGACAATAAAACCATTCAATACATAACGGATCATAATAGGTAGTTCCTAGAGACAATTTAAAATATTGTTCTTAGTAGATATATTAAAACCAGTTTTAACAGAACCCCAGTAACTGAAATTAAATTTCGGCAAATCTGTGAGCATAGAACATCATGCGATAGTAAAGTTCGGCCACCTCATGAATGCTTGCATGTGCCTATTCCTTGATGCAACTCTTGCATTGTTGCCCATAGATCCACTTTGCTCCATGTGGTATTCTTGAAATTCCACGAAGGTCTCTCTATCCTTCGCTATGATCAGATTGCCCCAGTCCCACCAATCCACAAAGGATATGTATGCATTAGAAAAAACAGAACTAGCTCGCAAAGTTACTAACTTTAGTATAGCCAAATACAGCCCCTAATTCGAATCTAGTAAATACACTAATATTACAATTAAATATTGATCTGCATGTTCTTCTTGGGTTCACTGTGGTCATTACCATGTTTCTTGTTGAAATGAGATTTCTTCTTGTTTTGTCTTGGGAAGCCACCCTTGATACTTCGCGCTTTCGCCCATAGCTTTCTTGAGCTAGATTCAGCCATATACATTTGTATTAAGTTTGGAAGATTCAATTCTTTCTTCTTCTAGCTCAGATAGGCGCCCCATCATCATTCGGATATTTTCATTGTGGGTCAAATGTCTTCATATGCTCCCAAGGCGAGGCAAGGGCGGGTACGACGGACTTGTTGCTCGTCGGTCAACACATGACCAGTGTCCTTTAACTCACAAATCATATTTGACATCTCACGTAAATGTTTTTTCATTGAATGATCTGATTTCTTTTGTGAGTCTCCAAATTTGATCGTGAAGTAATCTGGGTTTAAGTTCTTGATGCTTGGCATAAACATTCTTTACGAGACCCATGTCCATTGCCAAGTCACTTACGTTCTCGCATGATATCATTTTCCATACTGCTGAGCAACGTTATGCGAGTTAGAGAATTCTTTCGCTTCCAGGCTTCATAAGCCTCCCGGTCCCTTTTATGTTGGAATTTGTATTCCTGCTTTCGGGCTCAATCGGTCTGATAGTGAGTACCTCTAGAGCTTCTTGCTCTTGGCTATAATGAATCTTCATGCTCCAAATCTCATAATTATCACCATTTAGCTTTTCACCTTTGTTAAGCTGTGATAATGTTTTTGGATCACGAAGACATTGTGTTAATAGAAATCTGAAGTTCTCACGATTAAGACATAAATTACCTGATATTAATGTTTCATCCACTTACCGCATATATCTACCTAGTCTCTAATTAATCGCATTAGAAATATAACTCACATGGGTTTTAGAATCAAAAAGGTCACTAAGTTTCCAATCATCCTCCAAATCCACAATGTGGGGGGCCCCATCATTAAGTCGATTAATTAGCGAATCTCTAAGACTACTTCCGACATTACATTTCAAATACATGTCTTGATTAATATAAATCAATAAATATTGAAAGCAAACTCAAATTATGAAATCAGGTAAAAATTTATATCTAATATCTGTATAAATATCGACACTTCTAAGTTAATGAAATGTTTAAAACAATCATATTATTTCAACGTGAACTTACATGGAGTATTTAAATAGATATATCATTATTTAAAATATTTGGAAATAATGTGAACAATAATATATAATGGAAGATTATGAATAATTTTGAATTAAATAATTTACGATCATGGTTCATTTATAATTTAGACTTTTAAAGTGGTAAAATTTTAAACACATGATAATAAAGATTATCTCCTTTGTTGTTTTATTCTATTATATAAACCAGAAATCACAGATATTTGTTATGTGGTAGAAACATTTTCTCGGAAATACTGAGTTTCAAATCTGATTCAAACTCATCTTGATATAGCACTTTGATAAGTCTTGATTTTTCATGAAGCTTGTTAATAATTACAAGAATAATACCAAGAGTGTACTTAAAAAGCTATGGATCAGTTGGAATTTTAAATCTTAGAATTGTTGACTATTTCTAATCTTTCTATTTCAAGGTAAAGCATTCAGGGGTGTCAGAATGAATCTAACTACATTAATACCATGTTGGAAAAATGATGTTAACCAAAATAATCAATTGCATGGAAGATATAATTAATATCCAATTAACAATTATCAAAATCATATCAGTTAATTGAACAAATTATATTAGATCAATAGACATTAATGCACTTTAGTGATTTAAACAATGAATTATATTCAAATTAATTTTTGCGTGTAGAGCTATCTTCAAATAGTCTCGTGATAGAAATTTATTATATATCCAGGAATTTGGTTAATTCTTAAAAACAAGAATCAGAGTTCACATGTATCTAGTCATAATTATAAGAAATAATTATAAAAAATGACAGTTCACACTAAACCGGTGATGAGGTCTTATATTACGTGTGAATGGGTAGAGTTTCCAGACACATGAATACATCTATTTATTATTTTTTTTTTTTTTGGGGTAAAAATTTCATGTTTCAACTTGCTCATTACATTAGACAAAAACATTAAATTCACACATCCAAGACCTCAGTTAAATGAGAGGATTCAATATGGTTTTCATTTTAATATTATTAAATTGATACATTAAACCAAATGATCTATAAGGACATGAGATGGTAGAATTCAATATAGTTTTTAACTATAATTATTTAAAACATATGAGAGTAAATTTACAGAGTGACAGTGTAAGGTAAATTGCGCAGAGACATCTTTGAAGCTAAATGTGTTGATGGCTTCAACCTTCAAAAATATATATCATAAAAATATATATTTTATAATTTTTAATTAAAAACTCTGCTTTCAGTTTAAGTGTTTGAAATCAAACTCTTTTATATCAGCTGCTTTCGTTTTCAAATAAGACACAACTCAGTTTTTATTTCTATCAAATATAAAATATAATGGATCAAGATATGTTTTTTAGATACAGATCCTGCTAAACTAGATACTGATATTACATCTAACAGTTTAAATGTTTTCCTTCAGATGGGACAATAGCGAGACACACATTAGCTGGGATTTAAATCAAAAAAAATTAGCTGGATTTATTCAAATTTGAATTTAAATGTAAGCAAAAAGAGTATGTGGAAGAAAAAAACATTAAGGCTTTTCCACTTGCTATTAAACTCTATTATTTATCCGGATTAAGGCACTGTTGCAGAAAAAAAGAAGTACTTGAAAGAATCATTATTCTGTGAAACTTTGCAGAAAGAAAAAAAGCAAAAGTACTATTACAAAAGAATAAATAATGTACTATTCTCCCATATATTTTAAGCTTTTATGAATCTCCGGTTAACTTTAATTTTATGTGAATCTTTGTGCCAGAAATTGTTTATCGGATTTTAGAAAGAGATATCAAGGAAATAGTTTATTTAGAATTATCCTACTTCCTTATTGGTGAGATTTGATTGACGGTGGATAACATATTATTGAGAATTATCCCTGCTTCCCTTATCAGAGATTGGGTCGATTTATGATAACATATTATCGTAGAATTCATCCTACTTTCCTTATCAAGCAGATTTAGTCCGATTGGCAGGATGCTGAAATTTTCCCAATTATCCATATCATCGGCCTTGGGCGCAGTGAACTGTTTTAGTTTTCTGCCGACATTAGGTTTCTTGAAGGAGCAGGCCATTTCTTTCGCTTAAATGAGCCTGCCCGCTCTATTTTTCATATCCCATCACTAAAGTACTAAATATGAGAAAAAAAATGTTATAGAAAATTAATTTCTAATATTTAATTGTCATAATAAAAATTTAAGTATCAATAAGGTCTCACTCAATAGTTAAAGAGTTGGGCAAGGCATAGGGAAGGACCAGGTTCGAGTCTCCGTGATAACATAATACTACAACGTTGTAAATCCAAGTAAATAGATGTAAAAAAAATATGATGTGTTTGGTTCTTAGAAAATATTAAGGAAAGAAAAAAATGCTAAGGAATAAAAAATTTTTTATGTCTTATAAATTTTTCTAAAGAAAATCATATATAAATAAAATTACTTAGAAATTTAATTATTTTAAATTATTTAACCTTTATATTGATGAGTTTTAAACAAATAAAATTCATTTGAGATAGTAAATAAAAATATTGTATTAAATTTAATTCTATTTTATTTTCCTTCTTATTTTATTTTCTTTGATTTTCCCTCAAAATTTCTAGGAACAAAATATAGTCCTAAAGAAAATCAAATATAAATAAAATTACTTTAAATATTACAAATGTGGAACTAAAAATGAGCCTCAAAGAGCTTAATGGTATAAAATTTATGATAATTGAGGGGGCATATTTTCCCTCCATGATTGGATTTCCTTATAAACAAAGAAAAAAAAAATTGAAACAAAAAAAATGAGGGGGGCATATGCTCCCAAAGCCTTACCTAATTCTAATATTTTGTTTATGGTTTATTTCAAAATTTTAATTCCTAATAAAGTTAAGATATATTATTCGATACAAATTCTGTAATGAAGAATTATGTTTTAGCCCTCAAAATTCACAACCAGTCCACAAAACTTAAAAAATTCTTATAAAGAAAATAAATTTATAAATGAAATATTCCCTTAAAAGCTAGTCTATGAGAATTTTTTTTAATAAATGAGGAATTTCTCATATCAAATAAAAACCCCCAAAAAAATGGATTAGAAGATATTCTCAAAAAAAATTATTTTTTAGATTCATTTAAAAAAATAATAGTCTAAATATAAAAATGATTAAAATAAAGTATCATTTTAACCTATTTTTTAGCTTTATTTAAAAACAATAATATGAATATAAAATTAATTAAACAAATAAAATACTGTGCATAAAATTTATCTTTGAAACATGTTTATATTTTTTTTAAATAATAAACGAAGAAATTTTCAAAACGCTAATGAATTTTTATTCCATCAAACATGAAATTATTTTAGATTTTTTTTAAACATACTCTTCAAATAAATTTTGAATATTTCCACCATTATGTTGTAAATTATCACCTACATTTTATTTATTTATTTTAACATATATTTAATAATAAACGAAACAGAAGTAAAATTAATGTATTGACTATAAAGCCCAAAATTTTAATTAAAATTTTCAACTCATTAGAGGTTATTTTGGGCATTTTTGAATATCAATATCATTTCTGTTAATTTTCAAAACTTTTGATCAACATCAGACCTAATTTTAGATGTTATATAGCATGTTTTTTAATTTTGGAAGTCCAAATACCCCTTAAATGTAATTCTCCCAATTTTCAATAAAAAAAATATTTTCTTTTTATTAGTTCCTTTATACATGGAATAACATTTCAAATATTATTCAATTTAAAAAAAATAACATTTCTAGTATTATTATACATAATATATTCATGTTTAATTATATGAAATTTGTTTTTAATATTTTTTATTATTTATTATCATTTAACGTTTAAGTACCTAAAAATGATTAAAAACAACATATTCGTAAGATGAAAGATTGAATAAAAATTTAAAATAAAAAGATCTGTGGAGAGAAAACATAAGCTTTTTTTTTTTTTTTTGATAATTAAGCAAAATTTTCCATTCAACTAAATTAAAAAACATTAGATCAATGAAGAACTAAGGTGAAACAACCCTCTACAACATTTCCTTCGATAGTTGTGCACATAAAACCCTAATATTTGCAACTGTGGATAAAGAAGATGTTATTAAGAGCATCAGTTATCATATTGACAGTTCTAAACAGAAAATTAAATAAAAATAAAAAAGTTTAACGCTTGCACTAGTCGAATCCAGACCAAGACAACAACCACACTCACATTGAATAACAACCATTCGCACGGTCATCAACATCGAAACATCACGACCATGTCACAACAAGACGATAATAAAAAATATGAAAAAAATTAAAATAAAAGTCATAGGTGTAAAAGAATTATTTTATTGAGAAAGAAATCTATCTCTATCAGGAAGAAACCATATTATTAAAAAAAGAAGAAGAAGAAAAAAATGCCAATAGATGATATCAAATCAAGAATGATCCGAAAATTACACCACCTTGAAATCACAAGAGGAGCGGCTAGGCTTGTAGTATACTTTATCATATCGGAATTTGAAAAAACACAAACAAAAAAACAAAACAAAGGGGAATATCATGTGCTGCAGGGTGACATATGATATTAAAATGTGGAAAAAATAAAAAAGAATAAAAAGGACAATCATGTGATGTTGAGCTGCGAGGTTTAAATTAATTCTTCGATTTTTTTTATTCAAATGAATAAAATAATTAAAGATAAAATACTAGATATAAAATTATTAAAATATTTTAAATTTCGTAACAAATTTTTGTTTTTCAAAACTAATTTTGCATATAGTTATTAAACAAACATTTGATTATTGGTCATGTCTAACTCATATTGTAAAATGCTCAATATTTCAAAAAGATTTACTATATTATTACTAAGTGATAAAAAAATAGGCATTTGTTTCCAAAATTTTTTTTATAGTATGGTCACATATCACATTGAGTATTACATAATTTTTCCTTGATAACTAACCTAATATTATCCTTAAAATAAATAAATATATATAAATAAAAAAACTACTAACCTAATAGTAAGTTTGAGTGAGACAAAGAAGTTAGAATGATTTCAATGGGGAAATTTTTAACTTATTTGGTGGATGATAGGACATGATCCATTACAATGGCCCACGCACTCCAAAGGCATCAATTCTTCACGGCCATCAATTCAAGAATCTCTCTTTTTTTGTCTTTAATTTTTGGGCAGTCCTGCTTGTCTCCGCACCTTCCAAAAAATATCATTCATTTCCTATATGTTAATCCTCATAAGCCATTGGATAAATACATCTACCATCACCGATTTTCCACAATATATTTTTTCCAATCCAATGTTTTTTTTTTTTTTTGAATAATCCAATCCAATGTTAATTTGCATATTAAGAACAAAAGGCATCATGCAAAATACAATATTCAGCATAATTCATAATGTTTTTCCGCAAAGTGTATCTTGTAATGGTGATACTTTTTCGGAAAGAAGTTAAAAGAAATCATTTATTAAGTACATTTTAAAATAAATTACAAGTTATTTTTTTTTTACTTCTCTATTCATTAGGCATTAAAACGGTGTAATATTCTATTCTCATGGAAACTTGAATGTGATTTTTCCCTGTGTTTCACTACCCTTAACCTTTAAGTTAGGTCTTATTGGCATAAGTGATCTTTCAACTCTAGAGATAAACATATGATAATCTTTAATGAAAAATTATTTTAGCCAAAATGTTCTATCTTAACATGTTTTACGAGATTATGGATGATTTTGGATTTTAACCTTTTAAATACTTCAAAAATAAAAAATAAATATATAATAGAAATTTTAAAAGTACTTTTAAAAAATGTTATAAATTTTTTTCGAATTTTTTTTAGTAATTTCACATCACTATTTGAATATATTTGATAATATTTTATTTCAAATATTTAAAACGGAAATGTTTTTCTACAAAAGTATTTCTTCACTTTATCATCATTCATTGCTGACTGCACTGGCTGACATCGACTTCTTCGCGGCCAGATTGTCAAGCCAGATGGCAAAGTATCGATCCGAGTCATCATATCCAATCATATTTTCCAATATGTTGCACATCTAAAATCTTAGGTATTCCAACATTTTTGGATTACCAATTATATAGGCTTTGAGGCCGTTTTTTTTTTTTACCATTAACCTAGATGTTGCGTCGTTCTTTAAAGGTTTTATCACTTTTGATTCCATGTTTCTTCAAATGTATTCCTGACCTGAATCAATATATTTATCTATTTTAAAATAAATAAATAAATTCTATGAAGTATTTTTTAACATTTTAACACTTGTAATATAATATTTTTCAAGCATTAAAAAGATTAAAAGTGGCTAAACTCTGAGCATTTTTTCAGAAAATTTTGTGAGTAATACTTTAATATTGCAAGTGATCATGATTTTTTTTGGGAAGTGCTTTCTAAATTTATCAAACACATATTTTTTTAAAATAAATATTTCCTAAAATCATAACCGGGTTTTCAAACTTTTTAAAAGTATTTCCTGAATTTTACTAAATATCTTTGTTTTTTAAAAAATTATTCAAAAAAACAAATCATTTAAAAAAAAAATCAAAGCTAAAAAGACTTTCTAGAATCACTATCAAAAAATTCTTGAAGATATGTTTTGTGGGTACCTTGGGGCCCAAGCCCAGCACCCCTGGCCAGCCGGCCCAACCCAAGAGCCCCAAAGGGATTAGGCCCAGAAGCCAACCAATTCTGGGCAGAACGTCAACCCTCCACCCTGATACCCCGGGCTGACCAGCCCAGGAACCCGCCTACTAACGAACGCCCGGTCAACTTTTCGCCCCGAGCGCCCGGTATCTCATCCCTGGACGCCTTAACTCAAGTGCTTACCCGATCGGCACGTACCAAACGGTTGTCAACTCGCCTCCACTTTACAAGTGTGAGTTCACCTATGAACCGACTCCCGCCGTATCACGTAATAGGAAAGCTCTCTAGCAAATGGTTATATCTGGGAAGATACTACGTAAAGGGAAGAATAAGTCAATCCTTCCGTAAATAAGAGCTACCTTCCCTAACATTAAAGAAATCGTCCACTCTCTCCAAAAAAAAGACCTGATCCCTTCCTCCATAAAGAGAGCTGGGTCACAATCAAACGAGGTACGAGGTTCCTAATCGAGATTACATTATCGCTAAAACTCTAATCTTCCAGCACTAAATTTCTCGCCATCTATGCCACGCCACCACCGCCGCTCGCACCGCTTTGCGTGCCATGGTACCCAATCGGGTGAATGCCTCATGATTCGCTCGTCTCTCGAGAATCTGTGAGACCACACCGACGCCGTCTGTGGGAAACGCCGAGCAAGAAATCTCAGAGGCAGTATGCAAGAGCTTGGGTACACCCGCTCCTAGGTGACCTCCCGATCTCCAACGCTTTGGTTATTCCCAAACATCCCATAGGATCGTCGGAATTCAACGCCATGACTAGCAATCTAGCGAACTTAGCCCATGAAGACCAATTCCTCCTCTGGCGCCAAGAGATGGAAGCAAGACAAGAGGAGTAAGCTGTGCGACAATTGCAATTTAACAGTAAATCGGGTTGCTGTAGGAGGAAAATGAGTGTCTCATAACCCGATGGAGAGGCCGGCTGAGAGCCTGAGAATCATGGAACCTCCCCGCCATTCTTCCCCCATTCCGGCAAAGGAAAAGAGGTCACAGACTGTGGGACGACATCGATCACCTAGATGATTTAGCCATCCTCCGTAGCCTCGCTCCCGTCGCTCACTCATCCCTGAATGTCGCGGAAGCCCAATCTAGAAAAAGGCCACCTCGCCGATCCAGCCGGTCCATCAGTGTCACAAGGGATCGGGTGCGGAGAGAACCCAGCAGGGACCAACGACCGCCAACGTCACCACCAAGATAAAGCTGACCGGGCCTGGGCTTCCCTACCAAGTATCATCCACGACTCACCTTTGGGCCGCCCCGCGACCGCAAATGATTTTTCCTCCAATGCAGGGACCACTCTGACATGCCTAATTCCCTTTGACATCATATCCCTGTTCACGATCCTCCCGCGGATTTTCCATACCACCCTTCGCTATCACGACTCTGCCACTCGATCCGTGACACCACATGCTTAAGCATTACAATCGTGTGCACGATCCTCAACGCCGAGGGATGATCGCGCCTCAGGTGGCAGGTTCCCACCAACCTCAAGGGCCCTGCTTTAGCCTGGTTTCACAAGCTCCCCAGAGGATCAATAAACACATTCGGCGAACTCTAGGCCGCATTCGCTCAATACTCAGGCTCGTCGCACAAAAGGGAACATTAGTTCTCTACCACTTCAAACGGAAGATGATTCATCCGACTTCACACGCAGTTCGACAAGCGTCCAATAGATCGGCGTCTACGATGACGGTCTTGCAAAACTTAAGCAGTTAAGCTTGACCGACCCACCCGTTTTTCCAATCTTTTATCCTCGACCTACGGACAACGGTGGAGGAATCAGATCGACCATGAGAAAATTCTCTACGTTGGAAGATAACATCCGGGCCGCCTCGCAAACCATCATGATAACCGCCTAGAGCAACAAGCCGGCAGCTAAGGGCCGCCCGAATAAAAGCAAACAAGGCAAGAGCTGTAAGCGCCCAGAACTGGTAACCGGGAGAAGAAGAAGACCCCTAGTCTCCCGCTCTTAACATCGCCTATGACCGGCTCCTACCCATCATTCGGGACCTCCCCGACTTCAAATGGCCCCCACCTATGAGAGCAGGTCTGAACTAGCGCAACAGATCCCTACGATGCGATTATCACAAGGACCATGGCCACAAGACCAATCACTGCTAGAGCCTCAAATTTCTAGTAGAAAAATTGATTCGGGCTACGGCACCCCGTGGGACAAGACTGAGGAAGCCAACCCGTGGACAACAGCCGCCCCACAACCGACAGAGTCACAGGTATATCGAACATGCTTCAACCCCGCCCTAATTCATTAACTCGTATAATCGAGGGACCGGGTCGATAAACAATATCAATCCAAGAAACATCTGAGAAGAATGCTCCAGGCAGCCTCTTGCTAGAGCTGGGGCAACACCGCCGTTGATCGAGATGTCACAATAGCTCGCTTCAGGACGGCCTTATATCCTTTCCACCTATTAACCTTATGCGGGTCATCACACCACACTACGACGCACTCATATTGATTGTATGTATTAACAGTTTTGATGTGCACAGGGTTCTCGTCGATCCGTAAGGCGCCGATTGGCTCCATCTCCTAAATTTTTGCTGCATGAGAGTCTCGATTGATCATCTCCATTCACGCGTGGTTCGGTCAAGTTTCCAATGAGCCACCACACCACTGGGACATCACCTTTCTGTCAAGGCAGTCCCAGAACTCGCGAGTAATCGTTCTCCGTGGTAGAAGACTCGGGCCATACAATGCCATTCTCGCTGAAGCCAGCTACATGTCTCGCGAAAGTAGTACCATCCATACCACCAAACAATAAGCTGACCCGACCGAGTCTCGGGCAAGTTGGATTCCGTGGAAGCCACCAGCCGCGCGACAGTTAAGCACAACTCACTCGCGGAGCACAGCTGCCTAATGCCCTCCGAACCACCCATCGAGGACCAACCCCGCAATAGCATTACAACTATCTTGCCCGGCCTACGGAGGATAGGTTGGCCGGGCCGTTGATCCCTAGAAACCACGCCTCGAAGTGGCCTGGACAGATGTACTCCATAGTACCCTCCTCCTCGAGAGGAAGGCCCACTTACGCTAGGTGATAAATAATGATGACATTTGGTTGACTCATGCAGATATGACCGGGATCAGCCCCTCACACGCCTCACACAAGCTAAACGTCGCCCCCTTTGCCAACCCGGTCAGACAAAAAGTGAGAGGCTTTCACCCAGACCGCCACTCGGTCATCCAGGCCGAGGTTGATAATCTTCTGCAGAATGGATTTATCAGAGCAGTGAAATACCCCGAATGGCTGGCCAATGTGGTGGTGGTTCCAAAGAAGGGGAACAAATGGAGAGTATGTGTGGATTACACGGACCTCAACGACGCCTATCCAAAAGATGCTAACTTCCCGCCCAAGATACCGAATGTGGATGCCCCCACAGGCGCCAATATGCTATCATTCCCGGACGCTCAGATACCACCAAATCTCTACGTGACCCTCCTGACAAGGAAAAATGTCTTCTATCACCCCTACGGACTCCCATCAAGCATAACGATGCCTTCGCTTTAAAGAACGTAGGAGCAACCTATCGTGAGAAGTTGGTAGCGGAAAATGTTCACCATTACTTTCCTACAGAACTGATGGTGCCTACACGACGATATGCTAGTGAACCCAAGCGTCTGGATCACGAGCTCACTCCAACGCACTTTCGACCTCCCCGCAGAATATGGTGCGAAACCAACCCCTAAAATGTGCCTTCGGTCGGGCACACATCTTTGGCTTTATGGTAACTCAAAGAGGATAGAGGCTAACTCACAAGAACTTAAACCATCCCGCAATCGCCTACTCGTGCTCTCCAAGAAGGGATCCAACAACCGACCGGCCGGTCGCCGCCTCGATGCGATTTCCCTGGCTCACGCATCGCTTGAACCGACGCAGAGACCTGATATACCCACCTTGAACGAGCTGGCTTGGCCCTACTGACAGCCGCCCAGAAGCTTCGCCCATACTTCCAGGCTCATCCCGTTGTGGTACTAACTGATCTTCCGCTCCGGGGCACGATTCATAAACCGGATATGTCCGGAAGGATGGCTTGATGGGCAATGGAACTAAGCGAATATGGCATCCAGTACAAGTCGAGGCTTTCAAAGAAGGGGCAGGTCTTAGCCGACTTCCTCAAGGTAAACCTGCACCCTAATACTACCGAAAAGAAAAGGGCCGTGGACCCTTTTCATATGACGGGCTTCCGCACAATCAGGAGCCTAAGATCGTCTCAGGGATTAACCTCTCTACCGGGAAAGGATTGAACAGTAGTCCGTTTAGCCAAATACCCAACAACGTAGTCGATGGGCCATGATAGCCGGACTTGAACTTGCACTCGCCATGGATGCTAACAGCCTTTTGATTTGAAGCGACTCACAGCTGGTCGTAGGACAAGTCAACGCAGAATTCGAGTCCAAGGAACCCCGAATGGAAAAATATGCTTCTCTAGTCAAACATAAATTGAGCACCCTCACAACCTCCACAAACTCAACATGTCCCTAGTGGATACAATGAAAGGGCTTCACGCCTAGCCGTGGCCGCATCTTTTCCAATAAAGGAAACTATATATCTCCCCATCTACTATCAACCGGGCTCCTTCATATTACATACTCAAGTAAGCCAGATAGAGGAGTCTCTCCCATCCTGGATGGACCCCATACGACTCTATATAGCCACGGGAGAATTACCTGATGATAGAAGCAAGGCTCATAAAATTCAGATTCAGTCGGCTAGGTTCTCCCTAATAGACGGGCGGCTTTATAAACGGTCCCTGGGTGGACCATACCTAAAATGTCTAACTCCCGAGCAAGGCTAGTATGTGTTGGCTGAATTACACGAAGGTATATGCGGAAATCACCCGAGGGGAAGAACACTATCCACCGCCTGCCAGGGGTATTAATGGCCAACTATGAAGTCGATGTCGACCACGCCAAAAATGTGACCCCCGCCAACGAACGCCCTATATCTCAAATTTAATGCAAGATTTAGTTTCATCTCTAGCCCGCGCCGTCGCTTAATGGGGATTGATATCAGGTCCCGTTCCCACCGCACAGGCCCAAAAGAAACTATTGTTGGTCGCCACGAACTACTTCAGTAAATGGATAGAGGCTGATGCCTTTGCGTCAATCAAAGATAGAGATGTCACCCTGCTCATCCGAAAACATCGCTCGCGCTCAAAGATCCCGAGATCAATCGTATCCGATAATGGGTCGCAATTTGACAGCCGGGTCTATCGGGACTTTTGCCAGGAGTTGAAGATAAGAAACTTGTACTCCACCCCCCGGTATCCCCAAAGCAATGGCTAAGTTGAAGCCTCCAATAAGACCCTTGTTGACTACCCTCAAAAAGTGGTTAGATTCCACTAAAGGGAAATGGGTGGAGGAACTACTCGGTGCTCACCTACAGGACCACGTACCGAAAAACCAACCGCATCTCCTTTTGCACTCACCTACGGATGGAGGCTGTTATTCTATTGAAATCGGGTCTACTTACCATCCCGACAGCTACGCCCGAAAATGCAGATTCGGTCGATAGCTGGACGCAGTGATCACCACGGAAGCAAAGAACAGCTCGAATAGCGTCCTACCAACGTTGCTTGGCAAACTCTTATAACAAACGAGTGAAGCCTCGAGTGTTCCAACCAGGCTTATCTTGAGGGAAAGTTGAGAATACATAATCTCACGACAAAGTGAAAATTCCAACCCAACTGGGAGGGACCGTACGTAGTCACACGGCCCGGGGAGTCCGAGTCCTATGCTATTGACAAAACAGATGGAACTCCTGTACCTAGAATGTGGAATGCCATGCATTTGAAAAGGTATTATCAATAAAAGAATGTCTTTATTATCTACTACTAGCATGTCTTCGCATATCAATAGATCAGCTCAAAGTCCCGGAAGCACAAGTAGTCACCTGCTTCCTACCCGCCAAAAGATAGGATCACATATAGCCGGTCAATTTTCAGTCCGGGCTGCGGCGCTCGACCGGGACTCGCCCGCCGGGTGCGCTCATCGACCGCCCGCCAAAGATGGGATCACATATAGTCGGTCACTTCAAAGTTCGGGCAAGACAACACTGACTCCGGCCTCTGGCCCAAAGATGTATCACATATACCGGGTCAATTTCAAGTCTAAAGTACAAGAAGCTTCACTAACCCGCTCCTACCAAACAGTAGATCACGGCCTAGTCGGTCAAATTACAAGTCTCCAGTGGTCGAGACAAATCTATCTAGACAACCCAATAAATGTACCCATCCCAGCCAATGCCTATGATTTCGAACAGATGTAAATCGAACGTAAGTACTCAACAAAAAACAAAGCAAACCCTGATGGCATAACAACACTTAGCAAAAAGAAGACGAGAGAGTAAATTGTTTGATACAACCATTGAACAATATAAGTGTTATAAAAGCATTCAAATCCTAGTCGGCTATGGAGTTCTCAATCCCACCGCGCACGAGGCCTACGATTCCATTCCGGGAGATTCGCTCTTCTTCTAAGAACAGTCAAGCACTGGATGCTCCTCCTCACTCCGCCACAACCGATCCAAGGATGGAGCGGTTGACGAGATGCTTAGGGGGCAACGGGGGTTGGCAAAGAATTCGTGAGCTGGACCGGCGATCCCAAGATTCCATCCCGGATCTCAAGCTTCACCCGCAAATGCCGCATGCGAAAACGCAACAACCATAGCGCCGGGATCAACAGCCGCGCCGCCGCTGAATCGAACTCGCTCCATTGCTTTCTTTCGGTTTCAAGAAAGCAACCTTCTCCGTAATGCGGCGAACTCATCCTTCACAGCTCCTGGGTGTTTCCATGACCAAGGCAAGTCTCTCATCTCGCTCAAATGACCATTCTCTTTATTCTCGCTTCTTATAAGCCTCCCGCTGGCACCAACGCCTCAAGCCGCTCCATGTTCTGAGCCCCTCGCCCTCTCGGGCGAGCCTCTTCCTCGGGCGCTGGGCACGCCAACCCGAGCAAGCTTCGACTCTATCTATGCTCGGGTATTAACGACCCCTTTGATCTCCAAATCTCGGCTATTCGCCATCGCCGCCTCACATGACACGCCGCTGCCTCCTTCTCGCCGTCGGGCGCTCTCTAGACATTCCCTAGCCTCCAGCTCCAGGCGACGACACGCCAATTCAGCCTTCTTTAGTGAGGCGCTCTGCATCTCCCGTTCGGCCATTCCCGCATGAACATATAATCTTAGTCGTCTGGGCTGGTCCTCAATCGAGCTCAACCAGACAATGAGCGCCATGTCTTAATAACTAAGAATGACCGCAACAAAACCCATTAGTAACTAAAGAAACAAGCAATAACGCGAACCACCGACGCCACTCTCATCTTACTAGCTCTGACGACCGGATCTAAGTTCATGCTTCTCGGACCCAGATCCCATCATTAATAATTCGCGAAAAATCCTCCTTCGTAGAGCAGGGAAGGTCATCGTATAATCCTCGCGAAGACCCATACCTCGAGCGACTACCAGACTCGATATATGTGCGAATGTAAATTATCTAGTCGATCGGCCGCGGACGCTCCACGATGAAAGGGCTCCCAGCGGCGCAGTATGTCCATCACCTCCTCCACCCCAGGGCCGAGCACTTCCACTTCTCGAGGCTCCATCACAGTGAGGAAGGTAGTTACGCCATCAACCGGTCCGGCTATGCAGCCCTCCAGCAACCCGGATCATGGTACTTCATTTGCTTATTGCTCCCGCCCGATCTGCTGGATTACTTGAGCACCAAGGAGCCCGATCACCTCGCTTCCTGGCTCGACCCACGGCCGCCCGCCTCGGGCTCCACCCGTCGCTCTGGCCGGATGTGGGATGATGATACTGGTCCTCGAACTCGTCTGACTGGCCGACCATCGGTAGCTCTGTGCCTCGGTTCCGCGCATGCACCTGGGCAGATCCGACTTGTCGCAAATCACCTGCCGCTTCCTCTTCTGGGTAGCGTAGCGATCAAGCAGCCCCATCATTCTCTCCTACAGCTCCTCCTCTTCCAAATCCCGAGGCTCTTCGCTATCGGCAGGAACCCAAGGCACAAAGTCCTCCCCCTTGGACCTCGGCGCGTTACGTCACCCAGGTGCCCCCTTCCTCCTGATCCTTACTACCTGGGGTTAGTCCAAATGCACTTTCACGTGCAAACGGAGCTCTCGACCACCTTGCTCCCCAACCGGACCGGATCTACGAACCGAACTCCGCTCGAGGAAGTAGATGCCTTGGATGCGCTGCCAACACCTTGCACCCGACTCGATGCCTCGACCACCGGGTCCTTGGAGGAGCTGGCGCCGCGAGAAACCAAACGCCGCAGGTCGGCAATAACAAAGTGCTCCCCTTCAACAGCATTCGGCGGCAAGGGACGAGGAATGACCGGGAGGTTATAGGGAGCCGAGTTATGCCTCACGGTAGATATGTTCTCTAACGTCGCAACTCCCGAAGTGGCGCCCGTCTCGATACCTCCAAGAGGTCGGCGATCTTCTCGAAACTCGATTCTCCAATCTACTCTACCAACCTTCCTCACTAAGCTTCTCACATGAATGACCATGCTTATTCGTTATACAGCAAACAAACGCCGGGTATAGACTGATAATCTAGATCTGGCCTAACTACACACCTGAGAAGGACTGAGATCGGCACACAAACGTTGCTCGTGGGAACCCTGGTCACATCCCAGGGACCCCTCACTAGCAAAGCCCCTTTCGCCTCCGTCTTAGGCGAGTCAGGAAGCACGTTGACAATCTAGAGGCGAGGGCTCAAAACCGACATGGACATCCGGCCACCCGACCCCACGCTCAGGAAATAAATAATGAAAATCTCCACCGACGAGAGATCAAGTTGGTACAGATGGTTTATCACGCACGCCTATTAGATACTTAATCACGTGATGGATGCAGCCTGGGCGCCCGTAAAATGCAAAACAGCTTAACCATGGCCGGTATGGGAAAGACGTAGCCCGGCCGCTAGATGCCTCCCGGTAAAAACACACCATCAGGTTTCTCCACCCAACATGAATCAACCGCCCTCTCCATCAACCGAAGGTCGATGTTATCAGGCACCTCGCACACACCCATCACCTCCATCGTCAGGATCAATGACACCGCTTCGTTAAGGCTGCCGCCGGGTGCTCCTCCCGACGACCACTTGTAGAGCTTCCGAATTCCCTGCCATTCCCACGTGCTGCATCAAAAGGAGAGGAGAAAACGAGTATTAGACCCTAGGCATATACCCAATTGGTACAAGAGCATACCCCTAGCTCGGGCAATAGCTACCCTAAGTAATAAGTATTAAGACACGCATTCCTTCTCTTCCGTGCTTTTACACTGAAACCCGGTCACCACCAAGGAACAACACTACTAAGGAGCCGACGATAGCCACTGCGGGAATGAAAGAGGCGAATGCTCAACGATGACTCACGAACGAACGCAAGGTAGAGCTACTTATTCGCAGTGGTTGGTCGCAGCGGTTAAGATAAACCAAAACAACACGTATGGGAAAAAGGTACGAATTTAATGATGCCTATCTATATTAGTCGCCTAGGGCATGCAAATCGCATTTAATGCCGTGATGACCGATCGCCTCCCGCCGATCTCAACCATCACGACAGCCGCGACTTTAGGGCACCGTAATTAAAGGTGGGCTCACTTCAGTGCTCTTCATCTCGGACGGTTAAACCGGTCCGCTAACAAATTTTATAATGATCTTTTAGCCTCAGTTAGATAAAAATATAAAATATCCACACATAATTGCAATAAGGCACAAAAGTGATAAAAAACTACAATTTTATTTATCAGACACCAAAAGGTGTTCTAAGAAGACATAGCGATGCTTGTCAGTTGCTAAATCATAATACAACACGAAACTCGTCATAAACATCCGAAATACAAAAGAAACATGCAAGGCAACCATCACCACTGCCAAGAAGAAGGGAAAGACGGAGATAAGGAAAGAAGCCAGTAAGCCAAAAGAATAGTAAAAAGGAGAGGACAGGTCAGGTTGCTGATCCCTGCAAAATTCCGCATGAGGTGTCCTCGAACCCCATTAAAGTTCTAGAACCACCCAAACACCCCTCTGATATTCCGACCGCCAAACCACATTACCCTCGGGTCCAACCCCTAAGTAGAAGGCGCCTCGAAAGTAACTCGAACATGATCATCCTTCATCCCGTAGCCCAGGACCTTAGCAACATTCAATTATTCTACTCCGACGATGGAATGAGGATAACCGGTACGATAACCAATCTCCTCACCCACTTGCCTTTATAGTCGCTTCTCCTAAATCTCGTGGATCGACACGCATCTATCCAATAGCATCTAATGCAAGCACAAAAAGTTACAAAATTTACTTCAAAATTAAGCAACATTAATATGGGATCGTTTCCCTATAATATGACGGTCAACCTTGTTCTTTTTTCCGACCGGAGATGATCTTCCTCCCCGGCAGGAAAATGGGGGCATTGTGGGTACCTTGTGCCCAAGCCCAGCACCCCTGGCCAGCCGGCCCAACCCAAGAGCCCCAAAGAGATTAGGGCACGAAGCCGCCGGTTCCATGAAACGCCCGGCCAAACCGCTCTCGGTACCCTGGGTGGATTAGCCTGTGGCCAGCCTGGCCCACGAACGCCCGACCACCCCTCCGCCCTGGCGCCCGAGCATCCCATATCCCTCGACGCCTTAACCTGCGCTTACTTTCCCGATCAACAACTCTACCAAACGAAGTTGTCAACCGGCTCTCCACATTACAAGCGTGAGTTCACCCATGAACTCCGACCCGTCGCTCCGACAGAGTCAGAAAGCTCTTAGCAAATGTGATTCTATCGGGAAGGCAGTTACTTAAAGGGAAGAATAAGTCATCCTTCCTGAAATAAGAGCCACCTTCCCCTAACATTATGGGAAGAAATCGTCCACTCTAAAAAAAAGACAGATCCTCTTTCCTCCCTCTATAAAAGAGAAGGAAGTCACTCCAAATGAGGTACGAGGTTCCTAATCGAGATTACTATTGCTAAAAACTCTAAATCTTCCAGAAAAAGACTAACTTTGCCATCGGAGGGGCGACAGATCACCACCGTCGTCTTCGTGTCTGTTTTGCAGGTTGCAGCCAATTGGTGAATGCCCCGACGATTCGCTGACTCTGAGAATTCAAGAGACCACATGTTTGATTATTGAAAAGTATTAAGAAAAACAAATGAGGAAATTATTTAAATCTTATGTTTGGTTCTCGTATAATCTTTAAATGAAAATCAAATTTACTTAAAAATTAATTAATTAATTAATTATATATATAAATAATTTGACTTGAAATAAAAAGCTCAAAATAGGATACAAGGGAGACAAAATGAAATAGATGAGTTCTTTCAAGATAAAAGTTTTTTTTTGGAAAGAAAGTAATTCTATTGAATCAAATTAACAATACATCAATAGAAACACATATACTAATTTGATAATACAACTAGAATACATATAATTCAAGCTCTGCAATATACTGACTACCATAATCTAATTTATTGTTGTCTTTGTTTGATTGGATATGTTTTGCCCGTTTGAATTGCTCGCACATAAATAAAAGGTCGCAACAAGATGACAAAAAACAAAACATCGTAACACAACAACTACACAAAACCAAAGGCCACAAGAAGATAACGAAATTATGAAAAATAAAACAAAACCCAGATCTATGTGGAAAACCACTTTATTAAGAAATAGATTGATAGAAAAGAGGTATAGAGGGGTGATTTCAAGTCGAGTATGACCAAAAATCACCCCTCATTGCTTCAGGAAGATGACTGGTTATAAGATAAAGTTGAAAAAAAAAAGGGTAGGGTTTTGAAAAATTTAGTCTCCAATACAATTTTTTTGAAAGGAATTCTCCAATATAATTCTTTCAAGATAAAAGTTAGTCATTAAATTGAAAGTAAGGTCATGATTAGCAAAACTTTATTTTTGTATATGATAGATAATAAGTGTGTGCTCTTGAACATAGTTCTTGATGTTGGAACTGTGTGGGTGTTCAAACTTTAGTGCAGACTTTAGAACTCTGCTTGTGTGACTGACTGTGTGCAAAAGAGATGTAAGATGTATGAAAACAAACACAAGCACACACAATCTTTTTACGTGGTTCGGAAACTGCCTACGTCCACGAGATTTTGCCTAGATGCAAGGATTTCCACTAATATGATTCAAGGTTTACAATTAGTCTTATGTGATATGAGACTCCCTCTCTACCCACGACCCTTCTTGAAACCTAATCACTCATATTGTAATTCAAAATGAACTCCCTCCATTCCCCTCTCAATAGCGTCGCACACCCATAACCCACATTAAATCAATATAAGATGAAGAAAATAAAAAAACTTCATCTTTCACACAAGGTGAAAGAATTTTAATGTGTAATACCTCAACTGAGTATCTGCACTCCGCACTCATCAACATGTTCGGAATTTTCTTATCTTCTTCAAGCCCTGCTACTGAAATCCGTGATGAGAACTTCCAAAGCCCTGAATTTGTAGCCTTGCTAATCAGTCTTGGAAGTCTTGATAAGGCTGGATCATTATCCTAATATGGTTCCACCTCTACCTTCTAATTTATGTTCTTGCCTTTAAGCTATCACAACAAAAATAGGAAACTTGCTAATCAAGTATCCTCTTTAGAATATAAACTTGATTTGATTCTAAATCTGGTTTGATAGCTTAAAAGTTTGGATTTTCTTTAATTTGATCTTTATTCTCTTGCTAAAACGATCTCAAGCCCATCGGTATCTTACTCCCCAAGTACCTTGGCCTCCAAGCTTGCAAACTTCCTTACGTCCCATGTCAGCTTTGCCCCTAGTCCAGACTTCATGATTCTATCAGGTCCCTATACCATAGGATTGCCTTAGTCCGAACTACTTCTTGGGCCTACCAAGGACTTCACGCAAATTTCAGAAAATCTTCATTACATTTGATCTTCGAAGTAGCTAACTTCTTATAGAATTCTAACGACGAAGATATGGACAATCCAAACCTAACATTCTCCCCCTTTGTCTATTTCTTTGGCAAAAAATTCAAAAACTTCTCTTGAGGAAAGAAACATAAGAAGATGGCCAAAAATGTCTTTCTCCCCCTTTTTTGCTGAAGGCTAAAAGACAATGTTTACGACTTTTTATAGGACTCCCCCTTAGGGTGATCCTTTGTATAAACAAGCCTCTAGGTTATTTGAATGCTTCGAGTGCTCGAGAAGATGCAATGGTCCAGGAAGGGTTGAACACTATGATTTCACAAGATGCATAATCCCAAGGATGAACGTAGGGACTCATACTTGGAAGCATCCAATCCTTTAGTGAAGATGTCGGCCATATGTTTTTCAATGGATATGTGTCGTAGATCAATGGTCCTGTCTTCAACAGGCTCCTAAGGTAGTGGTGGCGCCTGTCTGTGTTTGGTTTTAATTGCATTGTTCTAGATGTTAATAGCACTATGGTTGTCACAATAGAGTGAGACGCCATAGTCTTTAAGAATATTCTTCATCCAAATAAGTCATGTTCATCCATTACCAACCGCTATGTACTTACCTCGGTTGTGGAAAGTGATATGCAACTTTGTTTCCAGCTAAACCAAGATACAAGGTTGTTGCCTACGAAGAAACATCCTCCATAAGTACTCTTCTGGTCTTTTGAGCTTCTAGCACAATCAACATCACAGTAACCTACTAAGCTAGTCGTCGTGTCTCGGGTGTACCAAAGACCAAAATTTGTTGTTCCAATAACATACTTGATGATCTTCTTGACTGTTAGAAAATGGCTATCTTAGGGACTTACTTGGTATCATGCACAAACACCCATACTATAGCATAAGTCTGGACGACTGGCGATCAAGTACAACAGACTTCCAATCATGGTTCTGTAAAGTGTTTGATCAACACCATTCCTTGTTTCATCTCGTGCAATCTTCTCATGGGCCCCTATTAGGGTCCTCCTGTGCTTGGCTGAACCAAGTTCGAACTTGTTGTTCAAACTCTTAGCATATTTTGCATGTGAGATGAAGGTCCCTGACTTGGATTTTCGTACTTGCAAACCCATGAAATACGTAAGTTACCCGACCAAGCTCATTTCAAACTCGGTGCTCATGTGTGCCACGAACTGTTCCACCAATTGTTAGGATGTTGAGCCGAACACTATGTCATCCACATAGATTTGGACAATAATGACTTCCCTTTAGCTTCTTTTGATGAAGAGAGTACGATATGCTCCTCAAGTGTATCCTCCTTTTAAAAGGTACTTTATAAGCCTCTCATACCAAACTCTTAGGGCTTGTTTAAGACCATAAAGGGCATTTTTCAATTTGTAAACATGATCAAGAAGAAGGGGGTCTTCAAACAAACACTTCTTTATTTAGGTACCCATTTAACAAGGCACTTTTTACGTCCATTTGGTAAAGCTTGAACCTAAGTTTGCAAGAAAAATCCATTAGTAGTCGAATGGACTCCAAGCGAGCTACTAGTGGAAACGTCTCATCGAAGTCTACCCCTTCAACTTGAGTGTAGCCTTGAGCAACCAACCGAGCTTTGTTTCTGGTGATGTTCCCTTCTTGATCTGTCTTATTCTTGAAGATCCACTTGGTCCCAATTGTATTCTCATGTTGGGGCTAGGAACTAAGTCCCAAACTTCATTGCATCAAATCTGTGATAGTTCTTCCTGCATGGCATTGATCTAGGACTTATCACTCAGAACCTCATTGTAAGTCTTTGGCTCAATTGTGAAGGTGTAATTGTCACACCCCGATTCATCCACCTTAGGCAAACGAAGGGGTCGCAAGACTTAATGACTTCTTACCGCATATCAGGCCCAAGTCTTATAACTATATCAAAAATACTGTATAAAATATCAGCAAATAAAACTACCACCATGGCTGGTGTTTAAGGCATCAACACATACGCCCCAGTTCCATTTACATATACATATGCAAAAACTATACATTTACATTTCCATAATCAGGGTGCAGAACCTACAAGTGATAGACCCCTACAAGTGTGTTGACCTAGCAGTATGCGAAAGATCGCTGACATCCTCCTCTGTACATGCACGGATTTAAACCCGCGCTAATCTTTACGCTTAGTGGGAAACATATGACTTATATATGTACACATGAATTGATACTCTTATACAATAAGCATATAACAATAACAAATATACAATAGCAGATATCAGAATTTTCCATGAATTCATATAACAAACTAATACACATACTTGTACTTATAGTAGGCTTATACTTATTCAGATCTCCTGTAGGAGTTACGGAGCTTCTACTTGTTCATAGGTATCCGTAGGTACTACAGATCTTATACTTGTACAGAGGTACCCGTAGGTACATTCAGAGCGGAACGATGTACATTTCTTTACTCTTATTCGTCATTCAGGTTCTTATCATATAACCGTTTGATTACCTAGACCAGTAATAAGAAATGAAAGTAGATTACGCGATAACAGTAAATTCCAAGGTACCGTACAAGACCGAGGTGCCATAGCAGTAGAGTGCCTCAAAGACTAATCGAACGCGTTCGCTTCACGTAATGAGTGTCGTAGTACTAGTAAGAGCGTCAGCACGACGAACGCGCTCGCCACGCAATGCGGCTTTCGCCAGAAGCACTCAGCGGAGCCGCCAAAGCTAATCGCATCGTAACGCGCTTGCCCACGCAATGCGCGTCTCCGCAAAGACTCAGCAAGATGTCGGGGCACCGATTCCTCGCCACGCAAATGTAGCAAGTGTCGTGTCATTCAATATCTGGTCTGAGGCATTCCTACAATTATATGTTTTCAGGAACTTACTATCTTATCATAAGGGCATTAGGTTTGCCCACATCGAGGTACGGTATAATTTTTCCTTTCCCTTAAAAACATGAATGAACCCTTTTATACACTTATAGGGTCCTCATTAGTCCAATAGACAAGTCCTTGGAATAACGAAATAGCAGAACAAAACAAAACACAACAATTTTCATGTTGTGAACAGTAGCTTTGCCACGGCGTAGCACTGCTATGCTGTGGCGAAGCCCTTCTCTGCTACGCTGCGGTGAACCCGAGGATGGCCAAATTCTCCACTCGGCCACGCCGTGGCATGGCATGTCCACGTTGTGGCATGGACCTCCGCTGCAGCAAGGGGTCCCTACGCCGAGGCGAGGGGTCCCTATGCCGCGGTATAGGACCCTCGAAACTACCCAGATTCGCATGATTTCACCAATTTTTCCAAGAAATCCAACCAAAAACCAAAGAAAACTCATATACTTTGCAGAAAAACATCTCCTAAGTATGTTCTAACTCAACCAATACCAATCATAGAGATCAATTAGGGTTTTTCCAAACTCTAATTCAAATACTTGTAAGTTAGGTTAACTTCATAACACCCATACATGTATCCAAATACCATAAACCAAGAATCCATGCAAAGCCTTACTCATCTTATGCAAACTAGGGTTTTACCAACCAAACTTTCAAGACATCTAGGATTAGGATAAATTCTTATCTAAACCCTAGAAATGGAACCACTAATCTCCATATAAACACTTTCATACAAAATACTAGTTTCCATACAAAAACATGGTTTCCATACAAATACCTAGTTTCCATACTCAAATTCACAAATCCATACAAAACCCAAAGCAAGTTCAAACAAAGCCATAGCAAATCCAAACAAGTATCCAAACCTTTCTTGGCTTCCTTCTTCTTCTTCCCTTTCTTTCTCTCCTTCACGTATGAACTCTCCAAAATGCCCAAAATGAGAGACCACTCGTCTTATCTTCATTTTGGAGTTAAGGTCATGTTTGGCCACAAAAATGCATTCTTTTGACTTAAGTTTCATTTTATTGCACTTTGGTCCTTCAATTCTTTTCTATTTGCTCCACAAGTTGTGTTATTTCTATAATAGCCTCACATCTTTTTATCTTATGACTTTTGTGTCTGGTTTTGACAAATTACAAATTTACCCTCAGATCTTAAAATAAAATGCTTGATTTATTCACTGCTTTGCATTAAATTACAACAACCAAATTATACCTACAAATACCTTAAACATGTCGAAACGACTCGATACATCGGGTGCCACAAGCACAGCCAAGACTGAGACCCATCATTTCTCTATAGTTTACCTTGGGAACTCCCCAATTCTGGACATTCGCTTTTGGATCTCCTATTATGTCAAAGGCATGATGATTCTTGTGAACCTTCCTAAAGGGCTCTCGTGCAGGAATGTATGTCTATTTAGTAGTGTCTTGGTCATCATGGTGTTACTGTGTGTCTTTTGTAGTTCGGGCTTCCTTTGTGATAGGGTGCTCACCTTTCGGGACATTTCAAACATCTATAGAGAGTGTGCCTCTTCCTCCATCACAAATGGGTGGAGCATCTTTAGGTTTGTTACGGATATTCCCTTCTTCATGGAGCAAACCTATAGGAGGGTCTTCTACTTTGGAGAAGTCAATTGAAGGGAGATAATCATCAAGTCGTACATTGATAGATTACATCATGGCCATTGTCCTTTTTTTTCATCACTTTTAGTATTAAACTTGCCTCTGAGTTCCATGTCATTCAAGATGTAGCACGAGCTACCAAATTCATGAAGATTTTCAGATTTGGTTTCTTACCTTTCCAGACCTCATATGAAGTTTTGTGAGTTCCTGGCCTAGATAGACTTGAATGGAGACATAACATGACGTATTTACTACTAATGCCCAGAATTTTGTTGGGAAATCCCTAGCTTTTAGCATGACTCAAGCCATCTCTTGTAGAGTGATGTTCTTTCTTTTGACTAATCCATTTTGTTGTGGAGTCTTGGGAGCCAATAACTCATGTTTTATACCATTCTTCCCATAGAAACTTTTGAACAAGGAATTTTTTAATTCCTAACCAAGATTACTGCTTATTATGGTGATCTTTAGGAGTCTATTGTTGTGCTCCTTGGAAAGCCCTTGCCATAGTTGTTCAAATGCTTCAAAAGCATTTGATTTGGTCTTAGGAAGTCTGCCCAAGTGAATATGGAGAAATCATCTACACATACAGACATACCTTTTTCCACCAATGCTTTCCACCTGTATAAGTCCCATTAGATCCATGTGGACCACATCCAACACTTTAGTGGTAGAGCCTAGTTAGGAATCTATGTGGGACGTTCTAACTTGTTTATCCAGTTAGCAAGGTTTGCACATTCTTTCTGGTTCAGGCTTTAAATTTGGAACTCCTCTGATTGTTTTTGTAGCAATGGTGTCTCTAAGACTACTGTGGCTGATATGTCCTAACCTTCTATGCCAGAGACTATAGTCGTTCTAAACTACTTTCACACATATGTTCGAACTTGCCAGTAGGTAGCAATTATCTAATGACCTGTTTCCTTCCATGATATTATGTTGATCTTAATATATTATAATACACTTGTCTTTTGTGAATTTTAAAAATAGATCTTGATTGCATAATTAACTGATACTGATAAGGTTGGCCTTTAGTTTGTTGACAAGAGGGATATCCTTTAGTTTTGGCACACTAGGAATGTTCAATGACTAGGGATGGCAATTTGTACCCAAATCCGACCAACTCGCCCACCCTATCCCTATTGGGACAGGTATGGGAAGTTTGAAATTGGGTCTTAATAGGGTCTGAGATTTTTTTAAAAAACCCGAGTAGGGTTCGAGGCGAGAACGGGTTTTGCCCTAAATTGCCCTACCCCACCTAGGTAACATATTTACAAAAATTCCCTTTAGACACTTAGGTATTCAAACCTTTTTTTTTTCTAACCCTAGCCGTTAGATCTCCTCCACATTTTCTTCATCTTCCTTCATTTTTTTCAAACCCTACCTAACACATCTTCGCCTTCAAATCTTCCCCACCTCTTCTTCTCCTTCCTTCCTCCTCTTTTCCAAACCTAACCCAAAATATCTTCCCTATTTTTCCCAAACCCTACTTGAACACATCTTCTTCTCTTGTTGTTAGTGGTAGCGGCTTCTTCTTCTTCGATGGGCACCTCTCTTTCCAGTAATGGGGGAATCTTCGATGGCCGCCTCTTACATCTCCTTTTTAATCTTCTTCTCTTCTCATCTTTCCTCTATAGATCGACCATCTGTTAGGGTTTTGGTTTTTTCATAATCGTTAATTTTTGTTGATCTATAGGATGTTGTTGATCAGTTGTTTTTGAGGATCCATTTTTGTTTTGTTTTTGTGATGTTGATGATTAGTTGTTAGTGCTTTGAGGAGTGAGTTAGGGTTTAAATTTTGTAATTGTGTGTTTAGGTCTATTTGACTATTGAGAATGAAGGGGGCGGGTGATTTTGAGACAGTGATTTAAGATTTAGTGTTTGCAATTTTTTAGTCAATTCTACTTTGATTGAGTTGATCTTAGCATTAGAAATTCGTGCAGAGATTTAGCATTTTAATAGGATTATCATGTTTGGTTGATGATAAAAAAGATGAAGGAGAAAATGTTTATAAATTAATTAAGGAAGAACCAGGGTAAGGCAGGGTAGGCGGAGCAGGTATGGGATTTTGGTGCCAATTTCTTAATGGGGATAGGAAATATATGTCCACCTCGACTCGGGTTTGGGAAGGGTATGGGAAATAATTGTGTAAAGTGGGATGGGAATTGGATGAGGGTGCCCCGCCCTGAACCTGCCCCATTTCCATCCCTATCAATGACCTTGACCCTAGAACACTTCCTTTAACACCATCCCCAAAGGCTACAAAGTCTAGACGGGATAGTAGAACGTTGGATAGCAACCACTTGTTATCAATCATATGTCATACGCTTCCCCTATCAAAGTACCACCTTTGCTCCATTTCAGCCTCGAGGGAGGTAAGTACAACAAGGCTCTTAGTCTTTGCTTTTTCTACCTCGGTGGGCTTCCTAACTAATTTGTTCTCCGTTAATCTCCTCTTCTGGTCATATTTTTAGTGTCTATAGTGGTGTTTGATGTGACCCATATGTTAGGTTTTTGAAAGTGGCATCTCATACTAAAGCAGCGAAAAAAAATAAAATAAAGAAAATGGGGTGCGAGATTTATACCTCACGTCGATGTAAACTGATCCTAAAGGGTGATGCGGTCGCGACCGAAGAAAACCACATCCTTGGTTTGCCTCTAACAATATCCACACAAATAGTGGAGCCAATAAACTCCAAGGAAACGGGCTCGGATGAAGTCCTGGTGCTAGGCAAGTATACTTTCGAAGAGGGAAGTCGAAAACCCAAGGATTTGACGCTCAAATCGCACAAAGAGTGAGTTGTTCTTCAAGAACTCTCTCTTTCTCACTCAAGAACACTCTTCTTGAGAAAAGTAGGCAAATCAAGGCTTAGGTTAGGGTTTTCCATAAAGGACCTTTTATAGGAAAACCCTTTCCCTTGAAATGTCTAAAGTGCCCCTTTCTTTAAGAGATGATAGGCTACACGCATCTCTATGCATTATGACGTTTTCCTTCATGGGCCTTAAGCTCATGAACAAGCCCAAGCCTACTTTATCTCTTAGTGAGGGATTTTGATCCAGGGATTCCACTCATCCCGTGACATTCCATTCTCAAGATTGATCTCCCTCATATTTTGATCACATCCAAATCTGTTTTATACCAGCCTCGCACTCTTCTAAGTGTGTGACCCATTATGTTCTCGGTTATATTGGTCACTTGATTCAACTATTGAATTAAGTAAGTCATGAGAGGCGTCTAGCAACAAATCATGACCCTCAATTGACCAGAGAGTCAATGGTTTGACTGCTAACCCTTCCATAGACAATGACCGCGCAATTCGTCATTTCACCAATCTATATCTCACTCACTTCAGAGCATGGACAAAGTATAGATCCCACTAGATTGGCTATACCACATCTAGCCCAAAGTGATATTAGATCTTGTCCTCGGATTCATTACTCATCAGTTATGCTCATGAAGACACTCTTTTTTGGCATTTTGGCTAGAGATTCCTCAGTAATGATCCAGACAAGAGGCCATAGATATACTCTCCCTATAATGGGAGTGGTGAATACTTTATCGGCTACTCAATTACCTTTGAACACCTCAAGTTGTACCTGATGATCACCCTATGAGCAACCTTGAAAAGGTAACAAGGATGAAATCAAAGTACAGAATCAGCATGCAAGATATCCTTGAGTACCTCAAGTCTAAGGGTACTTGCACTATTGCTATGGTGAGACAATCATCTACATATAAAAAATAATTCATATGATTGCTTCATAGCAAGTCTCCGATTTACTTAGCTACTCTTAGCAAGCATTCACATATCAACTCTAATCAACTCATGATCACAGATTATAAGATCCACTACTTGATTTAATCAAGGAGTATGACATGTGCTAGTCTATCCTCAGCAACAAGGTCTAATCTCGTTAATTCTATGATTAGGGATACTTTAGACACTGACATAATTGCACATGATAGGAATATTACCCTCACGATTTCCTTCATGCTATGTTATGTGTCATGGACTTCATTAATTCGATTATAGATCTATACCAATTCAACTTATGAATATCAAATTAATGAAGAAGCCTTTCATATTAAACAATATGTGATACATAGAAAAAGTGCTAAGGGAAATTGCCTTTAAAGTACTTCTTTGACACCATCTTCCGGTAGTAGTAGCATATAACTTCCTTGCCTTCTCTTTTTAAGAACTTGTCTTTCTTGTTGGGAGATGATGTTCTAGTTCTTAGGAGCGTTCATATTGGCTCTTCTATTTTATAGTCTTGAGACCAGAGTTCTTCTTCTGAACTATTGGCTTTAGGTATGAAGGTCCTTTCTAATAGCCTATGTCTTCTAGAGCCTTGGAGGTAGTTCCCCTACAAAGAATGTGATCTAAGGACATGGTTCCTGATTTTATCATTCTCACTATTTTTCTTGAGATGATCTAACTCAGACTGAGTCATACTGTTCTTAATAGTTTCACCTTTTAGAGTAGCTACCTCTTTCTCTAAGGCTTCGTTGTCTTGACTGAGTTGAAAGACTTGCCCTTGAAGATTCTCATTAATTTATACCGTGTTTACCCAGCTTTTGTACAGTAATGTATAAGAACATGCTAGCTCTTTGTCTAAGATTTCATCATCTTCTTCCTTGGCCAGGAAGATGGTTTAGGGACTCTATGGGACATGATCAAGAACTAAGAATGTTCGAACGTTGGTGTCCACATCCTCTAGAATTTCTCAATGATTTATGCCTAATTCAGGAATCGAGGTGTCACGGTTGCCAAAGCAATGGGTTGACTGTCTTGTTCATCATCTCCTTTGTAATCTTCTGATTTATCATTACTCTAGGTAGCAAGGAAGGATCGGTTCTTCTTTTCATTAACACACTCTACTTGGATGTGACCATATCTTCTACATTCTCTACACTAGATTGGCTTGTTTCTAGAGATTAACCCAGGAGTTCCATATCCCCCACAACGACGCCAAAAACTTGATTGACTGATTTTTAACTATACCAAAATTGATTAATTTCTAACAATGCCACCAAGGACTATTCAGTCTCCAGCAGTAATCCCAAAAACTTGTTTGACTATGTGTTTAAAGATTGTTTTCTGCTGTAGTTTATAATAATGCAATTAAAAATTGTTTTCGTCTAAATTACTACAAGTGCACAGGTCATACAAGTAATAAAGTGGATTTTTAATTCTAAATATCATTCCCATAAGGATTGATGAGAAAATCTAAAGATCAAGTAATCCTACTACTCAAGGTAATCACTATTTGAACTTCTAATTGGCATTTTGAATTATCAAAATTAAATTGAATAAAAAAATTCTTATCAATGTTAAATTTAAGTCAATTAGAATTAGAGATTTCACCAAGTAGAACTAGCACTAGGAATGGACCAGTATTCTAATTGTAACGCCCTAAAAATACCTTAACAGTTTCAGAACATGTTTAGGGTATAAAATAAAAGTATTGAAATTTTCCAGAATTTAAATTCTAAGAACGAAAAAAATATACAACCCGGAAATTTTATAGGAGCCAAATAAATTTGGTAAAAATGTCAAATGGGGACCTAAGGGTCATAAATGAAGAATGTAATTGCCAAAATATAAATGAAGTGAAATGAAATGAAAATGAAAGTGAAATGAAGTGTTAAATGGCAAAAAAGGAGAAAGGGATTTGAGAAGGCCAAACAAGGCCTTAATCTTTAATGAGATTAAAGACCAAATATGGTCTATGGAATGCCATTCGGGGATTCACGTTATTTTTGCATTTAAGGTTAGGCTGCATTCGGTTGGGTGTGAAAGGGAGGAGGAGATTTGTGATTTTGCGTCATAAAAACTGGAGATTAGGGATCAAAGAACAAGAAGAAAGCTTGGTGGTGGAGAATCAAGGATTGAAAGGTAAGAAAACAAACCCCAACCCTTTTCTTTGAGTTTCGAGTTGATGAAACCCCCAATCTGGGTTAGCAGTGCTTGTATTGGTTTTAGTTGAGTTAGGGGTTGTTTTGGGTTGAATTTTGAAGAATATTGTTGGTTTGGATTGGTTTTGAGGAATGTTTGTAAAAGGGAAATGTTGGGTTTTGAAAGGAAATGCTGTCAAAAATTTGTCAAAACCTCTGTTCTTGTTTTGGCTATAGGTTAAGTTATAATCATCCAAACGAAGCCGATTCTAATCGCAGAAAGAACCATAATGTATATGGGCCACAAATGTATCGATGATCTGGAGCAAATTGTATCACTAAGGCTCCCGAATATGGGCTTAAAGGTGAGTTCGGGTAGCTCACGGGTATGCCCTGTTTTGGGTGTAGTTGTGGTGTTTTTGCCATAAAATGAGTTTCACTCATCCAAATTGAGTGATTCAAAATTCTGGGTAAACTAGAATTCTAGGGGAATAATTTACTTAAATGAATTTTATGCAATTGTAACCCCAAAGTTCACAGAAATCTGTCAGTGATATATGATTCGTTTTGCAAAATAGAGCAGTCTAGATGTAAAATGCAATAACTTGAGTTTGAGTGATCCAAATTGGAGATGATCTCCAATGAGAAGAAACCTAGGAACCGTAGATTCAAATAAGTGAAGAAACTAGCAACAATTTATGATGTTGCTCAGAAACGAAAAAAAAATAGTGGTGATCCAGCAGTTGGGCATATCGACTAGTTTGGCATTAAATGTCTAGAACTTGAGTTTGGGCATCCCAATGACATCTCAACTGGAGGTTAAACCTATCATGGTATCACTGAGGTGGAGATAACTCATTATCCAATTCACATGGTGCCATATCCCAAAATTGAAAAACAGTAAGATCCGAAAGTAGCCAAGATATCACTAGTTTATAATGAAATGTCATAATCTGAGTCTGATTATCCAAAACATATTACACCTCACTCAAGTGTCAGAACTCCCCAGAACAAACCCAATCAACATGATTTGTCATTGTATTTGAATAGTTTGACCTTGAAAGATATTTCCCACATTATTTGAAAGCCTTCCAGATCCTAAAGATTTGAATCAAACATCATTTGGCCTGTTCAACCTCTGGCTTCTTAAAATATTTGAACAACACAAAAGTATCGGAATTTTGAAAAATTGATTTGACAAAGAAAGTGCATATTGATTTGTATTTGAAAATTATTTTGTTTTAAATTTATTTATATCAAATTAAGTTCATAAAAACTGAATCACAGTTGGAAATGTAATGAATGTGAAATACCTTTATTTGTACACAAACGGTATAAGTATATACTAGTTATAAATTGTATTGAATGATTTTAATGCCCTTAAAAAGAATGTGTTAATCATGAAATTTGAGTTAAGGATATATTGGTATACCAATAAGAGTCGAACAAACGTACTATTGTGGCATATCGATCCGTAGCCTAGCGAGACAGTATCGGTAGTGTGCACCAATCGAGTACATATATTTTTTTTATATATATATACCAGTCTACAACCCAGTGGGACCGTGCCTGGGATTCATTATCCTGTGCACCGAAAGCATAGGTTAAATTCGATAAGGGCAAAATGATAATGAGATTGAAAAGTACACGATTTGTGCTTTGAATGATTTTATTTTTCTTTCTTTCTTCCTATGAAATGCATAGCTTGAGATGACTAATGAATTGTAATTTCTATATTGAATAAATATATAGATACGTATTGTACTGCATTGGTCATTGAAAATTGTACAAAAGCATTGTTTTATAAATATTGCATGTTTCGATTTAAAATGAAATGAAGAGAGAATAGAACTGTATAAAACCACTAAGCATGAAAATGCTTAGCGTGTTGTTTTTATCAACGCGCAGGTACCGAGTGAATAGGTACAAGAGTGAAGACCGCACAAGCACAGAGCCAACGTCAAAGCCATTCGGAAGAGAAGTAAAACTCTGCGACACGCATGCATGAAATTGAATTGACTCTTTTTGCATAAAGTATCTTGTGAAAGTTAAACTCTGATTTTATTTTGTAAATTTTTTTTATATCAAAAACTTTGATAAATTTTGTAAATGATGGTACAAATGTGGGAGTTATCCCAAAATGATGGGCCTTCTTCAAAATTTTTAGTTTATAACAGTGCCAATGTATATTTTTACGTATACCCAATGAGTATTTGGAAATATGCTGGAAGGCTTGAAAAATGCAACTCATTATCTTCAGGTTTAATTATTTTCTACTTGACTAACAAGAGGACCGCTGCCCTCGAGATCTGGTTCGATCCACCACTAGGGTCACCTGCATGGGGCGGCGATCGGGATCTTACACTTAAGTGGTATCAAAGCCATGGTTTAGGCGGTTCTGCAAATGATTTTTGAAAATGGTTAAAAAAAAAAGATTTTGAAATTGTTTGTAAATGATTTTGAAAATTGTTTATGACATGCATTGCATTTGCATATAAAATATGACGTGACTCTGATGCGGATCTTGTCGGCCTAATAGGTAAGAGAAATGATAGTTCAGACCCCATGTGGTCTGAGATGACCTCGTGAAGGCCCAAATAGTCATGCTAGTGTGGATGGTGGGCAAGTATCTCATGCTCGACCGATGAATCCACCACAGTCAAGTTTCGAATAAGAGGTGTTATGGATATCCTCCAACAGATAGCTCGAGTGACCGGAAAAGCTGAGCTGTGCAACCGGCTACGCTTGTTCCCCGCCCGGCCAACCATAGACAACGACAAAATATCGACCCATGGATTTCCCTCAGCAAAGATGACGAGCCTTCCATGGCGGAAAATTAGCTTCTGAAAACAGAAAGAACACAGGTAAATGCATTGCACACACCGTAGGAGAACTTAGAGTGTGCAAACTTTCTTTACTACAGATGGCTTATTAGTGTGCCTTTCCGTGACTAGGACCGCATCTTCACCAAGTGGTATTACACGCCGGGAGTTCAACTCGACACTAAGAAGCAATATGTGGGTCGCATTTATCTGAGAAATATGAGACAAGAGTTTCATAATCTGAAGCAAAGACAGATGAGTGTGACAGAATATCAGAGGGAATTCACCCGATTGAGCAAGTATGCTCCCGAAATGCTAGTTATTGAAGAAGAGAAGTGTCGTAAGTTTGAAGATGACCTCAATGATTATATTCGAGCCCATGTCACAAGATTTTTCCATGATGAATTTTCTAAGATTATGACATGTGCCTTGAATGTAGAAAGAGTGAAGAAGGAAAAGTATGAAAGAAAAGAAAGAAGACAGGTTAAGAAAAACCTCGACCAGTCAAGTTCTTATCAGCACTAGAGTAAGAAATCTCGTGAGGACCGCAATCTAATATGCCTAAGAGCATTTACTAGCTCAGCACATAAGATCTATTCTACTAACACCGCGCTCTGCACCAAGAGGTGTTCTTGAGGGACTAGTTTCTCCTTTTTGCACACATTATGGGAGGAGACATAAAGGAGAGTGTTGGAGACTAACAGGTGCTTGCTTGGCTTGTGAATCCAATGAGAACAAGATAAAAGATTGTCTTAGAGCTCATTCCTTGGGGGTACAGTTTTAGCAGTATAGAAGAGCAACAAGGACATTAAGAGTGTTGCATCACCAATTGCGCTGAGACAAGCGACACAGACTATAGGCAGATAGGATTCCCGTGCTTCGGCTAGGGCATATGCAATGAAAGCAGTGGAAGACAAAGATGCACCGGATGTGATAGTTGGTAAATTTTCTATCTTTGAGACTAATGTATATGCATTGATTGATCCAGTTGACCCGTTCTTATGTTTGCACTTCCATTCCGAGTTTGGGTAGTCTATCGAAGAGTGAAACCGAGTATGATATTTTGGTGAATAATCCACTTGGGCATAGTGTCATTGTGAATAGAGTTTATAGAGATTGCCCCATCAGAATATGAGAGTATTAATTTCCTGGAGATTTGATCGAGTTGTCATTTAGAGAGTTTGATGTGATATTGGGGATGGATTGGTTGTCCCGACACTAAGTGGTAGTTGATTATAGAATGAAGAGAGTGACCTTAAGGACACCGAGTGGCGAGGAAGTAACTTTTATCGGCGAGAGGTCAAACCCGGCTCTCTAATATGATATCGCCGCTCTTGCTAGAACAATGGTTCGAAAGGGGTGTAAAGCCTACTTGGCGTATGTGATAGATACAAAAAGGGCAGAGTCTAGCCTATTAGGCATCCTATAGTTTGTGATTGACCGGACTGATATTTATGGAGGAGTTGCTAAGTTGCCTCACGAGAGAGAGATTGAGTTCGTGTCGGCGTTGTTGAAGTGCCACTCAGGCATCCATTACAAACAGAATGGCTCCATTGGGTTAAAGAATTGAAGCTTCGAGTTGCAAGAATTGTTAGAGAAAGGATTTATTCGTCCAAGTGTATCACCATGGGGAGCGCCAATGCTCTTTGTTAAGAAGAAAGATGGTACACTTCGGTTGTGTGTTGATTATAGGCAACTTAATAAGATGACAGTGAAGAACAAATATCCGTTACCCAGGATTGATGACTTGTTCAACCAATTGAAAGATGCAAGTGTCTTTTTGAAGATTGACTTGTGATCTAGGTATCATCAATGAGGATTGGGTTTGTAGTATTACTGCATAGGCAGGCGTTCGAGCAGTATGGACATTACGAGTTCATATGTCTGATTAGGTTGACAAATGCTCTAGCAGATTTCATGGACTTAATGAATCGTTTTTTAGTATGTAGATGGGTTTTTAAGAAGAAGAAAGAAAGAGAAGAAAGAAAGAAGAAGAGGAGAGAGAAGAGGAGGAGGAGAGGAGGAGGAAGAAGGAGAGGAAGAGAAAGAAAGAAAGAGAAGAGAGAGAAGAAGAAGAAAGAAGAAGAAAAGAAAGAAGAAGAAGCAGTTGTTCTTGGGCCGACATCCTTGTGTATTCAAAGGATCGGGAAAATCATGATACGCACCTTCGGGTGCTAGAAACCTTGAGAAAGGAAAGGTTATATGCAAAATTAAGCAAATGTGAATTTTGGTTTAGAGAAGTGTCTTTCCTTGGACACATTGTATCAGAAGAAGGAATTCAAGTGGATCGAAGAAGGTAAAAATTGTTGTGAATGGAAATCAGAAATGTCATAGAGGTGCATAGTTTCCTGGGATTGGCAGGTTACTACAGAAGGTTCGTTAAGGGGTTTTCGATGACTGTGACCCCTATGACGAGATTGCTCCAAAAGAATGTGAAATTTGAATGGAGCGAAAAGTGTCAAGCTAGCTTTGAAAAGTTGAAAGCATTCTTGCTTAGGGGCACGAGTTCTTACTTAGTAGGCTACGGTAGGAATATGTCATGGTACTAGCGATGTCATTAAATGACTTCGGATACATCCTTATGCAAAGGGGTAAAGTGGTAGCTTAGCGAGCGATTGAAGCGCATGAAAAATTACCCTACGCATGATATGGAACTGGGCGCTATTGTATTTGCATTGAAAATTTGGAGACATTATACATGCGGGAAAAGTGTTTCATCTACACCGATCACAAGAGTCTTAAGTATTTACCCTCATAACCAGAGCTTAACCTGAGACATCGTAGATGGATGGAATTGATTAAAGATTATGATTGCATGATTGATTATCACCCTGGAAAGGCCAATGTAGTGGCAAATGCGTTGAGTAGAAAGTCAGTGCAAACGCTACGAGCATTGAATGCTCACTTGTCAATGACAAACAACGGTGAAATAGTGGCAGAGTTAATAAGCTAGACGAATTTAGTCCCAGTGCTAGAGGCACAAAAGAATGATGAGAAAATTTCTGCCATAGTGAGTCAGATTGGAGAGGGAAAAGGAATCGAGTTTTCCGTGAAGGAAGATGGATCCTTGTATTATAAAGATCGGGTTTGTGTAACTAATGATAGTGATTGAAGAAATCCATTCTAAAAGAGGCACATAGTGGATCTTTACTAATATCTAGGTAACCTGGTATATCAAGATTTAAAGTTTAATGGTGATTACATAATGAAAAGAGATGTATCATAATATGTGACCAAGTGAATGGTGTGTCAAAAAGTGAAGGTAAAGCACCAAGTTCCTTCGGGATTATTGCAGCTTATTAGAATACCTGAGTGGAAATGGGACCGAATCACCATGGATTTTGTGGTTGGGTTTGTTGACGGGAAGCATGACTTAGTTTGGGTTGTGGTAAGCCGAGTTGACTAAGTCAGCTCACTTCCTACTAGTGAGGCAGGCTATTCCTTGACAAGCGGCGGAGTACGTACATAAGTGAAATAGTTCGATTACATAGGATTCAATATCGGATAGAGATCAGGTTCAGCGATTGAGTACCTGGGTCTTATTTTTGAGCCTATCGAGATAGGTTTGAGTGCTTTGCGCACTAATCATGTCGGATAAACCAATTGATGTGTGCGAGTCCACTTAGTTCCGCGATACCATTTGAGCTTATTTTGGTAATTTTGCAGGTCTTTGAGTACCTCGGTCATTTAGTTCAAGTCGTGAATGCGATCAGAATCTTGGCGGAATCACGATGTTTTGACCATCAAATGAAGGAATTTGAAGTGGATTTTGAAGGAAGGAGAATGCATAGGTGCGTGGGCAAGCGGGCGATCGGGATTTTCTCTATGATTGAAAATTTAATGGGATTAGAAAATTTCTCAATCATAGCGAAAATTTAACGTCCCTAGCGAATTGGGAATTTGGCCCAGATAGCGAAATTTAAGCTATCTAGCGAAAACTCTTTGTTCTAGCACGAAAATACTTTGGTTTCGCCTTATCTCTCACAAATTTAGTAGGCAGCGAAATTTAGCTAGCTAGAAATTCACTTTGATGATAGCGAAATTTTCCAATTTTAAGCTATCTGCTGTGGGAATTTGGCTGAAATTTGTGAGGAATTTCGCTAAGTATGAATTTTAAGCTATCTAAGCGATTCCTACATATGAGAATTGCCCTGTGATTTTGTATATTTGATCCCAAGCGACCACAGTTTTTGGTGTATTACCATTATAGCCCTTATGTAATTTCATATTTTAGGTGTTTTAGTATTTTCACACTTTGGGTTGTACTATATAAACCCCCATAACTTTGTAACCCTAAGCAAACTTGGAAGCAACTTTTCATTTCTATACAATTTCCCACAGCTTTCATTTTAGGGTTTCATTTGCTCTCTTCTCTCTCCTCTTTCTTTCATTTTCTAGGCTGCCAAACACACCCCTTAAGGATGACAACTCAAGGGATGCTTGGCTAACCCTCATAGCTTTGAAGATGAGGGTGGCTAGCTTGGTTTTCGGATTGACTGCGGGTTGTCCTCCCCTTCATAAACAATCTGATCTTTGCATTTATGGTTCATACCTTCCAAACTAGGTTTAATGCCATTTAATGTTGTTCCTTTGGTCAATACTTGCCATGCTTTGGGGTTGTGCATGCTTAATGCTAGATGCATTGATATTCTTTAGATACCATTCACGAGCCATTGGAAATGAGGTTAAATGCTAGAAGTTTTGGCAGATAGGACTTTGAATGATTAGTACTTGGTTTGACTCAAATAGGAGTGGTTCTAGGGTTAGGTTTTATAGTTAAACAAAGAGATCAGGTTTGGCTTTGACTATAGGTCATTTGCCCCAATGCGAAATAACCGGGGACACCTTAATACCCCCGTGTTATCAAGCTAGTGACTCGAGCCTTCAAAGTTACCATTTCATTTCACTTTAAACCATTCTGATTTAGTCGATGAACATACAACCCCCAACTTGTTTTTTAACAAAAATCAAAATCAAACAAAAAGCCTCACCATTTTCAAACAACGTGCTAATCATTCGTGGGATGAAAACCCCATCCGTGTTCGACCCTAGACCGCTATGATGCGGTAGCTTGACTCACGTGATCGGAGAACTTAGGTAAACAAATTTTGTTGATTACGCTCGCCCCTCTGAGTGGCGCAGATCAAATGGCGCCGTTGCCGGGGATGGTGCCAAACTACGTATGAGGGTTGATGTGTACTTGTAATCCCATATTACAAGTGTTGGTGACCTTTTAGTCCTTTTTTGAATTAAGTGTCACGAGGCGCAAGTTTTCTTCCTTGGCGATCCAGCACTTGCTTTGTTTTGTTTTCTTACTGATCCCGGTTTTGTTTAATTAACGCGACTTCTTTAGCAAGCTTTGTTTCTGTTCTTTGTTGTGTCTCATTTTTTGTAACAGGTGTTTATGCACCAGTGGGATAGAGTGGTCGGAGTAGGCTATGAAAGAATCGGTGACACCAATTGAACAAAGTTGTGAAGTCGATTACCGCGGTGAAAATATGGATCCTGCACGAAGAGCAGCAAAGTCAGCGAAATTTACCCAGTGAATCCAACAGCTTACAGGTCAATGAGGGACCATATACACCCTCCTAGAGTTAGTGCTCCTTCCTGCATCATACCTCCTGCTGAAGATGTGGCAGTGAGACCCTACTTAGTGCCCCTGCTTCCCACTTTTCATGGTATGGAGAATGTAAATCCATATTCACACATAAGGGATTTTGAGGAGGTATGCACTACCTTCAAGGAAGGTATAACTGACATGGATTTGTAAGGCAGCATTTCACGACACTCAGAGCCAAGCCAAGATTTGGCTCGATTCAGTAGAAACGATTAGAAGTTGGGCGGATCTTCAAGATGGTACGAAGAAATTCTTCAATGCCACAAAGACCAACGGTTGAAAAGCTGAATCTACACTTACTCACTTCGACAATGAGAAATTCTGCAAATCTTTGGGAGAGATTCATGGATACCATCGGTGCTTGTCCACATCATGGGTTCGATACTGGATGTTAGTGAATCATTATATATTAGTGCCCCTACCATGAAGCAATTGCTAAAACCATGTGTGGAGGTGATTTTGAGCAAAAACCGGGATGAGGCCATGGATTTCTTGAGTTATGTGGGTGAGCTTCCAAGGGTTGGGATAGACGGGCTTAGAAGTGGAAGAAGAAGGGCCCTCGGCACCAAAGGGAGAATTTTTACACTTTCGAGGAGGACATAGAAATGAAAGCAAAAATTTCGACCCTAGCTAGGAAGGTGGAGGTTAGAAGGAAGAGGCTCCATGAAGTGCGGGCGTGGTGAAAATAGCACGAGACTGACCCATTCATCGGTTGCCAACTATTGTTAATCGAGGAGAACATCATCAGAAATTTGCCCCATCGGTGAAGGATTTGATGTCGAGAATATGCAAATCTTTGTAGGTCAGCCACAAGCCACAACCCTAATGCCCCATATGGTAATACCTACAATTCTAATTGGAAAAATCACCCTAACCTCTCACGGAAACCTAATCCCCCGCTTTATGTGGCCTTTTAGGGTGCGAACCACGATTTGGTTCCTCTCATCTCGACCCTGACCACGACATCCACTTCTCCCGATTGAACAAGCAATCTTGAATTTGAGCAAGGTGGTGGAGCAGCTGTGGAAGAACAAAAAGGGATCAATGCACGATTGGCCTGAAGGATTGATGCGTAGAGCACCTTTGAGCAAAGAGAATAGATGGGCTTGAGAGCAATCTTAATCAGAGAAATAGACAGCTTGCGCGGTGATGTTGATCACTAAGATCCAACAATATCTTTGGAAGTGCAGAGAGGAAGGTTCCCTTCCCAAACGCGCCAAATCCGAAGGAGTCCTTGAGGTAGGTTCATCCATTGTCGAATGGATGAGGTGGTATAATCACCACGAGGAGTGGAAGGATTGTCGACCAGTACGAGCCGGAGTTGAGGAAACCAAAAGGAAGAATTGGAGTCGGAACACATTTTCACGAAGGAGGACTCAATGAAACCTTTGCATGCCACCTCCATTTCCCAGGCACTAAGAGCGAAGAAGGCATCCCGGCGGGCGGGCATCACAGAAGTCCTAAAGAGCGGAGTGAAGGTCGACATACCTCTTTTGGACATCATCAAGTCCACGCCTATACAAAATTTTGAAGGATCTTTGTACAATCAAAGGGGTTGGGCATTGAGAAAAAAGGCATTTTAATGAGCAAGTCAATGCCATAATCCAAGCGAGAACCCGGTCAATCTGAGGATCGGGATCTCACAATTTCGGTTAACATTGGTGGGACTTGCATAGATAAACGCTGGAATTTAGGAGCAGGTGTAAACCCTCTTTGCCATACTACGTGTATGCGAGTTAGGTTTGGGGAGAGCAAACCTACCAGCATCTTTCATCATTGGCCGATCGATCGGTAAAGATTCCTAAGGGAATAGTTGAGGATGTGTTGGTAAAGGTAGACAATTTCTACTACACAGTAGACTTTGTAGTGCTTGACACCGAGCCATTAGCAAATGGGCCCAATCATGTGCCAATTATCCTGGGAAGACCATTTATGGACAGCGCGTCTGATCGTGATTGTAGAATGGAGTCGTCGACTCACGTTTAGCAGCGTGACATTGGATGAATATCTTTCACTTAGTCCGCAAGCACAAATCATTGGAAGGTGAAGTGGAAGAAACAATGAAATGCAACTCGAGTTGATCGAGTTCGGGAAGCCAGCGTCCGTAGTGCGAAGCCTTGACAGGTGAAGCCGGTTGTTTGGGAATTGCCGTGATGGCTCTTTGTAGAGAATTTAGTCGACCCCGAATTCAACCAGTGAGAAGCAATTCAACAATGGGAAATCAAGCATCAAGGCATCAGCACAGGCCACTGCTGGGGTTGAGGAGATCCTTCTCCTTGACCCTCCATGAGTAATTCAGTGACTTTGGTACAGTTTGGTGTTCTCAAACCAAATTGCGACTCAATAATTTTGGTTTTATTTTTATTTGGTCGATTTTAATAGTTACTATTTTTAGTAACTTTCTATTTTAATTAACTTACCCTTTTAAGTAATTTTATTTTAATATTATTTAATATTAGATTTTAGATATATTTTAATATAATAATTTTTATTTTAGTATTGTATATATTGTAATCTTTGAAAATTCGAATTGCAGTGAAGCGATTTTGCTCAATTTCGCTATAATAGAAAAGGTGACTCTTGTTTGCCTGCGGCTATAAAGGGAAGGGGACCATTCGCATTCACATCATTTCTCTTCTCCCTCTCCCTAGCCAGAATCACGGTTCTCCCAGTGTAGAATACTGGTTTGCCCGGTACGCGGTGAGCGCGGGCGCACTCCTCTAGCCACGCCCCTGCCCGGTTGCGCATCGCGGGCAGGCCAGCGTCACTGCAGCCGCCGGCACCAGCCACCGTCGCCTCTGTTTGCGCCTTGAGCGTGCTGCCGTATACATTTGTGCCGGATTGATCTTTGCTTCCCTGTCGTGCAGTGCCACGGTCCCCACTACGTTCTTTTAGCTCCCGGTAGTGAGCCACAGGTTGCGGCGTTCGTAGCCCTCGCAGCCCGACCACTACCCGTGCCTGGCTTCGCGTATTTTGGTTACGCCACGAGCAGGTCGGTCGAGGAGGCGCTCCGCTGTACCATGGTAAGTGAGCCTAGTACCTTCCCTGCGCCGACTACGATCATGATCGTACTCGGGGTGGTCGCACGAGGCCTCGGTCGGGTTCAGCTCGGCGGGGAGGAGCGGGCCCCGATTCGATTCGTCCCGAGCGATCCATGAGGCGGTCCTTGAAGAGCCTCGGATTCGGGAGATACCCGGACACGGATGGGACCTGGGCCTTCACGGTGCCATAGAGGAGATCCGGGAGGCGGCCCTCCCAGCGAGCTGCTTCCGGACCGAGGAGTCATCGCCGTCCGACCCTCGGCCGTCCACGGTCCGTCGGCGGCGGAGCGACCTCGCCCGCCTCGGTTATACCGCTTTGCCTCGAGGATCGGGAGGCCCTTGTCGGTCGGGCGTCACATTAGGGAATGTCGGACCACGCAGCGAGATTTTCATGGGGAGTCGTATTCACGATGTTCGGCTGATGGATGACCCCAGTTCGGGAGGGGATTCTATGAAATTTGATCGGGCATTACTCATTCTTCCCAGTTCATGGCCTTAGAAGCGTTCTATTACCCCGGGTGGTTCTACGATTCTACCATTCTATGACCTCCGGGGCCTTGTCCATTGGAGCTACGATTCGATATCGATGATCGTGCGGGAGTTCGGAGCGGTGGACATGCTCCCGGTTGCATTTGGGCTGCCACGGTGCGAACCCGGTCCCGGAAGGCTATCGAGATTGGCCTCGGTAGGCTTCGAGAGAGAAGTTGCTCGAGACACCACTGACCCATACTATTCCGAGGCTTCCGCCGATGCTTCTTATTGATCATCCGTCTGACTCACCTCTTCCCACAAGCAAAGACTACTGGTCCAACGTGAGGGGGCCATCCTCGAGGCTCTCAGCATCGATCTCGTGAGGGCTCTGGGTTCAGTCCCTCCGAGTTGCTGATGACCACATTACATTTCAAGATAAGGTCCACCGAAGCAGCCTCGGCTCGAGCAGAGTCTACCCTTATTAATGCCACGATCGGCCGGGAAGTCATGTCCCGAGCACTTAGGCTTTTCCAGAGGGAGTCCCGCATTGAGCTGAGGATCGATGCCCTCGTGTCCCCGACTTCGAGCGAGCTATGGTGATGCCTATTTCTTTTCTCCTCCAGCAGTGGGACCAGGAGGAGGTATTGGACGAGGAGGCAGAGGACTCACAAAGGAGAGATGTGCATGCTCCTGAGGTCGAGATGGAGAGGAGTCCAGTGCCAGATATATCTCCTCCATCTCCTCCTCCACCGCTTTCAGCCCACAACTCCCGCCGACACCCAGCCCATCATATACAAAGACAACACCTCCGCAGCACGCCCATGCCGCACTGTGGAGCTAGCCGGGTGTTGCGGATGTTGTCTGCCTGCTGGCTTCCACAATGCTATCGACATGAATTAGAGGCTGACTCGAGTCGAGACCACTTCGTGCGTGTCATACCATGCTCCAGCCAGATCATGAGTCACCCTGGCCTCCCGCATGTTCCCGACCACAGAGATGAGCCGCCCAGTGAGCATACAGTACGTGCGTTGGGAAAGAAGATCTTAGACATGTCGTCACAAGAAGCAGCAGCGGTCTGATCCACCACCACCACGAGATCGAGGTGGTCACACTCCGTTCTTAACTTTCCTATCCCTATTACATGTCTATGCTTTTGATCGGGAGGAAAAGTTAGATAGGAGTGTCTTCCTATGTTTTTGTATAGTTTTCAAGATTATCAACTGGTCGCTAATTTTGTTTTAGGATTCATGTATTAGCCACAAGTAGGCAAAGATATATTTTGTATGCTTAGCTATATTTCTCAGGATAGTCATTTGGTTATATCAAAAGCTTTACAAATACTATTTACAGCTTACTATATTTCAGGCAAAGTACTTTTGTGTCTTTATTTTGTGTATTCATTTTTCTTTCAATCGGACAATTGAATTGCTTTTAATCAACAATTGAATTGCCTTAATCAAGAATCGAACCTCGGGTGTCAGCTTTCTTAATGTTAGAACAAGTCCATACATGATTTAGTTTTGGTCAATTGAGATTTTGGAGTCTTTCAAGCTTGAACATTCCCTCAGCTAATCTCACACCGCACACCAGATTGTACCTTTAGGCTGTGAAATTATATACCTCTTTTCGCCTTGCAAAGCCGGCCTTAGACATGTTGACAACCCGTAATAGGTTAGTACTACCCATATATGAAGGCCAATGTTGTCTTCCAAAAAGGAAAAGAAAAAGCAAAAAGAGAAAGAAAATAAGAAAAAGAAAAATAAAAGCCGTGACGCTTTGCCTTGAAACCCGAATACGGTCCGAGGGGTATATGGCGAAAGCCTTTAAAGCCTGATGCCCTAAACCTTAATTGGTCAGAGTCACGATTTAGTGTCAAGTACATCGGTGAATGGGTAGACAGTGTGTTGTAGGTGCTTGATTCCCTCGGTCATCTGCAGTCCCGGTGAAGCCCGCAGTTTGTGGTCGCTGATCCTTTCGCTTCGATGCCCTAAACCCACTTGGTTGGGAGTCGGTGGACCCGCTACACCGACTCTTGGTGAAGTCGAGTTTTAAAGATTTGCACTTCTACAATGTAGTCAACAAAGAAAGAAGAGTGTAGCTATTCCTATTTATGTTGGCCGCCAGCTTAAGGCCATATGTGAGCTAGGTTGTGAGGGAATAATTTTGCAATTTATCATCTCAATCTGGTTACATTAGGAATTTATTAGGATTTTGGTGGAAATTGTGTTGATTTCCTCGATCCGATGTCAATTTAAACTCGTTTTATATGGTTTATGTTCTCTCATGTCGCTTAACAAAGGTGTAAATTGTTCATTTTAAAGGTAATGTTTATCTCGTACATACACTTTTGAACCATATATACTTTTTTGTAAATCACGGCATGCATCCCATTTTGTTTTAGCATTGCCAAGGGACTAGCAACGTGTCTATTGGGGTGTGGATTAAGGCCCAAAAGTGCTATTTTCGAGCCCTATCCAAGATAGGTTTTGAGTGCTTTTTGCACACTAATCATGTCAATTAAGCCAATTGATGTGTGCAGGTCCACTTAGTTCCACTGATACCATTTCGAGCTTGTTTTTGGTAATTTTGCAGGTCTTTGAGTACCTCGGTCATTTAGTTCAAGTCTGACGTAAAGATACGTGCCGGCGTCGTGGAATCACGATGTTTTCAAACATCAAAATAAAGGAATTTGAAGTGGATTTTGAAGAAAGGAGAATGCATAGGTGCAGTGAGATGCAGTGAGCAAAACAGGCGATCCCAGGATTTTCGCTATGATTGCTAAAATTCACTGGATTGCGAAAATTCTCAAGAATCATAGCGAAAATTCGCAACTTAGCGAATTGGGGGAATCTCGCTAGATAGCTTAAATTTCGCTATCTAGCTTAAAAACCACTGCTCCTAGCGAAAATACCCGGCTCGCTTATTCTACAAATTTCTGCTAGGTTAGCTTAAATTACTAGCTACGAAATTATTGTTGATACTAAATTCTTCCAATTTCGCTATCTCTGTAGAATTTCGCTAGGCTAGCTAAATTTCGCTAGGCTAGCGAAATTTTCGCTATCCTAGCGAAATTCCCCTGCATAGCGAAATTGCTGCCCTTGTGATTTTTGTATATTTGATCCCAAACGACCCGTTTTGGTGTATTACCATTATAGCCCTTATGTAATTTCATATTTGTGTGTTTTAGTATTTTCACACTTGTCATAGGATTTATATAAACCCCCATAACTTTGTAACCCTAAGCAAACTTGGAAGCAACTTTTCATTTCTATACAATTTCCCGTAGCTTTCATTTTATGGTTTCATTTAGCTCTTCTCTTCTCTCCTCTTTCTTTCATTTTCTAGGTCGCCAAACACACCCTTGAGGATGACAACTCAAGGGATGCTTGGCTAAGCCTCATAGCTTTGAAGAGGAGAGTGGCTAGCTTGGTGGGTTGTTGCAGGTTGTCCTCATGCTATAAATGATACAGGTACTGCATTTATGGTTCCATACCCCAAACTAGGTTTAATGCCATTTAATGTTGTTCCTTCGTCAATACTTAAGCCATAAGCTTGTGTGGTTCAAAGGCATGCTTAATGCTAGATGCAATCGATATTCTTAGATGCTACTTTCTACGAGCCATTGAAATGAGGTTAAATGCTAGGGTTTTAAAACTGAATGGGACTTTGAATGCTTAGTACTTGGTTTGACTCAAATAGGAGTGGTTCTAGGGTTAGGTTTTATAGTTAAACAAAGATCCGGTTTTGGCTTTGACTATAGGTCATTTGCCCTAATGCGAGGAAATAACCCGAGGACACCTTAATACCCCCATGTTATCAAGCTAGTGACCCAAGCCTTCAAAGTTACCATTTCACATTTCACTTTAAACCATTACAGTTAGTCAGTGAACATACAACCCTAATCGCTTAACAAAAATCCAAAACTAAACAAAAAGCCTCACCATTTTCAAACACCGATGCTAATCATTCAGGGGATGAAACCCATCCTGTTCGACCCTGCACTCGCTATGATGCAAGAGCGCTTGACTACTACAGCAGTAGGAGGAACTTAGGAAAACAAATTTTGTTGATTCCGGCCAATCTGCCTGGTACGAATCATTCACCTCGAGATTGGGAAAAAATTTCAAGAGGGCTACACTGAGTGAATTTCCAAGACAACATTCCACCCCTGCATGGATAGACAATCTAAAGAGTGATCCAAGTGTTGGAAGATATGCCGAGAAGTTGTGTGATCGACTACGAGGGTAGTCGATAGACACATTCTCTAGTTGAATCAGGTATAACAATAGCTTTCCCAAATGAGTATTGAATGGCGCCTACGAGGTTCTCACAAAGGAAATTCGTAACACCATTGTGTCGACTGCTATGAGAAGAAGATAATTGGCCCCGATTTGATTCAAGAAACCGAGGAAAAAGTGAAAATGATTAGAGAAAGATTGAAAGTGGCCACAAATAGACAAAAGTCTTATGCCGACATGAAAAGAAAGGATCTTCGTTATGAGATCGGTGAGAAGGTGTTTTTGAAAGTATCGCCTTAGAAGAAGGTAATGAGATTTGGGAGAAAGGGCAAGTTGAGCCCTAGGTTTATTGGGCTATATGAAGTGATTGAAAAGTGGGTCCAAAGTACAGATTGGCCTTACTCTAGAGACGACAGCTCCAAATTTAATATGGAAAGGAGCCAGAGATCTTGGCTCGAGGAAGTGAAAGAATTGGCGAGGCAGCTAATCCCACTAGCCAAAGTGTCGTGGAGAAACCACAAGACCGAGGCGCGTGGGAAAGCTAAGAAGTTGCGCGCATCAATATCCCCAATCGCTCAATGAAGGTAATTTCAAGGACGTAAATTCTTAAGGAGGGGAGAGTTGTAACGCAAGACTAAAATAATTCCTACCGCTTAACATGTTTAAAGATAAATACAAATTGAAAAATTTTTCTTAATCAAAACTAAGAATTTAAAAAATGATATAACTGTATCTACAGAGCTAAATAAATTTGGTAAATGTCAAATGGGAACTTAAGGGTCATAAATGAAGAATGTAATTGCCAAAATATAAATGAAGTGAAATGAAATGAAAATGAAAGTGAAATGAAGTGTTAAAATGGAAAAAAAATGAGAAAAGTGGATTTAATGAGAAGGCCAAACAAGGCCTTAATCTTTTAATGAGATTAAAGACCAAAATATGGTCTATGGAATGCCATTTGGGCATTCAAGTTTTTTTTTTTAAGGAGAAAAGTTAGGGCTCCATCTGGTTGGGTCTGAAAGGGAGGAGGAGGTTTTTGATTTTGCTCCATAAAAACTGGAGTTTAAGAATCAAAGAACAAGAAGAAAGCTTGCTGGTGGAGAATCAAGGATTGAAAGGTAAGAAAAACAAAACCCTAACCCCTTTTCTTGAGTTTGAGTTGATGAAGACCCCAATAATTGGGTTAAAGGTGTTGTATTGGTTTTAGTTGAGTTAGGGGTTGTTTTGGGTTGAGTTTTGAAGAGTATTGTTGGTTGGTGTTGGTTTGGATTGGTTTTGAGGAATGTTTGTAAAAGGGAAATGTTGGGTTTTGAAAGGAAATGCTGTCAAAAATTTGTTAAAACGCTTGTTCTTTTTTTGGCTATAGATTAAGTTATAATCATCCAAATGAAGTGATTCCAATTGGTAAAGAACCATAAGAGATAGGGATACAAATTTATATAAGGGACTAGGAGCAAATTGTAGCACTAAGGCTCCCAAATATGGGCTTAAAGGTGAGTTCGAGTAGCTCACGGGTATGCCCTGTTTTGGGTGTAGTTATGGTGTTTTGGCCATAAAATGACTTTCACTCATCCAAATTGAGTGATTAAAAATTCTAGGTAAATTATAATTCTAGGGGAATAATTTAATTGAAGGAATTTTATTCAATTGTAACCCCAAAGTGCCCAGAAATATGTCAAAGTGGAGCTATATGCAGATTCTGTTTTGCAAAATAGAGTAGTCTAGATGTAAAATGCAATAACTTGAGTTTGAGTGATCCAAATTGGATGATTCTAATTGGAGAAGAAACATTAGAACCATAGATTCAATGAGTGAAGGAACCATTACCAATTTATGAAGTTAAGACCTCATAAATCAAAAAACAATAGTGGGTGATCCAGTGAGCTGGGCATATCGACTAGTTTGGCATTGAAATGCCGTAACTTGAGTTTGGGTCATCCAAATGAGATGATTCCAATTCATACTGAAAATAGAACTCCTAGAATAACTGACTAATATGTGATTTTCATTGTATTTTAATAGGGGCTGACAAGGAGGAAAGCCCACATTGAAGTCGAGATTCCAAAGATTGGAATCAAAGCGATGATTTTTGGTTTGTCCTCAAACTCTCTCTCTATTTCTAAAATATTTGAATAATTATGAATTGATTTGAATTTTGGAAATGATTGACAAGAAAGTGCATATTGATTTGTGTTTGAAATGATTTGTTTTAAGTGATTTGAGACAATTACTTGTGAAACGAATTTGCATAAGAAAATTGCATGAATGTGAAAATGTTCTATTTGCGTACAAATGTGTATATATATATATATATATAATATTGTAAATTGTATTGAATGATTTTAGTGCCCTTAAAAGAGTGTTAACCGTTAGAATTCGAGTTAAGGATATATTGGTATACCAATAAGAGTCAAACAAACGCACTATTGTGGCATACCTATCCGTAGCCCAGTGGGACAATATCGGTAGTGTACACCAACCGAGTACATATTTTTTTATATATATACTGGCTTGCAGCCCAGCGGGACCGTACCTTTGATTCGTTACCCTGTGCACCGAAAACATAGGTTAAATTCGATAAGGGCAAAATGATAATGAGATTGAAAAGTGCACGATTTGTGCTTTGAATGATTTTATTTTTCTTTCTTTCTGCCTACGAAAGTGCATAGCTTGAGATGACTAATGAATTGTAATTTATTTATTGAATAAATATATATGTACATATTGTACTGCATTGGTCATTGAAATTTGTACAAAAGCATTGTTTTATAAATATTGCATGTTTCGATTTAAAATGAAATGAAGAGAGAATAGAACTGTATAGAACCACTAAGCATGAAAATGCTTAGCGTGTTGTTTTTATCAACGCGCAGGTACCGAGTGAATAGGTACAAGAGTGAAGACTGCAGAAGCAAAGAGCTAACGTCAAAGCCATTCGGAGGAGAAGTAAAACTCTGAGACAAGCATGCTTGAAATTGAATTGACTCTTTTTGTATAAAATATATTGTGAAAGTTAAATTATGATTCTATTTTGTAAATGTTTTTTATATTTTAAACTTTGATAAATTTTGTAAATGATGGTACAAATGTGGGAGTTATCCCAAAATGATGGGCCTTTCGGAAAATGTTTAGTTTCCGCAAAAATGTTTTATGTATATTTTTACGTATACCCAATAAGTATTTGAAATGCGTTTGGTATTGAAAATGTATTCACATTTGTATTGAATTATTTTGTATTTTGATTGGAAATGAAAGTGAGGACCGCGTTCCCCCAGATCTGGTTCGGATCTGCTAATTGGGTCGGGTCGGGTGCTGGGCGACGATCAGGATCTTACACTAACTATCAATTTGCAAAGTTCCCAAAGATAATATTGTTAAGGACCTGAATTCTGATTTGTTTAAGAGCAGAGTAGTGTAGCCTTGGAATGCCTCCTGACACTACATAGTTCACTATTTAGCTTCCCATATTCCTAAACTAAGTCAATGGTTCTAAATAGTTACTTTTAGGATTTGATCTTCTTCAAGATTTGGTTGTTTTTCCTAAACCAGTACTTCATTGCCATCTCTTGGGACTGAAGATTGCTTGCCCCCATAGACTGGGTAACATAAGCCTTTTTCACTTTAATTGGTATCTCAACCATCAATTCAATACAATTCTTTTTCTCCTTAATTAGAATCTCAGCTAACACATGATTAAGACCATTCTATTGGATTGAGATGAAACCTCTAAGGATTAAACTAATATCTCATTAAGGTCCTTATTCCTCAGGAACACACTTCTGTTGTCACCTATAAAGGAACCTTGAAGTCAGAGGTTAGAAAATCACCTATGATGTATCAGAGTGATACTTAGAGTACATTAGTTCCTAAAATATCAATGCAATTTACTCCCAAGTCACTGCTTTTTGCTCTCAGGTAGTCCATCTCTGTGTCACTAAGAGGGATCTTGGAAATCAGAGCATAGATACAACTCTTTCTTGGTATAGAGCATTGATATATAAAACAACTCATTACAAGAGAAATACCAATTTGATCAATCCAATTTTCATACCCAAAACTTACAATTGAATTACTACAAAATAAAAATCAAACACTAAATCCTTTCCTAGAGAGCTAAGCCTTCCATGTTTGAATCACAAGTGACAATGACTAGTTTATCAAAAAAAATCATTGAAACTGTGATTAAAACTGAATAAAAATGAATTCCATAAAATTTCCAGATTTCACTCAAGTTTAGACATAAATGAAGCTTGATTTACAATTAATCTAGCTCAAAATTTCATCTAAGATCTACCTCTACTCCTAAAATAAAGGAAAAAAAAAAGAAAAAAAAAATATACAAAGAGACTTCAACTTTTCCAAAAGCTAAAAGCTAGTTGAAAGCTATGCTCTTGATCTGAAGATATTATTTGCTACCCTAGCTCTTTGTATTTATAGGGCTCATAATTGCTGGGCCGGAATTCTAGATTTCAATGTAGGTCCAACTGATGGCTTTTTTCGACAATGTTGGTCTATGTCGCGACATTGCCACTTACTTGTGTGTCTTCAAGCTCTATCGTGGCCTTGTCGTGACATTGGCTTTATCTATGTAGCTTTTGGCCTTTAAAACTTCATTGTCGCATGCATTTTTTATGTTTCCATTCTTTGTTGTGAGTTTGTCGCAACAATACTGACTAGCATTCTCCTTGAGTGATTGTCGCGAAAAACTTTTCAAATGTCGCGACAAAGTTTTAGTATATATCTCAAGTCTTCTCCATAATTGTCACAACAATGAAAGGAATATCGCGACATTGTTCTTTGCCCTCTCCTCAAATTGTGTCTCTACATACTTTGGAAATGTCAAAACAAAGTTCAACTGACTTCATCTTGTAATTGTTGTAACATAAGTTTATGATGTCATGACATAAATTTCATGCCCTGCATTGTTAGTCTCTGGATGGTTGGTAGCGACATTGCAAACTTTGTCGTAGCAATTGTTCTTCAACTCTTGCTAGCTTTTGTCGCGACATACTTCAGTCTTCTTCCTTCTGTTTTGTCGCGACAATCATTTTTTTAGTCGCGACATTCTTTCTAGTACTTCCTTGCATTCTTTGTCACAAAATAATTTTGGATGTTACGACAATGTTCTATTGCTATTTGCCTTGTCCTTTGTAGCGACAAAGTTTGGAAAAATTGCGACATTTTTTTTGCTCTCCTGCCTTAACTAGGTCACGACATAGCTTTAGAATGTCACGACAACCTTTTTTGCCTTCTTCACATTTTATGTGGCAATATAGTTGCGAATTGTCGCAACATTTTGCAACTGTGCTTTTAGGAAATCTGCATGCTCTTTGTTGCGACAGAGATTTGATTATTGCAACAAACTTCTCTTGGTTGTCTTAAACTTTGTCACGACATCCTGCATTTTTGGCTCACTATTTTGTTAGTTTTTCTTCTAGTTTTGGTCTTTGCATTGTCTCACAAACACAAATTTGGGTGAAGTATTCACAATTCTTCATTTAAATAGAACCTAAACTTCTCGAAATGCAAAAAAAATGGATCTTAAAAATAGACAGCCTTGTGACTCCATCAAACTCCCCAAACTTAAAGTTTTGCTTGTTCCCAAGAAAAGAAAAGTTATTACTTCTTGCTATCCTCAAGCAATTATCTTTTTATGTCATTTTTCTTGTTCTGCAACAAAACATCTTTTCCTTTAAATCCACAAATTAGTTTGCAACAGGATAGTTGTAATATCTACTTCTTTGAACAAGTTTTGTAAAATTCAGAAATTCTGAAGGAGATTTCAATCTGTTCATTAAATAAACAAATAATTCATATAGTGTAAACAATTCAATTATTTACCCTGATTAGTGAGTGTGTGATGGTCTTCCCCCTTTTTCAATATGGAAAATTAGTTAATCTTCTGAGATACTATTCAGATAATAAACTACTCCATGATTTTTCTAAGGTCCCATAAGCTTTTTGGTCATATTAATCTCTACTAATGTAGGCAAACACAACCTTCAAGATCAAATAGGTCTTTTAGGCTTGTAATGTTTGCTGCATTAAGAAGCTTAACTATTATTTTAAGCTCAAGTTTACCCAAGCTGTGTGTACTTTCTCAACATTTTTCCTTCATACTACTCATTCTTTCTTTTCTATTCAACACATTTTTTTCAAAAGCACCCCTAAACTTAATTAGGTGCATCTTTTTACATACTCTCCATTTTTGCTTTTTCTTGCTCCTCTTACAGAATTCACATTCAGTTCATCATATTATAAGCTTTTTAGTTTTCATTTCCTATCAAAGGTTTATGGAATATTGCAATGTTTTGCCTTCTTAAGCTTTCTACCACTGTTTGTTCGATTTTTAAACATAGACCAAATCTGATGAAGTAATTAACAATTCCTTCCAAAGACGTTTTAGTCCCCAGCTGGAATGCCAAAAACTTGATTGACTAAATTTTGATAAAAATATGTGTTTAGCCCTTTTTGAAAAAGGGACCAATTAAAATTGATTTGGGTCTAAATCACTGCAAGTGCACAGGTCATACAAGTAATAAAGTGGATTTAAGTCCAGATATTATTCCCACGAGGATTGATGATAAAACTAAAGATCAAGTACCCCATCTACTCAAGATCCTTACTATTTGAACTCCAAAGTTAAAAATGGTTTGCTTGGCAACCAAGCAAAGTAAAACTAGATAAAACTCTATAACTACATGAAAAGAATTCAAATAAATGGATTGAAAGTTCACCGGTAAAGTAACACTCAGGAAATAGATCACAGATAATATGAATTTCTCGCATCATGTTGGCAACATAGTTTAGCCATTAGTCTGTGTCCAAACTGAAAAAGAGATAAAAGTATATAGGTTCGATTCTCCATAAAATCCATATACATTTCAAATTAATTAGAGATCCATATTCCTTTTGGATACATGGGTCTAATCAGTTACTTGTAGAATAGAAACCTCTTTCTAAGATCTTGGTGTTTTTCCTTTTCAGTACTTCATACCCATTTCTTAAGACTGAAGACTTGTTGCCCCTATAGACAGGATATTTCAAGCCTTCTCCAATCTAATTGGTGACTTATCCATCTAATTTGATAAGATTCTCTATTTCCTTGATTAGATCTATGCTAACACGATATCAAGATCCTCTCATCATATTGAGGTGAAACCTCTGATCAATTAAATTGATACATCATCCAACTATCCTCATATTATGATTAAGTCAGTGATCTATCTAAGTGATTTTTTAGAGTTCATTTGTTCCATAATATTAGTCTAACATACCCCCAAGTAACTGTTCCATACTCTTAGGAATCTCCATCTCTATGTCATTCAGGGGCTTCCTGGAAATCAGAGCAAGATATAGTCCTTTATGGATATAAGCTATTAATATTCCGAACAGCTAGATTTAAGAACAATACCAATTAAATAAATCCAAACATTCAAATTATGACCTTCTTTCAAGTTGAGTAGAAAATAATAATCAACATCGATCCATTCCCAGATGGAGCTCAGTTTTTCAAATCTAGATCACAAATAACAATGACTAGATGATCAGGTAAATTCAATGAAATTGCAAACGAATTGAAATAAATGAACTTTAGAAAATTTCCAAATTCATTTAATCAGATAGTAATGAATTTTTTTATTTTTTTTTACAACAAACCCAGCTCGAAACTTCACACTAGATTACTGTCAATCCAAAAAAGAACTACCTAAAATGCTACTCTAAAAACTAAACAAAAGAAAAGAAAAATAAAAGAAAATTAATACATAAGAGTCTCACTACCTGTGGTTCCTCGGCCTGGGAAGACGCGCACGCCTCAGATGCGCCTATTTACAGATTTAAATGATGGGTCGCACTTTTAGGCACTAATTGTGGATCCCCAAAAATTATGGCCCAATCAGTAGCTTTGTCGCGACATAGAAAGTTATGTCGTGACATAGTTTTCATCTATGTCACCTAGCATCTTGTTGTGGCATGCAGTTTCTGTTGCAACATATTTTTAAGCTTCCTTCTTGAATTCTGTCGCGACATAGTTTTGTTGAGGTTGTATATTTTATGTCGCGATTAGAGTGTCTTGTGTCGCGACAATCCTTGGATGCCTTGTAGCTTGAATATTTGAATAGTATGTCACGATACAAAGAAAATTTTCGTCATGACCGAAGTTTCTTCGCTACGCCGCTGCGGTCGACATAGAATTTCGTGTCGCATGCAGTTTATGAGTCTTCGCTTTCTTTATGTCGCCAATTCCAGCCTAAATTGTTGTGACAGAATTTTGCCTTGAGCTTTTCATCCTTTGTTGTGACATAAAAATCCACCGTCGCCACAGAAATCGGTTAATCTATCTAAAATTATGTCGCGACAGTCTTCATTTATGGCTTGAGTTCAGCTTGATCCTTGTTGCGACATAACTCCTACTAGTTCTATTGGGATTCTATCGCGACATTTTGAAACTGTGTCGCGACAGAGAATTCTGGACTGGCCAATTTTTTACTTTTCTTGCTGGAATTATCTCATTTTCATTTAAAACCTGCAAAACAAAAAGTTGGTGAATATTCCATAATTCAACATAAAAATGAATCATAAAATTCTAGAAATATGCCAGAAAAATTGATTAAAAATAGATGAGTTTAGGACTCATCAGCCACCCTTAGAGAGCTTTGCCAGCAACTCCATACCGCTGGCATTAGATAGTACCAGTGTCAAGCACCCCAAGAAGATCTCCAAGAAAAAAAAACATCTAAAGCTATTTTTTTTGCTCCAAAAAGTTACTTTTTGAGATTTAACTAAAGTTTTAGCTAGAGCATTTCCAGCAGTGAGGATCTAAAGTTTCATATATCCTAAAGCTATTCCAATTTTACCCTTTATCTTCCTTATTAATTAGATCATGTACCCTTCATTCATTTATATCACTCTATACACTATAAATTTGATTTAAAAAGATAAATAAATATTTAATTAAAATTTAAAATAAAAATAAATATTCAATTAAAAATAAAAATGGCCATAAATATTTAATTAAATCAATAAAATAAATATAAATATTTTGAATTAATAATTTTAGTAGTTGAACTTTTTTGGTTACAAATATTAATTAATTTTAAAAATTTTGTACTTTATAAAAAAATAATGAAAATAATTTTGCCGATTTTTCAAATCACACTAAGTTGTAAAGTCGAGTAAATCTTCAAAGTGATTTAACATGTCACCGATCGACTTCTCACATCACATTGGGGTTATAAAAGTTCCATCTGGGTCCGATTATCACATGTCATCGGGCCGATTTGTCAAATCACATCGACTTATAAAAGTTACATCGGGTTTTGGATGATTTGGATGTGTCAATGATTTGTCACATCACATCGGGGTTTTAAAAAGCTGATAAAGTTGGTCTTATAGATAATACATCAGATGACTTGTCAAAATCACTCTAAAACACGCTTTTATGCATTTCGGTAAACGATAAAGACTTAAAAACATCTATAAATTGAGGAGGATGTCCCTTAGAATTTTACACACATCAAAGGTTTTTCAATTACCTCAAGCAAAAAATGAGTAACTTTTTTAAACGTCTTTTGAATGATTCATCTTCTTCCATGGTGCCAACAAATAAACACGTGGTTCATCGCAACTATAGAGCTCAGCGACAAAACTCACAAGGCACAGGGCTCTGCAGATAGAATCAAGAGGGCAATAATCGATATCACCAAGCTAATGCGCCATTCCCTATCAAGCAATGATTACTTTCGTTGAGAACTAAATTACTTACCGAAACATTTGGCAGGCGCTTTCGGCTGGAGCTCGGCCCCCGCTTCTCTCGACCACATTCCAACAACACAATGATTATTCGCGGTAAAAAAGAAATGCACCAACACGTAGGTTTATCCCAGAACAAAAAGATGGTCGTGACCCATGCTTCTCGCATACCTGTGAGTGCTCATGACCACTCGATGAGTATGTCAGAATTGGAGAGACCACAACCATCGAGTGTGTCAAACGATTCTGCAAAGGGTGAAATTTCGGGGTTCCAATATCTCGATCCCCAAACGCTACCGACATCTTCTAGGCTATTACTGAAAGCTAATCAATGTGGCTCCCGGAATGTCGCGCTTTGGACTGCTTGCATTAGGCTGCGGAAAACCGGTCTGGCAAGAGCATATCACGGAATGTGATAACGGCCATGTCCACCGACCGACTATCGCGGTCTCGGCCATCGCCTCCTACGACCAGGATACGGCATGCTTTTTGGCATGCCCTAGTCTAACAATGATATTAATGTACTTACACCTCCAATCTATTTGCTAACTCATGAAGGATGTGGCCCTTCAAAGAAATTATACCATAACGGGCAACCATTACAATACGATACATTCTTGCGTGATCGTATATATCCAAAATGGGCAACAATTGTTCAATCACTTCCTCGTGATTCTCAGAGTCAGTTTCACGACTCTTTTGCAAAACATGAGCACCGAAAGGATGTGAGTGAGTACTGGGGGTGTTTTAAGCTCAAGCTTCGCTATCATTCGAGGACCGGCTCGACTGCATCATGAAGACTCGACTTTTATCATGAAAAAGCCGCAATATATTACACAACATGATAATTGAGGATGAGCGGGTTGATGACAATGAACTTGTTGCAATAGCTTCTGGCAATGACGACTACGACTCATTAGGAACCGATGGCCCAGTTGAAGTCTCACGAGGCCCGAGACCCTTTGATCAATTTATGGCTACCAACCGTGCCATTCGAGATTCGAACACCCACTATGCCCTCCGCCACGACATCACGTGGTAACATCCGTGACGCTACAATGCATGCTGGCTATCGAGTGATTTTGCCTTATTTTAATATTATGTTTTGCTCTGTCATGTTATGTTATGTTTTTTTATTGAAAATTTAAGTTAGTTTCATATTTTAATCATTTTTTACTACTAAAATGACATTGATAATTAATATTTCTATTTAAGTAAGTAGACAAAAATTGAAATTACTGAAAATAAACAACCTAGCAACTGCTTATACATTGCAATCGCTTTCACATATTTCATTTTTCATCGCTTTGCCATAATCGCACTTCAATATAGTTGATAATAGTGTTGCTGTTCAACTGTCATATGTGATGTCTTTTCCATAATGGCATCATCGACTTCATCATCTCGTAACCTATCTGCTTCCTTCTCGCATCCTATCTTCAAAGACGCCTACACGCCCGCTTGCACATCCCTCCTCCGTGCTTCTACTCCTTCGCAATTGGAAGCTTTTGCTCCTCATAAAATTCTTTCTTTTTCACTCGCCAGATAATCTACGAATCGTATCTCGAAATAGAATTACTAGGTATATGTCACCTACTTACTTTCTTCCTGGCTCGCTTACCAAGCTCCCTGGGTCTTTCCTCGGGAGAGCTAATTGCTGCATTGCCATATGGATCTTGATCCGAGTCAAGAGATACAAAAATATGAGTTCCTCATAAAAGGGGAACTAGGGCCTGTGGTTGCCTCATGTATAATCATCCACTCTATCATAGTATTTAAGCACCTCCCAACAATGATCATAAATCCACTGGACCTAACATCCGCTTGAAACATATTCATAGCTTCCACACACCGTTAAAAAAATAAAAATTATTAGAAATAAAATAAAATTTTCATTAAAATATTTGTTGTAGAAAATTATAACAATAGATAACCGACCTCGTCTGATGTTCGCCTCTAATTACACTATTTCACATCTCAGGCGAAAGTATATTCCACGCCATTCAGACAATAATGTCTGATTCTCTATCCATCAATTTTGTACAGAACATAAAGTCCGTGGTGGGTCAACTCCAACATTGGTCTCCAAAAACTTGGCCATCACTCGATCCCAAAACTTTGACATCGGTTGCCCAATACCAATCACCGGATCTTGGGTTATGGTCAATCAAGATATGCACAGTGCCATGTCTTCCTCAGTTAAGAAAGATTTTCCCCGCCTAGCCAGTATTGAAGGAGATGCCATTTTCTGGCTACAAAATCAAACTTAAATTAAGTATTGGTCAACTAAGGCGGAAAATTAATAAAACAAATTATTTAAATAGCTTAATGGAATATTAAATAAAAGATATGTATGTTAATGGCAATAAAATAAATTAATTCATATCAAGTAAACATTTATATTTAAATTTGTATTTTAAATTATTCACAAAAATATGATTTGTTTTTTTCATTTATTAATAATATTTTATTTATAATATTATAAATTGGAAAATAATAAGTCGATAAAAATATTTGTAGGGGCTAATTATTTGGCAAAAATGGGTTTTGGTCAAAAACGCTGCTGCTTTGTCATTTGAGCCAAAACGACGCCGGCTTTGGCTACAATTTTTTTTTGAAATTTCCGCCTCAGACAAACGTCGCCGCTTTCGACAAATCGGCCGCGAAAACGGTCGCTTTGGAGAAGTGAATACCCAAACGGCGCGCTGGGGGTTATGATACCGCTTCCAAACCGCTTTCGCTACAGCCAGCTTCGTTCAAACGACGTCGTTTTGGCTCTTATTTAAAAATAAATAAAAAAGGAAACGACGTCGTTTTGTCTCTGGAAGAAACGAAACGACGTCGTTTCATATGGACGCCTACCCAAAACGAATCCTTCGCTCTTCCCTTCCAGCCATAAAGTAGCTTTTTGGGGAAGCGGGGGATGCTGGAAGAGAGGGTCGTCGTCAAGGCGCTGGAGATCTCACTTTTAACTGAGGTAGCTGGCTGGTGGCGCGATCCAGCTTCGACCGACAAGCAAGCTGGGAACTGGTGGATGGCGAACGGCGACTGGTGATGGCCGACGCCGCGACTCACGCAAACCCGCCGGGCTTTCTCCTGAATTCTTCCCTTCTTCGAACCGCTATCATGATTTCTCAGATCCGAAATCGTTTCCATTTTTTTGCTATATATAGAATTCTTTTTCGTTTGGGCTTGTCGAGTTCAAAAATGCCCTTGGTCGTCGATTTTGTCGTGGGAATCTCTCAGATTTTCCCCGCCGCTTGAATATTCGTTCAATATCCTATCGTTCACTTCGTGATTTTTTGCTTCCAACCTATAATGTTGAGGGTAGGATTGGTTTTTGTTGTGTTTTGCTGATGAACAGTGATCAACTATATTTGCCCAAATTTAGCTGATCACTGTTCAATAGCCAAATTTTAGCTCCTGGTATTGCTCCACTGCTGGAGCACCTTTTTTTCCCTTTAGCATCCAAATGGCTTTCGCTTCTCCCTGCTTTCGCTAATCACCGAGTCGTCTAAGAACTTAATCGTCAAGGGAGGTAGTTACAAGACAAAACTCATTCCACTCTCGATGTTTTGTTTTTCAAATTCTTCTCAATTCTATCAGAACCTTCTTCGTACATCTCAATCAATTGACCTTTTCACATCCTTAATTCTCATCCTTCTTTTCTTTCTAAAAAAAAAAAAAATACTCTTCCATACTTGTCCTCTTAAATCCTTTCTCTGCACTCATTCTGCAATTTTGGCAAACTTAGGGTTATTTACTGAAGGATTAGCTTTAAGGAAGGGTTAAGGTTCTGTTATATGGCTTTGATGATGAAATTGGAAATTAGGCTCCAATAAGGAACTAATGTATATGCATATGCATATTATAGGGGTAAGCTTTGAAAGGTTTAAATTTCCAAGGATGGCCTACATCATTTTCTATTAGTTGTGATGCCTATGATTTCGCCTTGAATAATAATCTAGCAAGTTCTAGGACCTTGGGGAGACTAAAACTGTGATGGATCTAAGAAGATGTCCCTAATTTAAGCACAATGAGTTGCAGAGGTACTTTTGACCATGTGCATGTTTCGAGGTTCTAAGAAGCCCCAAGCGTTTTACAAAAATAGAATTATGAGTCTTATTTGTTCTATCATTTTTTTAAATCTTCCTGAGTCTTGAAGTCAACTTATTCGTTAATAACATCACAACTTCCAATTTTCAATCAACCTTATCCTACCCCAATTTCATCTACCAATTTCTTATTTGGTTTCTAGTAAATGTTGTTGTGCTATTGTACAATTTGAAAGTCCATGTGATTGATCAATTTATTTTAACAAAATCAAATGCAACTCAACAATATGGATCCCAATTCAACCAAACATTCAAACTCATAATACTCATTATTCGCAATTTTCAATTTTCACACAAGATACAGTTACATAATTGCCAAAGACTTGCATTTATTCATGAGATAATTACAAGAATTATTTAGGCAAAACAATCATATACAAAGAAAGACTCATTTTTCTTTGTTTCTTTGGAGATTTTACGGAGACTTGCACTTTTGTGCTTGCTCCCTTTTATATTTTTCAATTTCCTCTCGGGTTCTTCTTGACATTACAGTTGTACCATAAGTCTTATCTTGGGTAATGTTTTAAAGGGACAAAGGTATTCTCCGGGTTCCTCGAGTTAGTAAATGGTATGGAAGGGTTTGTCACATCCTTAGGCACTATGGTATAGGGTACATAATCAGAAATTTTGATGTTTGACAGTGGTACTTTCTTCTTACCTGACACTGTCTTCATGGTCCAATCTAAGATTTCATCATTCCCCTTTACAAGCTCATGCTGCCTCTTGCCTATTGATTCCAATGTACACCTATTGTTGATCAATTCCTGAGTTGTGAGCCTCAAGCTATCCTTGAAGTGTTGCAAACTGTTCAACCATCCTATATCTCTTGACTCTAGAGCAGTTTTCATGCTACAGTCTCTAGCTTCTAGCATTTTGCATAGATTGATTCTTGCTTCCCTGACTCTTCCCAAAAAACTTAATCTCTAACTCTTAGCACTTCTCTCCACATTGCATCCCTTTCTTCTATCTCCTTTTTCCATTCCAAGTCTCTCTGTCTAATTACCTCTTCAGGTATTAGTCTCTTTTTCTTAGTTTTGCATCCAAATATTCATCTCTAAGTTGTAGTTGGAGTTTCAATTGGTTGTCTCTTTCTCTCATACCTTGTTCCATTCTTTTCAGTATTTCTAACACCTCCATACCATTGCTTTGCTATGCTAAGCTTTCAGTTAGTCCCTAATGGTATTCCAAATTGGGCTCAAGCTTCTCTGCTTCCTTTCTCTTTCTTTCACTAAGCTCACCACAATGGCTTGCTCATTCTCCCTTCCATCTCTGTCTTCTTATTCAATTTCTTGCATCTTTTTCTTACCCTTGTTGATTGGAGGTTTAGTTATTCCAGTAAGGGTCAGAGGGGAAGTCCTAGGACACCTTTCTTCTTCTTCCCAGGTTCCTTTCACCCCTCCTAGTATGCATAGTTTGGTAATGGTTGCTAGGTGTGGAATTAGGCCTCTGTAATTGCTACGGTAGTAATTCAGAATGGATGTCTCTACAATCTTTCCCACATTCATTTTATACCCCTTCAGTATGGCATACAGAAGTAGTGCCTCTTCCTTTCGCACTATGCTGAGGTGTTTGGAAGGTAGTAGGACTGAACTGAGGAAGTAAATCCATATTTTTGCTTCTTCAGTCAATGGTCCTCTTGCAATAGATTCATAAGATTTTTTCTTTGTTGAATTCGACTCACCTTTCCCATCCGTTAGCAACTCTACTATTTTTGATAGTGCGGATCCTTCGACGCTTGAACTTAGATCCATCCTTTTGTTCTCTTACAAACGTATGTTTGTTGATTTCCCTCCTTTGTAGGGAGATCCGTTTCCTCCGGCGTATACATTTCTCTTTCTTCGTCCAAGTTTGCAAAAATTTCTCTCACTTTTGCAGAAAACCCAGCTGATTTATGCTCACACAGTAAACTCCAACCCCTCTTCTCAATCACCTCTCTAAATGGTGATATGAGCTTGTTAAAACCTCTTTACCTGATGAAATCCTTCTGCAACAATGTTTGTTCCGTGACAACGTGCGCTCTATAAAAAAACAAAATCATCTACTTCCACGTCCCCTTGCTCTGTTTTTGACTCCTCTGCATCTCTCTTCCTCTTTCTGCTTTCTTCTTGTTGTTGCTCTATTTCCTTTCTTGTTTCAACCCTCTCCTCTTGCATAACTATAGTCTGAAGCTCTAGAGTGGTTTCTTCCTCACCTGTAGCATATTCTTCCATAATTTCGTTTAGATTCAGGATCAGACTCTGTTGTTCAGACTTGATTGTTGGCTGGTTTGGATCTAGGGTTTAAGAAAGATAGAAGAGGGCTCTAGGGCATCAAAGGCTTGAGGGGTGAAAAGAGATGTTTCAAATTCATCTCAGGGTTCTAAAATGGTTGATGTCCTCTTTTAATGGTTCAGGAATGTGTTAAGTGATTAATTTTAGCATCAGAGAAACTCCGTGTTCTTTGATAATGACCTTAAAACCTAAAAAGTTATGGCGCGCTGATATTTGTGTAGCGACATTCAAATCACTACTCGCAGAATAGAATTGTCGCGACAAATATTTTTATGTCACAACATAGAAATAACTATTAGAGCCACAATAATGTCATGACAAAGATCTTTTCAGGAAAACTAATGTCGCGACAAAACTTTTGCCTTCTAAGTGAATGTTTGTCGTGACAAATATTTTAAATGTTGTGACATAAAAATGTCACGACAATAAAACATATTGTCATAACGAACTGGCCTTAAGCTAATGAGGGCCATATTGGTATTTGTCGCGACAAAAGAAAGTTGAGTCACGACAAAATATACACTTCATCAAAACTTCCAATTTTACTAAAAATTTGAGCCCTTTTTACTATATCAATAAACAAGACAACAAGCAATATATTTCAATCACACAAATCATGCTTGTGAAAACAATTTTAACACTAACAAAGCATCTCAATTCAAGCATGAACAGTTAAATTCAGATTCTCTAACCAAATACTGTATGCAATTATACAAAAAATATAAGAATTGAATAAAGAAGCTCATTGGGAACTTTCGACAATTGTAGAGCATGATCTTTCTCTTCAAATTGTATAAGTTCATTCATGGCACCCAAATTGCTCTTTGTCAAAAACTTATATTCCATAATTAGCTCCTTTATCCTGAAATTAAACCAAAATTTTAACTAACAATAATTTCAAACAAAACCAAAATAAAACTACAATATTAGTTAAACTAGTTAAAACACCCTAATTTAAAAAAAATCAATATGATAAAAATTGAAAATAAAAAAAAAAAAAAATATTTTTGCTTGGGTTGCCTTCCAATTAGCTGCTCAATTTTATGTCTTTAGCTAGACATTTGTTGTAATATGTTCTCTTTTCATAAACTTCTTTTAATCTCTTAAAATTTGGGAGTATTCCTCATTCAAATTGCCTCCTAAATAATGCATCAATCTTTGGCCATTAACCTTAAACTCATTTCCTGAATTTGATTTAAGTGTAACTGCTCCAAAAGGTGTAATTGATATCACCGTGTAAGGACCACTCCTCCTTTATTTGAGATTTCCAGGAAATAATCTAAACCTTGAGTTGTACAAAAGGACTGATTCTCCTATTTTAAATACTTTCCTCATTATCTTTTGATCATGCCATTTCTTGGTCTTATCTTTGTAAATCCTTGCATTGTCATAGGCTTCATTTCTCAGTTCTTCTAATTCACTCAATTGGAGGAATCTCTTCTCCTTAGTAGCTTGGAGATCACAGTTCAACTTCTTAACTACCCACATAGCTTTATATTCAAGCTTAAGAGGGAGATGACAAGGCTTTCCAAATACAATCCTATATGGGGACATTCCAATAGAAGACTTGTAAGCAGTCTTGTAAGTCCACAATGCATCATCTAGCTTTATTGACCAGTCTTTTCTGCTTGTACTTACTATATTCTCCAATATATTCCTTATCTCCCTATTAGATATTTCTGCTTGCCCATTTGACTGAGGGTGATAAGCTAATCCCATAACATGTCTGACTTCATATCTGCTCACGAGTTTTGCAAATAATTTGTTTGCAAAATGGCTTCCCTTATTACTAATGATTGTCCTTGGGGCTCCATATCTGCTAAAGATGTTTATTTGAATAAACCCCACCACTATGTTAGCATCATTTATGGGATAAGCTATAGCTTCCACCTATTTGGATACATAATCCACAACAAGGAGAATGTACACGTTTCCAAATGAGGGTAGGAAGGGTTCTATAAAGTCTATCCCACATACATAAAAAATTTGTACCACCAGGATTCCTTGTAGAGGCATTTCATTTCTTATGTTTATGTTGCCCATTCTCTGACATCTGTCACAATGCTTCACCTATTCAGAACAGTCTCTAAATAGAGTTGGACAATAAAAACCTGACTGGAGAAATTTCTGGGTTATTCTATCTCCTACAAAGTGTCCTCCATATGGTGATGGATGACATTTATCTAAAATTTCACCTTGTTCTGCCTCTGTTATACATCTCCTAATAATCTTATATGCTTCTATTCTAAATAGTAGTGGGTCATCCCATATATAGACTCTAGAATAAGTCCTTAACTTTCTTTTCTACTGGTAGCTAAATTCTAGTGGTAAAATTCCATAAACTAAATAGTTCACAATGTTAGCATACCATGGTACTTGAACTGATACTTGAAAAAGTTGTTAACCAGGGAAATTTTCTTCTATTTCAGTCCCTCTTTCATTTTCAATAAGCTTTTCTAATTTTGATAAGTGATCAACTATCACATTATCAATACCCTTCTTGTCCTTAATCTCTAAATCAAATTCCTGTAGCAATAAGACCCATATGATTAGTCTTGTTTTGCATATTTCTTTGTCATTAGGTATTTGATTGCTGAATGATCAGTGAGCACTATGACATGAGACCCCAATATATATGGTATGAACTTCTCATAAGCAAAGACCATTGCTAGCATTTCTTTTTTAGTAGTTGAGTAATTCTCTTGTGCTTAATTGAAAGTGTTGCTAGCATAATATATAGCTTTGAAGGTTTTGTCAATTCTTTGTCCCAATATTGCACCCATTGTATAATCACTGACATCACACATGATTTCAATCCTTGCTCCATTAAGTCTGTTTGCCATGATGGAACTATATGTCTGATTTATTTCTTCAAATCACGGAACTGCATGCAAACTTCATCAAATTCAAATTTGGCATCCTTTTTCAGCAATCTGCATAATGGTCTTGAAATTTTGGAGAATTCCTTTATAAACCTTCTATAAAATACAACATGTCCAAAAAACTTCGAATCCCTTTCACTATAGTAGGGGGCATTAGACTTTCAATAACAAAAACCTTTGGTTAGTCAACTTCAAGTCCAGCTGCAGAAATTTTAAGTCCCAAGACAATACCTTCAATTACCATAAAATGACATTTTTCCCAATTCAAAGCTAAGTTTTTGTCTTGGCACCTCTGAAGTACAGTGTCTAAGTTTTCTAGGAAATTCTCAAAACTGGATCCATAAATTGAAGTCAGTCTTGAATTTCAATAACCTCCTAATACGAATCGGAAAATGGACATCCTTACACGCTGAAAGGTGGCAGGAGCATTACACAATCCAATTGACATCCGTCTAAAAGCAAAGGTGCCATAAGGACATGTAAAGGTAGTCTTCTCCTGGTCCTTAAGGGTTATGGAAATATGATTATATTCAGAATATCCATCAAGAAAACATAAATGAGTGTCACTGTAACTTGTCCATCCTATACAATTTCACGTAGTCAATTACATACCCTCCATCCACATCCACGAGTTCTTGTTGGAATTAACTCATTCTTCTCATTTTTTATGACTGTGAATCCACCGTTCGTGTGAACCACATGAACTAGGCTCACCCAGGGGCTGTTTGAGATTGCATAAATAAATCATGGATTCAGCCATTTAAGCACTTATTTTCCAACAACTTCTTTCATAATTGGATTTATTTTTCGATATTGATGATGTTTTTACATTTCTCAAGAGGATTTATGCATGCAAGTGGAAGGGCCAGTCCTTTGGAGGTCTTATGACAGTATTTACTTTTTATGCTAAGAATTTTAATCAATTTATGCTCTCTTACATTAAAGTTAAACTGCTATAATTACGAGGCTTAGATCTGACCTAAGAAGGCATATTTCAGGTGTTTGGGTAATTCCTTCAGAACTAACCCCTCATAACTTTTTTCTACTTTCTCTATCTTTTCTTTACTACTGCTTGATTTTTCTTCATTGTCTTCATTCAAACATAATATAGTTTCTTTTAATTCAAAACTGGCATTCAAATATTCAACATTAAGATCCTCAATATACTGGAAATTCATCATACTTTCATTCATTGAATTCTAAATCTTACAATCATCAATCAGTTCAGAACTAATGGAAACTACTTTTTCAACATTCTTACATTCAGCTTTTTCAAAAGCAGGCTGTTTCAAGCTTTGATTAAGATTGAAGTGTACTTCTTCATTTCCCACCCTAAGAGTGAGTTCTTCTTTCTTCACATCAATCAAAGCTGCTCTAGTGGCAAGGAATGGTCTGCCTAGCAGCAATGGAACTTGTTTATCTTCTTCAATATCTATCACAACAAAGTCCACAGGAAAAATAAATTTTCCCACATGATCGATTTTTGTCTTCTAGTATACCTTATGGATTTGAGCCATAGTTACGTAGTACCATCACTAGAGTCATAAATGTGAGGTAAGCTCCTCAAACTGAGTCTTTTCACAACAGATAATGGCATCGGATTGATGCTTGCTTCGTCACATAAAGCTCTTTAAACTCCATGGTCCCTTTATGGTGCGAGGGGAATGGTGAAAGTACTGGATCTTCACGTCTTGAGTGGCATGTTCTTCACGGATCAACTGCGCTCTAAGTTGTTGTGAGCTTACCACTCCTTCTTCATCAAACTTCCTTTTCTTGCTTAGAATGTCCTTCATAAACTTGGCATAATGAGGAATTTGAGTCAATGCCTCAGTAAAATCAATGTTGATCTCTATTTTCTTGAACATGTTCAAGAATTTAGAGAATTGATCATCCAACTTAGACTTCTGCAGCCTCTAAGGGAATGGAATAAGAGGTTTATAAGCTTGCACTTCCTCATTCCTTTTTAGACTTCTCACTTTCCTCTATCAATTTTGTTATGTTCAGCTTGTTCTCTTTGCTAGTTTCAGATTACTCTTCGTTCTTATTCAACTTAATCTCATATTCTTTTCTTTTTGGCAATTCTCTACCACTTCTAAGTGTTATAGCCATGTAGTCCTTGGGAATCTTCTCGGTGTCACTAGGGAAAGAATCCCTAGACTGATTCTGCATAGTTAGGGTCAGTTGCCCTACTTAAGTCTCCAGATTCTTAAGAGATGCATTAGTGTTGGCCTGAAACACAGTTGTGTTTGCCTAAAATGCTATTAGATCAACAAACTTTTGCTCATGTATGTTCAACAGTCTTTTGTTTTCACCTATTAAGCTTAGCATTTGATCCTCAAAAGACTGGGACCTCTTATGGCCTTGATTCTCTACTCTATGACTACCTTACGGCTATCCTTGGAAACCATGTGGAGTATAATTTTTCTAGAAATTTTGCACTAGCCTTGGACCCTGTTGCACTCCACTTCCATATGACAAGTTTTCATGGTTCCTTAAGGCTGGTGTGTAGTGGGTTAAAAGATTATTGTTTGGCTTCAAGTTGTAGCTCCTGTTACCATTGACATACTGAGCTTCCTCTACTTGATAGGGACCCTCATGAGCTAGTTCCTCATCAGTAATACTTTTACATTCACCTTAACCCACGGTTCCACTTCATTGTTGAATGAACTCTTACGTCACGATTGCAATCACTCCTTCAGTGCATATAGCTTTGCTTCTATTGATGTCATCTTGTTCAACTAAATTACACCACCTCCTCTTAGTATGTTGTTGCTCCCTGAAGCTTCAGATGGAGCTTTGTAGTTGCTCTTAGCCAAATCTTCTATAAGCTGATTGGCCTCTTCAACACTCTTCCTCTTGAATGCACCACAACAGGCAACATCAATAATACTTTTTGCAGTGTAGTTCATAGAGTGATAAAAGATATGCATATGTGTCATTTGCTCTATGCCATGCATTGGGTATCTTCTTAGTAGCTACTTGCATCTCTCCCAAGCATTAAATAAGGACACATCTTCTTTCTACTTAAAGGCAATGATTTCTCCCATCCTCTCTGAATTGAGAGTAGGAGGGAAGAATCTACTCAGATATGCCTATATCAGTTCCTCCTATGTGTTGACTGATCCATATAGCAGGGACTCAAACCAACTTGCTACTATATCCCTTAGTGAAAATAGAACTGACTGCAACTTAACATACGAAAATTAAACTCATTCAATTTTACAATGTTTTCCATTCTCAAGAACTTTCCCAGGTGCTTATTTTGATCCTCACTTAGGTGTTGAGTAAACTGATGTTACTGAACCATGGTGATGAGTCCAGGCTTCAACTCAAACTTGTTTGCCTCTATGGTAGGTTGCCTGACTACAAAATACTCATCCCTGATGACAAGTCTCCAGAAATCCTCTATTATTCTACGCCTCTAAGGTCTTTATGCTACTGCAACTGGTTCATTCTGATTAATCTCTTCTTGCTCTGCCATAACTGTTGCTTATGCTTTTCTCACTTTCTTCAGATTTCTCAATTTTCTCTCTAACTCAGTGTCCAGTGGCAGTAGTTCTGCTTATGACCTTCTGTGCATGTAAGAATGTCTGAAATGATAACATACTATGATCAAAGTGAGATCAGTAGACAACTTAAATATATTATGATTAGCTCAAGAAAAGATAAGTAGCTGAATTAACTATTGTAGTTAAAAACTATTTTTTGAAAATTTTGATAAAAGATAAAAGAATAATGTCCAAACTATCAACTTTTTTTTGGCAAGAATATTGATCTTTAAACTTTACTTCAATCCTTAGTAACAGTGCCAAAAACTTGATTGATTGATTTTTAACAAGACCAAAATTGATTAATTTCTAGCATTGCCACCAAGGACTATTCAATCTCCAGTAGTAATGCCAAAAACTTGTTTGACTATGTGTTTAAAGATTGTTTTCTACTATTGTTTATAATAATGCAATTAAAACTTGTTTTGGTCTAAATAACTGCAAGTACATAGGTCATGCAAGTAATAAAGTGGATTTTTAAGTCCAGATATCATTCCCACGGGGATTAGTGAGAAAATCTAAAGATCAAGTAATCCTACTACTCAAGGTAATCACTATTTGAACTTCTAATTGGAATTTCGAATTATCAAAATTAAATTGAATAAAAAAATTTCTTATCAATGTTAAATCTAAGTCGATTAGAATTAGAGATTTCACCTAGTAGAAGTAGCACTAGGAATGGACCGGTATTCTAACTATCAATTTGCATAGTTCCCAAAGATAATATTGTTAAGAACATGAATTCTTGATTTGTCCAAGAGTAGAGTAGTGTAGCCTTGGAATGCCTCCTAACACTACACATTTCACTATTTAGCTTCCCGTATTATAAATAGAATTGATAGTTTAATAGTTACTTTTAGGATTTGATCATCTTCAAGATTTGGTTGTTTTTCCCAAACTAGTACTTCATAGCCATCTCATAGGACTGAAGATTGCTTGCCCCCATAGACAAGGTAACACAAGTCTTCTTCAATTTAATTGGTATCTCAACCATCAATTAAATTCAATTCTCTTTCTCCTTGGTTATAATCTTAGCTAACACGGGATTAAAATCATTCTATTGGATTGAGATGAAACCTCTAAGGATTAAACTGATATCTCACTAAGTGGTCCTTATTCCTTGGGAACACACTTTTGCTATCACCTAGAAATGAACCTTGAAGTCAGAGGTTAGAACATCACCTATGATGTATCAGAGTGATACTTAGAGTACATTAGTTCCGAAAATATCAATGCAATTTACCCCCAAGTCACTACTCTTTGCTCTCAGGTAGTCCATCTCTGTGTCACTCAGAGGGATTCTAGAAATCAGAGTATAGATACAACTCTTTCTTGGTATAGCGCATTAATATATATAAAAACTTATTACAAGAGCAATATCAGTTAGATCAATCTAGTTTTCATACTTAAAACATACAATTGAATTACTATAAAATAACAATCAAACACTAAATCCTTTCCTAGAGAGCTAAGCCTTCCATGTCTGAATCACAAGTGACAATGACTAGTTGATCAGAAAAATTCATTGAAATTGTGATTAAAACTAAATAAAAATGAATTCCAGAAATTTTCCATATTTCAATCAAGTTCAGACATAAATGAAGCTTGATTTACAATTGATCCAACTTAAAATTTCATTTCAGATCTACCTCTACTACTAAAATAAAGGGAAAAGAAAAAAGAAAAACAAAAAAGAATATATACAAAGAGACTTCAGCTCTTCCAAAAAGCTAAAAGTTGGTTAAAAGCTACTTAAAAGCTCTTGATCCAAAGATATTATTTTCTGCCCTAGCTCGTTCAATTTATAAGGCTCATAATTGATGGGCCGGAATTCTAGGTTGGAATTGTGGATTTCAATGCGGGCCCAGTTGATGGCTTTGTCGCTACAATGTTGGTCTATGTCGCAACATTGCCACTTACTTGTGTGTCTTCAGACTCTGTTGTGACCTTGTCGCGACATTAGCTTTGTCTATGCAAATGTTGGCCTTTGAAACTTCATTGTCACGACAAAGTTGCGAAATGTCGCGACATCCATGTAGTTTTTATGTTTCCATTCTTTGTTGTGATTTTGTCACAACAATACTGACTAGCATTCTCCTTGAGTGATTGTCGCGACAAACTTTTCAAATGTCCCAACAATAAAAAGAATATCCTAACACTGTTCTTTGCCCTCTCCTCAAATTGTGTCGCGACATACTTTGGAAATGTCGCAACAAAGTTCAACTGACTTTATCTTGTAATTGTCGGCAACATAAGTTTCTGATGTCGCAACATAATTTCCATGCCCAGTATTGTTAGTCTCTGGATGGTTGGTCATGACATTGCAAACTTTGTTTTAGTAATTGTTCTTAAATAACTTTTTTCACGATTAAAGGTATAACTGTCGTGACATACTTCAGTCTTCTTCCTTTTGTCGTGACAATCATTTTTTTTTACTATCGCGACAATCATTTTTTTTTATGTCGCGACACTCTTTCAAGTACTTTCTTGCATTCTTTGTTGCGATATAATTTTGGATGTCACGACAATGTTTTGTTGCCATTTTCTTTGTCTTTTTGTCACGACAAAGTTTCGAAAAATTGTGACGATCTTTTTACCTTGCGGGCTGCGACGCCCAGCCGAGAATGTCCACGACAACTGCTTCTACGTCACTGCATTTGTAATGCAAATATAGTTTGTGGTGTCGCGACATTTTGCAAATGTGGCACACAGACGATCTATGCTCTTCTTGTGACAGAGATTTGATTATTGCGACAAACTTCTCTTGGTTATCTTAGACTTTTGTCACCACATAATTCAGAAATGTCGCGACATTCTGCATTTTCTACCTAGCCATTTTTGCTGTTTTTCTTGTTGGTTTTTGGTTCTTTTGCATTAAAACCCTGCAAAACACAAATCTGCTGAAGATTCCATAATTCTTCATTAAATATGACCTTAAATTCTCAAAAATGAAAGAAGAATGGACAAAATAGATGAGTTTTGGACTCATCATGTCCACATCCTCTAGAATTTCTCGATGATTTATGCATGATTCAGGAAGGTCACAACTGCCAAAGAAATGGGTTGACTGTCTTGTTCCTCATCTCCTTTGTAATATTCTAATTTATCATCACTCCAGTTACCAAGGAAGGATCGATTCTTCTTTGCATTAGCACACTCTACTTGGATGTGACCATATCCTCCACATTCTCTACACTAGATTGGCTTGTTTCTAAAGATTAACCCTGGAGTTCCTTGAGTCATAACTAGCTTTGTTGGATTGAAAGCTCTAAGAGCAAATTTACAAGTCTAAGGGCTACCTTTCGCTTGAGTGTTCAATCCATTTATGGCACTTTCAAAATTATTTGATAACAAAGCTACTGACTTTGAGACCTAACTACATCATTGGGTAGTTCGGACTCAACCCTTACCCTCGCAAGTTTTTTCTTTTCCTTGGATTCTTCGTTTAGTTCTATTTCAAAAGTTTGTAGAGACCCCATGAGTTCTTCAAGTCTCATCCTTTCTAAGTCTTTTTATTCTCTTATTGCAATTGCCTTGTATGCAAACCTTGAGGGAAATGATCTTAAAGCCTTTTTGATAAGTTTTTCTTTTGAGATAATTTCCCCAAAAGAAAATGACTTACTGGCTATGTCACATAATCTTCCATTGAAGTCGTTGATAGTCTCCTCTTCACTCATTTGTAGGTTCGTGAACTTGGCCGTAAGAAGTTCCAACCTAGATTCGCGCACTACATCGGTTTCTTCAAAGGTAGAACGAAGGATGTCCCATGTTTCCTTGGCTACTTTGGTGATGGAGATCATTTTAAATTGAGTGGGATCAACACCATTGAAGATTGAATTCAGGGCTCATGATTTTTGGGTGGATGGGGCATCGTCTTTAGTTGTTCACTCTGCTTCACTTTTAGGAACATTTTTCTCTTCAGCATCAGTCTTGGTAGGTGGCTTCCAACCTTGTTGAACTGATCTCCATGCCTTTTCATCAATTGATTTTATGAAGGCTCACATCCTTGCCTTCCAGTAGCCATAATTAGTCCAATTAAGAAGAGGGGGACGGCTTATAGATCCACCTTGTTTCATTAAATCCATTTGAAATTTTCACACAAATAGTTAGAGTAAACACGGATCTCACCCAACCACTTACAATGACCTGCTCTAATACCAAATGACATATAATTAGCCTGTGTTCTAGAACATAATTCCTAATGTTGGGCCTGTGTAGGCATTCGGATTTTAGTGCAGACGTCCTCCCCCTATGTGACTGACCATGTGCAGAAGAGATATAAGATGTATGCAAACAGACACAAGCACATACAATCTTTTTACATGGTTCGTTGGCCTACGTCCACGAAGCTATGCTCAGATGCAAGGATTTCCATTAATTTGATTCAAGGTTTACGATTAGTCTTATGTAAATTTTGAGACTCATTCTTTATCAACGACCCTTCTTGAAACCTAATCAATCTAATTAGGTCGAATGAACTCATCATCCCTCTCAATGCTGCATACATAGCACATTACATCAATATAAGATGAAGAAAATAAAAAACATGATGTTTCATACAGGGTGAAAGGCTTTTAACATGCAATACCTCAACCAAGTATCTACACTCCGAACTCTTCAATAGGACTGGACTTAGCTTGTTCTTCTTCAAGCTCGACTCCTGAAATCCATGATGAGAACTTTCAAAGCCCTGAATTTATAGCCTTGCTAATCATTGGAAGTCTTGATAGGGCTAGATCACTATCCTAATATGACTCCAACTATACCTTATATTTTATGTTCTTCCCTTTAACCTATCATAGCGGAAATAGGAAACTTGTTGATCAAGTATCCTCTTCAAAATAGAAATCCGATTTGTTTCTAAATCTGATTCGATAGCTTAGAAGTTTGGATCTTATTTGATTTGATCTTTATTCTCTTGCCAAAATGATCTCAAGCCCATCGGTACCTTGCTCCCCTAGTACCTTGGCCTCCAAGCTTGCAGACTGCCTTGTGTCCCACTTTAGCTCTACCCCTAGTCTGGACTTCATGAATTTGGCACGTCCATGCACCACAGGATTGTCTCAGTCCGAACTGCTGGTCCTAGCAAGGACTTCACACAAATTTCATCAAATCTTCATTATATCTGATCTTTGAAGTAGCCAAGTTATTGTAGAATTCTAGGGACGAAGACATGGACAATCCAAACCCAACAGTATATAATAAAAATTTAATTAGTTTCTATTTAAAGGGGCATGTACCCCCTCTAATTCTCACTTAATCAGTCTAATGCTAGGGATGATAAAGTTTGAACCTAGCCAGAAAAAAAACCTTCATAAAAAAGAAAAAGTATTAAGAATATATCACCAAAGAGAATAACACCCAAATTTCACGTGGTTCGCTCAAAAAGATTATGTTGATGGAGCTATTACGGATCTTCATTATAGGGAGAAAAAATGAAACTATTATTTACAAATATTCACTTCTCACAATCCAAGTCTTAATCACACATAAGAAGATAATTATTCTATAACTTTCAAGAAAGCCTCGCTTTCTCTTTGGAAGAGTTATACTAATTTCATTCTATTTTTTGGGATATTGAGAATGAGGGGAGAAAGACCTCAATTTATAGGCTCTTGCTACCACCAGATTTCAATGTTAATCTAGTTCGGGCTCTAATTCAATTATGATTTGATTTTGACCTTGATCTTGATTTTGATTTTGATTTTATTTTGATTTTGATTTTGATTTTGATTTAGCCATCTCCATCATTCTTTTCTAGAACACATATGTAATTGTGAGATATTCTGTATCCTTAAAGGACTCTACTACTAATAACCTCCCACTTGAAGACTTACTTTAGTTATGTCTTCACACGATCATTGCAACAACTCATCTCTCTTATTCTATGTTTGCAAACTAATGAAAGTTGAATACAACTTCAGTCTATAAATTGTCACTGTCTTTACAAGCATATCTATTTGTTTTTTATTTCCATTAATTTTTTCAAGCCTTAAAGTTTGTTTCATTTAGAAGAGTTCAAAATGATACTTTATCTGAATATGCTTCGTCTAGCATGAAAGGCAGATTATTTGAATTGCACTGACTGTCATAATAAAGGACATTTTTTTTCTTTTTTCCTTGTATCTTTCCCAAATTTTTTATGAAACTTTGAAGTCAAATAATCTCCTTAATAGCTTTTATGATAGCGATATATTTGTCTCAATAGTGGAGCGAGCTACAACAATTTATAATTGAGATACCAACTCCACGTAGTTCCACCAAGAGTATACACATAAAAATAGTAGTACTATTTCAATTATTGACATCTCCGGCTAGGTTAAATCTCAGCCTCCAAATCACCATTAAAGAATGTTGTCTTTACATCTAACTATTAAAGATGTAAACTTTCTGTTGCTACTATCTGTAGCAGCCTACTTGTCGTCGATTCCACTATTGAGTATTTGATGCGTACTTTTGTTGAAAACCTTTTACTACTAATCTTGCTTTATAACACTTGCTGTCATCGTGCTCTTCAATCATCTTGAAAACCCATTATTATGTAAAGTTCTTTTCCCTTTCGGCAGTTTTTTCAATTATTATATTTGATTTGACATCAATTAGTCATCTCATCTTTCGAAGTAGACTCGCACTAGATCAAATCTTCAACTTGAACTGCTTTCTCAAAACATTCTAATTTTCATCATCATTTGATAATAGATAATGCAAAGAAATTGGATAGGATTGTATTGGTTTTGGAGTTCTCAAAGTGCTTTTTATTTTAATTAAATGAGTGCATGATTCTTCCTGAGAGACTGACTTTATTTATAGGTTTATGCCAATCATTTGATTGCACTTCCTTCTCAAAGTTCTTAAACTTCTTCTTTCCAGTTTTAACTTTTGTGTTGGTAGATTCTCATCACAGATTACTTTCTTATTGAATATGACTCTTACTTACCATGGTTTTCCTATTGTCAAAGTCCCAAAATTGACAATCGCACTCATCAATGCCGTAACCAACAAAGTCACCTTTCCTAGACTTTGTAGCAAGCTTGATTTTTGTTGTTTTTTGTGACCTGAATTTGGTTTTGGGCTTATATTCGACCCGAAGGCCTGTGGTGTGACTTTTGTGAAAAGAAAAAGTTGAGAAAAAAAATAAAGATCTATTGTGGTAGTAGAGGAGCTGGGCTATTGGGCTGGGCTATTTTCGTTATATAATAGGGTTTATTCCCTATGAGCCACACTTTGTAATTCTTGTCAAATTCATAATGAAGCTTTCTCTTCTGCCCGTAGTTTTTTCCCACAAGGGTTTATGTAAGACCCCGAATTTACTGTTTTCATGAATAGTAAATTTTGTTTTCGATAAGTTATGTATTTGACTAGAAACGATCAAATGAATAGTAATTTTCGAAAAACGAGCCCAAAAATCGAAAATGTTCAGAATAATGTATTGAGTCTAACTGAAACAGATTAAAACAAAATTCATTTAAGGGGTTTTTGAAGCATCCGACGATTTATGACGAAAATGCCATTTTTACGAAATAGTTGTAAAAATATTCCTTGTACCCCTAGAATTTTTTCTAAAGCATGTTCATGATAGGATAGTTGATTAGATATTATTAGTCAATTTTATAGAGTTGAACGATCATTGGAATATTTTGCCGAGACTTTATCGGTATAAGGGTATTATTATCAAGGAGGACATTTAATGAGTAAGTGATGAGTCTAAAAACTCATTTGATAATTAATCCATTTTTCTGAGTTTATTACAAGTTAATTGTTGATTCATATACAGAAACCTAGGTAATTTGCTCAAATTTAATTTTCTGAAAAATCTGTGACGAAATCCAAGCAAAAACCGGAAGAGATAAACCTACAAGCGAAATGAAATTCGCAGCGAAAATCGAGATTATGACAGGGAAGCTCATTGTTGGTCGTTTAAGTCGCGGCATGTAAAGGTCGGTCTTGAAGGGCGAAATAGAAGACCTTAGCAAGCGTCGTGACTTGAAGTTGAGCTTTTGCGACGAGTACCAAAGCAACAAGTGAAAGAGGTTGCGACAAAGGAAGTGTGGTTGAGACTAAAGGAAATATTCAAAGTAGAATCTTCGGTCGCGACGCCAATTGAATATAACTGAGGTCACGACGTCAATCCGAGGTTGCGACGTCAATCCATCAATGAAGCCACAAGGGAGATCTCTGCAAGAAAATGAAGTTGCAACTAGTTTTTAAATGAAGAGCTCCATTTGAGGTCGCGACGTGCCGTTGAGGTCGCAACATGAAGCGGGGCTGAGTCTCGCGAAAGATTGAAGTTGCAACCAGATTAAGAGTTGAAGAACAAGGGTGCGCTAACTGGCGAAGCCAAACAGAGTCGCCAAGACGAGTTGCGACCATTTATTAATCAAGGACCCGCAACGATGTCGCGACCGCTCGGTCGGTAGCGACTGGCGGCGAGTAGAAGAAGAAATCCAGTGTAGCGACTACGTTTGGCGATTGGGACTAGGCGACGAGAAAAAGAGCAACATGAAATTCGCGACATCACCTTAGTCGCGACACGGAATCATGAAAAGGCGGTTGCAACAAAGAAGTGAGGTTGCGACGAGGAAGAAGAATGAACATGAATTAGCGACGAAGAAGTCACAACTTAGAACTTAGGCGAGTTGAAATAGAAATATGGTTACAACCTAAGGCGGTCGTGGCGATGCGCGACGCCAACAAGGAAGAGGGTCCTTAATCGGGCGAGGTCGTGACCGAGTCTGAGAAGAATGGAAGAAAGCGAGGTGCGACGCCCAGAGCAAGTGGTCGCGACATCAATTCAACGAAGAAACAGGCCAACAAGGTCTGGCGACCACAAGCGATGTCGCTGACCATTAATCCAGCGATGCAAGGAATCTAGTCATGCTGAGTAACAAGGTGCAACTAAGCAAAGAACCGACAAAGGGTCAAGTGGCACGATACGGCTTGAGTGTGACCTAGGATAATGTTGGGCTTTCTTTTGGGAATTCAGCACAGGAGGTTTTACGTGGAGGCCAATTTCTTTTAATGATTATAAATAGACAGTGTTAGAATAGTAAAGTAGCTTCCGTCTTCACTACCAAGAAAAAGGGGAACGTAGAGGAACTCGGTGTATAGTCTAGAGTAGAATTTTAGTTTTATTGTATTTTCTTTGTTCTTGAATTCTTTTACTATTATCCCCGAATCTGACTGTCTGAAACAAGTGGAGCGGGATTTCTATTTATGTTATTTTTCTTCTTAAATTTCTTTGAAAATTTATGGAAATCTAGAAAAATTCTGGAATTCATTCTTCTCGGTTTCATTAGATTATAGTGGATGTATGTGATCGGTACTCCATTTCTTTAATCGTAATACCATTGAATTTAGATGCAACTCTGCTGGATTTGAATTAGAGTTAGTTACTGTCTTTTCAACAAAAATCTGGAGAAAATTATTTGGGTTGGGATTTACTTACTTGGTAGAAACGAGTCACTCCTTAAAGCGGGTATTCAGTCTCTTATTTGGAACTTGTCGATTCAAAACGACACCCAGTAAGTAAATCCCAACCCAAATAATTTTTCTCCAGATTTTTGAAAGGCGTAACTAACTCTAATTCAAGTCAGCGTTTGTTCAGTCTTGCATTACGATTAAAGAAATGGGTAGATCACATACATCCACTATGTCGCAATGGCGAGAAGAGATGAATTCCATAAATTTGTCTAGATTTCACATAAATTTTGACGATAATTTTAGAAAGAAAAATAATATAAATAGAAATCCAGCTCCGCTCGCGTTTTACGATTCGTAGGTCGAGATCCGGAAAAGAATTGCAGACAAAAGAAAATAAACTAAAACTAAAATTATATAGACTATACCTTTGGGTTCTCTCGGATTCCTTTTTGGTAGTGAAGGCGAGCACTTTACTATTAACCTTGTCTATTTATAGCCCATCGAAAGAAATTGGGCCTAATCACGAAAACCTCCGATTGGAATTCCCAAAGAAGAAGCCAGTTTTCTTGTCCTAGGTTGCGACCTCAAGGCGGTGTATCATGACACAGTTCCCTGTTGCTCTTGTTTAGTTGCTACCTTGTTGCCACATTGCGACTAGATTCCTTAAACTGCTTGGATTAATAATTAAGTGACATACGTTTATGTTACATGACCTTGTTGGCTCAGTGTTTCTCAAGAATTGATGTCGCGACCACGGTTTCACGTCACGACATCGTTGTCTTTCATACGCATTAGTCACGACCTCGGTTACGAGTCAAGACTCCTCTTCATGTTGCGTTGCCGTCGCGACCTCGGTCTTAGGATTTGTAACTATATTTCTATTTATTTGCCTAAGTTCTGGTTGTGACTTCCTTTTACGGTGGCGACCTCTTTTGATGTTCATTCCCTTCTTACGAATTCACAACCTCGATTCTTTGTTGCAACGGTTTCCTCCTTTCAACCTCTATTTCGGGAGCATGACCTCAGGTGATCATAGCGACCTCATGTTTTCTTTTACGATTACTTTGTAGTCCCGATTGTTCAAAGGTAGTTGAGCACAGTTTCTTCTACTCGAGTTCTTCTTCGAATTACGTGACACACGAATGAGTGGTCGCGACATCGTTTGTGGTCCTTGATTAATAAATGGTCGCAACTTCAGTTTCTTGGCAAGGACTTCGTTTGGCTTCGCTTCAGGTTGCGACCTCCCTTTTGTTCTTCAACTCTTAATTTGGTTGCAACTTCAATCTTTACATTGGGCTCAGTTCCGTTTCATGTTCACGACCTTAGCCGCCGCGTGCGACTCAAATGGAGCCCTTCATTTAAACTAGTTACGCTTCATTTTCTTGTAGAGGTCTGCCCGTGGCTTCATTGTGGATTGGCGACCGACCTCAGTTGGCGTGCGACCTCGATTGACGTCGCGACCTCAGTTATATTCAATTGGCGTCGCAACATCAGGGTGGTGTCGCGACCGAAGATTCTACTGAATATTTCCTTTGAGTCTCAACCACTTCCTTTGTGCCCAACCTCTTTCACTTGTTTCTTTGGTAATTCTAGTCGCAGCTCGACTTCGATCTGACTTAGCTTGCTAGGATCTTCTATTTCTTATCCCAAGGCGATCTTGGTGAGGTCAAGTGACTTGGGAAATGGCTGAACAAATCAATACTGTGTGACTCCGATTTTTCGATTGCGACTTCATTTACTTGTGAAATTTGGATCTCTTACGGTTTCTTCCGGGATTTTTGCTTACATTGTATTTTTCTGCAAAATTAAATTTGAGCAAATTACCCAGGTTTTTGTATATGAATCAACAATTAACTTGTAATAAACTCAGAAAAATGGATTAAAAATCAAATGAGTTTTTAGACTCATCAAATTCCCCAAAACTTAAAATTTTTGCTTGTCCCCAAGCAAAGAATAGAAAGAATTGTTTGTCCTAAAGCAATTAAGCTTAAATTTTTAAGGACATTTAATCGATTCACAACGGTCTTTTACGTTCCACCTTGACTTGAAATAGGGAGATAACAGCATCATTTTAAATTTCGGTTTCATTCAAGAAAAGAATGGTCTCTACTTCTATCTAAATTTCTTGATGAAATAATGTATTTAAGCAGTTTTTCAACAAGTCTTGTTCTCTCTGTGTGTGTGCAGGTCTTCAATCCCTTTCATCTTCATGTTGGAATTAGTTAATCTTCTCTCGAGTTTCGACTGTTGGTCAAAGTCCCATGTTTCTGTTTTTCATATCACTCCACTAATGTAGGTAAATTCAAATTCGCTCAAGATCAACGGGTAGATAATGGGAAAATTTAAGCGTAAATCACCCAGCCTAATTTTCTTTGTACTTATCATCAAATTTTCAATCTTTTCTTCTTTTCAGACTTCGCTGATTCTCCTCAATTCGCCTCGATTCATCTTTGAATTCTTTTATGGAATTTTGATTTACTCTGCACTTTATTCAGGCCAATTTCGTTTCTAGAACTTTTGCTTCGCTTTTAAGGATGGGAATAGTGCAATGTCTTGTCTTCAGGCTTCTAATACCCTTGTAACTTTGGGGCTAGCAACTCCCATACCAGTTGGTATTAGGGTACTAGGTGTTAAAACACCCATACGAGCTTAATTGTTCAAAGGAAATAGGCCACAAGACAAGACTTATTCCCTTTTCTCTTCAATTCCTGCTTCTTTCCCCTAATCTTTCAGGTTATTTCTTCTCCTCCTACCTAGTAATATTTGGAAATATTTTTCCCCCAAACTAGTTTCTTCCCCTTTTACAAAGAGACCTTTGTGCTGAAAACGGATAATTTGGGTTCTTGATGCAGATTATTGTAAGGAAGGGATCTGTAAGCCAAGGCATTGAAGAATTAAGGCTTGTTTGGCTCAAGTCGTTGAACTGTGAGGGTGGCGCTTTAGCATATATTGAGGGTAGGCTTGGAAAAGCTCAAACTGCCAAGGATGGCCTCTATCACTTCTTGTTGGCTGTTTTTACCTAAGATTTCGCCTCAATCAATAATCTAACAAGTTCTAGGACTATGGACTCTTAATCATGAATTTTCCAGAAGATGTTCCTAATTCTTCTCAAAGTTTCATGAGTTTTGTTGACCAAGTGTATTATTTCTTCAAGACTTGTACTTATTCACCGTTTATTTACACACACTTTCAAACTGCTATTGTTCCTTCAAAGAATATCCATTTTTCCAATTTTTAAAAATCTAAACTGATTTAAACATTCAGCCGCACCCTAATTCTGCAGTTTACTAGCCTCGTGCTCTTATTTTCCCGTATTTTGTTCTCGGGAGAGAAATGTGTATCTGGTCATTTGATCCTTGTACAGAAAAGACACTCATAATTGGCACATTAACATTAAATGACACAAACATACAATTCTAGTATATCAATTCGTGAACCCAAAAACAATCAATTTGTTAATCAACATGAATTTTTATTCGAATATCAAAACATCTAGATATTGTACAATCTGATTTCTTTATCTAATGCAAAAATTACAAATAGGACTGTATCTAATCCAGAGAAAAACTTCATTTTGGATCTAAAACCCGTGCCTCCTCCTACAAAGCCATAGCTCCCGCTTTATCGATTCCCCAAGTCTCGAATTTGCGCCGAAAGGAAGCGCTGCCAACAAGGTTAATGTTCAAAATTGAGGCTCTTCCCTTTAAACTCATTGAGTTCCTCCGATGATGGGGGTTTGGTTAACCTTCTCTTTCAATTCCTTCCCATCATCCATTCTCTATGATTATAGAGCTGTATGGAATTATGATTGAGTCAGCTTTTTTTCTCGACTCCACTCATTCCATACGCTCCGTATTCGCACCCTGGAACTCTTTCTTTTCCTCATTCTCTTTTTCTTCTGACTTGTCATGGTATTCTTCCTTTGTTTTCCCATCCTTTATAGTACCTTGCTTCTAATGGGATTGATGCCTTAATTTCTTTTTTTATATTTCCAATGAATGAATTAAATGCAATTTCGATTCAAGCAGCCCCGGATATTTCCAACATGAGAGATTTTGGGAAAATTTGATGAAGTTTGATCGCTTCTCCGAGAGTTATTGAATCTCCCGAATTATTCTTTCGAAACTACTAACCTAAACCGATTCTTTAATTAAGGCTCTGGGCTTTCGGTCTCCAGATTAATAACATGGGAATGAATTGGAAACATGGGAATGAATTGAAGATGACTTGAAATTGGAATGGACGTTGGGCTCAATGTCATGATCATGATATATTGGGTTGCGACATTAAGATTTTGACCCTCTTAATTAATGATTTCAATGACCCTATCATAATGCTAGAACGCCCAAAACGAAGAAGGTTTAAACCATTTTATCGAGATTCGACACCGGTCGCGACCTAAAGATTTTTTTGTTTTGACCTGAAATGTGGTCACGACAGGGGAATTGATGTCACGACCTGCTCTTTTCTTTCCTAAGTTATTTTAGTCGTGACCCCACTCTTACAGCTTGCGACTTTCTTTCTACTTTATCGCTTCAATGTCCGAAGATTCTCGTCGCGACTTATGAATTGGTTGTTATGACTAAAAATTTTCAGGTATCCCTGAACCATATCCAATCAAAACAGATACAATTCAATTCATCTTCATCATTCAAACATTCAACTAATCCATTTAATGGTACATCCAAAATTTAAGCACAAAAATAAAATAAAAGTCCCTCAAACTTTCAATCATGCCATATTAGAGACAAAATTTAAATGAGTTCAAGAAAAGTATACTGCCCCTTTTTGTCTCTTTTGCAGATTGGAAGTTTGATTGTAATGTTCCCTCCTTTCAGACCTCTTATCATTCCAAAACTAAAAATGATTACTTACTTTTCAATCAGTTATGAAATAAATTACACAAAGCTATTAGAAATTTTAACACTAAAAGTATAACAGGAAAAACTTAAAACAAACTGATGTGGATTGCCTTCCACAAAGCTGCTCAATTTTTAGTCTTTAATGACTCGTTGCTACCATACTGCTTTCTTCCAAATCTTTCATTTAGAACTAAGAGTCACTCTTCCATGCGCATTCTCCAAGGTAATGCTCTAACCGACCATTAACTTTGAATTCCTCATGATTGCTGGTTCTAAGTGTCACGTCAAAATTTGTACTCGATATCATCGTATACTCAGCCCACTCCATTTTGATTTTAAGCTTCCCTAGAAAGAGTCTTAGTCCTGAGTTGAATAACAGGACTCGACTTCCTCGCTCTTGAATTCTCTCCTCAAAACTTTTCTGATCACATTTTTTGTTTTATCTTTTGTAGATTCTGCACTATCAAGCTTCATTCCTCAACTCTTCCAATTCATTTAGCCGGGAGTAGCCTCTCTTCTTTAGGGGCAAATTCTTTGAAATCAAAATTTAGCTTCTCGATGGCCCACATAGCTTTATATTCTAGCTCAAGAGGTAGGTGGCAAGGTCCAAAGATCTGGCCCCAGATGGAGGGACATTCCAATGGAGTTTTAAAGCAGTCTTGGTATGCTCGCAGTGCATCATCAAGCTTCAGAGACCAATCTTTTCTGGGCCGGAGCTACGTTCTTCAAGAATTTTCTTTATCTCCTGCTGAAATTTCAAATGTTCATTTGAGCCTGAGACGACAAGCCGAGCTCATAATGTGTTTGATACCATATCTACCCACAGAGCTCATTAAACACCTACTTGCAAAGTGGCTTCCTCCATCACTGATTATAGTTCTGGGTGTCCCAAATATGTTGAGAATATTTCTTTGTAAAAATCCCACAATTGTGTTGCTATAGCATCATTTCGGGACAAGTCGGCTGCCTCAACCCATTTTGACATAATCTACAAATAGGAGTATGTATGTATTTCCAAACGAACCGGAAAAGGTCCAATCTATTCCTCTATACATCAAATAATTGCAATTCACCAGATATTTCCTTGTAAGGGCATTTCATGCCTTATGTCGATATTTCCCATTCTTTGGCATTGATCACTGCCAGCTTCACCCATTCAAAATGTAATTCTTAAAAATAGGTGAGGGCCAATAAAATCCCTGACCGAGAATCTTAGGGCTGTTTTGTCTCCTACAAAATGTCCTCCATATGGTGATGCATGACATTTCTATAAAATCTTGTTTTGCTTACCTTCCTATTATCTTCGATGATCGATCGCCTCTTTAAACAAGAGCTGGTCATCCTGCATGTAGTACTACATTAATCCTAGCTTTTTTTCTCTCGGTAGATGAATTCATGGTGGCATAATTCCACAAGCTACAGTTCACAATATCAACATACCAAGGTGATTGGAGTGACACCGAATAACTCCAAGCCATCCGAAAATTTTCATTTATTTCCTTTTTCTTCTTATACAAAGAGGCCCACTCTTGACAAGTGATCAGCTATCACATTGTCACAACTTTCTTGTCTTTTATTTCTAAATCAAATTCAGAATAACAATACCCACTTGATCGCCTCGCTTGCTTTCTTTCTTTTTGCCATTAGATATTTAATCGCCGCATGATCAAGCAGTATAATAACATGGACCCCAAAATGTATGGCCTAAATTTTTCACATGCAAATACTATTGCCAGCATCTCCTTTTCATTAGTAGAGTAATTTTCTTGAGCTTCATTGAAGGTTTTGCTAGCATAATATATGGCCTTGAATACCTTTTCAGCTTTCTGTCCCAATATAGCTCCCATTGCAAAATCACTGGCATCACACATGATTTCAAATTCTCTGCTCCACCTAAGTTTTGCCAGATGGGAGCTCAACTAGTCCGCCTGATTTCTCTTCAAAAGAATTCTAGCAGGATTCATCAAAATTGAACTTAGTATCTTTTTCTAACAATCTACATAGTGGTCTAGCAATTTTTGAGAAATCTCTGATAAATCTTCTGTAAAATCCAGCATGTCTTAAAAACTCTCAATTCTCGACTGGAAGTGGGTGGTAATGATTTCTTATAATTGAAACTTTGGTTGGTCTACTTCTAGCCCCGCCAGATAAATCATGTGCCCTAAGACAATTCCTTCAGAACCATAAAGTGGCATTTTTCCCACCCGTAGCTAGACCCTCGCACCTCGGAAGTACCGTCCCTGCTATGCAAATGGTCTAAAATCGGATTCATATTAATCGTGAAATCATCCATGAAGATTTACAATCTCTTCTCGCTAAATCAGAAAATATAGACATCATGCATCTTTGGAATGTACCAGGAGCATTACACAAACCAAATGGCATTCTTCTAAAAGAAAAAGTACCAAATGGGCATGTAAAGGTGGTTTTCTCCTGATCCTCAGGTGCAATGGCAATTCGGTTATATCTAGAGTATCCATCAAGAAAACATAAGTGAGGGTGTCACACTTGACCTATCGACATCGATCGATGAAAGGCGAGGAAAATGATCCTTCCTTGTTGCAGTATTTAGTTTTCTGTAGTCAATACACACCCTCCATCACATCCGCAGTCTTGTAGAATCGATTCATTCTTTTCATTTCGGTCACGTAGATCCTGCTGCCGGAACCACATGCTGCTTGGGCTGAGAACTATCGATATAGCATATATGAGCACATTCGCATTTGAGAACTTCTTTTCCTGACATCATAACCATCCACGGGAGTTCAGCCTCCTTTGATGCTCAATAGAAGTTTTTGCATTATCATTCAACAAAAATTTGTGCATACAAATGGAGGGACTGATACCTTTCAGATCCTCATGTGACCAAGCAATAGCTTCCTTGTACTTTCGGAATTTCGGCAGCCCACGTTCTTGGTCGGTCGAGGCATGCGATACGATATTTGGTTTTCTCTTTTACAGTTCTAGAACTCATATTTCAAATGGCTGGGCAATTCTTTCAATATTAACCCTTACGCACTAGTTTCACCTTAGTAGTTTTACATCCTGATTGCATACATCATCTTGGTAGTATTCATTCATGCTTGAAATTGTGTCTTTGTTATCTGAATTTGAAGAGCGACATTTCCACAATCCGATACTCTCGAAGATCTTGAAAATTCATCTCAATTTCATTGATAAAATGTTAAAGAGAACAGTCAGAATTCAACTCAACTTGCTGAGGCTATTTTTTTCTGACCATACAATTTCCTACATCTACATTAGATTGTTCCAAACTCCTATTAAGATTAAAGTGCCTTTGCCATTCCCGCCCTTAGTGTCGGTTCACCTTTACGCACATCTATCGACGGCTCGAGTTGCTAAGAGTCTTCCTAGCGACAAAGACTTGGGTGTCTTTCTCCATCTTCATAACAAAATCCTGAGGAAGATGAATTTTCCCACCTTGACAAGAACACCTTTTGGTTGTGCCATTGATCTGTCAGCCATTTGCAATGTGATTGTTGTTGGGGTAATTTCCCCCAAACTCAGTCTTTGCACCACTGATAGATGCATCAAATTTATACTAGCACCAGAATCACATAAGGCCTTCTTGAATTCATATTTCCTTATAGGGAATGGTAAGCTTGCACAGGTCCTTCTTTTTCTTTACAGGAGCTTTGTTGGATCAGCTATGGCTACGAGGTGCGATCAGTTCACTATTCAGCTTCCTCATCTATTTTCCTTTTTGTTCAATATCTCCTTTAGAATTTTACATAGTTAGGCATTTGGATTTGATTACCTCCATAGATGGAATGTTGATTTTCTATCTTCTTGAAGATGTCAAGAATCTAGAAAACTACTCTTCCTTTTGCCTTGAAGCCTCACGGAGAAATAGCCTTTGTAGGTGTATATCTTCAGTACTCTCTCGCCATTTTACGCTCACTACTTCCTTGGTACATTCGATCTGTATCTTCTTCTTTAGCCGTATTCTTTTTTCGGAGCGTGCTCTTCTCTCCTTCTTTTCCAGTTTCTTCTTGTTCTGCATCAATTTCTTCTTTCTTTTCTTGCTTGTTGTTGTTTCCCACTTCTTTCCCACTTCTTAACAGAACTGCCATGCAGTCCTTTGGATTCTTTTGAGTTTCACTGAGAATCTGCCTTACTACGATTTGGCATATTAAGGGCGAATTTGCCCTACTTGTGTCTCAAGTTCTTCAAATGAGGCACTTGTATTCTGCCTGGAAATACTTGGTATCGGACATGAAAGCTTCGAGTTAGACGGTTTACGTTGTAGGTGTATAAGCCTCTTGTTGTCCCCATGAGCTGTGGCATTTGTTCTTTGAAATGGTTGGAGTCCTCCTATGACCACGATGGTCATTCTGCCCTTCACCCTTGATGTTCTTCTTTGGAACCTTTGTGGTTGCTGATATTATCCTTTGTTGAGGATTACGTCGTACCTTGGGCCTTGTAATGCCTTAGCCCTTATGAGAGATTCTCATGGTTCCTCGGTCATTTGGGTAATGTGTGGGCAGGTTAGGATTTGGCTTGAAATGATAACTTCTTGGTTCATTCATGTACTTAACCTCCTCAACCTCATAAGCGTCCTCTTCTGTTATTCGGCACTTCTTCTCGTGCTTCTCTTCCTTCACTCTCTATCTACGTGACCAGTGTGCATTTTTCTTTCGGTTGTCCATCACATTGCATGATGGCATCTAATTTTGCCTCCATAGTTGTCATTTTACTCAGCTCCATGACCCCTTTTCCTCTGCTATTACCCCTTGAAAACTCAGATGGAGCTTTCATATTGCACTTGGCTAGGTCTTCTATCAGATCCCTAGCTTCTTCAGCACTTTTTCTTTTGAATGCTCCCACGGCCTGGCTTCGATAATGCCTTTAAATGTATCATTTGAGCATGATACACTATATCCATCAGGTTTAAATCAATTCCATGCATGAGGCACCTTTTCCAGCAACCTCTTGAATCTCTCTAAAACATATAGGCTCTCATCTTCCCACTGTTGGAATATTATCTCTCTTCTTCTCTTTGAGGTGAGATGGGGAAAAGAACACACTTGATAATACTTCCACCGGTTCTTGCCAAATATCAACTGAACCATATGGTAATGACTCATACCATGTGGCTATATCTCTTAAGGAAAAAGGAAAGAGATGCAACTTTATTACCTCTGGCCTCACACCATTCAGCTTCACTATATTTGCCATCTGAGAAACTGCCAGTGCTCGTTGAATACTTGATGAGTGCTTGATGGCGATCTTCTTGCCTCGTGTTATAAAAGGCGGCTTTAGTTCGAAGTGTTGCATCCACAATAGGCTGTCGGTGCATAATATTCTTCTGTGGGACTCCGAGAAATCCTCCATTATGTCGGTAATAGGAGGCATACGAGATCTTGTCCTTGCCCTCTATCTCTGGTCATGTCTCTCATCTGCCATAGCTGCGTTCTCTGCTCTTTTAGTCTTTCTTAAGCTTCCGAGTGTTCTTTCAAATTCAGTGTCTGTTGGGAACAGGTTTGAATCCTATTTCCTGTGCATTAAAGGATTTCCTAAAATTGAAACACACTCAGATTAATAGGATTAGTCAAACTAAAAAATTGGCGCAACATGGCTTATTTAAAAGATCGGTGGTTGGTATAGCCCGCTGCTTGTAAAGGCTGTTTATTCTTTTCTTTTATAAAATGTGGAAATTACTTACATTTCCCTCTTTTGTTAGAATATTGATCTATTTAATCTTTTCAATCCCATTAGCGGCGGCGCCATAAAACTTGTTTGCCTTTTTTTCTATATAGACTAAAATCCCCTCAAATGTACATAGTTGCAAGGTATACACTTCTCTTGCACCCATGTCGCTGGATAAATTTTCTTAATTAAATAAATCTGTGCTGATGTTTAGGATTTTAAAATTGGGTTTGATACATGACAACTATAGATCTGCAGTCATCTAGTAGTAAAAATCTGAATGTAAGTCTAGGTATTATTCCCACATAGATTGACAAGAATTAGAGATCGATTACTCCAACTATTGAAGTTCTATGCTATTTGGACTAAAAGAATTTGATATTGAAAATTTGTCTAAAATGATAGATCTGAACCCAATAACTAAAAATAGAAAGCTGGAATAACATGAAATCAACTAAAAATATAAAGAATAAAATACTGGATCTAATCTGTTCCCTGTGAGAAAGCGAAACTATAAGTGAATTACATTAAACGATCCAACTAAAAAATAAATTACTCTATTGTATTGATGGATGCGGATTTGTCGAGATTGCCTAAATGTTGGAGTTAGTTTCTCACATTCCTTTAGTTCGAAGCTCTTGCTTCTTTTGAAGTCAAGATCGAACTAGTTACTTGTATTTATGATCTTCTTGCAAGATTTGAGTATTTTTCTTTCCCAATACTTCACACCCATTTCTTGATGACTGCAAATCTTTTGCTTTCCTTCTCAGGATTTTTGCAAAAGTTCTACCACGCTAATTGGTGAAGCCATCCTTGAATCTATTGGTTTGTCCTTTCCCTTGATTAGATCTCGGCTAACAGAGTCGGGAACTTCCCCTTTAGATTAAGGTGAACTCTCTTATTATTTATATTGTTCGGCACTCCCTCGACACAATTATGGCCCGAATAGAATTATTTATCAAAATGTAGACTTCAAAGCCGGCCGGTTCATCAATGGTAGTCTAACATACCCATAATAGAATGCTCTCAGCTCTCAGGAATCTCCATCTCTGTGTCACCGAGAGGGCATCCTGGAAATCAGAGCAAGATACACTCCTTAAACTGGTATTCGGTACTACTATTGGGAACTTATCGATTCAAAACGGGAGAGCCAGTAGTAAATCCCGACCCGAATAATTTTCTCAGGATTTTTATGAAAAGACTGTAACTAACTCTAATTCAAATACAGTAGAGCTGCATTCCAATTCTCTTTTATTCTGATTAAAAATGGGAGCACCCGATCCCATGCAATCACCTGTCACTTATTGGCGAGAAAATCTCAGAAGTTTGTACAGATTTCATAAATTTTGAGCGAGTAATTTTTAAGAAAAATATCAGAAGCGAAATCAGCTCCACTGCGTTTTTGCGCAGTTCGTAGATTCAGATCCAGAAAAGAATTCAAGAACAAAGAAAATAAAATAAAACTAAAATTCTACTCTAGCTATACAACGAGTTTATATAAAATTCCACTTTTACGGGTAGTGACGGAGCTTCACTTTCTTATTCTTTCTTTGTCTATTTATAATGTCAAAGAGGTGGGCCCTGATAAGATCTCAGGTGGAATTCCCAAAAGAAAGCCGAGTTTACTATCTTAGGTCGCGACCTCAAGCTGGTGTCGTGACCTGGATTTCCCTTGTTTGTTCTTGTTTAGTTGCGACCTTGTTACTTCTGTTGCAACTAGATTCCTTGCATCTGCTTGGATTAATGGTCGCAACATCATTTGTGGTGCGATGGCCAGCTCAGTGTTTCTGAGGTGGGTGTCGCGACCCGCGGTTTCCACGTCGCGACCTCTTTAATCTTTCCCTTCTTATGCGTTTGTGGAGTGACCTACGATTCTGAGGTCGGGACTCCTCTTCCTTGTTGCGCTGCACGTCGTGACCTCAGTCTTAGGTTGTAACTATATTTCTATTTCAACTGCCTAAGTTCTAGGTTGTGACTTCCTTTTTCTGGTCGCGACACGATCATTCAATTTCTTACAGTGCGCAACCTCAATTCTTTGGTACCAACCCGGTTCCTCCTTTCAACCTCATTCGGTCGACCTCGGTGATCGTGACCTCATGTTTACTCTTTTAAGTCGCATGTAGTCCCGATTGTAAAGTAGTTGCGACCTAGTTTCTTCTGCAAGTTCTTCTTCCAGTCGCGACTGAATGAGTGAATCCATGACATCGTTTGTGGTCCTTGATTAATAAATGGTCGCAACTTCAGTTTCTTGGCAAGGACTTCGCTTGGCTTCGCTTCAGGTTGTGACCTCCCTTTTTTTCTTCAACTCTTAATTTGGTTGCAAGTTCAATCTTTATGTTGAGACTCCAGTTCCCGTTTTCATGTCGCGACCTCAACGGCACGTCGCAACCTCAAATGGAGCCCTTCATTTAAAAACTAGTTGCAACTTCATTTTCTTGTAGAGATCTCCCTTGTGGCTTCATTGACGGATCCACGTCGCGACCTCGAATTGACGTCGCGACCTCAGTTATATTCAATTGGCGTCGCGACATACCAATTAATTAATCGCGGCCGAGATCTACTTTGAATATTTCCTTTAGTCTTAACGACACTTCGCTGTAACTACTCCGCCACATTCCCTTTATGGCTTGCTAGATCTTCATTTCTTCCTCAGACTGATCTTTGATGATGTCGTGACTTGGAAATGACTGAACAAATGAGCTTCTGTCGCGACTCCGATTTTCTGTTGCGACTTCATTTATGCTTGGTGATCTCTTAAGTTTTTGCTAGGATTTTAAACCTGCTTTGTACTTTACGCAAAATTAAATTTGAGCAAATTACCTAGGTTTATGTATATGAATCAACAATTTACTTGTAATAAACTCAGAAAAATGGATTAAAAATCAAATGAGTTTTTAGACTTATCAGTAAGCCTAATCTAAAGTAAGTAAACAGAGCAATAGAATGAAACATATGGCTTATTGATCCATGTGATTAAAAATGGACCTATGAGAACTTTCCATAAATTTTGATATTTAGCATAAAATAGTTAACTTAACTATGGTTAGTGGATGAGTTAAAGTTAACTAAAGTCAAACTTAACTTTGGTTAGTTAAAGTTAACTAAGGTAAAAAGGATATTTGTGTTAGCAAATCATAAGAGTTAGATAAGCCTAACTATGGTTTAAGTTAGTGGAATTTTATGGAGCAAAAAGTGGAATTAGTTGCTTTTGGACTATAGCGCAAGAATCACATATGGACCCGGTAGTACGAGGATGCCAACGATGGAGATGAGAGGTTAATTTAGAAGAAGGATAATTTGAGGGCAAATTAGGCATGAAAAAATATCATTTTAGTGCATTTGTCTTGGCTTCTTGGGTGCATACAGGTAGAACAAAGTTTGGAAGAGAAAAGGAAGCAAAAAGGGGAGAAAAAAAGGAAGCAAGGGAGACAAAATTCTGCAGCCCTCTCCAAGCCATTCAAGTGATCCTCAAGTCCATTTCAAGTCCCTTTCAAGTATGCATCATGTCCATGAAGTAACCTAGTTCAAATCCTAATTGAAAAATAAAGTTTTTTAAAAATTGAGATCCTTACTAGTCTCTATGTGAATTTGAAGGTTAATGGAGGAAATGGTTATATGATGGTGTAAATGAGTTTCTTGGCATGTATTTATGTAGATTTGAACAAGAGATTTCATTAGAATTCAAGTTAACATCAAGACACCAAAACTCTTAAGGTAAGCAATTAGGGTTTTATGGATTATTTATTTAAACCTTCAATTGAGTTATATTAAGTCTTTAGCTATTAAATTGACATGATTATAGGTTGATTTTGTTAAAGAAATTGAAAGAAATAATGAATTATGAGGATTGTAAATTTAGGTCAACCTTGGATGTTAATGGAAGTGATGTTGTTTTTGATTGGTTTAATTGATTGAATGACATTACTTGAGCCTTGAATACTTGAAAAATTAATGGAATTAGAAGTTGAAGAAAATGAGATAGCCCAGCGTGGAGGTTAGGCGAGAGGTGCAATTGGAAATGCATTGGTTTGATTAGTGTAATTGAATCAATGGCATTGGATGAATTGCTAAATATAATTATTGGAAAAAAAATGGAAGAAATAGAAGAAATAATGATGAATGGGTGATATATAGGATTAGGACACCCTAGGAAAAGTATGAAGAAGTTGAGTTTCAATTGATTTTAATCAATTGGAGGTGATTAAATACCTAATGGAATGTATTAGAATTAAAGTTTTAAGAAAAAGAATTGATTAAGCTATAAATGTAATTTTTGCTAAGGTGAAGGGCATTATGGGTTTTTCACTTTAAGCATGCTAATGGCTTGATTTAAGTCTTGTAATGATGTTGTCATGAGTCTTGAATTGGAAGTGAATGGGATAAGTTGAGATTAAGTTGAATAAGAAAATGCTTAAGGGTTGCTTTCTAATTTAATAGGAAGTATATTATAGTTAGGGTTTGTTCATGTATTCAAGAATTTTATGAATGTTAATGGATTTTATGGATAATGTGACTTGTAGGAGGAAAGTGATTAAGGACAAGGGTGGAGGTGGAAAGTTTTTAAAGGAGGAAAAAGGGTTTAAATAACTAAGGTGAGGGAAAATCTAAATGTTTATGAAAAATAATATATATATATATATATATATATATATATATATATATATATATTAATGTTTACAAATGTATATGTTTCCTTATCTATGTTATAAATGTTTAAATAGAAAAAAGGAAATGTGGTTTCTTGACTTTTTTATATAATTGAGAAAATACTGAAATGATTATGGTTTCATAGTTTTATAAAGTATAGTTATGGTTCCATATAAATGAAATGATATTTTATCAATAATCATTTAAAATAAAAATGTCAGGTTTCCTGACTTTAAGGTATATTTGAGAAGAAAATATAAGAAGAAAGGATCCATGGTTCCATAGGTTTTATAAAGCATGGTTATAGTTTCCCATATGAAAAGGAAATATTTATGGTCATATTCTATATACGTATGTTTAAAAGAAAATCAAACTAAAATACTTGTGTATATTACAGAAAGATATGAATTTTTATAGAGGAAAGGGAAAGAGTGATGCATATCGCCATGCATGTAACACGAAAAAGGTTACCAAACACGATGTAGTTATTCCACATAATGTCATTTGTTATCTTAAAAGAAATTAACAGATTATGGAAGTTTCATTTAAGGACATGGTGGCGTGAGGCTTGTTTGTGGAGGAGTTCTTTCATGGGCTAACGATTGGTTGTGATAAGCGAGTTCATGGATCTCTTGATTGAAGGAAAGAAAATGTAATTTTATTGAGCGGAATGTTTTACTTGGTGTTTTACATTGTGTTTGAACTATATCAGTATTATTTTCCTGTAAACCAGCATCACTCATTAGACTCCTTACAGCTCATTTTTCAATCATTTTAGAGGCGAAATCTTGTGACATTTCAGTATCCTCAAGCTAAGTGACACTTTTATACATAGAGACTGACCACTTTTGAAAATGTATAGACCTTATTTTAAATAGCTGGCACTTTATTTATGTTATATATGTGTTTTTTATAAAAATATATTATTTCATTTTCTATAGTTGTATATGTTTGAAAAGTATTTTGTTTGAGATTTATGTTTCTGATTGGACTTGATGTCTATAGTTGGATATGGAATAATGAATCTTTTCCCAGTGATGTAAAATGTTTTTTGTGGTGTTGTATGAGTGGGAGATGTTCGAAAAACAAAGAGCATTTTGATTTTCTGTAAATATTTAATCAGTATAATGGTTTTAATCATTTATTAAATAAATGACCAAGATTCCACTATTATGTTTAATAGGTTTTCAATGAGAAATAAAGCTATATAAATGGGTTGTTTCCCATAAAGTTACGCTTTTGAAAAGGTTAGAAAATGTTTTATATAAATACATGCAAGAGGCAAGGAGATTCCCTCGGGTTAGGAAGAGGAAGTAAGGGTTAGTTCATAGTGTGGCAGCATCAAATGAGTTTCGAAAATGTTATGGTGGTTTAGAAAAATTCCACGTCTCGAAACCAGATTTTATGTTTTATTTAAGTTGCATGAGTTGTTTTGACAATTCAAATGTCATATGAACTTTATAACATATGATATCATTTAAATATTGTTAAGAAAATGGTTATGTACCAATGCCTGAATTTTATAATATTTGTTATATATTCCAGGTATGATTAGGCCAAACTTGATTTTAAGAAGGTGATGAATTGTTTGAATATTAGAGTATGAAATGAATATGTGAGCATATGATTAAGTATTAACAACTGAAATGAAATTAAGTTGAGGCACAAAGTAAGCAAGTGATAAAGGGCAAATTGGAATTTGATGAAAATAAGGACCTAGGGTCGAGAATAGATAAGGTTAAATAAAGTGGTCAAATAATGAAATGGAGTGAAATTGAATGAAATGGAAAAAAATGAAAAATGGAAATTTGTTAGCAAATTGAGCATAGCCTTACATGAAATGAAATAAGGACCAGTGGTCTTAGAATGCACATTTAATTTTAAAATGTTTTGGAGGAAGAGAGTGAGAGAAGAAAATGAGGTTTTCAAAAGTGATTTTGTTTGGGAGATCGTATCATCATTATGGTTCACAAGTGATCAAAGCATCTTGGGTGAAGAAGATTCAAAGGGATTAAAGGTAAGAATGAAGCCCTAGATTTCTTTGAATGATGTTTGATTGAAAGGCCTAAATCATCCATGGAGTTTTGCTCATGGTTGGTTTAGGAGGATATTAGAATGTCTTTTGAGGTCGTTTCTAGGTTTCATTTTGATTTGGGTGATTTTGGAAAAATGCCAAAGGGAAAAACCAATCCCGGGCAAAACCGAATCTATCATGACTGGGAACAGTGCAGCAGTAATACTACACACCATGGCGTGGGGATGCCACTTGTGCAGTGGTAGGGTGTGTAAAACCCCTCGAATTAACGCTCTGGCGTGGCTTTATACGATGGCGAGCTATCTCAGCGTAGCAATGCTTCTCACCATAGTGTGAGCATTGTTCATGGCAACAAAATTTTGGATTTCGTTTAAGTCTAAATATTGGTATATAGATTGTTTAGGAACCCTAATAAATGACTAATGGGATTAAATGAATGAGGAAATTAAGTGAAGGCGTACCATACACCGTCGCGCCGGCGATATTCGTTTATCTGGTCATTATTAACCCAAGGTGGAGAATTTATTTATTAGGTGAGGTGAAGGCGACAACCCTGACTGGTAGTATCAAAAGTGACCGAGTCGATAAATTGGTTTGTCGCATTTCTTTGTTGCACCATATGCTGCTCTCATAACTAATTCCCATTACAAGTTCTAGTTGTGAAATATATATACATATATTGATTTGAATTATTAGTATTCGAAATGTTTGTCAAATATCTGCATGTGCTCATGTATTTGAACTATAAGTGAAGTTATTGCATGTAAATAAATTGATTTGAAATGTACTATTGAATGACCGATATGACGGGATTCACTAACTGAATTCTTCATGAAGGTAATCGTATTTGTTCAATGTGAAATCACATTTACTGTTAATAGGAGTAATAAGAGGTAGGGATTACTTCAACAGATAAAAATATCATGAATGTTAACTTCTATAGTCATATAACAGGATTGTAATATTGAATGTGAAATCACATTGCTATTGAATGACAAACCCTCAGCGGGGATTCATAGCCCAATCTGTCGTGAATGTTGACATATAAGTATGTGAGATTATAATAATGAATGTGAAATCATTGGCCTGTGGAATGAAAAATGGGGCGGGATTCACCAATTGAATCTGTAGCAGATATTGACTATAGTCATATGTGAAATGCATAATGAAAGCGAAAAATGATATTAAAAAGTGTATTTGTATAAGTATCTTTTACATTACATAAGACATTTGTATAAAGGCATTATTTTGATAAATGCATGAATCGTGTGAACTAAAGACTGGAATGAGTGTATAGAACCACTGACATGAAAATGCTTAGCATATTATTTTTAATCAATGACTAGGTGCGGGTGATGAGCAGGTGTTTGAAAGCGGACCCGGAGTCGAGGAGCTGAGTCATCGAGAAAGTTCACGGGTATGCTCCATCCTGCATCTCACCCATTTTTAGCACTGACAATCTTTTGTAAACAAAGGAGTTCAACAGAGAAATTATTTTATACTATGTTGAATCTGATTTTGGATATTATGTTGTAAACGACATAAAATGCCATTTTGGTAAAATGCATATTTTGTAAAGGAATTGCATTGAATTTGTAAATGTTTATGGGCTTGCCCCAAATTGAAATCACTTCTGCAAATAATTGAGAACGAAAATGTTTATGTTAATGAAATGCATTCGCTAAATGGATTTGATTAACGACTATTGGGCGTCTGGGGTTTAGTTCGGATCATGATCGAGGTCGGTCTGGGTTCAGAGGGTGCCTTCACCACACGAGTCGTCAGGCCGTCCGACCAGGAGGTTCTGTGGAGTCGTCTACTCCGGCTGAGGAATATATAGATGAGTCATTGTGTTCCTATTCTACGCCACATTCCTTAAGCCTTCAGGCCCGAGACCATCCGTCCTCAGGCGGCGGGGTTAATATGCGCGGTCGGATGAGCGGATTTTAGCCACGGCATTTACGTCGACCCCAGAAGGCGCGACGTGTCCGTGAAGGCAAGGAAATTCCGGGCAATAAATTATGGCCGGTAGGGGATCTGAAAAACAATGAGTACGTGGAAGTGCAGAGAATTAATGAAGTGTTGATATTGTATGGATTATGGTGAGAAGATGGTGACATATTACATTTCCTATTGAGATAGAGCCTTGTGGTGGAAGCGATCTGAGAGCGATTGCGGGTGTCTTGGACACAGTTTACAGAGGAGTTTTAAATTTTACCCTACGGTTTATAAAGATTAGAAAATTGAAGAATTTTTCAAGCTCGAGCAAGGGACCATGTCGGTGACAGATTACAAAAAGAAGTTCTCGGAACTAGTGTGACATGTTCCTCTATTTTGTGATCACAAGATACAGAAAAGTAAGAGGTTTGCAGTGGGCCTGATAAAAGAGATCAAGAGTATTGTGGCGTTAGTTTCTTATACTCAATATGGACAAGTGGTTGAGGCACGCCATCGGGATGGGGAGGTTTGGGGTTAGCTCCTCGGATTTGCACGGGGTTCGCGGGCGCCAAGAATGGATCTACTTGGACTCGGGGTAGATCCGATAAAGATCGAAGGAGAAAACCACCATGGCGGTGGTAAGGCAGTCGAGCGGCGATCGGTAAAGTTGATGCAAAACCACCCATTTGGAACTTCTTCGACCCCAAGACAATACTGCAATAAGTGTGAGAGGTTTCACAGTGGGGAATGCAGATGGGGTACCGATGTTTGTTATAGATGTGGACAGTCAGGACATTTTGCAAAGGAATGTCCATAGTTAGCCTCCGACGGTGGGTTAGCTATAATGACACCAGTACAGAGGCCATTTTTAGGCGGTGAGGTCGAAACAGAAGGGCTCCGGTAGAGTTCTACCTCCTTCCATTAGACCTAGTGTGCAGCGAGGTAGAATCGGGCACCTAGAGGACCCTCAGGGCTGACCTATGACCAATTTAAGGTATTTGCGAGTTACAGCGGATCTTTGTCACTACTCAGATGTTGTGACGGTGTGATTTGATGTTGACCGTGATACTCATGATTCTTGGAGCCGTGGAGCTACACATTCTTTTATTTCTATGGGGTTTATTTCAAATGTTAATGTGGAATCCCAGCCTATAGACTGCAGCATAGTGGTATCTCTTCCTACAAGGGATTCACAGATATCAATGAGTGTTTATATGGATAGCAAGGTGATTATTGGAGGCCAGGAGTTTATGACAGACTTTATATTATTAGATATCCATGACTTTGATGTTATATTAGGCATGGTTTAGCTATCCCGGGCATCATGTGCTACGATTAGTTGTTATAGGAAAAAGGTTAGGTTACGCAGGACCGGGGAAGGACAAAGGTTGTTTTGTGGGTTCACGGAGAAGTCTTTATGATGCCTATGACGACTATGAGAGTGTGAATAACTGGAAGTCCTCGAGGTACCTAGCTTATGCCATTTAGGTGAGGGATAGTGGTAGTCGATTGGAAGATATTCCAATAGTCAGAGAATTTTCAGATGTATTTCTTGAGGATCTTCCAAGTATACCTCCAGATAAAGAGATTGATTTTCAGATTGAATTGGCCCCTAGGACAGAACCAATCTTTAAGGCACCTTACAGGATGGCTCCTTCAGAGTTGAAAGAATTGAAAGTACAGATGGAGAAGCTTGTGAGTAAGGGTTTTGTCAGGCCGAGTACTTCGCCTTGGGGAGCGTCGGTTCTGTTTGTGAAGAAAAATGATGGAAGTCTAAGATTATGTATTGATTATAGAGAGTTGAATAAAGCGACAGTATGCAATCAATACCCACTTCCACGGATTGACGATCTTTTTGATCAATTACAAGTAGTGAGGGTATTTTCGAAAATTGATTTGAGGTCAAGTTACCATCAATTAAAGATCCGGTCATAGGATGTTCCTAAGACAGCTTTCAGAACACAGTATGGGCATTAAAAGTTCTTAGCCATGCCATATGGACTAACTAATGCCCCAGCTGCTTTTATGGATCTTATGAATATGATCTTTCAGCCTTATTTAGATCAGTTTGTGATTAGTGCCCAAAAAGTGCTATTTTGAACCCTATATTAGATAGGTTTTGAGTGCTTTTTGTGCACTAATCATGTCATTACTCTGATGAAGTCTTCTAGTCTTCTGTGCACCCTTGCAGAGCTAGAGGTATTTTGGTTGTTTTGTAAGAACTTGCACACTTTTTGGAGTTCAATCCTGTCTGAAAGGATGAATCATGAGATTTGGAATTCAAGTCTCGACCATCAACCAGCCCGAGAATCAATGAGAAAACAAAGCGAAGTGAAGAAAATTCGATGCGAGTTGAAGAGCGGGATAAGAAAAGCGGTGAAAGGGATCAACAAAAATGCGGTAATTTTTAAGCTAAACTATGAAAATTTTGTTAAGATTCGGTTGCCAACCTTAACGAGAATTCGCAATAGCGAAAATGCCAAATTTGCTGTATTTGTTCCTTAGCGAAAATAATTGGTTTCGCTTCTCTGAGAATTTCGCTAGCTAAATGAAATTTTCTATTTGAAATTTCTTGTTTTTCGCTAGACACATTGATTTTCGGTAATTAGCGAAATTCTTGACTCATGAAAATTGATGCCTCGTCATGGCATGAGTGTGCAGGCCGCCTCGAACTTGGTGTATTACTTAATTGTCTATAACTTGGCCAATTTCTTAGGTTTTGGTATTTTCATGCCTTGAGGTGGCCTATATAGAAGCCCCTCTTGTTTGTAACCTAAAGTAACAATTTTGGAATAATTTGGAGGAGAAGATATTTTGTAAGTTTTCATTTGTAAATAAAGTCGTATTTTTATTTAGGTTTCTTTCCTCTTCTCTCTGCTCCTTTCTCTTACTTTCTCGGTACACTTGAACACCTCTTGAGGATGACAGCTGAGAGATGTAGCCTAAGCCTCTTTCTTTTGAAAGAGGAAGGAGCCCCCAAGCGGCCAGTGGGGCTCCATGCATGTTGTCCTCTTGGCATACTAAAGCACAGGTAATTATTTATGGCCCTTATATTCTCAAAACATGGTTGCATAACATTGAATGTCATTAATGTGGCCAATACTCTCATGTAACGGAATCCGATTACATATTCAGGTAGGAAGTCTTTGTGATTCTTTAGATGAGTCTTCTGAGCCTTTAAAATGATATTTATATGTTGGGTTTACCTCAAATTAGGGTTGCATAGCATTTCAATGTTATTGATTTGTGATACTCTCCATGCTTTAAGATCTGATGCATAATTAGTGATAGATGTCTTGTTGTTCTTTAGATGGTCTTTACGAGCCCGAGATGATATTGAATAGTGGGTTTCATGAGTAAAGGGCCATAAGCTTGCATGCTACGTATTGACTCAAATAGGAGTTTGCTTCATGGGTGAGGTTGCTAGTTAAATATAGATCGGTTATGCCATGGACTATAGTTATGTCATAGAGGATAAAACCGAGACACTTGTTTGCCTAACGCAAGTTAGTGACCTAAATCTTCAAAGTTCTTACCACCTTTACTTTCAGTTTTTACAATTCCGGTTTCTAAACCATTCCCACTTGTTTTGAAACACAGATTCAAAGTTCAAATAGAAAGCGCACCTTCAGGCACTGATGCAAACCATTTTTGGGGATGAAAACCCATCCCGTGTTCGGCCACTGAACCCTTTATCTTTACTTGATGGCTTGACTACGTGTAGTAGGAACAGGTGTATATAAATTTTGTTGATTTTAGCTCAGCCTACTGTGGCCAAGATCAGTAGCGTGATTTAGGGGATGGTGCCAAACTACTAATGGTAAGTTGAAGTGTACTTATGATCCCGACATCACAAGTGAAGGTAATACTTTACCTCTTTTTGTAACCCGATTCGTGCTTCAGAGATTTTCATAGCAGCGAGTAACTTCTTGTTTTTGTTTTTCATACAGTCATTTTTTTCTTTGTTTTATTTCCTTTGTTTAAAATATATATATATATATATATATAAAAAAGTGCTGCAGGAATCGTTCTGTGTTGTTTTTGTGTATTTTTATTTGGCTGCAGGTTGCATTTTCCAGGTGGTTTGAATTGAGAAAATGGAATCCCGTACTGGAACAATACGGTCGGGAGGGTAACCCCAGAGCTTACATGACAATGAGGACTATAGGAACCTTCCATGGCAATTGGCAGCAACACAACAGGAAATCAAACCAATATAGTTACAACAGGGAATATAGAGACCCGATGGATAGTGCACCTGTATAATGTTCCTCGACTTATACCATATGCTTCTCACATTTTACCTCAACTTCCCCGGTAATGACAACCACCACCCTTATCCCTTGTTGAACAAGCCATCCTGAATTTGAGCAAACAAGTGGACAATTTCATAGAGAAGCGGTGAGAGTGATCCAGACCAATCAAGCGGGACGAGTTGAGCTCCTTGAGTGAATTAGATGGGTTCCAAAGTGAAATTGATCAAAGAGAATTGGACATCGCGGGGAATCCATCTTAAAGCTCACCAATCCAGTTTGTTCATCAGAGGGAGGAGAATCTGGAGGAAAGAGTGCTTGACTAACACTATTGTGGTGAGCAGATAATTGCGCAAGCTCGGAGGGTGGAACGTGGAAAGATCCTCTACGAGGAACTACGAGTGCCCCCACAATTATGTGTAGAATATGGGCCATGGAAAAAGGAAGAAGAAAACCTCCTCAATCTTGTTGAGGAGGTAATGGAGGAAGGAATGGAAGAGCCCCCATCGGTTCACTATAGAAAGCCCTTTGCCCTGACGAAAACAACCCCCACTTCTAAGTAGCCCCCTCCCCCGGGTGACAGAGTGTACATCGCCCACACGCAGCAGCTCAAGCACGAAGCTCCAAAGCTAAGTCCAGTATTGTCGTGACAAAAATTCAAGAAGCTAGTGGCCATTGCTCAGATTTTGCCACTACCTGACAAGATAAAGCGGTTGCACATACGACATGGGATGATGGTTGGTTCGGTGCAGTTGGTTGGAGCATCGAGGAACTCGGCGTTTCTAAAGCTGTCGGTTTCAATGACCTCTTGGGATATCTTGGCCGACTACGACTTCAGATCTTGACGTATACACCACCAGTGGTAAGGTGATTGGGTTTCTTACATGTTTTGTATAGTTATCAGCTTTATCAGCGCCCTCTTGTTTTTGTTTGGTTTATGTATTAGCCATAGTAGGCGAGTGATACTTTTTGCGTTTAACTTTGTATTAAGTGTATTAACCACTGGCTATATCAAAAACTATTCGGTATATATATATCTGAACTTTTGCCATATCATGTTTTGTGCTGTTATGTGTAAATGTTTTTCTTTTCAATTGAACATTGAATTTGCCACAGTGGACAATTGAATTGCTTAATAGACAGTGGATGCTTTTATTGGATAATTGAATCATTTGTTTATTCACTTATATGCTAGGACAAATTCCATACTTAGAAACGGAGTTTATAATTAGTTGAGACAGCATACTCAACTTGAAAATTTCCCCACCAGCCGTGTAAATTCACCTGCTTTGCACTCAGATTGTTCAATAGGCTGTGAAATTGTGTGCCTTCTTTCGCTTTCGCAGCCGGCCTTAGGTATGTTGCCCAGCCTAGGATAGGTTTGTGTTACCTACAGGTTGAAGACCAATGTTGTCTTCGAAAGGAAAAGAAAGAAAAGCAAAAGAAAAAGAAAAAAGAAAATAAGAAAAAGAAAAATAAAGTCGTGAAGTTTTGCCTTGAAACGGGCACGGTCCGGGTGTATGGCGAAAACCCAGCACGGCCGACACCACAAGCTTGCCAATTGGCTGAGAGTCATCGATTTTGTGTTCATACATGGGTGGACTGGTAGAGTCGCGAATAGTGGGTGCCAATTTTCCGAAGTCTGTTTGGAGTCCGGGTGAAGCCTTTTTAGAGTTAGTGGTCATTGATCCTTTTGAGAAGCGATGCCATAAACAGCGAGTGGTTGGGAGTCATAGACGGACCGTTACACGGACTTTTGGTGAAGTCGAATTTTACAAGCATTTGCATCCTACATTATAATTGAAAAAAGAAAAGAAAAAGATTCGCGTAACTAGCCCTATCTAGGTTGTTCAGCGACTTAAGGTATGCTCCGGTGCGCTAGGTTGGGGGGGAGGTGGCAATTTTGCCGGAGTTTATTAAGCAATACGGTTACATAAAGAATCATTAGACTTAGGTGGAAATTGAGTTGAGAATTATGGATCCAATATTGGCCTAGAATTGTTCGCTTGGTTTGATTCTTTCATATCGGTTTACAACTTGATTTCAATTTCAGTTTAAAGTATTGTTTATATGTACATACACTTTTTGAATCATAACCTTTTTGAAAATCACCACATCGTCTTCTTTTGTTTTGCATTTGCTAAAGGGTGCAACAACGTTTAGGGTTGGGGGTGTGATTAGTGCCCAAAAAGTGCTATTTTGAACCCTATATTAGATAGGTTTTGAGTGCTTTACGCACCTAATCATGTCATTGCTCTCAATTAAAGTGTTCTAGTCCTTCATAATCTTCCTGCATATTAGAGGAGTATTTTGGTTGTTTTGTAGGCTTTTGCACACTTTTTTGGAGTTCAATCTCAATACAAAGGTGTGAATCTTGAAGTTGGAATTCAAGTCTCAGCCATCAATAGCCCAAGAATCAATGAAAACAAAGGCAAAGTGAAGAAAAATTGATGCGGAGTTGAAGGCGAGGATGAAAGCGGTGAAGGATGAAGCGTACGGGAATTTTAATAGCTTGCGAAAATTTTATAGATACTTGAAAATTTAAACTATATAAAATTTCTAACCTTAGCGAAAATTTCATATTTGTGAAAAATGCCCAAATTCGCCCAGCACTGTTCATAAGCGAAAATAATTGATTTAAACCTCATAATTTATTAAACATGAAATTTCGCTAACTAAGCGAAATTGCCCACCCTTAAGCGAAATTTCTTGTTTGGCTAGACTGTTAGTTTGCTCTAAATCATGAAATTCTTCAACCTAGCGAAAATTGATGCCTAAATCATGCTTTGTAATTAATGCCAAACCGCCTCGGCTTGGTGTATTACTTAATTGTCTATAACTTAGCCAATTCCTTATAGTTTTAGTATTTTCATGCATGAATTTGGCTTCTCTCGCCTCTTGTTTGTAACCTAAGTAACAATTTTGGAATATTAATTTGGAGGAGGAGAAGAAGATATTTTTATGAGTTTCATTTTTGTAAATAAAGTCTCGTATTTTATTTGGGGTTTTCTTTCCTCTCTTCTCTCTCATCTTTCTCTTATTTTCTCGGCTGCAGGCTTACCCTCTTAAGGATGACAGCACAAGAGATGTTTGGCTAAGTCTCATTCTTTGAAGAGAAGGGCTAGCTTGAGTAGTGGGGCATATGCATGTTGTCCTCTTGTACTAAAGCTACAATTAGTGTATTTATGGCCCTTATATTCTCAAAACATGGTTGCATAACATTGAATGTCATTAATGTAGCGATACTCTCCATGCTTTAGGATCGGTCCTATTGATGGGAAATTCTTTGCTGTGATTCTTTAGATGGTCTTCTGAGCCTTTAAAATCGTGTTATATGTTGGGTTTCTCAAATTAGGGTTGCATAGCATTTAATGTTATTAATTTGGCCAATACTCTCCATGCTTTAGAATACGATTGCATAATTAGTGATAGATATCTTTGTTGTTCCTTTAGATAGTCTTCTGAGCCTACGAGATGATATTGAATGTGGTTTGCAAGCAGTAAGGGGCCATGGCATGCTACTATATTATTGACTCAAATGAGTTTGCTTCATGGGTGAGTTTCTTCAGTTAAATATAGATCCGGTTATGCCATGGACTATAGGTTGCATGTCATAGCAGCGAGGATAAAACAGGAACACTTGTTTGCCCTAACACCAGGTTAGTGACCTAAATCTTCAAAGTTAACTTTCACCTTTACTTTCAGTTTTAATTCTCGGTTCTAAACCATTCCCAGCATTTTTTGAAACACAATTCCCGAAGAAGTCGAATTAAAGCTTTACCTTGAGCGATGCCAGCCATTTTAGGATGAAAGAGCGTAAGGTGTTCGACCCTAGACCACTATCTTTGCGGTAACTTGACTGGCAGTGTAGGAAACTTAGGTGTATATAAATTTTGTTGATTTTAGCTTAGCCTCTTTTGCCTTGATCAGTTTGTTATAAGTAATTTATTGATGACATTTTGATCTGATCGACGTAAGAGGAGAAGATCATGAGGAGCATTTGAGAGTTGTTTTACAGATTTTGAGGGAACATCAGTTGTATGCCAAATTCAGTAATTGCTAGTTCTGGTTAGATAGTGTTGCCTTTCTAGGACATGTGATTTCAGCGAAGGGGGTTTCTATTGATCCTCAAAGATTGGGGTGGTGTGGAGGCTGGAAACCCTCGAATGTGACGAGAATCTGGATTTTACAGGTTTGGCGAGGGTGCTATCGGAAGTTTGTTGAGGGTTTCGAAGTTAGCGGCTCCTTTGACTAAATTGAGAAGGGAAAAAGTTTGTATAATTCGGCATGTCAGCCAAAGCTGATGAACTAAACCGGAAATTGACCTCAGGCCCAGTTCTTACACTTCCGTCAGAGCAGGATGGATATACAGTGTATTGTGATGCTTCCAGGTAAGGCTTAGGGTGTATGTTAATGCAACATGAAAATATGATAGCATATGCTTCGAGACAATTGAAGAAGCATGAACAGAATATCAAACCAGACGACCTAAATTGTTTATTTGTAGTCTTTGATCTATGGATATGGTGGCATTACTTATATGGGGTTCCGTCACGGAATTTTTTACGGATCACGGGCACAAGTATTTATTTACATAGGAGTTAAATATGGGGCAGAGGAGATGGGTTGAGTTCGTTTAAGGTTATGGGTACTATTGAGTACCATCAGGAAAGGCTAATGTGGTAGTTGATGCCTCGAGTAGGACACCTACGGGTTCCATATCTCACACAAGGTGTGTACCTCCACTGGGCTTGTGGAATTGAAGTCTTTTGGAGACTAGGAGTTGACAAATACTAGAGCTTTATGCATTTCATGTTAGTCGAATCTTGATAAACAAGATAAAGGAACTACATACTCAAGATCAGGCGAATCATTAGGATTGAAAGGGAGCCAGGAGTGCAGCGACTAAAGGGGATTTTGATGCGGGCAGATGGTACATTGATGATGGGTGATAGGTTGTGCGTATCGGATGGGGGAGGATTAAAGAAAGAAATTATGGAAGAGGCTCACTCTTACGCATATACGATGCATCAGAAGCACTAAAATGTATCCTTACTGAGGAACACTACCTGTGGAGGTATGAAGAAAGATATTACGAGTTTGTCTCGAATTTCTCTGCATTTTGTCGATAAGTTAAGGCTGAGCATTAAAGACACAGCCAGAGACTCTTACAGTCTCTTCTGATCCCTCTGTGGAAATGGGAGAGAATCACGATGGATTTTATGGTAAGACTTCCGTGTTGCTAGAGTGGTTAATGACTTCAGCCCATTTCCTACCTATAAAAAATAGTGACTCGGTTGAGAAGTTGGCTGAGTTGTATGTAAGAGAGATTGTACAACTTCACGGTACGCCCGATATCGACTAGTATCGGTGAGATCCGGTTTACTTCACGTTACGGCTAACTACGAGAGCTCACAATTTGGTTACTTTAATTCTGACACACTGCATCATAGACCCGGATGGCCAATCTAAAAGAACCATACAGACATTGGAAGATATGCTCAGGGCTTGTGTGTTAGAGTTTAAAGGAAGTTAGGATAGACATCTACCATTAATGGAGTTTGCCTACAACAATAGTTATCAATCAAGCATTGAAATGGCGCCTTACGAGGCCTTATATGGAAGGAAGTGTAGGACTCCATTATGTTGGGATGAGGTAGGTGAGAGAAAATTATTCGTCCAGGAAATTGTCAGTCCACGACCAGAGGATAATCATTAGGTTATCGGGGATGGAATTTAGAATACTTTTAAAGATCGGTAAGAAGTTATGACGATGCTTAGAATAAAGAGATCTGGGTTTCGGGTGGGGGAATCGGCGGAATTATTTTGAGGATATCACCACTACAGAAAGTGGTGTTCTTGATTCGAGGAAAGAAAGGAAGTTAAGTCCCGCTATATGGGACCTTATGAAGTGTAGAAAGAATTGGGGAGGTAAGCGTATACGTGGGGTTGCCACTGAATTGACGGAGATACATGACGTCTTTCGCGTTTCCATGCTTGAAAGTATGGCCGGATCCTTGGCATGTGTTAAGGGATCAACCAATTGAATTGAGAGAAGAGTTGACTTATGAAGAAAGATCGGTTTAGATTGTTGATCGAAAGGATCAGGTTCTTGAACAAAGTGATTCCTTTAGTGAAGGTGTTGTGAATGAATCACGGTAGAGAGGAAGTAACATGGGAACGTGAGGATCAGATGCAGACTTAGTATCCACACCTGTTTTAGTCAGGTATGATATTTAAATTTCAAGGACAAAATTTTTATAAGGAGGGGTGAATTGTAAGACCCTGAATTTATTGTTTCCATGAATAGTAAATTTCGTTTTCGATAAGTTATGTATTTGACTGGAAGCTTGGTGAGATGATAATTTTAAAACTAGCAATGAAAATTGAAAATGTTCAGAATAATGTATTAAGTCTAAAGAAACTGAAACGGATTAAAACGGAATTTGTTTAAGGGGTTTTTGAAGCGTCCGACGATTTATGTCGAAAATGCCTTTTTTATGAAATAGTTGTAAAAATATTCCTTGTACCCCTAGAATTTTCTAAGCATGTTATAGTGATAGTTAATTGAAGCATTCATGGTCAATTTATGATTGGACAATCATGGAATATTCGGAGTTTTATCGAGCTAAATTATTATTATTTTCAAGGAGGGCATTTAAGTTATTTAATGAGAGTAAGCCTAATCTAAAAGTAAGGCGCATAGCAAGAACCAATAGAATGGTGCCATGTAAGCAATTTGATCCATGTGATTAAAATGGGCCTATAGAGGCTTTCCATAAATTTTGATATTTATCATAAATTAGTTAACTTAACTATGGTTAGTGGATGAGTTAAAGTTAACTAAAGTCAAACTTAACTGGTAGTTAAATTTAACGCTAAAGGTTAAAAGGATATGTGGTTAACGACCATGTGATTAGATTAGCCTAACTATGGTTTAGAAATTGAAATTTTATGGAGCAAAAAGTGGAATTGAATTGCTTTTGGACTATATGATTTACATATGGATGGTCAGTGAGAATGCAGGATGCCAACCAATGGAATAGGGTTAATTTGGAATGGTGGAGGGAAAATTAGGTATGAAAAATATCATTTAAATTGCATTTGTCTTAGCTGGGTGCACTCTGGGTATAACAAAGTTTGGAAGAAAATGAAGCAAAAAAGGGGAGAAAAAAAAGGACCTTAAGGGAGACAAAATTTTGCAGCCCTCTCCAAGCCATTCAAGTGATCTTCAAGTCCATTTCAAGTCCCTTTCAAGTGTGCATCATGTCCATGAAGTAACCTAGTTCAAATCCTAAGTAAAAAATCAAGTTTTTAAGGTGAGATCACTTACTAGTCTATGTGAATTTGAAGGTTAATGGAGGAAATGGTTATATGATGGTGTAAATGAGTTTCTTGGCATGTATTTATGTAGATTTGAACGAGGGTTTCATTTGGAATTCAAATTTAACATCAAGACACCCAAACTCTTAAGGTAAGCGATTAGGTTTTATGGATTGATAAACATTCACTTGAGTTATATTAAAAGCTGCTATTAAATTGACATGATTATAGGTTGATTTTGTTAAGAAATTGAAAAGGAAGAAAGAGATTATGAGGATTGTAAATTTAGGTCAACCTTGGATGTTAATGGAAGTGATGTTGTTTGATTGGTTTTAATTAATTTAATGACATTGCCATCTTGAAGGAATTAGTAGAATTAAAAGTTGAAAAGAAAAATGGGAAGTATAGCATGGAGAGGGTTAGACGAAGTGTAATTGGAAATGAATTGGTTTGATTAGTGTAATTGAATCAATGACATTTGGATAAATTGCTAAATGTAATTATTAGGAAAAATGGAAGAAATTGAAGAAATAATGATGATGGGTGACATGTAAGTTAGGTGACCCTAGGAAAAGTATGAAAGAAGTTGAGTTTCAATTGATTTTAACCAATTGAAAGTTATTAAATGCCTAATGGAATGTATTAAGTTAGGTTTAAGAAAAAGAATTGATTAAGCTACAAATGCAATTTTGCTAAGGTGAAGGAGCATTATGGGTTCACTTTAAGCATGCTAATGTGGCTTAGATTTAAGGCTTGTAAATGATGTTGTCATGAGCATTGATTTATTTGAAGTGAATGGGATAAGTTGAGATTAAGTTGAATAGAAAATGGAGGTTGCTTTCTAATTTAATAGAAATATATTATAGTTAAGGGTTTAATTGCATAGTGTTAAAAATTATGAATGTTAATGGATTTTATGGATAATGTGACTTGTGGAGGAAAGTGATTAAGGACAAGGGTTGAGAATTGGAAAGTTTTTAAAAGGAGGAAAGGCATTACTTCAGGAGAGGGGAAAATCAAATGTTTATGAAATATATATATATATATATATATATATATATATATATATATATATATATATATATATATATGTATATGTTTACAAATGTATATGTTTTTCCTTATCTATGCTATAAATGTTTAAATGAAAAAGGAAATGTGATTTTCTTGACTTTACTTATGTTGAGAAAATATGAAATGATTATGGTTTCCATAGTTTTATAAAGCATGATTTATGGTTCCATATTAAATGAAATGTTTATGAATAAATGTTTAAATGAAAAAATGTGGTTTTCTAGACTTTAAATTTTGTGGAGAAAATATGAAAGGATTATGGTTTCCATAGTTTTATAAAACATGATTTATGGTTTCCATATGAAATGAAATGTTTATGAATGTATAGTCTATATATACATGTTTATATGGAAATGTTTATGATTGAATCCATGGTTATCCTATGTTACAAAGATAAAGTTTAAAGAAGGAAATCGACTAAGTGTGACGTGTGTGCATGGTACATGGGAAATGGATAGGATTTTTTTAATAGAGGGAAGGGAAGAATGATGCATATCGCCATGCACGTGAAAGTGCCAAAAAGGTTACCAACGCATGATGTGATTTATTCCATAGTGCCATGGTATCTAAAAGAATGACATGATTGCTCCCGGAGTTCCAGCACTGCAGACCATGATATAAAAGGCTGTTTCATCGGAGTTCTTTCATGGGCCAACTGATGATTAACGATAGTAGTTCCATTGGACCTTAGCCAGATTTAAAAAAGGAAAGAAATCAAAATAAATATTTATTAGAAATGAGATATTTATACAATTTGTTTCACGTGTTGTATTCAGGCCCATATTTGAAACGTTATTTTCTTATGAAGCAGCCACTCTCATTGAGCTCGGCTAGCTCGACTTCTTTCCCAAATGTTTTATAAAATGTTTTGAGACCTTAAGGCCGGCAAGCAGTTCGAGCATCCTCAGGCTAAGTGACACTTCACCTCACCTTGACGACACACTTTTGGAAAATGTATAAATATATTTTAAATAACTACTTGTGCACCTTCATTTTATGTGTATATATCATTTTTATAAAAATATTATATATTTCTATGGGTGTTTTAGAAAAGGATTTTAAATTTGTATTTGAAATTTCTTGTGGTGGACTTGATGTCCGTAGTTGGATGTAGTAAATGAATATTTTGGTAGTGTAAATGTTTTATTACGGGTGTTGTAAATTGGGAGATGTCCAAGCAGGAGCTGCGATTTTCTTTTAAAAATTTAATCATATAAAAGTTAATGTTTAAACAAAAATATATATATATATATATGTGTAAAATCTCCACTATGTTTAATAAAGGTTTTAATGGAAAGCGTAATTGCTTAAAATGGGTTCCCGCTCACGGATTCACTTTTGAAAAGGGTTTAAAAAGAAATGTTTTATCAAATGTAAGGGGTGCCGGAGGGGTTGTTCAGTAAGGAGGAAGAGAAACCTTGAGTTGGGTCCTTCGATTTCTACGTAAATATGATGTGTTTTCTTTATTTTTGTATTTCTTTATTGTGCCATTGATCATAACAAGTGGCATCAGAGCCATTAGGTTTTTCCGATCTTATTAATGGCAACCATGAAATTTGAAATTCCCTTGTTGGATCATAGTACCAGATTTTCGTTGTGGCAAGTTAAGATGTGTGATGCGCTCGCACATATGGATCTAGATGAAGCATTGCTAGGGCTTGACAAGATGCCGTCATCGTTGACAAAAGAGAAGAAAGAACATAAGATTTGTAAGCACTATACCAGTTCACCTTTATTTACATGTCAGATGGTCTGCAAAGCGGGCGTTTAAGGAAGGCTGGCGATGTGTTATGGTTGAAGTTGGAAGAGTTGTGCACGAAGAAAAGTCTTACGAGTAAGTTGCACTAGAAGCAGCGATTGTATTCACACCGTATGGCAGAATGTGCGTCTTTAGAATAGCCTCTTACGACCTTTAACAAAATTGTTGTAGATTTGGAAACTTTTGGAGGTTGAATATGAAGAAGAATATTTAGAGTTAATGTTGTTATTGTTAAGCTTCCTAATTCGTATACCACTTTTAGAATACGATTTTATATAGTCGTGCTAACCACTAAATGTGAATACTGTGAATACGTTTTTAAGGAGAAAATGACAAATTAATTATAGGGCACGGCGCGCTGGAGATAGCTTGCTTTGTCGTGGTGAACCACAAGAAGAGATTAAGTGAAACGAGAGGAAAGGTCTAAATCCGGGAATTCTAATAGAATATGAAGTACTAACCAAGAAAAGGGCACATCAAGAAGGGTGTTCAATTTGCGGTGGGAGGGAAAAGTCGCGGGGGAAAATGAGAGAGATTTAGGACTAGTGAGGCCCGAGTGTTGTGGGTCAGTTAGGTGATGGAGCAAGTTTGTGTTAGATGCTGATTTGAGCTAATGAGGGTGGATTTTAGATTTTGGTTGTACGTTTCATGACTCTTAATTGGGACTGGTTCTCTACATACGAACTTGTGCATAAAGATTGGTTTTGATGGGCCAACAATCGTCTTGTAAGGTAGCAAGTATTGGAACCCGATTAGCATTAATTATGTTTGATGGAGTAGTTCGTACTCTTGGTGACCTCAAACATGTTCCTGATTTGAAAAGGAATTTGATATCCTTGGCAATCTTGACCTTGAGGTACAGCTGGTAGAAAGTGGAGTTATGAAGATTAGTAAATGAGGCTAGTTGTGATGAAGGGGTCATCGAAAGATAGCTTATGTTATATGTTACGCAAGGTTCCAGCATTTACGAGATGCTATTGTTGCATCTCGTTCATTGTTAGAGAATTGATATTTGCAGCTAAGCGAATGTGTCTTGGGCACATGAGTGAAAATGGTATGAAAATTTGAGTAGAAGAGGACTTATAGATGGGCAGAAAACAAGTAAGTTACAGTTTTGTGAGCACTGCGTTTTTGGGAAACAGAAGCGAGTTAGATTCTCTTTAGGAATTCATAAGTCAAAGGGGCTGCTTGACTATCTACATTCAGGCCTTTGGGGACCTGAAAAAGTCTCTTCTATGGGAGGTACTACTTATATGTTGACAATCATTGATGATTTCTCACGTAAGTATGGGTATTGACTGCTTCACGAAACGAGGAAAAGTGATGTGTTTTCAACATTCAAGGATTGGAAGACAATGATTGAGAAGCAAATATGGAGGCAGGTGAAGTGTCTTCGTACTAATAATGGGTTAGAGTTTTGTTCTGATGATTTAAAACTCTTTGCAAAAAAAAAAAGGAATTGTTAGACATTGTACAATTAGTCATACTCCACAACATAATGGAGTAGCGGAGCGTATGAATAGGACTTTGATGGAGAAGGTCAGGTGCATGCTCTGTGCTCGGTTCTTAAAGTCTTTTGGGTGAATCCGGCGTCCTTTGCATGTTATTTGATCAGTGGTTCTCCTCGGTTGTTTATAAAGAAGAAGACTCTTTGGGGGTAGCTAGTCACAGTGGGAATCACTGCTGCCTATTCGATTGAAAATTTGTGGATGCCCTGCATATGCCCATGTTGATAATGGGAAGTTAGAACCTAGATCAATAAAGTGTATATTTCTTGGGTATAAGTCAATTGTGAAAGGCTATAAATTGTGTTATCAAAACCAAATTTATAATTACTTGGAGATGTGATTTTTGATAAGACTTCCATGATTCAAGTCTTAGCTTCTAAAGACTATAGTGTTGAGACCATGCAAAGAGTTGATAAACAGGTGGAGTTTCAGACTTGTTTGGTTCCTAATTCAGATGAGTAGAGTGTTCCTACAGCTTCAGTTCCAGTGCAACGGTATTCTATTGCTAAAGATAGAGATAAGAGGATTATTAAGCCACCATAAAAATATGAGTGAAGCCCCAGTTGTTTGTGCCTTGAGTGTAGCAGATAATATTGAGTCTAGTGAAGAGCCATCCACTTATGAAGAGGCAGTAAGTTGTAGTGATTCAGGTAAGTAGATGGTTGCTATGCAAGAAGAGATGGAGCCTCTTCATAAAAACTGGACAGGGGACATGGTGAGGCTACCTAGAGGGAAGAAAGCCATTCAGATCAAATGGGTGTTCAAGAAGTAAGAAGGCACACCAGGAGTTGAGAATGAAAGGTACAAGGAAAGACTAGTTGCTAAAGGTTACAGTCAGATTCCAGGTGTTTACTTAACAAATGTATTCTCTCAGGTGGTGAAGCATAGCTCAATTCAAGCTTTGATTGGGATTGTGGCTTTTTATGATTATGAGCTTGAGTAGTTAGATGAAAAGATTGCATTTCTGAGGAGCTTAAGGAGGACATCTATATGCAAATCGCTAGAGGGTTTCTGACTTAGAGAATGGGAGGACTATGTTTACTACTTAAGAGTCCCTCTTTATGGTTTGTTTCATTCTCTGGGCAATGGGTATAAGAGATTTGACTCATTCATGATCTCTCACTTAGTTTTAAGAGGAGTAAGCTGATAGTTGTATTATTTTCAAATGATGTAATGACAAGTTACTTTTTTTGTATATGCTCTTATATATTTGATGACATGCTAATAACGGCTAAAAGTAAAAGAAGATATAAATTATGGAAGGCGTAGCTTAATAATGAGTTTGAGATGAAAATTTAGGAGCAACCAAATTACTTGGGATGGAGACTTTGAGGTAGAGTGGAAGATTATCATGGTCCAAGGATATATTGAAAGGTGTTTCATAGGTTCAACATGAAGAATGCAAAGCCTGTTACTACTCCACTTGCAGCTCATTTCAGACTTTCATCTGCCTATGTCCACAGTGAGATGAGGAGGTTGACTACATGTCTAGAGTACCATATTCTAGTGTTGTAGGATCTTTGATGTATGCCATGGTGTGTTTCTTGTCCAAATTTGGCTTATGCAGTCAGTGCTGTCAACAAGTACATGGGAAAACCTGGCAAGGAACATTGGAAATCAATTCAGTGGATCATGCGATACTTGCCTAAATCTAATAGTGTTTGTTTATAGTTTGGCAAGACTAGGAGGTAGATTACAAAGTATATACGATTCTAATTATGTTGAAGATCTTGTTAGAGGAATCGCCACCGGATACGTGTTCACCGTGGAGAGTTGCTATTAGTTGAAGCTACTCTTGATCTGATGGCTTCGACTACGGCGATACATAGCGAGTGAAGCTTGTAAGGGCCACTTTAGTTAAGGGATTGTTTGGGAAGCTAAGTGATCAGTTATAGATCGGTACATTGTTTTGTGATAGCCAGAGTGCTATATTTTCACAAGATCGGATGTTTCATGAGAGGATGAAGGAGAATACGATGTAGGGTATCATTTGTGCATGGAGTTTTGTTGCTCGTGGTGACATTGTTGTGAGTAAAAATTAGACAAGAGACATATATGATGACTAAGTCACTTCCTATAGCCAAGTTTGCATTGTTCAAACTTGGTGGGACTTGGTTGCTGAGTTTTGCCGTTTGGGGCTTTGTTGTGGAAGATGAGTATGGTTTTGATCTTGTTTTGAGATATGGAGTTCGTTGGCGTTTTCTGCTTATGATGGAAATTCGTGTCAAGGTGGAGATTGTTGTTTTTTGTGACCCGAATTTGGTTTTGGGCTTACGTTCGACTTAAAGGCCCTCGGTGCGACTTTTGTGAAAAGAAAAAGTTGAGAAAAAAATAGGGATATGTTGTGGTAGAAAAGGGGCTAGGCCATTAGGCTCAGATATTTTCGTTATATAAACACATTAGGGTTTATTCCCTATGAGCTGTACTTTGTAATTCCTCTTAGATTCATAGTGAAGCTTTCTCATCTACTCGTGGTTTTTTCCCGCAAGGGTTTCCAAGTAAATGTGGTGTTTTTCTTTGTTTTCATATTTCATTATTATGCCATTGATCATAACACTTTTTAGAATTGTAAATCTGTTAAGTATTAATGGAGAAATATTTACCATTTTCCCTCCATAGTTTATCCAAGTAACTTCTCTCGAGAGATGTTGAAGGACAGTGGCCAAAATGGGGTATGCTCTTTGTGTGATGGCTTCAACCCAAAACATATTGGATAAGCCTAGGTGTTTTCTCATACTTCTAGCATGTTGAGCTAGAGTTTCGTTCATACATTCTACTACATCATTCTATGAAGGTGTTTTTAGAACAATTTCTCTAGTTTAATTTCATTGACTACATAAAACTCATTATGGTTCTTGTGTTTGTGCTCTCCACTTTTCCGGACTTCAACCACTTTACTTTCAAGCCTGTCACTTTTTATTTTAACATTACAAACTTTTGATTAATTTTTGTGAGAAAAAAACCATACTTTCCAAGTAGAGTTATTAAAGAAAGTGATCTAGAGGGCACCATGATTCGTGCTCTAGTGTGGTATGTAGGGATGCAATTACAAATATTTATAAACCTATCACCAACCAAGGTAGCCAAGCTACAAGAGGGGTTTTCATCCGGCAAGGTGACTTTGTTGATTCTAGCCTATGGAAAATACTAATCCTAGGAAAAGCTTTTGGAAAATTATGTTTGAAAGAGGGAATCGAATAAAAGAATTAGCTTTACTTATCTAAGAAATCTCGAGGCTTGGTAACACACACTAATGGAGATTTAAGGGATATCTAGGGTTTCCGTATGGAGTGAATGTGGTCAGCCTATATTTGATCACCAAACTGATAAGATGGTCCCTTTTACCAAAATTCATTAGCACAAGTTCTAAAGGTTACGATTGATTTGGCTTGTGCGAGACCTTTGTGTTTTATGCTCGTTTATCCCTTTGATCGTCATGATGGTGGCATAGATTTGCAATCCTTGAGAAAGGGTGATCTACTCACTCATGGCGGGTGCAAATATCCGTAATGTGTGAAGAATCTAGAAACGTAGAAAGAAGGAATAGAAAATAAACTAGGAAAAACAAACTTTTAATGAAAGATTGCAAAAGAGTTTAATTCTCCAAAAAAACAATGATAATCATAGCATAGTTCATTTGATCAGCTAACTCTATTTAATTACAAGCGTCTCATACATACGAAAAATAAGTTAAATTTAATATATAATTAGAGGAATTTCCAAATGAGGAGAAGTAGTGCGATTCCTGCGCCAAAGAGGCTCGAGGAAAAATTTACTTTCTCCCCATATGCAGTGTCTGAAGTCGTCCATATGGGCATTTTCCCACTCTTAAGCTAGGCAGTGTAGAACAAATATCAGTAGATAAAAACATTATTATAATATATTAAACCAATGCAAATGCTCAACTGGTATATTTTGTCATAATAATACTTTACCTTTCAAAAGAATAACTCATAACCTCTCAAGGGAATTTAAATGTACATAGTTCTTCCATATTAAAACCTTTTTTGTGACAAATTATCATTCCTAACAAATTATATGAATTTCTAAATCCCTAACCTTGTTAATAATTTTTTGTTTGAGTTTTGGTGTTTTTATAGGCCTTTATAGCTACTTTTTCGACTCTTGGAAAGCATGATGATGAGAAATGAGGTCATCTTGGGACCTCTAGTCTAAGTTTGAAGGCTTTGGGAATCAATTCGTATGGATCGAAGACCTAAAAGCATGATTAGACAAAGTGAGAAGTCAAAGAGTTGTGGCAGAAAATCTATCAAATATTGGAAACACACACTAGAATGGAAAATTATAGAAAAAGGAAAATTTTTCACATTGACTAAGAGTAGCAATGTGAAATTGGCCAGAGATCACAATATCGACCAAATTTTAGACGAAAATGGCTATACGAATTTAATTAGTCTTGAGAATTTTAAGCCTAGTTGAGTAGTCTGAGAAATCACCCGATTTACCTTATTTCATCTGTTCTTCGACTTAGTCTCGATTTGAAACCCTATTTTTTTTTTATGTAAAGGGTATGAGATCATTGTAACATACCTAAAATGCTCCCAAGATGTATTTTATCCCTTTCTATAGAGATAGGGCTAATAAAAGTGAATTATGCAATGTTTATGGATTGATTATTTGATTTTGTCTTCATTCTTGAAGCTTTCAATAAAAGTTCATCTTTTTCTCGTCTATTCTTTTTCTTTCATGTTTTGGTTTTCTTCACACATCATGGACATTTCTCATTTATCATGGTATTAATAACCCTTTTCTTGAGGTGAAGTAGAGAGTTAGTAGTCCTGACAGCGAGGTAATGAAGGAAAATTGAGCAAAATCTCAAAGGTGAGTTCTTTAATCATTTGATCTTGCCTTAGGATGAGTGTAATACATCTAGAGGTTAACCCTAGGACATCTATTGATGTTGATAGGACCCTCTAGACAAACCCTATAAGGAATTTCTCATTTTTAGGTCATGGTTTTGTGGCACTTATAATCTCGATGAGTGCGCTAGGTGGTTGATTATATCTTTCACGATACATCGGCAGTCAATTATCTCTTTTCTAGGTTTGAAGAACCTAGATTGAGCCTAAGATTTTGATGCATATGGTTAGAATCACTTGCACCATACTCCTAGAATCCGTGGCAATCCAAATCTAATAGAAACGATTTAGTGAGGCTTGGTAAGAGATGCTGACATCCCTTTGTGGACGACTAGGAAGCCTTAAGATAATAAAAAATTGCCTAATGAAGCCGACCCCAAGGCTTTTCCGATAGATATTCACTCGTTTTATTATTCTTTACTCTTTTTCAATTAATTTGCATTCTTTCACCATTTTAAAATTATTAGTTTAATTCCCTACTCTAGGCACTCTCTTAAGGCTTGAGTCAACCTTTAATCACTTACAAGGATATACTCATCCGTGGAGAGCTCTAGAGCCATTATCAATACTATAGCAACTTAGGCTACCTTAGTTGATGTTTCTAGGGTTGTAAATTTTTTGTGATCAAACCTATACACCAATTTAGAGACGAATCAATAAGAGAATTTTTGTAAGAAAATCTTTCAATAAAATTACTACTCACTAAAATAATTTAGTATAATAAATTATAACATCATACATAATTTGTTCCAAAAGTTATTATAGTCTTCTAAATAAAAAATATTTTCATCATAGTTGTATGATAAATATAATATAGCTAGTGATAAAATAAATTTATAATTATTTTTTTAGTTTGATACTGCATTTATAAATAACTTTTTACTTATCCATCGGAGAAAATATTGTAAATTATATCTCATTCAAATGGAACTTCTACTATATGAAAATGAACTATATGGTTAAAATTTTACAGAAACAATTCAAAATTTTCAAATTTAAAAGAAGCTATCAAATTCATGCTTTTTCAAAGAGCTAGAAATATAAATAGTTTTGGCATTTTGAAAATATTAACGTTTTCAATGATTATAATTTTAGTTTTGTTATTAAAAATGAAAATTATATTTGACATATATAAATTAATTGCATTCCAGGTGCGTAGTCCTTGATCTTTGGGACTATGAAGAAGCCTCATTTGGATAATCTTTATAGTGTGTTCAAAACTCCCATATGTGGGTTCTAATTGTGTGCATAGCGGATGTGAAATGTTGCTTAAGAGTGAAAAACTGATTTTCGCATGGTTGAAGCAGCTTCTCGTCCACGGGTTTATGTCATATGATGGAATTTCATTAATCCTAATTCAGGTTTGTAATTAGTCTTATGTGGTATAGGATAACTACCAACAGCCACTTTGAAACCCTAATCACTCATAGTGGAATTAAGATGAACTCATAATCCCTTCTTTAAAAACATCTTTTACCAGCACACAATATATCAAAAATAAAGATGAAAATTCAGAACCATCATCTTTCACCAAAGGTGAAAACTTCTTTGATCTTGATACCTCAATCGGTATTTGTACTCTACATCACCATAAGACTTCTTGACTTTGCTTGTTCTTCTTCAAACTGCTCCACGAAGGAATTAAGTGTTGTTATCTTAGAAAACCCCAGATATTTAACCTTGTATATTCGGTTATGGAAGACTAGATAAGGTTGGATCATTATCCTAATATGATTCCAAACCTATCTTTAATTATCTGAACTTTCCTTTAAGCTATCAAGCGAAAATAGGAAACTTGTTGCCTAAGAATCCTCTTTAGAATATAATCCTTATTTGATTCCAATTCTGGTTTGATAGCTTAGATCATATTATCTTCTTTATTTGATCATTATCCACTTTCCTATATGATCTTAAGCCACTATGGTGCCATACAGTAACTTTGCCTCCAAGGTAGTAGACTCACGTGTGTCCCACGACTGCTCCACTTCTAGTCCGGACCACCCATTTAAGACGTCAACCTGCAACAACGAGTTCATAGTAGAACAACATCTCTATTCTATAAAGGCTTCAAGCTTGATCCTTCAATTTTCATCAATTTAGTCTTGAAGCAAACCATCTTCTATTGTAGATTGCGGGGGCGAAGATGTGGACAATCTCAAGCCAACATTCTCCCCATTTGTCTATGTCTTCGTAAAAAAAAAAACCTTGAGTTTCAAAGAAAATATGCTCTTGCTCTCTGGCTCACATCTACTCCTCATTTCTAGTTCTCCTTCACTTTTTACGGAAGGCAAGATAGACAATAATTTAGGTGGAGATCCCATTTGCTCCATAATGTGCATCCTAAGAAGGGCCAGAAAGTTTATACTTGGAGCGTCAGTCTTTGGTGAAAATGTTTGGGTGATGTTAGAATGGATACATGCCTAAGGTGATGATTTTGTCCTCAACCAAGTTTCAATGTAGTGGTTCCTTATATTAATGTGCTTTGTTGTTCTCAAATGTTGACGGGGTTTTTGAGATGTTGATACTTTAAGGTTTTCTTGGTAGAGTGTAGAATCCTCTAGAGACGCCACCAAGTCTTTGGCATATTCTCATCCAAATGAGTTATGTGCATCCTCTATGAGCTGCCATATATTCGGCCTCAACCATGGAAAGTTATGTGCAATTATGTTTTTTATTGAACCAAGACTTAAGGTTGTTGCCAAGGAAGAAACACCAGAAGTGCTTTTTCTATTATCTACGTCTCTAGCCCAATGAACATCACATAATCCTCCTAGGCTAGATGTGATTTCTTGGGTATACCAGATACCGTTGTTCATTGTTCCATGAACATATTTGATGATCTTCTTGACCAGTAGAAGATGACTATCCTTGGGAGTTGCTTGGTATCACACACAAACTTTCACGCTATAACATGCATCTGGATGAGAAGCTGTGATTCTTCTAAATGAAGTTCCAATCATACTTGTGTAGAGAGTCGGGTCAACACTGTTCTCTGCTTCATTTTTAGTGATCTTGTTATGGGTTCCTCTTGGGGTTCTTCGATATTTGGATGTACCAAGTCCAAACTTACTGACCATGTCCTTTACATATTTTGCCTATGAGATAAAGGTCTTTGAGTTGGTTTTTAATACCTAAAGACCCAGAAAGTACATAACCAAGCTCATTTCAAATTATGTGCTCATGTGTCTCATAAACTATTCCACCTAGTGTTGGGACGTGGATCAGAGACTATGTCCCGCAGACTTGAGCGACAATAACTTTCTTTGACTTTCTGAATGAAGAGAGTATGATATGCTCCCCACAAGTGTGTAACCACCTTTTTAGGAAGTACTTTGGCCAGTCTTTCCTACCAAGCCCTTGGTGCTTGTTTTTTAGTTACATAGAGAAACTTTTTTGGTTTTAAACATGATTAGGATGAGGATCTTCCAAAACCCATTTAGGTTGAGTAACAAACACTTCTTCATGAATGCCAGTTTAAAGAAGGCACTCTTGGTGTCCATTTGATAAGGATTTGAACAAGTATGCAATCAAATGCACTAGCAGGACAAATTGACTCAGTCGAGTTCACCAGGTGTAAGTTTCGTCAAAAACCACTCATTTCACTTGAGTCTATCCTTAAGTAACCAAACGAGCTTTATTTTTAAAGATGTTTCCTTCTTCATTTGTCTTGGTCTTGAAGATCTATTTGATGCTAATTATATTTGCATGTTGGGGCTTTGGAAATAAATCCTAGACGTTGTTGCGTCCAAACTATGATAGTTCTTCCTGCATAGCCTAGATCTAAAGTCCATCTTTCCGAGCCTCCTTGTAATTTTTCAGTCAACTTTGGAGGGGTAGCAGCCAAGGCTTAAGCCCATCATTTTTCTGTAGTTCACCTTGATGACACCCCTCATCTGTACACTCTCTTCCAGATCTCCTATAACATCAGTGGAATAGTGGTTTTTGCAATTCAGCCTGGAGGGCTCTAGAGAATGAATGTAAGTGTGTTCAGCCATCGTGATCGTGCAATTGATGTAATGGAAGTCCTACGTTGTTTGGATAATGGCCTATAGGTGGGTGCCTAGCTTTCGGGATGAATCCCGAGCGTCTCACGGAGACTCATTCGTTTTCTTCATCAGTGGATGGTGGAGCTTCTTTGGTACTGTTAAGGGTCTTCTATTTTTCAAGAACTAACACCATAGGAGGGTCTTATGGTCTAGATGTTTCACTCTGAGGAAGATAATCATCAACTCATACATTAATTGATTCCATCACAACCTTGGTTCTTTTATTCACCCTATAAGCATGGTTGTTTATGTAGTACTTCATGAAAACACCATCATCACTCTTGGCATCAGGCTTCCTCTTGGATATACGTCATTCAGTGTAACCTTTGTTAAGCGACGATTTTCCACAAGCGCACGAATTAAGCACAAATAATACAATGAACAACAAGTCTAGACTCTTCGATCCCATAGGTAAGGTGTGGTTTCTTGGGGGATTGATGCCCAGCTAATTTAGGATTTTTCACTATTTAGTGGAAGGAGTGATTTGGAATGTAGTTATCTAAAAAGCTAAACTAAAACAAAACAAATCTAAATTTATTTTCAAATATTCACAAGTAAGCGGGTTGAGTTACAGGAAAAGCTACAGGAAATGATCTTGGGAGCTGGTGTTTCCGTTGATACGATTATGATTTATATTCATGAAGTCTTAGGTTAAGTGAGAGTATGCATGTTTGTCAAAGAGGCGGTATGAGTTTACACTTCAATATCTCCATTTCTCACACCTACTCATATTCTCCTTTCGGTACATCTAAGTCATGAAATGTGATACTTTTAAAGGCAATTCTTTCATAGGAACCATTAGTCCTCTAGTTCTCTTATACCTATAGATTGCTGAGGACTATGTTAGAATCAGAATTACCTCTCAGGTCCATATGATCCTCAAGGCCATTACTATGAGGTGGCATTTCCCCCAACAAAATCCATTTAGTACTAGGTATTCCTAATTTACTAAATATGTTGATTTTGTCAAGTGAGTTGTTGAGGGTAAAGGTCGAGCTAAGGTTATATTTCAAGCTGTCATACAGACCTTTTTGTGCACTAGGTCATCTTAAACTCACTTCCTAACTTTATAAATAAATTGGGCAAAACCATAATAATCCAGGAGTACCAACTAACATCTTTTAGATGATTCACAAACCATTCTAAAAATTATGTAAATCAGCATCAACCTGACAGTCAATACAGGGATCTTTAGCCTCTATTCTGACCAAGAAATCCAACAAAACCATGTTTAACATAAACATAATGATGAAAGATTAATAAAGAGGGAGTAGAGTTTAGAGATACAAAGCAGTAGGAGATGAGAACATCTTAAACTATGCTCTATGGCTGCAAAGACCACTCTAGTAACTAACCTTGCATTAAACTAAAAATAAAGTCATTAAAGTTAAAAGCCCTAAGCGGCACAAGAAGAAGAGAGAAACCCTAAAATCAAACCTTAGACAAGTCTAAAGGCGAAATTATGACTTTGAAATGAGCCACTTGCAAAGGTATTTAAAAACTAGTAAAAAAAAATGGCTGATTTTCTGGCCTCGGCGTCCTTTTAGCGAAACCAATTCATCCTCAGTGAACCAGCCAGCTTTCTTCTTTGTGTGGCTCGGGTTCTCAATGAAAGAGCATTTACTGCGGAGAACAATGGCTTCGTCATAAGCGGTTTGCTATCGGGCTTCAAATGATCATAACTCTTTCTGCATCCGACCTCAAATGCAATGATTTTGGTCTCCTACGAAAAGCTAAAGAGATTAGAATCTAAATATATCAATCTTGGATCTGTTGAACTACAATGGTGAGCTTAAAATTCCTAGATTGAGGAGTTAGTGGTGTTTTTGGAAGATCTCTATATTACAGGTGTATCTTTTTCATTCGAACTTGAATTAGGTTATCTTGGACTTTTACGACTTGAAAACGTAGAATCTATTCATAACATTCTTGAAACCACTGGGAGGTGTGTTAAAACCATAACTCATCTTTTTGTCCATCCTTTATGCTCTCTTTACTTTAAAAATGTTTCCTAGAGCCTAAGATGATAAAATTCAGCAATTAAAGTTTGTTAAAAAACCATAAAAGTATATGATTGATAGTGGTCATGTTGTGTAAGAAATGTATGAAAAGCACCTCTCAAGCACGAACTATAAAGAAATTCATAGAAATGTTTGATTTAGGTTTAACCATTTCAGGATCTCCTTCACATGATGTTTTGGGGTTCTAGCCCAGAAATAAAATTGATTTGTGATGTAGCATGTTGTATTTATTGCTTCTATCCAATATTTAGTTGGGACACTCCTAGCTTTTAGCATGATTCGAGCCATCTCTTGTAGAGTTCTATTCTTTCTTTCTACTACACCATTATGTTGAGGAGTTTTAGGTGCTAAGAACTCATATTTTATACCATTCTTCTGAAGTTTTCAGCGGGGATTTTTAGTTCACACCATGATCACTCCTTATTACCTAATCTTCAAGAGTATTATGTTTATTATGCTCTTACAGTCTTGCCACATTTTAACAGTAACTTTAGATCTAAGAAATTTACCCAGAAAACCTAGAAAAGTCATCTACACTTCACCAGATGCATATCAACATAATTACTTCTTTATTTGCATATAGGTCTATATGATCAGTATGGGACCCAGTCCAGTACTCTAGTAATAGAGCATAGTTGGGACTCACGTGAAGTCGTTAAGACTTGACTTTGAGTTGGCATGGTTTGTACATTCTTTTAGGTTCTCTTTGAGATTTAAGGACTCCTTGATGGCTTCACATCGCGTTATCTCTAAGGTTGTTGTGGCTTACACCATCACTATCCCATTTGCCCAAAGGTTGGTATCTTTGGAAGCTAGGTTAGGCATGTGTTAGAAATTGCTAGTAGATAGTAGTTATCTGATTACCTACCATTCCATGATATGTTGTTGTCACAATTAAGATTTAATACATTTGTCTTGATGAATCTTAGGAAAGATCAGTGCCTGATGAATTTGATGTGATTAGGTCGACTTTCGGGTCCATCAACAAGAACCACATACCTTAATTTTAGTGAGCATGAGAGCGTTTAGGGACCTAACACAACACTTCCTTTATGCAGTCACAGAAGTTCTCGGAGTCCAAAATGGATGGAAGAACGTTGGATAGCAACCACTTGTTGCCAGTCATATGTTGTGAGCTTCCACTATCAAAGTACCACATTTTCTATTTCGGCTTCGGGGGTAGGCAGAGGCTTAATTATCTGCTTGGTCAAATTATCATGTGGCGTGTGTGTTGATTTTCAACAATGGTAGCATCTAACTCCGCATATTTTGTTTCATGAACATGTCTTTCTTGTTTGGTTCATGATTCGTTCTGGGCGTTTGTGAGGTTCTTATACTTTTTCAGTCTTGAGATGGGGAATCTCCTTCTAATCTATTGGTTTTGATCACATAGATTCCGCTGGTACCCAATGCCTTCCCGAGCGCGGAGGTAGTCCTCATCGCTAGAATGATCCAGGGATGTGTTCATGAGCTTGTCATTTTACTCATGCCTGAGATGTTTTAACTCAAATTGGGCCATGCTATTCTTAAGGATTTCTCTTCAGGTAGCTGCCTCTCTCTATGGCTTTGTATTCTTCAAGGTTGATGGACTTGCCCTTGAAAGATGTTATTGAGTTTTATTAACAATTTACCGAGCACCATACAATATTGTGTAAGAATGTACTACAATTCTTAAATCGATATCTCATCCTTTCCTTCTTTGGGCAGATTGGGTTAGGCTTAAGGATTCTGGAACCTTGCCGGCAACACATGTGTTGGTGTTCATCACATCCTTTGAAAATTCTTGAAGTGCTTTGTATTACTAGACGAGGCCTGGGACAATGCAGGCAATGGATTGGCCGGTCTTGATCCTTATCTTGCGATCTTTGGGTTCGTCGCCTCTAGGTAACAAGGAGAGATCAATTCTTTTTTGTATTGACACATTCTACTTGGATGTGACCATAACCTCCACATTCTTTGCACTAGATTAACTTGTTCCTAAAATTTGGTCCTGGAGATCCTTGTGTCCTGCCAAACTTAGTATGATTTAATGTGCCAGATGCAATTTTTCTAGTTTGAGGGTTACCTTTCGACTAAGCATTCAACCCTTTTATAGCTCTTTCAAGATTCTTTATCAAAGCTACGATTCTAGTTCATTTCCTTTTAATCTAACAGGTAGTTTAGGAACTAGCCCTTAGTCCCATAATTTTCACTCTTCAGTGGATGTTTGTTCGGTTCTATTTCAAACATGAGTAGAGATCATCAATTCGCTGAGTCTTATCCACTCAGGTCTTTTATATATTGTTGTTTGCCATGTAGCTAAACTGGGTGGCAGGATCTTATATGGCCTTTCTGAAGCTTACTCTTTAGGAATCTTTTCCCAAAGTAAAGATTCGTGTATATCTGCAGTTTCCATTTAAGTCTTGATAATTATAACATCCCATCATCCGCACGTTTTTAAATTTGATGTAAATGGTTCAACCTGATTCACGGTCGCATTGGTTCCTTCAAAATGTAAATGAGAAGAATCGCCCATGATTCCTTAGCTCTTGGTGGGTGAGTCATTTTGGTGAGGATCAGCACCATTAAGAAGATTGCATTCAAAGCCTATGAGCTTTAAGTGGAAAGGGTGTACACTTTGATCAGTCTGCCATTCCTTAGGAGCAGAGTTTCCTTCAACATTGTTATTGGTTTTGGTAAAGCTTCCATCCTTGTGATGATCTTCATTGCATTTTCATCAGTCAGTTGCATGAAGGCATGCATCGCCTTTAGTGACCATAGTTAAGTCTATCAAGAAGATGAGGGCAGTAGTGAATAAACTCTTTCATCAAATCCATATGATACTCATACACAGTCAATTAATTGCAAACACGGATCTCCTCGATAACTTAAAGTGACCCAGCTTTGATACCGTTAAGCGATATGAGTGTGCGTTCCAAATCTCAGTCGTGATGACCGGACCTGTGACCTCGCTGATGATGCTACGGTGTGTGAACTCCCCTTATAGGACTTACTATGTGCATAGCAGATGTGAAATATTTAGCAATAGTGAAAAAACACAATTTTTACGTGGTTGGCAACGCCTCGTCGCAGGAGCAGCGGATGCTAGGATTTCCACTAATCTGGTTGAGTTTTGATTGTCTTCTCTTAGCGCGGGATATCTTTGCCCAAGCCTTCTTGAAACCTAATCCTCCTGTTAGATTTTATAATGACTCTCCATTCCTCTTTCTCTGACATCCTTTTAGAAAACCCACAATATATCAAAATAAAATGAAGAGTTTAAGAACCATCACATCTTTCACCAAAGGTGAAAGACTGTTCCATCTTATAGTGCATAATTACAGGTATGCCTTTTCATAAATCCTCTAGCTGTCAGACTTCTTGTTCTTTGCTTCAAGCTCAACTCTGAAATCCGTCTTGAGCATTTTAAAAACTGAATCATATAATATGTATGCTGACAATGGAATCTAGATAAGGTTGGATCATTATCACAATATATCCCAGACCTACATGATTATGAATTGTCTTTTCTATCACACGAAAATAGGAAACATCTTCCTTGAGAATCCTCTTCGTAATAGAATCATTGTTTGATTCTGATACGGTTTTGATGGCTCGGATGATCTGATCTTGTGGTTTGATGTGTGCCACTTATGTCGTACATATGCTGGAGCCCGTGGAGTTAAAAGCAACACGGGGTGCGCCGGCTCGATAACGGAGCTGTCAGTCACACGGCTACTCTGGCATAATTAGGACTTCCCATCTCCAGCACATCCCTACAACACGACTTTTACATCAGAACTACATATGGTTCTGCCGAGGCTTTAAACGATCCTTCAAATCTTTATCAATTATATGATTTTACAGTAGTGTCTTCTTTGTTGAATATAAGGACAAAGTCTATGGACGATCTAATGATATTTAATAATTATATAAGTAAATTATGACAATAATAATAATAAATTCGATCTGTTTTCAATGGATTTTAGAATTTTTGTTGATGTTACAGCAGCATTTAATATTTATTGTACGAAAGAATATTATGAATACAATATTTTATGGTTTTGATTTTCTCAAAGGAAATTTTATTTTATTTTTTAGAATATTTTCGATAAAACTTTTGGGTGAAAAATAAATAATTTACTAAACATGATTTTATAATTTTTTTTTTTTTAATGTTAATTTATTTTGAAACATTTAACCTGGTAATTATTATTATTAATTTTTTAAGAAAACAAATAAAGATTACTTTTTAAAACTATGCAGGAAATGGTGATTGTACATGAATCTGGGAGTTACATCAAAAAACGGAAGAAACAGAGTCTTGATGTGGAATCCTTGACATACAAAAAAAAAAAAAAAGATTTTTTTTTAGGGGTTTTTAATTTAACTTATCCAAAAGTTTTCTAATTTAATGGTATATAATAATGTGGCTTGTACTCTAAAAGTCACATTTGTGGCTTTAGATGACTCCATAAAATTTTTTCATTAAATTCATGCAAATAATACAATACATAAATGTGACAATGACATAGGCATAACCTTACCCACAAAATGGTTGGCATGGTGTAATCTTTTGGCGTCGTCCATGTAAGTCGTTGTCCTGGTGGTTCCACTTTTTAGTAGTTTCTGGCCCGAAAAGATAAGCGGTAAAGGTTATGCAGCTACACACCTGGTTTCATTCGGGTTGAGCTACTTCTTTCCTTTTGTTTCCTCACATTGACATTTACGGGCTAAAGTGTTCAGTCATTTCAGAGTGTCGTTTTGAATCATAAGAAGAATGTCAGCATCTTCCGAAGTAAATTATGGAATTGGGTGATTTATTATTAATCCCAATTATTGTATTTGTTGTGTTATTTGTTGTTGTTACTATTAAAAAATGCATATATCTACCAGGCTTGTTTGTAATAACAATATTATTCATTATCTTCACATTGTTTCCGTTTATTCTTTACGACATCCACATTCACGGAGATCAAATCTTTTCGGGCTCTGTCTGTAGTTTTTCTCCTATTAGACCCACATTATGTTTTTTAGCCAACGCATGTTGTGGTATTCAGGTATTCACCTCAATACTTTAACTCTTTTTCAGTTTTTCAATTTATTTCTTTTTTATTCATTCATTTTCTTATTTTATTTTGAATATGTGTGTTTTGCCAGTACAGTTTCAAGAGTGCTGTAAATAATATTTCCAAAAAGGTTCCTATCCAAAACTATGACATTACATGTGTAGAGTTTCTGCACACAGTGTTTGAGGCTAATCTAAAATAAGAAACTAGAAACAAAAATTGGAGGAATGCTTTATTAGTTTACATGGTGAGGTATGACGGAAACACTATCATAAAGTAGATTAGAGTTGTAAACTTGGTGAAGTAGGAACTTATAATCTCACACCTGAGTTGGACAACCCTGGGAATATCATCTTGAGTTCACGCTACAGCAGGAGATATTTATCCTACGCAGATGTATGAAGATCCTCTTTATAGAAAAAGATGAAGAGAAGAGATATATATAAAGTAAAACACTTGAGTGGTGTAATAATGGCCAAGTGTGAGGAGCATTGCACTTTGGACATAGTAATAGGAAAGATGGAGGTGTAGACAATTATAGATGTAACAGCGAACAAGGTGTTGTAGAGCCCAAGGTCACTCGCCTATTTGGACGGTGTGGTTTGCATAGTAGTCGGGAGATCATGATCTGAGGTTTGGGTTTAATTTTTAAAACCAGTATGGGTTTAGTTTTGAAGAAGCGATTTTCACCGCATTATTTAGTTTAAAAGTGTTTTTTGAGTCTTTTGCATATTTTAGAAGATTTTGGTTTATCACTAAAAATGTCATCTTTTGAAAGGCAGCAGTCGTAATTTTGGAGATTTTGAGGCTGTACTAACGTGGAGCGATGGTGGCAGGAGCTAGTTATATGCTTAGAATTTATTTTCTTTGTATTTTTTGAGTTGTTTTGATTTTCTTATTATTTTCAAAAAGTTCCCTAATTGGGACAGTTTGGGCCCTTAATGTTGAGGAATGTTGGAAGTGAGTTTAGGTTTAATTTTTTAAAACCATGTGAGTTTAGTTTTGAAACCTACTACCCTTATCTTTAAGCCTTAAAAACACCAATTTATCCTTTGTGATGACTTATATTTATTGATATATAATGCAGGTTTCTGTTTTAGGGTTGTCGTCATTCCTGAAGCAGCCACATGATTTTGTCAAAAATCTGAGGCACCTTGGAACTAGATCAGGTGATTGGAGGACAAAAAGTCTTATTTTGGTATTTGGTTCTATCTCTACAAATTTGTCACTTTCAGTTCTATGAAACCCCTTTTCAGATAACTTCCATCTCCCAAATCTCTCATATAGTCTTAAATAGTAACATTATCCTATCATATTTTTTAATATATCTTATGAAAATAGTTTAAAATGAACATAGAGCTTGTCGGTAAGAAGATCTTCAGCAGTTAACATCTTGTTTGTTGTGCTCTTAAAGTTACGTTTAAGCCTTCAACTATTCTTCTTCTTCATTTCGAGGTATGAGCATCGTAAGAAGATCTAGAGTTAACCTCTTGTTTGTGTTATAAAGTTCCATTTCACTTTCTTCTTCTTTTGAAGGTAAAACTAGTTCTTCTTCTTCTCATGCCCACCATTTGAGGTAAAATTTTATCTTTTTGTGTGAATTATAGTTTTGTATCTTTTGAAGATAAAACAGTTCTTTTCTTCATCATGCCTTTTTGTCTTATCAATACAGTTATTCCATTATTGTATGATTTTTCATTAATATGAGTTTTGACCCCAGGACGATCTTGGCATTAGGGGTGTTCTCCCTCGTACAAAAATTTTAACTTTTTGTGAATTATAGATTTTTGCTCGTCGATGTTTTTTGAATGTAAAACGTGTTTGGTTGCGAGAAAATAGAGGAAGGAGAAATGTTTCAATTAATTAAAATGGGTTTCGTTTTGTTCTTCATTTCCCCCATCAAGAAAACAAATGGTTTGTTTTTTGATCTTTGTACACAGAGTTAGTTTACATAAAATCAGTGTTTGAAACGGCTCAAAATTATAAGCTAGAGCATCTTGGGTGATGAGCCTCTTGTAGCCAATCATGGATCTAGGATCATGGCTGAGATGAGGTTTTTATAGTATTGGTAGCAGCTGAGTTATGTCTTTACATCTTGAATTTTAATTGTTTGTAGATTGGGTGTTTCATCAGGGCAAAATAATGTCTATTAAAAATCAATGAAGGACATGAGGTTAAGCATTAGGGTTCTCTTTATACGTAATTTAGTCAATTTATACCCCTTGTTAATCATGGATTCAACCACGGTTCTGGGTGTAGTGGTGACTTTTAACCTTTAAATCTCGTTTGCAATTAGGTTCTTTCGGATTCTCTTAATACCAGATAAATGTTACGTTAGGGTGGTGAAGATTAAATTAACAACAAACCGGCGTACCTACTCCTATGAGTTACAAATGTCAAGCGTCTATAAATGGCAGAATTAAGCTCCTTCAGGAAGTTGTCGGGGATTACTGCTTCAACATTAACAATTCCTAAAGACTTGACCACTAGAAGTATTATGCATATCCTAAATGAGTTTAAGATGTCAAAGCATACCCTTTGAAGTTGGGAATCATTTTGCCTTCTATTACTGGTTTTTAGCCTAAATCGATTCCAGCAAGAGAGAATTTACCCATTTACCAGTGGAGATACAATCAACCACCATCACATGTTTAGGAATCGACCATTTGCAAAACAAATGAAAAATTTTAAATTTATTATTAAGAAAGATCAAAGAAAAATACAAAACTATCATAAGCCAAGGCGTTCAAGTTTAATAAGCATAGCCAAGTCTAATCTAAGTATTGTTTTGTTTTTTATAGCCTCATGCGTTATAGTCAAAATTACATCTTGGGGCATTCTCATCATCTTAAGCATCCTACATCATTTGCATTTGGAAAATCAAGCTAAAGTGGAAGGAAATTAGAAAAATTTGTCTATGCAGTGCGGAGCATTTCGTTTCACTTTAGGGAGGTGAAATTTCCTTTACTGCCCAGGCGGAAGCAGGCTTTGTTCTACTGCTCTCCTGCTTCCTTTCTCCATCTCTTTTGCTCCAAAATGGTTCCAACTTGATCTAACTTCTTCCAAAAACCTTCGAACTTCGATTATGGACCCCAAGATGACTTCATTGCTCATTCTCGTGCTCTCCAAGAGTTGAACAAGTACCTAAAAAAAGCCTATAAAAGCAGCAAACTCAAGCAAAAACATCAATAATAAGCTTAGGGACCAACAACATGCTAGATTGCATAAGTTTGGGCAATAACCACTCAAAATTGAACAAGTACCTAAAAAAGCCTATAAAAGCAGCAAACTCAAGCAAAAACATCAGTAATGAGGTTAGGGACCAACAACATGCTAGTTTACATAAGTTTGGGCATTAACCACTTAAAAGGGAGTTAAAAGGTATGAATTAAGTGCTTAAAAATGTACTTTTTTAGTGGTTATCAGTACATAGTAAGATAAATGTTTCAAAAAACACATAATTGAGTCGAGATTGGCAGGGTTTAAAAAATACGTATCTAGGCCAGGATGGAACAAGCATGAGATTTTTATTCTAATTTCATAACGAGAATGGGAAATGAAAGGAAAATCCGCTTGTTATAGAAGGTGTTCTGCCTGTTGGCGCACCAGATGTTTTGGTCCAAGTTATGGACCATTTGCAAAAACAGGGTGATTTTGACAAAAATAAATGCACAAAAATAAATTAGCATATATGCAAGACAAGAGAAGTTAGTTCACAGCGGTTCAGCCCTAGCCTCGTCACGAGGGGCTAAGCCTTGATGAGAAGAATTTCTCTATATATCAATTAGGTTACAATTGGTCTAATATGAGACAAGGCTCACCCTTTCTCTAACGTCGTCTTCACCTAATTCTCTCATAGTGAAACATGGGAGTACAGGTCCCCTCATTTCTAAAACACCCCGGGTTCAGACTCCCACAAGCCCAAACAACATCCTTCAACAAGATGTACAAACATCCTTTAACAAGATGTATAAAAACCTTCCAATAATGAGAGAAATTAGGCAATACCTACAACAGGTATTCAACCCTCCATAACCACCTTTGCTTGTGCTTCTTCATTTTTGTGATGTATTTGCATCAAAACATGTCTCTTATTTATGGGAATCAAACCATGATATTATGGATCACATGTTTCCCTATTTGGCTCAAATCAAGCCCGATTGAATATATCTTTCCATAGAAAGTCCATCAATCAAGTCAGGTTGATTTCCTTCCATATTATTCACCATTAAAGAATATTTCGCCCATAGAAAATCATCAAATATGATCCAAAGAATCTTCCAAATTTGATATGCCCAATATTACTTTATTTCCTACCTTATTTATCCCATATCATATCAAGCTCTAATCTTCAGAAAATCCTCTCCATAATCGGATTTTTCTGAATATGGTAAGTCTTGCCATCCAGCTTGGTCTACCAACCTATGCACCAACATTCCCTTATAGCCTCAATTAGGCAGTGTGACACGACGAAGATTTTTAACTGATTTATAAACGATGATATCCAACAATCTGCGTTTGGCATTGTTTTTATTGAAATGGATAGTGACATATATTGGGCATTGAGTGATTGTGGTAAAAGTCATCGTGCTACTTGATCTCATGAATATCACCAATTTGTTTTTCTAGGATTTTTCTTCAACGGTATTGTTGGCTTGAGCATGACTCCCCCTTAATTTCTGCATAAATCTCTTCTTCCTTTAAGAAATCTATCTCGGTTACAAAAACAAATAGATTAGGATCCCATGGATCTCACTCAGTTTCTTAGAGTGACTCACGCTCTAATACCAATTGAAAGGAAAATCTACTTGTTATGGAAGGTGTTCTGCCTATTGGTACACTAGATGTACTATGGATCAAGTTATGGACCATTTGCAGAAAAGGTGTGATTTTGACATAAATAAATGCACAAAAATAAATCAGCATATATGCACAAGACGCAGAGGATTGGTTACGCGGTTCATCCTAGCCTACATTCGCGAGGCTAAGCCTATATAAGAAGAATTTCACTATATATCAATTAGGATGAAGTTGGCCGTATATGAGACAAGGCTCCCCCTTTCTCTAACGTCGCCTTCTCCTAATTCTCCCACAGTGAAACATAGAATGAGATCCCCTTATTCCCCAAACATCATCTAGACTCCCACAAGCCTAAATAACATACTTCAACAAGATGTATAAAAACCTCCCAACATTGAGAGAAATTAGGCAATACCTACAACAGGTATTCAAGCCCTCACAACCACCTTCTTTACACGTGCTTATACATTTTGTGGTGTATTTGCATCAAAACGTGTCTCCTATTTATCATCCTCCAAGGTAATCATACCATGATATTATGGATCACATGTTTTCTATTCTGGCTCAATCAAGCTAATTGAATATATGCTTTCCATAAAAAGCCCATCAATCAATCTGGTTGATTTCCTTCCATATTCACCATTAAGGAATATTTTCCTTCCATAGAAAATATTAAGTATGTCAAATCTTTATGTATTGATATACTTGATGTTACCTTTTGTCTTGCCTCATCCATCTCATATCATATCAGCCTCTAATCTTCAAAAAATCATCTCCATAATTGGATTTTTCTGAATATGGTAAGTCTTGCCATCCATCTTGGTCTACCAACCTATGCACCAACATTAAGATAACTAATGTTACACCCCTTTATAGCCTCAATTAGACGATTGAAACATGCAACACAATTTTGCCTAAGATTATAAGCAATAAATAATACTCAACAGGAAAGTATATCCAGCCCCACACAAGTTCGGGACAAAGGAGTGAGCTGTTCATATATTATGGGACGGGAAAGAGATAAGGGTGCCTTGTCCCAAACTTGCCCCGTTGCCAATCCCACTGTAGTGTTGTATAAAGCAATTAGAGGGGTACTTATAAGCTCAAAAACATGGATAGATGTGGGATGGGGTATTGCTAAATCAGTGTAGGCTTCAAAACCAGAGAAGATGCAATGATAGCTGTCATTGTAAGGGTATTGAGTAAAAAATGAAGTGTGATAGCGGGATAGAAAAAATTTAGTTCTTGAATTGCGAAACTCAACACCCAAAAATTTCTAAGTTTATCTTTATGTGATTCATTAATAGATCCTTAAAATCATAGCAGAGTAGTGAGTTGTTGGGAGTAAAATGTTGAGTAGATAATGCGAAGGGTGATAGTCTTGTATAGATAGAGAAGTCTAACCATACTGCAAAAAAAAAAGATTAGTTTTCCATAAAAATACTAATTCAAAATTAACTAAAAGAAAAATGCCCATATTGAGGCTTAAAGGCTTTTGACTCATTCCACATAGATATCTTTGTTGGACTAAATGTAATTCTCCAACAAACTAAGAACTAGTCAAAGGAAGGTTGGATGAACTTATACACTCTCCCTACGATCCTTCATAAAGTGTCTAAGCAAAGAAAGAAACATGAAAGGAAACTAAAATCCATAACATCAATACTAGTGGTCATAGACTATGAGCCAACATGAGAGGATAAATAAGTATTAGATCATAGGAACATGGTGAAGTAAATTTCCTCTGAAGCCAATGTTTCTTTTGTAATTTAAGGAACTGTTATCCACATTAGTTTTTAATTATTAGTTACATAATGGATTGGCATAAAGAGACCATGTGCCTTGCCTGAATATAAATGAGAGGATAAGAAAGCATGCCTTTGATCTTCGTAGATTCTGTTTATATAGTATGATTTTCTCTCATTTTCCATCACTTTCTCACTAGAAAAAAATGGCTTGTGAAGCCGATACCACAAATATGATGTGGGTAATTTCATTTGCCTTAGAAGAAGAAGAAGCTATAAAGCAGACCTATGATCAATTGACTTTTAAACATTTCACGAAAAAGTAATTTGGTTTAGTTTAGTGGATTTAATTGCTGAAAATTACAAATTTCTTTCTTGCTTGAATTGATATTACATTTGCAATAAGTTGATTCATTGAATTCTTAGTCTAGATTTTATGAGATCGATAAGATGCGATTTATGAAGCCCAGAAAGTTGAGTATATATGAAATAAATCTTAATGATGAATTGAATTTCGGATATGGATTCTGTTGGAGATATTTCTTGTCATAATCTTAGGTAAAGATAAATCGCATGTTTCCAACAGTAGAACCTATTGTCACAGCTAATGTCGCACAAGTTGGTGCATCATTTTGTGTGACATAACTTACCATATTCAGCGACAATCGATTTTGGAGCCAATATTCTACAAATCAAGAGTCAATATTTAGTGTGATGAACAAGGAAGGTTAGAGGAGAATATTGGGCAATACTGCACAAATCAAATCAAAGAGATCAGATATTATTTTTCTGAGATTTCCAAAGAAGGAAGATATTCTATTATGATAAGCATGGAAGGAAATCAAAATATTCCAGTTGGCTTGTAGAGACATATTAGGAAACATAAAGCTAAAGAATATTGAGAGAATATTTTGAAGGACTACTTAAAAAAAGCTGCAGAGATGTTTCTCTTTGTGATGGGAAGAGCACACAAGGGGGCTGTTATGGGTTATTCACACGCGTGAAGATGGTTGTTGCATGTCTCTGCTCTTTAGCCTTGATGATGAAGCGGTGTGGTTGCCAGTGGAGATGGACTTATTGGGGCATGAGTCTAGATGCGTATGGAAAATAGGAAGCTTATTTCTATGTTTCTATGAGATAGTTGGAGAGCGATTGTGAGAAAGAGGAACCTTGTCACTTAAGACCAACTTGTAACCTAATTGATATATAGTGAAATACCTTAGATCTAGGCTCAGCCCCGCGGATGTAGACAATTTCCAAACCACATAACTAATTTCTAGTTTTTCCTCTATTTGTGAGTTTATGCATATGATTTCATATCTCTTCGAACTACATTACTTCAACAGATCAATCATAACTTGATCGCGAGCATATTTAAATATCTTACAATAGAAATGGATGCAATACTTATACTTTGTGAGTGTCGCCATTTGGTCTGTTATGTGAATCCTTTGCATCATAACGAGCAGTTTTCTCTTTTAATTGGTATCATAGCAAGTCACTCTAAGCTATTGAGCGAGATCTGTGGATTATCTAACTATTTTTCTCAAAGTGTTGTCGGGTAGTGAAGAATCTAAACATGCAAATGAAGGTACCTTCCCACTGATACGGATATGATTTACGCGCCTCTTTAATGATTCGTGAAATGGCAAAAATGGAGCTTAATCTTGAAATTTTTAAGAATGAATACCTAAGGATCCAATGCATGAAATGTGGAGGGCATGGATATATTCAGGTTGAATGTGCTAACACATGGAGTGATGATGAGTTTGAAGCATGTAATGAGGGAGAGGACATATGCCATGAATAAGAGGTATCAATTAATCTTTCTGATGAAACTGATTACTCGAGCGGTCGATAATTTCTACATCTGGTCAACCAGCTGATCCATCGATCTATGTGGAAAGCGGTGATGATGAAGAAATCACCGACGAAGAGATGGTCGACTCTGGCAATCGTGTATGAAGGCGGGTGGAAACATCGATGAAACAAAGGGCTACTCGAAAATCTCTGTCCTTGGCAGAAAAAATGAAGTTCATCAAATAAGTCAATGTGTAGAAGAATGAAAAGGAAGACTTTGAACGAATTGGAACAAACTAAGACAACTATGCGGATGATGAATTCTAGTACCACAGCTCTAGATCGGTTAATGGGAAGAGTGACAAAGACTTCGAAAGGTCTAGACTACAAAGAAATATTAGAAACTAAACCTCATAACCTCACAAAGGCTATTACAACATGCAAAAATTACCATCACAAAGGTGGTAGGAAGAATCATTCATCAAGAAGACAAAGACTTAGATGCTATTACTGCAAGAAGCTAGGACATATCTGGAAGGGAATGTTTTGAATTCTTAAGTACATCGAAAATTGAGGTGTGAAGTGACACTCTAAAAAAAAACAAATCTGAGTGGTAAAAAAAAAATGGAAGGTGTTTAGACAAGGATATGGAAGTTAAACTGTTGAGGGTTCTTGAAAAGAATTTGGAGGTGTTTTCTTGGTCCATAAATGATATAAAAGGAATTAGTCCCTAATGAGTGTCCAAAAACACTCATTACGTACTCGGGTTTTGGTATGTTTTAGACATTTTCTATAATTAATTTAGTAGCATTTGCTCTTCATACACTAATATATAGTTCCATTTTGCATTGTAGGTTAAATTGAGGCATTTTGGAGGCTAAAAGGGGAAGAATCAAGATCTTGCTCCCACCGTCATGATTGTTGGGCCTGTTTGTGGGTCCAACCTAGTTTGGCATTTGAGAGCACTCTTTTCTAGGGGTTTTTAAGGAAAGATGACCTAAGGAACCAGGTTGGCACATTAAGAGGTGACGGTTGACAATAGCGGAGGGAGACATATAGAGATCGACATCGACCATCGGGAGATTCGTGAATTAGAGTAAGAAGACTGAGCATCACCTAATCTTTCAGCATTAGAGTTCTTCTACCTTTACTTTCATGTTTTCTCTAGATTTCATGATGTACATGAATTTCATTATTGATTCGTCGCCTGTAGGGTATTAATCAACAAAATTTATAACCTAATACCTCATATTAGCGTAGCATAGCTACTATAGTATAGTGGTTCTAGGATCGTCCACAAAGATGGGTTTTCTTCGTGGAAATGACTGATAGTGAGGCTTGCTGGAGTTAGGTTTGCTGGAGCTGCAAGTGGTGGAGTTGGTGATGCTGTGGCCTCCTCTGGTTTTGGCCATGGTTCCAAAGCTAATGGGGGAGGGTTTCAGGAGAGGATGAGGGATTGTAGGGGAGGATGAGGTCTTGTAGGGGTTTTCACAGGGGTTTTTGTGAGATGTGCAGAGATGAGGGAGGGTGGTCTTCTATTTATGGAGGATGGAATGTTAAAGGGCACAAGGAGGATAAAAAACGGGTATGGATTCGAGGGTTGTAGGCTTTGGGAACAAGGAGGTGTACTGAAGGCTGGCATAAGTTCGCAGAGGCTTTGGAATTTAGCAAAGAGGGTTACAAACCTAGGAGAGGGTTGCGAATTTTCGCGACCCTTGCAAAAATCCTACGAATTAAATGCGAGCTTCTGCGAGGAAATTTATGAACTCAGAAATATTGTGAGTTTTGCTTTGAATGTGAGATTTGCAGGGTTGCAAAGTGCTCTCTGAGAATTTCTTGGTTTTTGTAATCTTATTTCTTGTAAGTTCTCACTTTCACCTGACTTTTATGGAAATTCAAGAATGAACAAAAGAAAATCAAATAAATAACGAAAAGGAAAATGAGCTAAAAATAAATCAAAATTAAAATAGAAAAGGCTCGGGAGGGTGAAGCTCCTCCTTGTATGCAGTCCCAAAGGAGCGCATAAGGCTTGAGGCGGGTGGCCATTCACTTTAAGTTTGAAACATCCTCATTTGAACTGAGGTTCCATTACTCCATTGAGATGTATGATGGATGGTGAAGGGACGATCCACCTCGACTTGAGTTTTCGATATGAAGCTTAGATTTATAGTGGACTTTCATCTCCTTTTGAAATTTTTCAGAGCAGATCTGAGTCATTGCCCCAATTTCTTGATCTTTCTTTGCAATTTTATATTTAGGTAAGTATGGATCATGGCTCTCTTACGACACAGGCTCGATGTTCCTCCACGGTAGTTATCAATCAGGCACACTTCCTCTAGGCCTTCTTCCTCTGGATGAACATGCTTTCTGTTTAAATGGAAGATGTTGAGCTCCATTTTCATGTTGCCGAAGGTGAGTTGCATGACCCCATTCCTACGGTTGATGATTGCATTTATGTAGCTAAAATGTGGTCCTCCGTGTATGAAAGGTACATAATTGGTTCCTGTAGCCACTGGCTCGGTTCCGAGAACAATAAAGTCCACCGAATAGTAGAACTTATCCACCTTCACCAAAACTTCTTCAACTATGCCTTTAGGAATTTTCGAATCTCATTTGCGAATGGGTGATGGTGGTGAACTGACTCCCGATCCCAGTTGCTTATAAGGGTGAGTGGAGTCTTAGTTTACACCAGGCTCCCCAGTCAAACCAGTCTTTTGTTATAGGTTCACAGCGTTTACTAAAATGGTAAAACACCTTGGATCTTTATACTTCACTGGAGTCTTGCACTGTATGATGGCACTCACCTACTCTGTCAAAAAGGCTTTCTTATTCACATTCAGTCCTCTCTTTATAGTGCACAAGTCTTTTAGAAATTTGGCATATGTTGGGACTTGCTTGATCATATCTAGAAGAGGAATATTGACTTTCACTTGCCTCGGCCTTTAAAATCTCAGGATGGGTTCTTCGCTCCATACTAATCACGCCCCGCTCCTGGTGGTTGTTGATCATGGCGACCTTTGTGTTGGCTAGGACTCTAACCTTTTCTTTTTTAAGACTAACACTTGCCTGTTTTCGTTCATGGCTACACGATTTGTAATAACAAAATCTTTTACATATACATTATACATACCACCATGAGCAGCATTTTCATTATATTTTATACATATGCTTGAGTCCTTTACTTGTCTTATTACAATGTCACTATTACAAAACTATACATATACACATCGATAAAAATCGAAGTGCCCGGAGCAGTCACGGTGAGCACCTACCACGTAGTGGTATTAATGTTCTCTCTAGCAGGTCTATTTACTTCTCAATATACAAAACATACCTGTTTGAATCTGAGATTGCGAGCGGTGCGGTGAGCTTTATCCTACGGCGGCACCTTTCTAGCGATGTGGGATGTCGTGTCCTCATCCTTGTCTTATACGTACCTACGGACAAAACTAGTGCTAAGCTTTATGTAGTGGGAAACATATACATGGACGTCGATAACATTGATCGTAGCAAGTCAATCAGGGCCCATTCTTATACTTATACAGATCATATACTTATGACTTCTAACATATCATCTTGTCTAATGCCTTTCATGTGGTTCGAAACATGTTATATATCATATACATTCCTTATCTATCACATATACATTGCCTATTTCTTTTCATTGCTTTATATCGTATACTTGATCTATTTCATATTATTTCTTGTATCATGTCTTTGCAGAACCTGTATATGTTCATTTCCTTTCATGTTCGTATCTTGTGCATATCATATACTTTCATATCTCATATACCTTCATATAACTTTATCTTATCTTGTCCTATACTTTGTATCTACATTCTTATACTTTATATCTGATTACTTTTATGTGCTTCCTTAAATTTTTTCATGTGTACTCATATGCTCATACATATAATTTTACACATGCTTGTGATCTTATACTTTAACATCATATCATGTTCATTTTAGTTGGTTTGTTTCTTGTTCTTTCTTTATACTTGTCATTGTTTACATATATTATCACATAACAATGCTATGCTTCTAATATCATGTCATGCCTTTTATCATTTTGAATCATGTGCACCATACTTGTCATTTGTTTATGTTTCTTTACCTGTATAAAATTAAGATAAAAGGAAACTAATTTGAAGAAACGCTGTTATCATTAATACCTTAATGACCATCTATCTAATTGGTATTTATAATGATGACAGTTGACTGATCGGTATCTTTGGACTTGTTTTCCCTAATAGGCATGCCCCATCTATCCCTCTACCAGTTCTAAGCGGACAATCAGTGTTTTATTCCATTTTCGTATATATCTCATATTCCCGAATAATTGTTATCCAGGTAATCATATGCGATATTACTATGATTGCTAATCTGAATTAGATCATAATATTTATAAGCTCACATATCGCTATTCTCATATTTCGCTTATTTTACATTACGTATATCATTTCATATATGTCTATTCTATATCGCATTTGTTCATGTTTTATCTATAATTCCATCTAATTATATATTATATCCTTCATTATCTTATCATTTCATTCATATATATAAAAATATATAAAGATCTTTCTTTCTTCTCTGAGCCTTATCACAACATTTGCGAGATAACTATCGGATCATATCTACATCATCCCTTGTAACATCTTATATCTTGTGCTTATATCTTCATGTACTCTACTCATTATCTTATGACATATACCTATACATTTCTATACTTGTGACTGCTTGTGCTATCATACTTATCATATCTCAGTAGGAGTGCAAAATGAGACTTCTTCTTTGATACCCTTAGGTACCCTTCAGAACATAAGTATTTACTTTTCTTATCACCAGCATTCGATACACACATATAAGTATTTGCTTGCTTGGACCGGAGATAAATAATGAGTTAGACTCGGTACAATATATACCCAAAGGTACATTACAGTACTGAACAGAGACGTGCCTGCCCACGTATTAGAAGTGTCGAAACACTAGCGGAGCGCGGCTGCTTGGTCGTATCGTGCACGCTGCGTAATAGAGCGCCGTAGCACTAAGCGGGGAGTGCGAGGAAACCTTGATCATATATGTCTTATTCAATATCAAGTTCTTCTGACGTCATACAATTATATGTGTTCTCTAACTCTCTTTTTATTCTTTTCTTTTATATTAAACTTTCCATGCTCCAGAGCTCGTATATTCTTTGATTTCTATCGTGGGATATTTAATTCATGTATGCTTATAAACCGTAGCCAAGCGATTAGTACGCTTGGTACTACAATCCAATTTTTAGAATGAAATTCACACCAAATTCCATTAAATAGCATACGACTAGATTCTATACTCAATGAGCTTTCCATAGAGTCCGTTCCCATAACGAATTCCTAACGAAGGAGTTATGCAAGTTGCAAACCATGAAGAAAATGCCAGCTTGCGGCGCGCAGCAACGGCAGCCACTGTTTGCCATTCCATTTCGGATTAGTATAAACTCAATATGAGTATCAAGCTATATATGGGTGGATTCGGCTCAAGGGCTTTCCATAGAGTCCGAAAGTACAAAAGGACCAGGGCCCGAAGAAGTTATGGCTGTCGAAATTAGAACACAATCAAATCCGATTGCCCGAACCAGCAGGGAGCCTACTGTTTTCTGTGTTTTCAGAATATGTGTGAGTTCCAAGTTGTATTAAGCTATATGGGTGGATTCTAGACTCAAGGAGCTTTCCATAGAGTCAAAGAGCACACTAAAACGGACTTTAGACCCCGAAGGGTTAAGCCCGTCAGTTGGGGCGCTCAGAAAATCTGCTCGAAACGAGCAGTGCCACTGCAGACTCTTTGCACCATGTGTCTTTGCTCACTAGTTAATTTAGGGCCCTAAAGGGTTAGGAATTTGGATATACCTATTTCAAGAAGATATGACATTCTCCTATGAGTGTGGTTGCAGAAATTTGAATCACTCAATTCGGATGAGTGATGACCAAGTTATGACCAAAATAAAAACATGGGTTTTGAAGAAATTTGGACAGCATCTCCCCTAAAACCCCAATATTTCCTTAATACAAATATTCTTCAATTGAGAAGCACAATCAATCAGCGAGCCCAAAGGCAATAAATTTAACGCTAAAACTAACAAACATTCATTATAATAAATGGGGTTTATTTCTTTATTTATTAATATGGAGTTTGAGTTTGATTTCACATGTATTCTTAATCCCTTCTGGTCTAGACAAATTTTATATAATCAAAGCGGGTTAGCATAACACATTAGCATGAAAGACAACGAGGAAGTCAGAGTGGACACTTCCCTAAACCGAAGCTTTCGACTTTCGAACTCTTAGGTCAAATCATAAGTAACTTGTGATTTTAGTATCCACACGTAGCTTTAAAACCGAGTATAACAACTGGTTCTTGGCGACGTGAGCCTGGCCCTGGGTCAGTGTAGTAGTAGAGAGAGTGAGAGCTTCTCTCTCCCCTCTTTCTTCTCTCTCTCCTTGCTGTAGAAATGCGGAGGGGAAAAATCTCCTCTCCAAAATTTATTTTCTTTCCTCCTTTTTCTATATTATTTTATTTTATTTTTGTTTGATTGTGGGTTCGGAAAACATGTCGAGGTCGGTAGAAAACTGATTAAGTTTCGCAAGGCCAGATCCAGCGACAGATGGTTTCGTCATCAGAGATCCCAGAAATTTCCCAAAACTCAAATGAATTCGAATTTCTTGTTTGTTGTGTCTTTATATTATCTGTTTTGGAAAGATCATGACATTATTATTATTGGTGTATATGTATGGCTTTGTGACTTTTGATGTCTCGTTTGGTAAATTACCTAGTTTACCATAATATATATACTATTTTCGGGTCTCTCGTTTTATTTCCCGAAAGGGTCATATTTAAACTTTTAATATACCCTAAACATATTAGAAAATTCTTTAAAATTTATTTGGGCGACATACACTTTTTACCTCTAAGTCTTGAGGAATGGTGGAGCGCCTCTTTTTCATCATATCTTACGTAATCACTATCATCTCGGGATCCCTCATCTTCTCCTTCTTTGAGGTTTTTAATCAAAGCGGCAAAAGCATTCATTTGTGACTTTCTACTCACTTCTCAAGGTGATAACTGTTGTCACCTCATCGATCTTAGGAGTAGGATCACTGGCACTAGCTATCTGGTGGACTCCTTCGGGATTCTATTGGGTTTGTGAGGGAAATTTCCCTTTTTCTTGCACTTGGTGCTGATTGGTGAGCCTTGAGATGGAGTACTGCAGGTTGTCTATTTTCTGAGCAATGTCATTTTGGAGCCCATCTATTCTTCTGTTCAAAGTGCTTTCCATAGTATCAATTCTCTTATTCAACTAAGCATTGACTGCTTTCTGCTCTTCCACAAAGTTGTCTACCACTTTGCTAAGGTTCAGGATTGCTTGTTCAACTGGAGAAGTTGATTGTGGTTGTGATGGCTGAGATGTTGAAGCATACTGTGGAGGAGCAAGTGGTGCATACTGTGGGGGTTTTGGCTTCCATGAGAGATTAGGGTGATTTCTTCAACTAAGGTTGTAAGTGTTGCCATATGGTGCATTGGTTGATGGTTTAAATTAACCAACAGCATTTGTTTGCTCCACAAACATTTCCCTCATTGTTGGAATAGTTGGACATTGTTCGCCCAGATGCTCATTGGACTGAAAATTAAAACATGGCTTATTTGGCACAGGAATCTTAGTCATTGCCTGCACCTCATGCAATTTTCTCATTTCCAGTTCTTCCAACCTTCTAGCTAAGGTTGAAACTTTGGCTTTCATGTCCATGTCTTCAAAGTCATTGCACCTTGTATTGGATTAGGGTCTCATTCTTTCCAACTCCCTTGGGTTAAGCTCATCCCAACCTTTTGATGCTTCAGCTACATAACTTAGGAAATCCAAAGCTTCCTCTAGATTTTTGCTCATGAAGTCTCCTCCACACATTGTCTCTACCAGTTGCTTCATAGTAGGAGAAATATCATCATAAAAATATCTAACCAACAGACATGTGTCAAACCCATGGTAAGGACAAGCATTGAGTGCTTCTATATATCTCTCCCAGCATGCATAGAATTTTTTATTTTCATTGTCTGAGAAGTTGGAAATTTGCCTCTTCAAATTTGTTTGCATTTACTGTGTGATGGAATAATTTCTTAAAAATTCAGCTGCGTCGTTAAATTTGAATGCTCCTTGGCCTCGGGGGTTAGGCAATTTTTGCTTTGTCCTTCAATGTGA